>JBBDGP010002012.1:1885000-2485000 GCA_037952835.1 Lithobates septentrionalis
TTATTTTTTAACCACTTCGATACCGGGCACGTTCACCCCCCTCCCTGCCCAGGCCAATTTTCAGCATTCAGCGCCGTCACACTTTGAATGACAATTGCGCGGTCATGCCACGCTGTACCCAGATGAGAGTTTTATCATTTTTTTTCACACAAATAGAGCTTTCTTTTAGTGGTACTTAACCGCATGCCGACCAGCCACCACAGTTATACTGCGGCAACATGTCTTGGCTGCGCGAATCGCCATCATGGTACGTCGGTACCATCGACGGGCACTAGGGGGCGCGTGCGCCCCCTGCTCGCCCCCGAGCCGATGCGAGTGCCCGGCGGTCTCGATCACTGCCAGGCTCCCGCGATCGCTCGGGGCACACGGAAAACCCGGAACTGTGTGTGTAAACACACAGTTTCCGGTTCTCTAATGCCGCGTACACACGGTCGGACTTTTCGTCTACAAAAGTCCAACGGACGCTGACGGACTAAAGCTGGCTGGTAATCCGATCCTGTGTGGGCTTCTCCGGACTTTCAACTGACTTTTTTAGCCTGAAATCCGACGTACTTTAGATTTGAAACATGCTTCAAATCTTTCCGACGGACTCGAGTCCGGTCGAAAAATCCGCTCGCCTGTGTGCTAGTCCGACGGACAAAAACCCACGCTAGGGCAGCTATTGGCTACTGGCTATGAACTTCCTTATTTTAGTCCGGTGTACGTCATCACGTAAGAATTCGACGGACTTTTGTGTGATCGTGTGTAGGCAAGTCCGTTCGTTAGAAAGTCCGCCGCAAGTCCGTCGAAAGTCCGCCAAAAGTCCGTCGAAAGTCTGTCGGACAGGCTGTCAGACTTTTGTAGCTGAAAAGTCCGACCGTGTGTACGCCCCATTAAGGGGGGAACTGACAGATCCTCTGTTCATATAAAGTATTTCCTAAAGTTTCCCTGCGCTGTATTAATGACAATGGTCCCAAAAATGTGTCAAAATTTGCCCGATGTGTCCGCCATAATGTCGCAGTCATGATAAAAATCGCAGATTGCCGCCATTACTAGTAAAAAAAAAAATATTAATAAAAATGCCACGAAACGATCCCCTATTTTGTAGACGCTATAACTTTTGCACAAACCGATCAATAATCGCTTATTGCGATTTTTTTATACCAAAAGTATGTAGAAGAATACATATCGACCTAAACTGAGGAAAAAAATGGCTTTTTATATATTTTTTGGGGATATTTATTATAGCAAAAAAGTAAAAAATTATGCGTTATTTTCAAAATGGTCGCTGTTTTTTTGTTTATAGCGCAAATGAATAAAAACCGCAGAGGTGATCAAATACCACTAAAAGAAAGCTCTATTTGTGGGGAAAAAAGGATGTCAATTTTGTTTTTGAGCCACGTCGCACGACCGCGCAATTGTCAATTAAAGCGACGCAGTGCTGAATCGCAAAAAGTGCTTTGGTCTTTGGCCAGCCAAATGGTGAGAGGCTGAAGTGGTTAACCACTTACGGACCGCCCGCCGCAGGTTTACATCCGTATTTTGAAGAGGAATATCGTTTTTATGGCAGCAGCTAGCTGCCATAACCCTGGTATCCTCTTCTTCGTCAGGCAGTCTGCTTTCAGATAAATGTGGCCTCTGCGGTGGATTCGCCGCGAGATCACTTTTATCGGCAGAGGGATGCCTCCCGCCACGCTCTGCGCCCTCCGCCACTTACTGGAGCCGTTGGCAGTGGCGGAGGCGATTGGATCCTTCATCCTCCTAGACATGGAGACGAGTGAGAGGAAGATGGCCCCCACATGTCCCCCATATCATTGCAGGGCAGAAGCGACATCAAAACGTCACTCCCGCCCATAGCTCTTAAAGGGACATTTAAAAAAAAAAAAAAAAAGCATGACAGGACCTCTTAAAAATGAGATCTGGGGTCAAAAAGACCTCAGATCTCATATGTACACTACAATGCAAAAAAATATAAATAAATAAATAAAAATGTTGTCATTTGAAAAAAAAAAAAAAATGCCCCTTTAAGAGCTATGGGCGGAAGTGACGTTTTGACGTCTCTTCCGCCCATAGCTCTTAAAGGGCCATTTTTATTCTCATTTTTTCAAATGACAATTTTATTTATTTATTTATTTTTTGCATTCTAGTGTAAATATGAGATGTGAGGTCTTTTTGACCCTAGACCTCATATTTAAGAGGTCCTGTCATGCTTTTTTTCTATTACACCTGCCCACCCCCGACCTAGATGGGGTAAGTTCGGGGCTACCGATCGACCCCGTAGGGGTGGGGGATGTGCCAGGTGACTTGACCGTGCAGGAGGGGGGTGGCTTGGTGTCTTGGGGTGCCGGCTGACCGGAGGGGTGGTTGTTTGCCGCCCCCCCAAAAAAGAAACTCCAGCTGCCGTTGCATTCATTTTTTTTTCCTGCACTGGAACTGACCTAGGTCGTTGGAACCCATATAACCTACTGTCCATGTGTTTTTTGATGCAGAAATAAAAAAAAAAACATTGCTGCCTTTCTTCTGGGTTTAGCGGATTCTTCCGCTATACACAGTGGGAGCCCGTCAGCAAGATTTACCGGCCTGAAACCTGTGTCCAATCACAGCCCAGAGTTCTGTACAGAGGGAGCGATCCGTGAGTTTCCGATCCTTGCAAAGCGGGGATCAGAAAATAAGAGATTCCTAATGCCGCGTACACACGAGTGGACTGTCCGGCAGAAAAGGTCCGACGGAACGAAACCGTCGGACATTACGATTATGTGCGGGCTTCATCGGACCTTCATCGGACCTTTTCTGATGAAAATTCAGACGGACCTTAGAAATAGAACATGTTTCAAATCTTTCCGACGGACTCGAGTCCGATCGAAAAATCTGTTCGTCTGTATGCTATTCCGACGGACAAAAAAGGACGCTAGGGCAGCTATTGGCTACTGGCTATGAACTTTGGTGTTATCGTGTGTAGGCAAGTCCGTTTAGTTGGAACTCCGTCGGAAACTCCGTCAAAAAAGTCCTTCGGAGTTCAGGCGGACTAGAAGTCCGGTCGTGTGTACGCGGCATTAGGCTCCGTTCGTATCTTGGCACTCTGAACTCCGCCTGCGTTTCGAAATAGCGGCAAATCGCGAGACGCCCGTGCGTTTCCCTGTCACTTCCAATTGCACCCCCCGATCACGCAGCAATTTCGCCATGATTCACCCGTGGTGATGGTCGCGATAAAATCGCCCCAAACAGAATCGTGGGACGCCTGTCGCCCAAACGAAGTACAAGAGCTTCATTCGGGCGACAGGCGTCCCGCGATTCCGCCCCCCCACCGTGGTTCAGAAGGCCAAAATGTGAATAGGGCCTTAGTAAAAGCAGCACGCATTACACAGAGTTAGGCACATATTTAACCCCTTTGATCAGGGGCAGCCCGTCCATTAAGGGCCCCCCCCCCTATCCATCGCCGCCTCCCCCTATCCATGCGTCCGGACCCCTAATCTACACGTGGGGTGCTGGATGCATGGATTCTAGTGGGTTTTTTTTTTTTTTTTTTAAGCTAGGGATTAGAGTCTGAAAAAAAAGGGTGGGCTCGGGCCACAGAGCACTGCGCCCCTAACACTCGCTCTTGTGTGACAACAGTGAATGAATGCCACGGAAGAGGAGGAGGGAGGAGACACACGGCGGAAACCGCCATGATGCAGAGGAGGAGGAGACGCGATGGAAGCCGACGTCCGCCGCCCGACCTATATGGGGTAAGTGCTGGGCTGGATGACCTACCGATTGACCCCATGGGAGGGGGTGGGGGATGTGCGGGTGACTCGACCGACCGTGGGGGGAGGGGGTGGCGCTTGGGGTGCCGGCTGACCAGGGGGTGGTTGTTTGCCGACCCCCCCCAAAAAAAAGAAACACCAGCTGCCACTGCATTCATTGTGTACAACTATAATGTGATCTGCTGTGATTGGACACCGGCAGCGGGCTGGTAAACTGATCTGTCATCAGGGATCAGAACCAAGAGATCTCTTAGGCTCCGTTCGCATCTTGGCGTTCTGAATTACGCCCGCAATTCGAAATAGCGGCAAATCGTGAGATGCCTGCGCGTTCCTTGTCACTTCCAATGGCACCCCCGATCGCGATAAAATTGCTCAAACAGAATCGTGGGATGCCTGTCTCCCAAACAAAGTACAAGAGCTTCTTTTGGGCAACAGGCGTCCCGCGAATCCGCCCCCGCGATTCAGAATGCCAAAATGTGAACTGAGCCTTAGTAAAAGCAGCAAGCATTACACAGAGTTAGGCAGATATTTAACCCCTTTCGTTAAGGGTGCATGGGCAGCCCTCCCATCCATCGCCGCCTCCCCCTATCCATGTGTCCGGCCCCCTTTAGGACGCCGGATGCATGAATTCCAATGGGTGAGGGATGGTTTTTTGAAGCACCTGATTAGAGCCATAGGCTTTAATAGGCTTCAAAATAGGGTGGGCTCGGGTCGCAGAGAATGCGCTCACAGCCCACCCAAGAAAGAAAGAGAGCAAAGACCATTCTTGTTTTCTGTGTATGTTTTTTTTCCTCTTTTTTTGTGTACTCAGTTATCTGACAATGATAAACAATTTGAGGCTTTATCTTTTTTTAATTTTATTTTTACTTTAGTAATAAGTAAAATAAAAAATAAAAAACAAAAAAATTAACAAATTCATTCTCTGCCCTCTCCCCTCTCCACATGTTGTTGCTAAGTTTTATTTTCCATAGAATGAAAAAAATACAATAAAAAAAATTGGGTTATTTGTGTTATTTTAGGTTTTGTACTTTATGTGGAAAAGAAAAGGGAAAGAAAGAAAGAAAGAAAAGAAAGAGAGAAAGAGAGAAAGAGAGAAAGAGAGAAAGAGAGAAAGAGAGAAAGAAAGAAAGAGAGAAAGAAAGAAAAAACAGCATTGGAATGGTTTATTAAATATATCATTTTTTTAACAAATTTTTCCTTAGCTGAATATAGTAAGTAAGAAAGAACGAAAAGAAAGAAAGGACTAAAGAAAAAAGCATGAAAAAAGCAAAGATGAAAGAAAGGACAAAAGGATAACAGGTTGAAAGAAAGAAAGGATGAAAAAAGAAAGGATAAAAGAAAGAGCAAAAGATATAAAGAAAGGACAAATGGACGAAAAAAGTAAAAAAGAAAGAAAGAAAGAAAGAAAGAAAGAAAGAAAGAAAGAAAGAAAGAAAGAAAGAAAGAAAGAAAGAAAGAAAGAAAGCAAAGACCATTGTTGTTTTCTGTGTATGTTTTTTTTCCTCTTTTTTGTGTACTCAGTTATCTGACAATGATAAACAATTTGAGGCTTTATCTTTTTTATTTTTTTTTATTTTTACTTTAGCAAAAAGTAAAAAACAAATAAAAAACAAAAAAATTAACAAATTCATTCTCTGCCCTCTCCCCCCTCCACATGTTGTTGCTAAGTTTTAGTTTCCATAGAATGAAAAAAAAAAATACAATAAAAAAAAATAGGTTATTTGTGTTATTTTAGGTTTTGTACTTTATGTGGAAAAGAAAAGGCAAGGGAGGATCGAAGAAAGGCAGGACAAAAGGACGAAGAAAATTAACAATCAACGACAAGGACAAAACAAAGAGAGAAAGAAAGAAAGAAAGAAAGAAAGAAAGAAAGAAAGAAAGAAAGAAAGAAAGAAAGAAAGAAAAAGATCAAAGATAAAAGAAAGGACAAAAGGATGAAAGAAAGAAAGAAAGAAAGAAAGAAAGAGAGAGAGAGAGAGAGAGAGAGAGAGAGAGAGAGAGAGAGAGAGAGAAAGAAAGAAAGAAAGAAAGGACAAAAAGTAAGAAAAAACGAAAGAAAGGAAGAAAGAAAGAATGAAAAGACAAAAGAAAGGACGAAAGGAAGAAAGAAAAAAAAGAACGAAAAAAGCAGAGATGAAAGAAGGGACCAAAGGAGAAAAGGTTGAAAGAAATGAAAGACGAAAGAAATAAAGAAAGGACAACAGAAAGGATAAAAGGACAAAAAAAAGCAAACATGAAAGAAAGAAAGAAAGAAAGAAAGAAAGAAAGAAAGAAAGAAAGAAAGAAAGAAAGAAAGAAAGGACGAAAGGACGAAAAACAACATTGGAAGGGTTTATTAAATATATCATTTTTTAAACAAATTTTAACTTAGCTGAATATAGTAAGTAAGAAAGAACAAAAAGAAAGAAAGAAAGGACGAAAGAAAAAAGCATGACAAAAGCAAAGATGAAAGAAAGGACAAAAGGATAAAAGGTTGTAAGAAAGAAAGGATGAAAAAAGAAGAAGAAGAAAAGATATAAAGAAAGGACGATAGAAAAGGACAAAGGGATGAAAAAAGCAAACATACAAGGAAGAAAGAAAGAAAGAAAGAAAGAAAGAAAGAAAGAAAGAAAGAAAGAAAGAAAGAAAGAAAGAAAGAAAGAAAGAAAAAAAGGATGAAAAATAGAAAGGACAAAAAAAAGAAAAGGACAAAAGGATAAAAAAAACGAAGATTAAAGAAACAAGGACAAAAGTAGGAAACAATATAAAAAGAAACGATAAACGAAAGGATGAAAAGACGAAAGAAAGAAAAAAGGATGAAAAAAAAACAGAGATGGAAGAAAGGTCAAAAGGATAAAAGGTTGAAAGAAAGGACCAAAGAAGGAATGAAAAAAGAATGGATGAAAGAAAGAAAGGATGAATAAAAGAGAGGATGAAAGAAGGAAAGGATGAAAAAAAAAAAGGATGAAAGAAAGGACAAAAGGATGAAAAAAAAAAGCAAAGATGAAAAAAAAGGACAAAAAGGAAGAAAAAACGAAAGAAAGGATGAAAGAAAGAATGAAAAGACAAAAGAAAGGACGAAAGGAAGAAAGAAAAAAAAGAACGAAAAAAGCAGAGATGAAAGAAAGGACCAAAGGAGAAAAGGTTGAAAGAAATAAAAGATGAAAGAAATAAAGGATGAAAGAAATAAAAGATGAAAGAAATAAAGGATGAAAGAAAGGACAAAAGGATGAAAAAAAGGACAAAACGTAAGAAAAAACGAAAGAGAGGATGAAAGAAAGTATGAAAAGACAAAAGTAAGGACGAAAGGAAGAAAGAAAAAAAAAAGAACGAAAAAAGCAGAGATGAAAGAAAGGATCAAAGGAGAAAAGGTTGAAAAAAATGAAGGACGAAAGAAAGGATGAAAAAAAGAGATGAAAAAAAGAAAGGATGAAAGAAAGAAAGAACAAAAGAAATAAAGAAAGGACAGCAGAAAGGATAAAAGGACGAAAAAAGCAAACATACAAAAAAGAGAAAGAAAGAAAGAAAGAAAGAAAGAAAGAAAGAAAGAAAGAAAGAAAGAAAGAAAGAAAGAAAGGGAAAAAAAAACATTATTATGGTTTATTAAATATATCATTTTTTTAACAAATTTTTCCTTAGCTGAATATATGCTTTAGGGTTATTCTATAGGTCCAGTTACTACAAGAATGCTTAGCGGAGTCTTTCTTTAATTAGCCCTGATATATTTATATGACATGTTTTTTTTTTTCTGTTAGATAATCAGAATCAGATTTCCAATATTGCTGGAGGTTTGTAAATCATTCTGCATCATTTTAATGAGTAAAAACCATTGAGTGAGCTGTGAGATTTCAGAGACGTCACACTGATGGTTTATCAAACATCAGAAAATGTGAGATTGTCACCTGGAACTCGTTGTTCCCCCGGAGCTCACAAATAAGACGAATGTTTTATTTATCATGCTACAGGATGTACGAGGTAATTAAGGAATATAGACCAATGTATATTTCATGACAGATCAATACTTTTCCAGGTCAGAGAAGTTTGTTTATTTTGGATATTTTCCTTTTTTTCCCCAGAGAATGTTTTAAATAACACGCATTTGTGAAATGACTGTATGCGTTTTTGGTAATGACTTGACCTCATACCCAATCAGAGGCCGTGCTACAAAAAGACTTATCCAAGCAGATATTTATCTGCTCTCTGAAGAGTGATCCACATTCGAATCCCTTTTTAGAGAGCATTTAATACAACTTCTGACCCCTTGATCCCAACACTAGTGCGCCATAACCATGCGCATTGCACAAGATTGTGGGGTGCTTGCAGAGCAGCCCTATTCACTTGAATGGGGCATGGTAAGTAGCCACTATGCCCACCGAAAGTGACGAGGGTATAATTCTTGCCGTCATGTTTTGTTTTGTGTATATTAAGGTTCTTTGCGGTAAACCTAAGGAAGTAATAAAACATCTGTAGTGTATTAATGTGCTTTTACTAAACAAAATGCAGCAAATACAAACTGTCACAATTATAGGAATACAATAGAAAACCGACAGATATATATATATATATATACACACCAAGCATGCGCAAACACTACCTATCTATACAATAGAAATAAGCTAAAATTACTTGGCTCAGGTTATAGTGGCTTCACAATCTCCATAGACAACAAAGGCTCCAGCTCTACACTACTGTACAAGCACTTGCAGGACGCAAGCCATTATGGAGATCTCCTGTCAGCATATCCTGCGTTCCTTTTAATTTGGAAAGTTTAGGTAGACAATCCCACATGGGCAAATCCTTTTCTTTCTTTTTTTTATTTCTTAATTATGCACAGATAAGCTTCTTTCGTCTGGTCTGTAGTGTTGGAGGGTCCAGTGCTCTGCTCATGTTGCCTACTGGTATGGTACTAGCCATTTGTCCCAATTTCTGAGGGACAGTCCCTATAATGAACGTAGGCATGCAGAACGAACAAAAATTTGTTCTCTATTCTATTCTAAATTCGAATTCCGGAAAATGGTTATATTGTTATATTCATTCTAGTCCATAGTTCTTCTATTTTATTTCATTCTATTCTTTTTTATTCATCATTTTTTTCTATTCTATTCTATTATTCTCTATTCAAACTTTTTCTATTCAAAATTCAAATTTTGGAAGATGGTTATATTCTTTCTATTCTATTGTTTTCTATTCTATTATATTCTTTTATTTCCTGTTATATTCCTATCTATTCTTTTCTATTCAATTCGAATTTATTCTGCTCAAATTTTGGAAATTGGTTATATTGTTTCTATTCTATTATTTTTTTTTAATTCTATTCTATTATTTTATTTTATTCTTATATATGTTTTCTGTATTTTTATTCTTTCTATTTCATTCTTTTTTTTATTATATTCCATTCTATTCCTTTATTTTTGTATTGTCTTCTATTATATCCCTTTATTTTCTTATATATATATATTTACTCTATCATATTCTTATCTTTTATTTTCTATTCTATTCTTTTATTTTCTATTCTATTCAATTTTTTTCTATTCTATTCCTTTATTGTCTATTCTAATTTATTCTCTTCATAAATCCAAATTTGATTTGAAAACGTTTAAAATTTGATTAAAAAATGAATCAAATTTGATTAAAAAACAATTCAAATTTTGTCCGAAATATGATTTGGAATGAAACGAACCGCATGTCTATCTGAAGGGTCTGTCCCTGGGAAACGAAATATCCCCGGCACTCAGCAACATGCTGAGTGGGAGCGGCATGCCGATGCTGGAACACTCTTCGCATTGCAGCACAGAAGGAAGCCAGAACTGTCAGGTGCAGTAATCTCTGCTTGAGAGCAGAAATATAGTCTAAAGGCCCGTACACACCATTAGATTTTCTGCAGATTTTTGTCTTCAGATTTACCAAAACCATGTAGTACAAGGGCCTGCCTGATTGCATACAAATTGAAACTCCTAAGGTTTGACCTCATATTATATGGTTTAACCCCTTGATCGTCCCCCTAGTTTTAACCCCTTCCCTACCAGTGACACTTACACAGTAATCAATGCATTTTTTATAGCACCGATCGCTGTATAAATGTCAATGGTCCCAAAAATGTGTCAAAAGTGTCCGATCTGTCTGCCGCAATACCGCTACAAATCGCAGATCACCGCCATTACTAGTAAAAAAAAAAAAAGAAATCATAAAAATGCCATAAATCTTTCCCATAGTGTGTAGACGCTAGAACTTTTGGGCAAACCAACCAATATACGCTTATTGCCATTTTTTTCTTACCAAAAATATATAGAAGAATATATATATCGGCCTAAACTGATGAAAAAAATGTGTTTTTGGGGACATTTATTATAGCAAAAAGTATAAAGTATTGTTTTTTTTTTTAAATTGTTGCTCTTCTTTTGTTTATAGCGCAAAAAATAAAAACCACAGAGGTGATCAAATACCACCAATTGAAATCTCTATTTGTGAGGGAAAAAAAGATGTAAATTTTGTTTGGGTACAAAGTTGCATGACCGCGTAATTACCAGTTAAGGCGGCGCAGTGCCAAATTGTAAAAAGTGCTCTTGTCAGGAAGGGGGTAAAACCTTCCGGGGCTGAAGTGGTTAACGTGCTGTTGCTTAAGGACTACAACACCATACCTCCCAACTGTCCCGGATATTGAGGGACTGTCCCTGATTGGGAGCAATGTCCCTCCTGTCCCTCATTTCCTCCTCATTTGTCCCTTATTTTGGTCTGATCTATATAGTTGTATATAAAATGCACCTATTATCTCTCAAAAAGTGTTTCCCAGTGCTAAACCTTTCATCCGATTTCTAAATTGCTGCATTTGTACATTTTAAAAGCCAATATAAAGGAATACTAGTGGTAAAAAAAAGCACTTGTGGATTTAATTAACCTTTTTTGGGGGTTAATTCTCCTTTAAGGGGGTGTGGCAGGGGGCGTGTCCTATGCCTACATACATTTGCCAGTAGGTGTCCCTCATTGCCATCTGAAAATGTTGGGAGGTATGCAAGTCAACCACTAAACCCCCCAACCAAGGGGGGTTTAGTGGTTGCCACTTCCACTAGCAGCTGGTTCCCCCATCCTTTGGGACTGGAACCTCGACTGGTACCGCGGATCCTCTATTGGTGGAGCCCAGTAGAGGATCCGCGGACCGGTCCATCATGCTGCCACACCTGGAAGTGGTGTCCTCTAAGGAAGGGAACTGTCAAGTGTAACAGCCACAGTACAAGAGAGAGTTAGCTGTGCGTGCGATACCCACTTCTATGTTGGAGCGCCACCTTAACCACTTGACCTCCGGAAGGTCCCCCCCCCTTCATGAATAGGCCATTTTTTGCGACTGCGTTACTTTAACTGACAATTGCGCGGTCGGTCGTGCGACGCTGTACCCAAATAAAATTGACGTCCTTTTTCCCCCCACAAATAGAGCTTTCTTTTGGCGGTATTTGATCACCTCTGCAGTTTTTTTTTTTTTTTTTTGCGCTATAAACAAGAAAAGCACGACCAACAATTTTGAAAAAAAAATATTTTTTTACTTTCTGCTATAAAACATAAAAAAATGTAAAAAAAAAAAAGAAAAAATCTTCATCAGTTTAGGCCAATATGTATTCTGCTACATATTTTTGGTAAAAAAAAAAAATCCCAATAAGCGTATATTGTTTGGTTTGCACAAAAGTTATAGCGTCTACAAACTATGGGATATATTTATTTATTAATTCTTTTACTAGTAATGGCGGCGATCAGCACAGTGATCTAAAAATATGCACTGTCACTGTACTAATGACACTGGCTGGGAAGGCGTAAATACAGTGGAACCTTGGATTACGAGTATAATCCGTTCCAGGACAATGCTTGTAATCCAAAGCACTCGCATATCAAAGCGAGTTTCCCCATAGAAGTCAATGGAAACGAAGATAATTTGTTCCGCATTGACTTCTATTGCATGCAATACCGCATGTGGCCAGAGGTGGGGGGGGGCACCGGAGAGCCTCGGAAATACTCGAGGACAGCTCGGCTGAACTCGGAAATCCTCGGAAAGGCTCGGAAACATTTGGGAACAGAGTTTTTCCGAGTATTTCCGAGTGGTTCTGAGTATTTCCGAACGGCTCTGCGCTGTACCGAGTGTCACCGGCGCCCCCCCGCACCTCTGGCCAAATGCGGTACTGCACACCCCATTAGCTTGAATTCTGCTCGTTTTGCGAGACAACACTCGCAAACCGAGTCAGAATTTAAAAAAAGAAAAGTTGCTCGTCTTTCAAAACGCTTGTTAACCGCGTTACTCGTAAACCAAGATTCCACTGTATGGCCGATCAAAGTGTTCAATGTGTGCCTGGCCAGGGTTTATGTGTGTACTGTGTGTGGTGCTTTCACTAAGGAAAGTGCTTTGCATGGAAACAAAATCCAGCACATCCCCCACTGACAGGACAGAGCTCTGCCTTAGTTACATGTGCAATAATGACACTGGCTGGAAAGGAGTTAACATCAGGGGCGATCGAAGGGTGAACTGTGTGCCTAGCTTGTGTTTTCTTACTGTGGGGGAGGTGCTTATACTAGAGGAAGGCATGGATCGGTGACCTTGCTTTGCAGAGACACAGGATCCATGCCTTCTGTACTGCCTCTGTACTGCCTTGTTTACATAGGCGAATTGCCGTCCTCCCTCTGTACCAAAAGATCGGCGGGTGAGTCAGCCGTACCCGCTGTGTATAATCACACCGGTGATTATACACTGTGTATAACGCCACCGGTGGTGCACGTGCGCGCTACAGACCTGGAAATGTTGGATCGCGCAGGGGCGTACCTAGAGCACTTGGTACCTGGGACAGATCCTATATCCCCCCGTCTTTAATAATCCACCCCTATGCCCCCCACATCCTCTATGTCTGCTAAGTTAGACACCCCCCCAGTAAATAAGCGGTGCCGACCTGACACCCCCTCAGTGTGTGGCACCCAGGGGCGGACCGCCCCCGTCCCCAGCATTGGTAGGCCACTGGGATCACATACTAGGTACATGATTTGGCATAGAGCAGCTGGCCGCCCTGCCTCAGTATATCTACGATTGACGGTCCGCAAATGCTTAATATTGATTTCACATGAAAGCGGGTGCAGTTCTGCAGTGTCCCCACTAGGGCACCTACGCCCCTGCCACAAAAGTACAGGACATGAGGTTCTCCATTCTCCTGGATTTAATTTAAATTGCCCTTCTGGAAACTTTCTTTCCTACACACTAGATATACATCGATCAGTCATAGCATTATGGCCGCCCACCATAACCCGTCCAGGCATGGACTCCACTAGACCTCTAAAGGTACGCTGTGGTATCTGGCACCAAGCTGTCAGTAGCAGATGCTGACAGCTTGGTGCCAGATACCACAGCGTACCTTCAGAGGTCCAGTGGAGTCCATGCCTGGACGGGTTATGGTGGCATACTGACAGCTTGGTGCCAGATACCACAGCATACCTTCAGAGGTCCAGTGGAGTCCATGCCTGGACAGGTCATGGTGGCATACTGACAGCTTGGTGCCAGATACCACAGCGCACCTTCAGAGGTCCAGTGGAGTCCATGCCTGGACAGGTTATAGTGGCATACTGACAGCTTGGTGCCAGATACCACAGCGCACCTTCAGAGGTCCAGTGGAGTCCATGCCTGGACAGGTTATAGTGGCATACTGACAGCTTGGTGCCAGATACCACAGCGTACCTTCAGAGGTCCTGTGGAGTCCATGCCTGGACAGGTTATAGTGGCATACTGACAGCTTGGTGCCAGATACCACAGCGTACCTTCAGAGGTCCAGTGGAGTCCATGCCTGGACAGGTTATGGTGGCATACTGACAGCTTGGTGCCAGGTACCACAGTGTACCTTCAGAGGTCTAATGTAGTCCATGCCTGGACAGGTTATGGTGGCATACTGACAGCTTGGTGCCAGATACCACAGCGTACCTTCAGAGGTCTAATGGAGTCCATGACTGGACAGGTTATGGTGGCATACTGACAGCTTGGTGCCAGGTACCACAGTGTACCTTCAGAGGTCTAGTGGAGTCCATGCCTGGACAGGTTATGGTGGCATACTGACAGCTTGGTGCCAGGTACCACAGTGTACCTTCAGAGGTCTAATGTAGTCCATGCCTGGACAGGTTATGGTGGCATAATGACAGCTTGGTGCCAGATACCACAGCGTACCTTCAGAGGTCTAATGGAGTCCATGCCTGGACAGGTTATGGTGGCATGCTGACAGATTGGTACCTGGACAGGTTATGGTGGCATACTGACAGCTTGGTGCCAGATACCACAGTGTACCTTCAGAGGTCTAATGGAGTCCATGCCTGGACAGGTTATGGTGGCATACTGACAGCTTGGTACCAGATATCACAGCGTACCTTCAGAGGTCTAGTGGAGTCCATGCCTGGACGGGTTATGGTGGAAAACTGACAGCTTGATGCCAGATACCACAGCGTACCTTCAAAGGTCTAGTGGAGTCCATGCCTGGATGGATTATGGTGGCATACTGACAGCTTGGTGCCAGATACCACAGTGTACCTTCAGAGGTCTAATGGAGTCCATGCCTGGACAGGCTATGGTGGCATACTGACAGCTTGGTACCAGATATCACAGCGTACCTTCAGAGGTCTAGTGGAGTCCATGCCTGGACGGGTTATGGTGGCAAACTGACAGCTTGGTGCCAGATATGCCTGGACAGGTTATGGTGGGCGGTCATAAAGCTATGACTGATTGATGTTTATATCTAGTGTGTAGGAAAGCTGGAAACTTTATGCAAAGTATCCAGAAGGGCAATTTAAAGCAAATCCAGGAGAATGGAGAATTGACACCTCATCCAACTCGGGAGCACCACCTGAAAGCTTTTACAATTCCTTTGTATCCATGGAAGACGGTGACAGAGTAATTGTACCTTGTGCATAGCTTTTGTCCCAGCGTGATTCTCGCTCGCAATTCCGAATACTCAATGTGACTGGATAATCTGTTCTTTTCTATTTTTTTTTTTTAAGTTGTGTTAAGCGACTCAGTCATTTTATGGACAGGTGTGAAAAGTTTGAATCATTTCTTGCTTATTCTGTCTCACTAAATGTGATTTTGTCACAAAACGCCAAGCTAAGTTTTTACAGGTGTCAAGAAGTTAGCGGGAGGCAGCGTGCCTGCTCCTAAGTTTGGAATAAAAGGTGGTGGGTAGCAAATGTTTAAATGTAGAAACGTTTAAAGGCGTACAGCGCTAACATTTCAATAAACTTTTATGGGGCACAGACTGGCCAGTCAGTGGCGCCAATGATTTTTCAATCATTTGTCATGTGCATCTATTCTTCACACTGATGTGGGCTCTTTTTCTCCCACTGACCCCAACGAGGCACCATTCCTTCCACTGACACCAACAGTCAGGCATAACTCTGTCCACTGACAACAATGGGGCACCTCCTCCCACTGACATCAATGATGAGGAACCATTTCTTCCACCCTTTCACTGACACCAATGATGGGGTACCATTCCTCCAATTATTACCAATGATGGGACACCATTCCTCCCAATATTTTCAATGATGGGGCAGCATTCTTCCCATTATTACCACTAATGGGGCACCATTTCTCCCATTATTACCAATGGTGGGGCACCATTCCTTCCACTGACAACAACAGTTGGGCATAATTCTGTCCAATGACAACAATGGGGTACTATTCCTCCCACTGACACCAATGATGAGGGGGACCATTCCTTTCACTCTTCCACTGACACTAATGATGGGGCACCATTCCCCCCATTATTCTCAATTATGGGGCACCATTCCTCCCATTATTACCAATGATGGGGTACTATTCCTCCCATTATTACAAATGATAGGGCACCATTCCTCCCATTATTTCCAATAATAGGACACCATTTCTCCCATTATTACCAATTATAGGGCACCATTTCTTCAATTATTACCAATGATGGGGCACATTCCTCCCATTATTACCAATAATAGGGCACCATTTCTCCCATTATTACCAATGATGGGGCACATTCCTCCCATTATTTCCAATAATAGGGCACCATTTCGCCCATAATTACCAATGATGGGGCACCATTTCTCCCATTAGTACCAATGATTTGGCACCATTTCTCCCATTATTACCAATGATGGGGCACCATTCCTCCCATTATTTCCAATAATAGGGCACCATTCCTCCCATTATTACCAATGATAGGGCACCATTTCTTCAATTATTACCAATGATGGGGCACATTCCTCCCATTATTACCAATAATGGGGCACCATTTCTCCCATTATTACCAATTGATGGGGCACATTCCTCCCATTATTACCAATAACGGGGCACCATTTCTCCCATTATTACCAATGATGGGGCACCAATTCTCCCATTAGTACCAATGATTTGGCACCATTCATCCCATTATTACCATTGATGGGACACTATTCCTCCTATTATCACCAATGATGGGACACTATTCCTCCCATTATTACCAATAATGGGGCACTATTCCTCCCATTATTACCAAGGATGGGGCACCATACCTCCTATTATTATCAATGATGGGGAACTATTCCTCTTCCTACTGACCACAGGCCCAAAGCACCTTGTCCTCATGTTGATGGGGACAAGGGTCTCTTCCTCACAACACCGGGTTGTGGTTGTGGAGATCTGCGAGAAGGGGCTTATCGGAATCTGGAAGCCCCCTTTTGGAAGGGGTGCCCCATATCCCCCCATATTAATGAGTATAGTACCCTTACCCATTCACCAAAAACATGTCAAAAAGTAATAGAGACAAGTTTTGACAACTCCTTTATTAAAAAATAAAAAAACATTGTCCCCCAATGTAAATCCATCATCAACCATGCCACCCGAAAAAGGAAAAAAAACCCGCGCTGCACTCATTAGCGGCCGACCGCCGAATGCCTCTTCACCGCCGTTTGACAGTTCTTATATAGGTAAGGGTGGGGTCACCTGGAAACGTCACCTGGTGGCACCACACTTACCTATATAAGAACTGTCAAATGGCGGTGAAGAGGCATTCGGCGGTCGGCCATCAATGAGTTCAGAGCATTTTCTTCTTTTTCGGGTACGGCAGGTGGCATAATTAACTATGGATTTACATGGGGGGGGGGGGTACAGTTTTTTTTATTTTTTAATAAATGAACTGTCTCTGTGTTTTTATTACTTTTTGACACTTTATTGGGAATGGGTATGGATACCCATTCGCATAGGGGGGGGGGGAGCAGGATCTGGGGGCCCCCATGTTAAAGGGGGCTTACAGATTCCGATAAGCCCCCTGCCTGCAAAACCTGACAACCACAGACCAGGGTTGTGGGGAAGAGACCCTTTTCCCTATCAGCATAGGGACAAGGTGCTTTGGGGTGGAGGGGGCAGAGCCCCACCTGCCCCAAAGTCCCCCCCCCCCCTTATGATGAGGACAATTGCAACCCTGAGTCTTTTTCAATGTGATTTGATTTATTTTTTTTATGTAATTTTTGCTGCAGCATGTTCTATACATGCTGCAAATGTGCCACTTTACAGGCAGACTAAGGGGATCCCCTAAAGGACATTTTCATGTTTACTGTTGCACTTTAAGTATCAATAAAAATCACTGCTCCTGAAAAAACTATAGTTTAAAAAAAAAAAAATTTGCATTGATACATGTCCCCCAGGGCAGTACCCGGACTCCCATACCCCTTTTATGGCCAATTACTTCCATATAAGCCTTCAAAATGGGCACTTTTGATTTTTCCTGTTCAGCTCCCATAGACTTCAATGGGGTTCGCCATTCGGGTCAGAACTTTTCCCATGTTCAGGAGCTCTGCTGTTCGGCCCATCTCTGGGGGTGTTCGGCCCATCTCTAATGCCCGTATATACACTGTGATATTAGTAACAAACTGACCTTTATTACAGTCTTCCATTCAGGCATCGCCGGCTGTTGCTGTCTCAAGGGAGTGCATTTGGTATCACTCCACCTGTGACAGGAGCCAGCGCTATATAGGAAGCATCGGCTTATGTGGCTCTCCTCCACCGCCATTTGCTTCCTCTACTGAATGAATGAATGATTGATTTGTAAAGCGCTGCAATGCGAACTGAATCGCCTCAAGGCACTAGATGTATACTCTGTAGTCAGCTTCTAGAAAAGGAAGGTCTTTAGTTTTTTCCTGAAGGCCTGGTGGTTTTCTTCCATGCGGATGTTGGTTGGAAGAGCGTTCCATAGTCGAGGTCCTTGGATTGCGAATCTTCGTTCTCCCTTTGCTTTGTAGCGGAATTTGGGAATGATGAGGAGGTTTTGGTTAGCTGATCGAAGACTGCGATTCGGTGTGTAGTGTTTTATTTTTTTCCCGGAGATAAAGCGGAGCGTTTCCTTGTATGCATTTGTGGGTGAGGCAGAGGGTCTTGAATGTGATCCGATTCTTCACGGTTAGCCAGTGTAGGCTCTTTAGGGAAGGGGAGATGGATTCCCAGGGCTTTTTTCCTGTTAACAATCTTGCCGTCGTGATTTGGATGAGTTGCAAGCGCGCAAGCTGATATTGGGGTAGTCCTATGTAGAGCGAGTTTGCGTAGTCGAGTCGGGAATTGCTGATTGTTCCCACAACTGCCGCTCTGTCCTCTTCTGGGATGAAGGGGATGAGTCTGCGAAGCAAGCGGAGGAGATGGTGGGATCCGCTCACCACTGATCCTATTTGTGCATCCATTGTCATTCCTGAGTCAAAGATGACTCTGAGACTCTTGGCTTTGGTGCTAGGGGAGATGGTCTGTCCGAAGATGGTGGGAGGTGTCCACGTAGTCTTTATTTTGGAATTTTTGTTGGCTTGCAGGAGAAGAAGTCCTGGTTTTGATCCGTTGAGTTTGAGGGAGCTATTGGTCATCCAGTCATCTATTAAAGTGAGGCATTTCTGTAATTGCTGATGAAGATCTTTTTTTCCGTTGATGCGGAGGTAGAGTTGGGTGTCGTTTGTGTATGAGAGGAAGCAGAGGTCGGTTTTCCTGATGATATTGAGAAGTGGGCGGATGTAGATATTAAATAGCACTGGTGACAAGAGTGAGCCCTGAGGGGCTCCACAGGAGACTGCCCGAGATTCCGAGGTGAATGTTCCTAGTTTCACTGTCTGGAAGCGATTCTCTAAGAAGGATGTAAACCATTTTAGGGCAGAATCTGTAGCTCCTGCTACTTCTGCGAGCCGGACAAGTAAAGTATTGTGGTCCACTGTACTCTACTGCTGACTCCATTCACAACACTGATGCTCTTGGATGGTGGGTCGGCAACCCACGATCTTGGTCTGCCGAGTGCCGACCCGCCATCCCAGAGCAAGAGGTGGCAGGCCACAGGGTGGGCACCCCTGATGTAGAGGTTCTTCTTGAGTGCTCAAATGTAGACATGTGCACTGCCAAAAAATTTGTTCGTTTTTGTTTCATTCGTTTTTTTGTTTTGTTTTTTTTGTTTTTCAGGTCATTCGTTATGATCGCAATTCGTAAATTCGTACATTCGCACATTCATAAATTTGTAAATTTTGTAAATTCGTAAGTTCATAAATTCGTACATTCGGAAATTAGAAAATTTGTATATTCGTAAATTTGCACATTAGTACATTCCTAAATTAGAAAATTCGGAAATTTGGAAATTCAAAATTAGAAAATCTGAAAATTCAAAAATCTGAAAAAGTAACTAACTATTAAATTATAGGTATTGTAATTTCCTTTCAAATTTGGCTGTTAGTGAACGTAACGAATATGAATTTATCCGAAGTTACGAATTATCCAAAATAACAAATGCCGCATCTAAACAAGTGGAACGGAACAAATTAATAATTAATAATAATAAAAAATTTTTATTATTATTGTTATTTATTATTATTAATTCATTACATTCCATTCGTTTAGATGCGGCATTCGTTATTTCGGATAATTCGTAACTTCGGATAAATTCATATTTGTTACGTTCACTAACAGCCAAATTTGAAAGGAAATTACAATACCTATAATTTAATAATTAGTAATGGTTAAGTTATTATTAGGTAATTATTATTTCAGATTTCTGAATTTACAAATTTACAAATTTAGGAATGTACGAATTTACGCATGTGCGAATGTACGAATTTATGAATTTACGAATGTACGAATGTCCCTCAGGGCTCACCCTTGTCACCAGTGCTATTTAACATCTACATCCGCCCGCTTCTCAATATCATCAGGAAAACGGACCTCTGCTTCCACTCATACGCAGACGACACCCAACTCTACCTTCGCATTAACGGACAAAAAGATCATCATCAGCAACTACAGAAATGCCTCACTTTAATCAATGACTGGATGACCACTAGCTCCCTCAAACTCAACGAATCAAAAACAGAACTTCTTCTTCTGCAAGCCAACAAAAATTCCAAAATTAAGACTCCGTGGACACCACCCTCCATCCTCAGACAGACCATCTCCCCCAGCACCAAAGTCAAGAGTCTCGGAGTCATCTTTGACTCAGGAATGACAATGGATGCACAAATAGGATCGGTGGTGAGCGGATCCCACCACCTCCTCCGCCTGCTTCGCAGACTCATCCCCTTCATCCCAGAAGAGGACAAAGCGGCAGTTGTGGGAACGATCATCAATTCCCGACTTGACTACGCAAATTCCCTCTACGTAGGTCTACCCCAATATCAGCTTGCGCGCTTGCAACTCATTCAAAATACGGCGGCAAGACTGTTAACAGGAAAAAAGCCCTGGGAATCCATCTCCCCATCCCTAAAAAGCCTACATTGGCTAACTGTGAAGAATCGGATCATATTCAAGACCCTCTGCCTCACCCATAAATGCATACAAGGAAACGCTCCGCAATATCTCCGGGAAAAAATAAAACACTACACACCGAATCGCAGTCTTCGATCAGCTAACCAAAACCTCCTCCTCATTCCCAAATACCGCTACAAAGCAAAGGGAGAACGTAGATTTGCAGTCCAAGGACCTCGACTATGGAATGCTCTCCCAACCAACCTCCGCATGGAAGAAAACCACCAGGCCTTCAGGAAAAAACTAAAGACCTTCCTTTTCTAGAAGCTGGCTACAGAGAATACATCTAGCGCCTTGAGGCGATTCAGTTCGCAATTGCAGCGCTTTACAAATCATTCATTCATTCATTCATTCATACGAATGTGCGAATTTACGAATGTATGAATGTACGAATTTACAAATTTTCGAATTTATGAGTATTCGGAAAAATTTGTTAAACGGGTTTTCGTTATTTCGGATATTTCCGAATTAACAAATTTGTCGAAATTCCTTAAAAAACTAATTCGCAACGAAACGAATTGCACATGTCTACTCAAATGCTCCTATAGTGTTCTCTGAATTCAAGGCTACTTCAAAGTTATGGATTCTCTAAAAGTAAATTGGACTCCATCCAAGTTGGTACATTAAGGTATTTGGGTGCATGATGTAACATTAGAGCCCTCCTAATTTTCATTGGTACAATTGATATTTCAAGATGTCATCCTGAATCCCACTAAAAGTTTCTGCCACAAAACCTATTTCAGTTGAGTCTGCATACAATCAGAGATTTTTAAATGTCTTACTTCTTTATAACAGAGCCCCCGGGCACCAGTCCAACCTTTTCTCGCCTAGGTTGTAGGCTATAGAGGAGAACCATTGCTATCTGTGTGAAAACAGTGATCTCTCTGCAGAGGTCCACCACTCCCCACACTGGGTCAGAGCCCATTCCGTTAGAGCTAGAGCTTCTCCAATTAGCAGAGATTTTAAACATTGTTGATTGCCGAACTCTAGTTGTAACTCATTGGGGGGGGGGGGGGGGGTTGGGGTGTTCAGACCACTGCAGAGAGGTTGCTGCTCTGACACAGGTAGCAGTGGTCCTCCACTGCGGCCTGCCAGGATCGAGAAGTTTGGGCTGTCTCTGGGGCTCCGTTATAAAGAAGATAACAGGAAGCCATTTAAATTCATACTTTATATGCATCCCCAGTCGAAAAAAAATAAAAATACAATTCCTGGAACTTTAGTTGGGTTTTAAGCAACTCTTACACGTTTAATGATGTTATGAATTTAACAATGAACCTAAGGTGGTGATGAGAAGTAGGAAAAGTGCGAACAGAAGACGGAGTGGTGAGGCCTGGGGCACCTGCAATGCATATCAACAAAGATAATCACAAAGTAATGTGAAAATTAAAGAGAAAATTGGCAAATTAGAAATCTCTTCTTTTCAGACAGACTAAAGAGGTGCGTTATATATTGTAGAAACAAGAAATCTCTTCTTGGTGTATTGTTCTGCAGCGCTTCACCCCCCGTAGGAATCGCTGGTTAGGATGGGTCCTTTGTTCTTTGCTTCAACCTGTTTGATCACTTTAACACCGGCCACTTTTACCCCCTTCCTGCCCAGGCCAATTTTCAGCTTCCAGCGCTCTCACACTTTGAATGACAATTGAGCAGTCATGCAACACTGCACCCATATGAAATTTGTATCATTTTTTTCCCCACAAATAGAGGTTTTTTTTGGTAGTATTTAATCACTGCTGGGTTTTTTATTTTTTACAAAAAAAAAAAAAGTTTTTCTTAGTTTCCAATCAGTACATTTTATAAATAAGTAATTTTTCTTTCTTTTTTTTTTAGGTGGCACTGATGGGCAATTATGGGCAGCACTGATAGAAAATTATATGCTGCACTGATGGACACTGATGGGGTGGCACTTATGGGTACTGATGAGGAGGCACTGATATGCCGCACTGATGGGCACTGATAGGTGGCACTGATGAGCAATGATAGGCGGCAATGATAGGCACTGATAGGTGGCACTGGTGGACACTGATAGGCGGCACAGATAGGTGGCACTGATGGGCACTTTTAGGTGGCACTGATGGGCATTGATGGGCAGCACTGATGGGCAGGCACTGATGGGTACTGAAATGCAGCACTGACTGGCATCACTAATGGACACTGGTGTCACTGATGGGCACTGATTGGTGTCACTGATGGGCACTGCTGGGGCTTTACTGTAATCAGGGCACTGATGATCAGTTCCCCAATTACCTGCCATGGTCTCCCCTGTGAGAAGATGCCACTGATCGGCTCTTCTCGCCACAAACTCTGTCAGTGTGAGGCGAGGAGAGCCGGTTACCGGCACTTCCGCATTTACATGTGACCGGCTCTGACTGGACACAGCCAATCACATGGGTAAAGTGCTGCGTCATCGGCTCTTTACAGAGATGGGGGTCACGCCATGTCCTAGGAACACGGTGTGGCCGTGATAGCTACGGTGCACGCCCCCGCAAGCACGTGAGCGTGGCCGTTCTGGGGCACCGTCATATGACCTCGTCCCAGAACGAGAGCCGCACCGATCCTCCGTCATTTGACGGTGGGCTGGCGGCAAGTGGTGACAGCTCTGAAAGCTGAAAATTGGCCTGGGCAGGAAGCGGGTGAAACGGTCCGATATTGAGGTGGTTAAAGAGGTTGAAGCAAAGAACAAAGGACCCATCCTAACCAACGACTCCTACGGGGGGGTAGTGCTGCAAAACAATACACCAAAAGGAGATTTCTTGTTTCTACAATATATAAACACACCTCTTTAGTATGTCTAAAATGAAGAGATTTCTAATTTGCCAATTTTCTCTTTAATTTTCAACACTCTGTATAATGTATGGCAAAGAGGTTTGTTAACACAGATAAAAATGCAATAAAATACAAATGCAAAGGTGTTCATCCTTAAAGGTCCTAATTGGTTAAAGCCAACTCATTCGGGGGGGGGGGGGGGGATCCACAGGTTCCCCTTCATTAAGGCTTGGTAAATGCTAAATGAAAGGAACACATGAAAGGATCTTGAAAGTAATACCTAATGGCAGAGGCATAGCTTGAAGCTTGTGGGCCCTGATGCAAAAGTTGACTTTGGGCCCCCAACTACCACCCGCAGTAGGCTTGTATGTAAAAGAGAAAACTCAGAAGGCTTGGGCCCTGCACAGGGTGGGCAGGCCAGGCCCTCCTACTTCCAGATTTACATACAAGCCTACCACTTTCACCCGGCAGTTCAGAGCGTGGCCTGCCTGAACTGGGCGAGGAGTGGGGGGTGGGTGAGAGAGGAGATAATGGAGCACTGAGCTGGGGGAGCCGGACTGAACATAAACACAGGAGTGGGAAAGAGAGACTTCCAGAGGTGCTAAGAAAATCCCTTCTCTACCCACATAGAGCATTGGAGAGACATTGTGACCCCCCATACTCCACCCATGCCTAATAGAAAGTTAAAAGGATTTGCTCCAGATGCCGGTGAGGCAACTTACATGAGACACATGCTGGCCCATGGATACTGAAGAGCTGCCTAACAGAAACCTCTACTCTGGAATAATAAGTTAAAAAAAGATCCAGAGGCCCTTAGTTTCTCTGTTACCTAAAACACAAAGGTGGTGAAGCATGGATGCCATTTTAAATAAACAGTGCTTAAAGTGGAACTAAGGGACCTGATATGTTTTTAGGTAGGCTCAATGGGTTGAAAGCCTTGCCAACACCTTTGACATTTCAAGGATTTGCCACCCGCAAGTCCATGGCAAAAGTGCCCCCTTCGCTTCATCTGTATTAATCTGCTGGTTTCAGATACTAAAAATCCACTAGAGATTTTAACAAGTATTATTTGACTCTAAAGTCCATACAAACTGTGATTTCACCATGAAAATCCTTGAAAACCATAGGAAGCCAGTATGTCATCTTGCCAGCAAACACCCATAAGTGAGATGTCAGGTGAGGTGGAACTTCCGTAAAGAATCCAGGGAAGTGAGATCTTGTGTGAGCAGGTGTTGGGGGATTCCCTTGGGGAACACAGTTTAAACACCAGCTGGTTTTAAGCAGAGCTCCAGTTGATGGAGATAGATGCTGGTGCCAGGTTGTGACCCCAAGGCTCACCCTGCTGTAGGTACAGATAAAATCCCTACAAAAGGACACGAGATTTAGAAGGAGTACAGGTGTGAGCAGGTGATGGGGGATTCCTTGGGGCACAGAGTTTAGACACCAGCTGGTTTTAACCAGAGCTCCAGATGATGCAGATAGATGCTGGTGCCAGGTTGTGACCCTAAGGCTCACCCTGCTGTAGGTACAGGGAAAATCCCTGCAAAAGGACACGAGAGGGAGCAGGAGTAAAGGTGGGCAAAGATGAAGAAAATAGGCCACAGGGCAGGTGGCAAGTGAGCAAATCCAAGAGACAATGCCAAGGTCGGTACACAGAAGATCAATACAAGGAAACAATGGGCAGGAAAAGGTGTAGCAAGATGGGGCTCAGAGACAAATAAGAATATTGCTCAGGCAATGGGAACTGATCTGAGCACAACTTACATGAAAAGGGAGATCGGGAGGCTGTTTATGTTAAAGCAAAAATACATGTGTATTTATACAATCCTCAGTCCAGTCGTGTGACCTCACAGGTCCTCTTCTTCCTCTGGTGAAAGATTGGTTGAGAATACTACAATCTTTGAACCCAAGCTGGCAAAATGAATTGCCTTCAGAAAGTGCACTGAATGAGGGCGTCATACAACCCATAAAAGGAGAGATTCTGGAGACCCTCAGTGTAGGGTTTCCACCTCATCCCTTTAAAACCGAACACATATTAATTACACAGGTTCTGTGGCTGATTAGGATGGTAAATAAAGTCACTTGGTGCCTTATCTGCTATAAATTATCCCCAGAACCTGTATAATTCATGTGTTCGGGTTTAAAGGGATGAGGTGGCAACCCTACCTCAGAGAGGGCTTTCTGTTGGAATCTGCGGTGGAGAGGAAGTTATTTTTTCAGCCAAGCTGCTTTTTTTATATTAAATGAAATATGTTTTACAATGTGGCACCCTCCTGTTAGGCTGCTCGTTTTTTGGCTATCCTGTAATCAGCAGAGCAGAGTGTGTGATTGCTTTGGGCTGCTCTGGGTTCTGCAGGCTGCAGATCTCACTGCTTCCCCCCCCCTCCCCGTTTTCTGGAGATTTTCAGAATATAGTAGATGGGAGAGTCAAATAGGCAGCCTGAATATTTATGCAACCCCAGCCAATCCCTGGACAGGCGTGTCCAAATGGTGACTGGGAAGTGTATAAATAGTCTGGAACATCAAAGAGCAGTGCTCTTCTTTCCCTAGAGGAGAGGCTCCCAGACAGGAGGTTTGCCTGCCTTCCTGGCTGTCTTGCTGAAGGTCCAGCCTGCCAAATAGGATCCCAGCCATGCTGAGAGGGCCTGCTCAGCCACAAACCCTATCAGGGACCTGAGAGAGGAACCACTGAAGATCTGCCTTGGAAGTTCACAGAAGGGCATACCTGAAGAAGTCAGGGAGACGTTCCAAGCTAGGGACCTGTGAGTACTGAAGGGGGGGGATTTCAGTCACTGTTGCTTCTGTTACCCCTGTCGCACAAAGTATAAGGCTTGCCAGGCCTGGGTTATTGCTATTGGTTCCCCGGTGCTGACCACTTATTGCCCAACTGCTTAAAGGATAAGTTCACCTTTGGGAACATGTGACATGTTCCACCCGATTTTAGGGTGGAACATGTCACATGTTCCCAATGCTTCAGCTCTTTTGTCGCTCTTTTTTTTGATTATAGCACAAAAAATGAAAAAAAAAAAACACAGAGGTTATACCAAATACCACCAAAAGAAAGCTCTATTTGTCAGAAAAAAAAGGACATCAATTTTATTTGGATACAGCGTTGCACGTCCGTGCAATTGTCGGTTAAAGTAATGCAGTGCCGTAAAAAATGATCTGGTCATTAGGGGATAAATCCTTTCCGGGGCCGAAGTGGTTAATTTAGTGGCCCTACTAAAGGTTAGCACCTCAACTATAAGCTGGATTCCCGCTTTAAAAAATGTACATTTAAGATGCCGAAAAAGTATGAGTTTTGAATACAGAAAAGATACTACTTCCACAAAACCATACCTTAATGTCTACCGGTAAAATATGTTGTAATGTAGCTGGCCTTGGTGCCCTTATAACAGTAATAATTACATTTCTGCCATTTCTGTTCAAAAAAGTGGTCAACCAATTGCACTAAAAAGAGGATAATAAGCGAAGAACAAAAATAGCTAATTTATTACTATTATTTTTATCTCTTCGCATGGCAAGACCTGAATGTGGTTAATTATATAGCTGGTTAAAGAACATAGAATCTGACAGCCATTTTCCGGGATGTAGCATCATTTTTAAAACATTCCATAGTATCCCAATGGAATAAAAAGCTTTTGTTATAAAATTCCACAAAGTGGTCCCTGATGATGGTCTGTGGGTAAAGGAAGAAAGCAAATTTCTCACCCTAATTCATGGTCAACTGTACAAAAATATTAGAATCCTCTCTGTTTTTATTAGTAAATTTAAAGGGCATTATAATGGCTTTTGGTGAACATTCCCTGGGAGCAGGGTTTTCACATAGGGGGGAGGGGGGTGCCTCTTTGGCAAACTGGGCCCTCATCTTACTCCTGTAATTTACCAGCAGCACAAGGTGAGTCTGGCAACAGTGCCCCTTACCCCCCAACCCGAGAGTATTAAACTCTCACCCTTAAAACAGGATGTCAGCAAATCCACCATCTTGTAGGTAAGTGCAGTCTGCATTCCCTACAGTAGGTGGCACTTAAACTGGAGCAGCATCTCCTCATTGCCACAGCTTCCTCCAGACCAGGCAGGACAGCCTTCAGGACCACTTCAGCACATGTGAGGCACCAAAACAGGCTATTGAACCTTGTAGCAGCACCTTCTAGGCCTCAGCCCAAGGAAAGAGAGAGAGAGAGAGCACACGGCCTGTGCCAAATGTTTATATACTCCCCCAGCATGCACCAGTGGCACAAACCTCCTACCGGATTGGCTGAAGAAAATATAAATATTCATATCATAACTTAGTTTTGTTTGTGAAATCTGATACCAGTGACATCTAGTGGCAACAGTGAGAAATCGCAAGCCAACTTAAGCTTAGGGAAAAACCAGGTGAAAAATGATACAATCCATCTGAGCTGACTGCAGCCAGTGGCGTCTCCAGCTTTCATATTTAGGGGGGCACATGGGGGGACAGAGACAAAAGTAGGGGGGCAACTATAAAATGCATATATATATATATATATATAGATAGATAGATATAGATATATAGATAGATATAGATATATCTATATATAGATATATATATATATATATATATATATATATATAGAGATATATCTCTATATATCTATATATCTATATATATAGATATAGATATTTAGATATATATAGATATATAAATATATACTGGGGCCCTTTACTATGACCCCACAACGGCCCTTTCACATGTTCTGCAGTGAGCTCCCTTCCTACTGTATTGGGGTCCCCCCCAGGGTGGCAGAAAACAAGAGATATATGTCACCTGCATGCCAAGAAAATTTAAGGATCCAAAGCAGTGGGAGAACTATCAGGGTTGCAAAGGTTGTCTTGCCACCAGGCCCTGGTGTTCTGCCACTGTGGGGTTCCCCAGCCTACTCTTGCTGTCCTGCCCCTGCTATTGACTGCTCTGGTCTGGCCTCTCTTCGAATTTACAGGCTGGTTCTCCTGTCCTAAGGATGGTAGAAATCAGTCTGTTTTTTCAGTAACTGAGAGTCCTGGTGGAGTCCTTCCTGCAACTCGCTCTTCTCCCCGCCAATGAGGATGCAGGTGAAGGAGCAGATCGGGTGGCTGTGGTTGTGTGAGCGCTCGCATTATGCAGTGTCAGCGAGCAGAGGAAGGGGGGAGGAATCACCCGCAGGAGCTGACTGGGGATGCTCTCCCTCTTAGACATTGATTTTTTGTATAAAAAAAAATATATTTTTTTTTTATTGGGGGGGGGGGGGGGGGGGGGCACATGGTGGGGCACAGCATAATGTTGGGGGGTCAGGGCCCCCTCTGCCCCCCCCTAGGGACGCCATTGACTGCAGCCCAGCCAAAAACTACATTGACATAGTAGCCCCTGTTTAGGACAAGTGGGCTACAAATGTATCTAGGACATCCAGTATGTACAACAGTATAAAACTATAGAAGGAAGGGTTTTCCCAAACATACATACAGGCGAATATCATAGAATATCATGAAAAAGTTAATTTATTTCAGTAATACAAAAAAGTGAAACTCCTATACGATATAGATTCATTACACACAGAGTGATGTATTTCAAGCATTTCTTTCTTTTAATTTTGATGATTATGGCTTACAGCTAGTGACAACCCAAAATCCAGTATCTCAGAAAACTAGAATATTGTGAAAAAGTTGAATATTGTAGACACATGATGTCACACTCTAATCAGCTAATTAACTCAAAGCACCTGTAAAGGTTTCCTGAGCCTTTAAATGGTCTCTCAGTTGTCCAGAAAAACAGATAGTCACACCCTGCACAAGGAGGGCGAGACACAAAAGGTGAGTTCTAAAGAAGCTGGCTGTTCACAGAGTGCTGTATCCAAGCATATTAATGGAACGTTGAGTGGAAGGAAAAAGTGTTGAAGAAAAAGGCGCACAAGCAACAGAGATAACCACTTTCTTGAGAGGATTGTGAAGCAAAGGCCATTCAAGAATTTGGGAGACATTCACAAGGAGTGGACTATGGCTGGTGCCAGTGCTTCAAGAGCCACCACACACAGACGTATCCAGAACATGGGCTACAACTGTTGCATTCCTTGTGTCAAGCCACTCCTGAATCAGAGACAACTTCAGAAGCATCTTACCTGGACTAAGGAGAAAAAGGACTGGACTGTTGCTCAGTGGTCCAAAGTCATCTTTTTGGATGAAAGTGAATTCTGCATTTCATTTGGAATTCAAGGTCCCAGAGTTTGGAGGAAGAGTGGAGAGGCACAGAATCCAAGTTGCATGAGGCCCAGTGTGAAGTATTCACAGTCAGGGATGATTTTGGGAGCCGTGTCATCTGCTGGTGTTGGTCCACTGTGTTTTATCAAGTTCAAAGTCAGCGCAGCCCTCTACCAGGTAATTCTAGTGCACTTCATGGTTCCCTCTGCTGACCAGCTTTATGGAGATGCTGATTTCATTTTCCTGCAGGACTTGGCACCTGCCCACACTGCCAAAACTACCAATACCTGGTCACATGATCATGGTATCACTGTGCTTGATTGGCCAGAAAAATCGCCTGACCTAAACCCCATAGAGAATCTGTGGGATATTGTCAAGAGGAAGATGAGAGACACCAGACCCAACAATGCAGACGAGCTGGAGGCTGCTATCAAAGCAACCTGGGCTTCCATAACACTTCAGCAGTGCCACAGGCTGATCACCTCCATGCCACGCCAATGATGAAGGGATTCATGCAAAAGGAGCCCCAACCAAGTATTGAGTGCATACTATACTGTACATGGACAGACTTTTCAGTAAGCCAACATTTCTGCATCAAAAATCCTTTTTTTTTATTGGTCTTCTGTAATATTTTAATTTTCTGAGCTATTGAATTTTGGGTTGTCACTAGCTGTAAGCCATAATCATGAAAATTAAAAGAAAGAAATGCTTGAAATATATCACTCCGTGAGTAATGAATCTATGTAAAATATATGAGTTTCACTTTTTGAATTAAATTACTGAAATAAATGAACTTTTTGATGGTATTCACATTTTTCGAGATGCACCTGTATTACTTGGAACAAGACAGTTTTCACTTGCAATATGTCCCGATGGACTGCGGCTGCCTGGATGAGACACACAGAAGCTCCGGGCAGGTACAGTGCCTTTAAAAAGTATTCATACCCCTTGAAATTTTCCACATTTTGTCATGTTACAACCAAACATGTAAATGTATTTTATTGGGATTTTATGTGATAGACCAACACAAAGTGGCTCATAATTGTGAAGTGGAAGAAAATGATAAATGGTTTTCAAAATTTTTTACAAATAAATATGTGAAAAGTGTGGCGTACATTTGTATGGCGCCCCCCTGAGTCAATACTTTGTAGAACCACCTTTCACTGCAATTACAGCTGCAAGTCTTTTTGAGGATGTCTCCAGTGGCGTCACCAAGGTGGGGCCTGAGGGGGCCACGATCCCCCCAATATTATAGTGTGCCCCCATGTGCCCCTTAAAGTATAACTCATTAAATCGGCCGGCGCCACAACTATCCAACTGACTCGTCACTTGTCTGTCAGTCTCTGAGCCGCTGCCTCGAGGATGTCGGGCTAAGTGACATCACGTGACAGCCGCTGCTGTTGTTTATCGGAGTTGTAGTCCGCAGTGGCAGCTGCGTGCTGAAGTTCCCTGCTCCCAGTGGGTGGAGTCTGGAGAACAGTGCGGCCAGCCTGAGATAGCTACAACTCCCGGTCGCAGCAGTCAGATCTCTTGGAGTTGGAGAGTGGACACACACGTGGCTGGCCTGGGCGTGCCGCTGGTGGCTGCAGTACACTGTGCACGCACCAGAAGTTGACACCAGGAGACAGAAGCATCACCCACCCCCCAGGACTGGAGGAGGCCATGCAAGGAGGAGGACCTGTCCTGCTGAGCTCTGAGCTGGCATCTGCTGATTCGGCCCATAGCTGAGGTGAGAGACCCTGTTCCTGACACCCCCAGCTGACCCCCACATGATCATCTCATCTATCACCCCCCCATACATCTCATTTACCCTGTCCCAGTGCCCATGGCCTGTGAATCCTGCTGGGAGCTGGCCGTAGACCTGTGGGTCCTGCTGGCCAGTCATCTGCAGGTCCTGCTGGCCATAGCCTACAGGTCAGCGGCCAGCAGGACCCATAGGCCATGGCCAGCTCCCAGCAGGACCTACAGGCCAGCAGGACCCATAGGCTATTGTCCACTCCCAGCAGGACCCACAGGTCAGTGGCCAGCAGGACCCGCAGGTCCGCAGCCAGCTCCCAGCACGACCTACAAGCTGTGGGTCCTGCTGGGAGCTGGCCACGGACCAGTGGGTCCTGCTGGCTGCAGGCCTTTGGGTCCTGTTGGCCCCTAGCCTAGGGTGACCAGAAGTCTCCAGTTTTCAGGGACAGTCCCTGGACTGAGGACACTGTCCCTGGACCAAGTCTGTCCCTGCAATCCTACCATGGCTCCCCATGTTGAGGGCATGTGGCCTGGTACGGTTTGGGAGGGGGGCGCTCTCTCATCCCCCCCTCTTTTCCTGCGGCCTGCCAGGTTGCGTGCTCAGATAAGGGCCTGGTATGGATTTTGGGGGGACCCCCACGCAATTTTTTTAAATTTTGGTGCGGCGTTCCCCTTAATATTCATACCGGACCCAAAGGGCCCGGTAATGGACTGGGGGGAACCCATGCCAATTTTTTTCAATGAGTTTTATCTATATTGCTGAGACACGACAATTCATTACAGCCGTGAGCAGTTTTAAATTACATTTTTTCCTTTAGAAATGTAATTTTGCTGTGGTATTGTTCTAAACACGGGAAAACTGCGCCACTTTACAGGCATACTATAGACACCCCCCAGGCACAATATTTAAAGGAATATTTCATTTTTATTGTTGGCCGTTTTTAAAACTTTTTTTTGCATTGATCCATGTCCCCTGGGGCAGGACCCGGGTCCCCATACACTTTTTATGACAATAACTTGCATATAAGCCTTTAAAATTAGCACTTTTGGTTTTTCATGTTAGTGTCCCATAGACTTTAACAGTGTTCGCACACATTTTTTGCCTGTTTGCAAGTTCTGGTGGGAATGGAACCAGGGGGTGTTCGGCTTATCCCTACACATCAATATGATTTGATCTAAACCATTCCATTGTAGCTCTGGCTGTATCTTTAGGGTCGTTGTCCTGCTGGAACCTCCACCCCAGTCTCAAGTCTTTTGCAGACTCTAATGCCGTGTACACACGAGCGGACTTTAGACGGACTGAACTCCAAACGTGATGATGTATGAGCGGACTAAAATACAGAAGTTCAAAGCCAGTAACCAATAGCTGCCCTTGCGTTGTTGTTTGTCCGTCGGAATAGCATACCGACGAATGGATTTTTCGACCGGACTCGAGTCCGTCGGAAAGATTTGAAACATGTTCTATTTCTAAAGTCCACCTGATTTTTTGACAGCAAAGGTCCGATGAAGCCCACACACGATTGAATTGTCCGTCGGACCTTTGCTGTCAAAGTCCGGTTGTGTGTACAGGGCATTACAGGTTTTTTTCTTGCCCTGTACTTGGCTCCATCCATCTTCCCATCAACTCTGAACAGCTTCCCTGTCCCTGCTGAAAAAAAGCATCCCCACAACATGATGTTGCCACCACCATGTTTCACGGTGGGGATGGTGTGTGTTCAGGGTGATGTGCAGTGTTAGTTTTCCGCCACACATAGTGTTTTGCTTTTAGGTCAAAAAGTTCAATGTTGGTCTCATCTGACCAGAGCACCTTCTTCCACATGTTTGTTGTGTCCCCCACATGGCTTCTCACAAACTACAAACAGGACTTCTTATGACTTTCTTTCACCAATGTCTTTCTTCTTGTCACTCTTCCATAAAGGGCAGATTTGTGGAGAACACGACTAATAGTTGTCCTGTGGACAGATTCTCCCACCTGAGCTGTGGGTCTCTGCAGCTCCTCCAGAGTTCCCATGGACCTCTTGGCTCTTCTCTGATGAATGCTCTCCTTGCACGGTCGGTCAGTTCAGGTAGATGTTTTGGTAGGTTTGCAGTTGTGCCATACTCTTTTCCATTTTCAGATGATGGATTGAACAGAGCTTGGGAGATTTTTTTTTATAACCTAATCCTGCTTTATATTTCTCCACAACTTTATCCCTGACCTGTCTGGTGTGTTCCTTGGCCTTCATGGTGCTGTTTGTTCCCTAAGGTTCTCTAACAAACCTCTGAGGGCTCCACAGAACAGCTGTATTTATACTGAGATTAAATTACACAGGTGGACTCTATTTACTAATTAGGTGAAGGCAATTGGTTCCACTAGATTTTAGTTAGGGGTATCAGAGTAAGCCCCGGTTCACACTGGGACGACTTGTGAGGCGACTTAGCCGCCTGACAAGTCGCGTCCCGTTCCGTACTAACAGCAGCGACTCAAGTCAATCCGACTTAGAAAAAGGTTCCTGTACTACTTTTGGGGCGACTTCAGGCGACTTGCATTGACTTCTATACAGAAGTCGTTTTTGCAAGTCGCCGCTGAAGTCGTGTGCAGGTCGCCTCACAGAGTCGGCCCGCAAGTTGCGTTGCCCCTGTGTGAACCGGCTCTAAAGGGGGCTGAATACAAATGCATGCCACGCTTTTCACATATTTATTTGTAAAACATTTTGAAAACCATTTTCCTTCCACTTCACAATTATGTGCCACTCTGTGTTGGTCTATCACAAAAAATTTGAATAAAATACATTTATGGTTTTTTTTTGGTTGTAACATGACAAAATGTGGAAAACGTCAAGGGGTATGAATACTTTTTCAAGGCACTGAAGGTTATTCTCCCATGTGCATGTAAAGGCACAAGAAGGGAGTGGACAGGCAGACCATGTAGTGAGGGGAGAGTGCCACATCCAATATTAATTCAAGAGAAAAGAGAAGGTTCCCCTAAGTGGACTTTTAAGGCACTAGAGAGGGTCAAACAAGTACAAAAATATCTATAAAAGTAAAAATTTTTTATTGAAAAAGCTTTAAAAACATGTAATGCAAGGCATAGGTTATTTATACATCACATGTATAATAATATGAGGAATAAGTAATAGGTACTCTTTATACCCAACGCGTTTCGATATGTTATGTCAAATTCTTCTTCAGGGGTGTGAAGATTTAAGAGAAACACCCCTGAAGAAGAATTTGACATAACATATCGAAACGCGTTGGAAGTAAAGAGTACCTATTACTTATTCCTCATATTATTATACATGTGATGTATAAATAACCTATGCCTTGCTTTACATGTTGTTAAAGCTTTTTCAATAAAATTTTTTTACTTTTATAGATATTTTTGTACTTGTTTGACCCTCTCTAGTGCCTTAAAAGTCCACTTAGGGGAACCTTCTCTTTTCTCTTGAATGTGCATGTAAAGGCTTCCTCTTTGTCATATGGTGTACATAATACAGTCAAAGAAAAGAATTGCATGTCATTTATAAGCAAATTTCTGAACGTGCAAATTGGTTCTACAAGAAAAAAAAGAGCAAGGAAAAAAAAAGATATAGGAAAAAAATAAATAAAATAAAAATAATCAGCATTATGGAGTTTTGTTATTTCAGGGCTCTGACGCCGGTGACATTCGGTGAATGATAGATGACACGAGTCTCAAAGTGACACAGTTCTCCGCCACAAACTGATGTTAATTCATCTTAAACGGAGACAATTTACTTTGACACTTTCCACCAAATTGCTGGGAATATGCAAAGCTTGCACATATATCAATAAATTTGAATTGTTTAGAGGACTCATTTTAAGAAATAGATACAATAAAGGCAAAGTGGATGTTGGAACAGGGAAAATTTCCTTCCGCTCGATAAAAAAAAAAAAAAAAAAAAGTCCAATCTATATATCTAAATGTAATAAATTGGACATTTTCATGGCTTATCCTCAGGCAATCCAACCTCGGCTTGTTTTATTGGCTAAAGCGGAACTCCAGACTTTCTTGCCGACCGCCCACTGTAAGTATACCTCGTTACTTTGACGTTAAATACCGGAGGGTTAATTGTTTTTTTTTTTTTTTACTATGGCCCGTTCTCTTTCAAATAAAAGTGGTCCTGTGGGGAGATTTGCCGCGGGATAACTTTTAGAGGCGGAGGAAGGGGTGTCGTCGACCCTCCCCCCCGCGCGCGCGGTTCCTGGTCGTTTACGAGCTTACTGGAGCCGTCGGTAAACCCAGAAGCGATCCAATGCAGCCGTTCACTGGGAAGGAAGTTGAGTGAGGGCAAGATGGCCCCCACTCATCTCTATGCCCTTGGAGGACCGGACCAACCTCTAACGTCACTTCCGGTTCTCGGGCATAAACAAATGATTTTTTTTTTTTTAAATTAAAATGCATTTTTTTTTCTTTTGCTTTTCAAAGTAAATGAAAGATCTGGGGTCAAAAAGACCCTAGGAGGACCAAAAAACGCCCGTAGAGGACGGGAGCAATCTGTAACGTCCCTTCTGGTTCTCGGGTATAAACAAATGATTTTTATTTTTATTTTTTTTAAGTTAAAATGAAAAGCAAAAGAAAAAAAAATTACATTTTGACTTAAAAAAACCAAAACAATAATTTGTTTATGCCCGAGAACCAGAAGTGACGTTACAGATTGCTCCCGTCCTCTAAGGGCTTTTTTGGTTCTCCAAAAGGTCTTTTTGACCCCAGATCTCTCTCATTTACCTTGAAAAGCAAAAGAAAAAAAATTTGCAAGGTAAATGAGATATCTGGGGTCAAAAAGACCATTGGAAGACCAAAAAACGCCCTTGGAGGATGGGAGCAATCTGTAACGTCACTTTTGGTTTTCGGGCATAAACAAATGACATTTTTTTTTTTTTTTTTAATTAAAATTCAATTTTTTTTCTTTTGCTTTTCAAGGTAAATGAGAGATCCGGGGTCAAAAAGACCCTAGGAGGACCAAAAAAGCCCTTGGAGGACGGGAGCAATCTGTAACGTCACTTCCGGTTTGCGGGCATAAACAAATTATTTTTTTTTTTTTTTTTAATTAAAATGCAATTATTTTTCTTTTGCTTTTCAAGGTAAATGAGAGATCTGGGGTCAAAAAGACCCTAGGAGGACCAAAAAACGCCCTTGGAGGATGGGAGCAATCTGTAACGTCCCTTCTGGTTCTCGGGTATAAACAAATGATTTTTATTTTTATTTTTTTTAAGTTAAAATGAAAAGCAAAAGAAAAAAAAATTACATTTTGACTTAAAAAAACCAAAACAATAATTTGTTTATGCCCGAGAACCAGAAGTGACGTTACAGATTGCTCCCGTCCTCTAAGGGCTTTTTTGGTTCTCCAAAAGGTCTTTTTGACCCCAGATCTCTCTCATTTACCTTGAAAAGCAAAAGAAAAAAAATTTGCAAGGTAAATGAGATATCTGGGGTCAAAAAGACCATTGGAAGACCAAAAAACACCCTTGGAGGATGGGAGCAATCTGTAACGTCACTTTTGGTTTTCGGGCATAAACAAATGAAATTTTTTTTTTTTTTAATTAAAATTCAATTTTTTTTCTTTTGCTTTTCAAGGTAAATGAGAGATCCGGGGTCAAAAAGACCCTAGGAGGACCAAAAAACGCCCTTGGAGGATGGGAGCAATCTGTAACGTCCCTTCTGGTTCTCGGGTATAAACAAATGATTTTTATTTTTATTTTTTTTAAGTTAAAATGAAAAGCAAAAGAAAACAAAATTACATTTCGACTTAAAAAAACCAAAACAATAATTTGTTTATGCCCGAGAACCAGAAGTGACGTTACAGATTGCTCCCGTCCTCTAAGGGCTTTTTTGGTTCTCCAAAAGGTCTTTTTGACCCCAGATCTCTCTCATTTACCTTGAAAAGCTGAAAAGCAAAAGAAAAAAAATTACATTTTGGCTTAAAAAAAAAAAAAAAAATAGTTTATTTATGCCCGAGAACCAGAAGTGACGTTACAGATTGCTCCCGTCCTCTAAGGGCTTTTTTGGTTCTCCAAAAGGTCTTTTTGACCCCAGATCTCTCTCATTTACCTTGAAAAGCTGAAAAGCAAAAGAAAAAAAATTACATTTTGGCTTAAAAAAAAAAAAAAATAGTTTATTTATGCCCGAGAACCGGAAGTGACGTTACAGATTGCTGTAACGTCACTTCTGGTTCTCGGGCATAAACAAATTATTTTTTTTAAGTTACAATGAAAAGCAAAAGAAAAAAAAATTGCATTTTAACTTTAAGAAAAAAAAAATCATTTGTTTATGCCCTAGAACTGGAAGTGACGTTAGAAGATGTCCTCCAAGGGCCTTTTTTGACCCCAGATCTCTCATTTACCATTAAAAGCAAAAGAAAAAAAAAATTACATTTTGACTTAAAAAATAATAAATTGTTTATGCCCTTTTGCTTTTCAAGGTAAATGAGAGATCTGGGGTCAAAAAGACCCTTGGAGGACCAAAAAATCCCTTTGGAGGATGGGAGCAATATGTAACGTCACTTCTGGTCCTCGGGCATAAACAAATTATTATTTTTTTCTTTTTTAATTAAAATGCAATTTTTTTTCTTTTATTTTTCAAGCTAAATGAGAGATCTGGGGTCAAAAAGACCATTGGAGGACCAAAAAACGCCCTTGGAGGACGGAAGCAATCTGTAACGTCACTTCCGGTTCTCGGGCATAAACAAATGATTTTTTTTTTTTAAGTTAAAATGAAAAGCAAAAGAAAAAAAAATGCATTTTAACTTAAAAAAAAAAAACTCATTTGTTTATGCCCGAGCACTGAAAGTGACTTTAGAAGTCACTCCGGTCCTCCAAGGGTGTTTCTGGTCCTCCAGGAGCCTTTTTGACCCCAGATCTCTCATTTACCATTAAAAGCAAAAGCGAAAAAAATTACATTTTGACTTAAAAAAAAAAAATTTGTTTATGCCTGAGAACCGGAAAAGACCCTTGGAGGACCAAAAAACGCCCTTGGAGGACGGGAGCAATCTGTAACATCACTTCTGGTTCTCGGGCATAAACAAATGATTTTTTTTTTTTTTTAATTGAAATGCAATTTTTTTTTCTTTTGCTTTTCAAGGTAAATGAGAGATCTGGGGTCAAAAAGACCCTAGGAGGACCAAACATGCCCTTGGAGGACAAGAGCGATCTCTAACGTCACTTCCGGTTTTTGAGGCATTAACAAATTATTATTATTTTTATTTTTTTTAAGTCAAAATGACATTTTTTTTCTTTTGCTTTTTACAGGTAAATGAGAGATCTGGGGTCAAAAAGACTCTCGGAGGACCAGAAACGCCCTTGGAGGACCGGAGTGACCTCTAACGTCACTTCCGGTTCTTGGGCGTAAACAAATTATTTATTTTTTTATTTTTTTATTTTTAAGTCAAAATGTCAAAAACATTTTTTTTTCTTTTGCTTTTAAAAGGTAAATGAGAGATTTGGGGTCTTTTTAAACCCCAGTTCTCCCAATAAAGAGGACCTGTCACCCTTATTTCTATTACAAGGCATGTTCACATGCCTTGTAATAGGAATAACCGTGATTTAAAAAAAATAAAGGGACAGTTTAAAAATAAAAAATAACAAGTAAACTAAATAAGAAAAAAAAAAAAAAAAAAAATCAAAGTGCCCCATCCCTCCGTGTTTGCACCCAGAAGCGAACACGTACATAAGTGGCGCCCGCATATGTAAACGACATTCAAACCACACATGTGAGGTATCGCCGCGATCGATAAAGCGAGAGCAATAATTATAGCACAAGATCTCCTCTGTAACTCCAAACAGGTAACCTGTATATAATAGTAAAGAACGCCTATGGAGATTTTTAAGTACCGCAGTTTGTCGCCATTCCACGAGCATGTGCAGTCTTAAAGCGTGACATGCGAAACGCTCGTTAATCGCGTTACTCGCAATCCAAGGTATTAAAATAATATGCAAAGTGGTTGGAGGGAAGCTTCAGAATAGCAAAGATGTTTTTATTACAGATTATGTGAGCAGACTGCAGTTCCTCTTTAACCACTTACCCACCGGGCACTTTCACCCCCTTCCTGCCCAGGCCATTTTTCAGCTTTCAGTGCTGTCACACTTTGAAGGACAATTGCGCGGTCATACAACACTGCACCTAAACACATTTGTTATAATTTTCTTCACACAAATAGAGCTTTCTTTTGGTGCTATTTAATCACTACTGGGCTTTTTATTTTTTACTTAGTTTCTGTCAGTAAATTTTGTAACTAAGTAATTTTTCTCCTTCACCAATGGGTGCTGATGACGCGGCACTGATGGGCACTGAGAGGCTGAACTGGTGGGCATTGATGAGGTGGCACTTATGGGCACTGATTAGGTGGCACTGATATGTGGCACTGATGAGCACTGATAGGCAGCACTCGTGGGCACTGATAGGCGACACTGGTGGGCACTGATAGGCGACACTGGTGGGCACTGATAGGCGACACTGGTGGGCATTGATAGGCGACACTGGTGGGCACTGATAGGCGGCATGGATAGGCGGTATTGATGGGTGGCACTAATGGGCAGCAGTGATAGCCAGCACTGACTGGCATCGTTAATGGGCACTGATTGCTAGCACTGATGAGGAGGTACTAATATGCTGCACTTATGGGCACTAATATGTGGCACTAATGAGCACTGCTAGGCAGCACTGGTGGGCACTAATAGGCGGCACTGGTGGGCACTAATAGGTGGCACGGATAGGCGGTATTGATGGGCACTGATGGGCATTGATGGGCAGCACTGATGGGCAGCACTGATAGCCAGCACTGACTGGCATCACTAATGGGCACTGATTGGTGGCACTGGTGGGCACTGATTGCTGGCACTGGTGGGAAATGGTGAGCATCGATTGGTGACACTGTTGGCACTATATTGTAATCAGTGCCCTGATCACATGTGTAGATGTCCCCCTGCGTGGTGATGCCACAGATCGGCTGTCCTCACCACCCACTCTGTCAGTGTGAGGTGAGGGTCGCTGATTGCTGGCATCTCCGTGTTTACATGTGACCGGCTGTGATTGGGCACAGCTGATCACATGGTTAAAGAGCCGTGGACACGGCTCTTTACAGAGATCGCGGTTGCGCCGTGTCCTAGCAACACGTTGCGGCCACAATAACAGCGTTGCGGGCGCACGAGGGCAGCCGTTGCGGGACGCCATCATTTGACAGTGGGCGGATGGCCACTAGTAAAGTAGATGGTGACCCTGGGTGATTCCTGAGCAATGATGGTGCCACCCCCTAAAGGCATTGTCTGGGGGGTGACGTAATCTGAGTGTGATGAAGAAACGGACATATTTTTGAGCAGGATGCAGTAAATAAACATCACCAAACGTATCTGATGCTGGGTCCTCTTTACCTGTCCTGAAGGCCAGGAGACCTGGCTATACTGTGTGGCAGGGGTGCCACATTCATACGACCATCTGGAGAGAATTATAAATCCTTTTTTTTTTTTTTTTTTTTGGCAGCTGAAACAACGTCCACAAACCTATTTCAGCTTTATGTTTATCTGTTTGCCCGAAGGTTCTGCCTTCATCCTTTTTATTTATATTTTGCTGTTTAATGTTCGGTGAACCTTTCCTGTTAGGCAGCCCGGCGCACACGGAGATGAATCTTGGCATACGATTCCGCTCTCTCGCTCTCTCTCTCTCGCTTTTGTAGCTCGCGATATGCTCAGAACATCACACCTCCGTCCGCCGAGCGGCCCCGGTGACCGGCTCAGATGGAGCTCACACGATTTTACCTGGCACGCCGTTGCGGCATCTGTCGGAGCGCTCCTCTGCCAAGACCGGCGCGGCTTTTCGCACGACAGCCTGTTCGGCGGGGAAGAAGATCGGCCAACGTTTAGAAAGGACGCCGGTTTTTAACAGCGTGATCTGTGATTAAGACAACGCGCCCGAGCAACGCAAGGCGGCTCGGCTTTGTGAAGTTTAGATGAGAACATTTTTTTTTGTAGGTGAGAAGGCCGCGCAGGAGCGCCCCCGCCATTATAAAACGCTACAAAGATTTGATGCTACAGTACGCGTATCATTTAAAGTGGTTGTAAACCCCATTGAAGTGACTGGCCTCAGGTGATACAGAAAGATGAGACAAATCCTCCTACATAAGTTGTACCTGTTTTATCTGCAGTCTTCTCTTCTCTACAGCCAATCAAAATCCAGAATTTATACAGCTCATCTGAGCTGTCAGAAAAGCAGGGGGGGGGCAGGGAGCTGAAGTTATACTCGGTGAGAGCTGATTGGAGGGAGGGGACACAAACCCCCCCCTTCACACAGCACACAGGAACAGAGCTGAGGCTGTCAATCACCGGCTGTGTGCTGGAGATCCCTCCCCTGTCACCATCAAAATCCAGAATTTATACAGCTTGTCTGAGCTGTCAGAAAAGCAGGGGGATGAGGAGCTGAACTTATACTCGGCAGAGCTCAGCGAGAACTGATTGGAGGGAAGGGACACAACCCCCCCTTTCACACATCACACAGGAACAGAGCTGAGGCTGTCAATCACAGGCTGTGTGCTGGAGATCACTCCCCTGCCACCATCAAAATCCAGAATTTATACAGCTTGTCTGAGCTGTCAAAAAAGCAGGGGGAGCTGGAGTTATACTCGGCAGACCTCAATGAGAGCTGATTGGAGGGAAGGGACACAACCCCCCTCCCTTCACACAGTAACAGAGCTGAGGCTGTCAATCACAGGCTGTGTGCTGGAGATCCCTCCCCTGTCACCATTTTTCTCTTGGTGTCAGGAAAACTTGTCAGAAGTGACTCATGCTGACAGCAGAGGAAGGGAGCAGAAGACCGAAAATGACACTTAATGCTCTGGAGCGGCCAGGAAATGAGGCGGGATCTGTATGACTTGCTGCAGCTTCTAATTCCTTCTAAACGGCGTCCTTTACTTCCAGACCACACCCCCGTCATTGTACGTCAGCTGTTTGACGTTGAATACCGTTGTTATGGCAGCACATAGCCCGCCCCCCCCCCCCCCCGGTATCTTTCTTAAACAGCGGGCGGTCCGCTTTGTAGAGAAAAGTGGTCTCTGCGACGGATTCACCACAAAATCACTTTTATCGGTGGAGGGAGAGGTTGCCCCTCCCCCGACGCACCCTGGTGGTCTCCGCAGCTTACCGAAGCCGTCGGTAGTGGCGGAGACGATCGGGTCCTTTCTCTTTTGAGACATGGAGGTGAGTGAGGGAAAGATGGCCCCCCTACTCGGTTCAATTCCATTGGATGACGGAAGCGACGTTAAAAACGTCACTTCCCCCAACGGTCTCAAAAGGGAAAATTTTTGTTGATGACTTTTTTTTTATTATTGCATTTTAGTGTAAATATGAGATCTTAAGTCTTTTTGACCCCCCAGATCTCATATTTAAGAGGACCTGTCATGCTTTTTTTCTATTACAAGGGATGTTTACATTTCTTGTAATAGGAATAAAAGTGACCCAAAAATGTATTTTTAAAAAGACAGAGTAAAAAAAAAAAATTTAAAGCCCCCCCCCCGTCCCGCCGAACTCATGTGCAGAAGCGAATGCATACGTAAGTGGCGCCCGCATATGAAAACGACGTTCAAACCACACATGTGAGGTATTGCCGAGATCGTTAGAGTGAGAGCAATAATTCTAGCCCTGGACCTCCTCTGTAACTCAAAACTGGAAACCTGTAGAAATGTTTAAACATCACCTATGGAGATTTTTAAGGGTCAAAGTTTGGCGTCATTCCACGAGCGGGCGCAATTTTGAAGTGTGACATGTTGGGTATCAATTTACTCGACGTAACATCATCTTTCACAATATAGAAAAAAATTGGGCTAACTTTACTGTTTTCTTATGTTTTAATTCGAAAAAGTGCATTTATTCCAAAGAAAAATGCGCTTGTAAGACCGCTGCGCAAATACGGTGTGACATAATGTATTGCAACAACCACCATTTTATTCTCTAGGGTGTCTGAAAAAAAAATATATAACGATTGGGGGTTCTAAGTAATTTTCACCAAAAAAAAAAAAGATTTCAACTTGCATAGATGTAAAGCGAAGGTCGTTAATTTTCACGGTGGAATTTTAAAGAAATCTCAAAGAGCTTACATAAGACTCGGCGCTCCTATCATTCCCCGCCGCCGCCTTCATATATTGAGAGAATATCTCCGGGACTGGAGCGGGGTGGGGGGGGATATTATGTGACATCTCCGTGTGTCAGGAAAAATCCACCAAACACATTCAGGAAGTAAGAAAATGTATCACATGATGGAATTCCACATTCCGGGAGATTTCCGGCAATATGAGAGGAATGATCGGAGCGTGTCTGCCCTGAGCCAGGACTCTCCGACAACTAAATACCAATATCCGGGGAGATCAATTCTAATACTCCGTCCATAGAACGTCATTCCAATCACCCGTCCATAGAACGTCATTCCAATCACCCGTCCATAGAACAACCAACTCATTCCTTCCAAACACACAACTGAATTGAAGGCTTCTGGACATAGATAGATAGATAGATAGATAGATAGATAGATAGATAGATAGATAGATAGATAGAGAGAGAGAGAGAGAGAGAGAGAGAGAGAGAGAGAGAGAGAGAGATCAAATACATATATCGGATAGATAAAATTGATAAATAAGTAGAAGACATGTAGACAGAATGGTTCTAGATAGATAGAGTAGATAGAATGGATAAATAGATCGATAGATGGATAATATATAGAGTAGATAGAATGGATTAATAGAAAGAGCACATGATAAATAGAGATTGGTTGGGTTGGTGGGGCACATAGATTGCGGGTGATGTTTGGGTTGGTGGGGTACATAGATTGCAGTGATGGTTGGGTTGGTGGGGCACATATGTTGGGGGTGATGGTTGGGTTGGTGGGGCACATAGATCGCAGATGATGGTTGGGTTGGTGGGGCACATTGATCACAGATGATGGTTGGGTTGGTGGGGCACATAGATTGCAGATGATGGCTGGGTTGGTGGGGCCCATAGATTACGGGTGATGGTTGGGTTGGTGAGGCACATAGGTTGTGGGTGATGGTTGGGTTGGTGGGGCACATCGATCACAGATGATGGTTGGGTTGGTGGGGCACATAGATTGCAGATGATGGCTGGGTTGGTGGGGCCCATAGATTACGGGTGATGGTTGGGTTGGTGGAGCACATAGGTTGTGGGTGAAGATTGGATTGGTGGAGCCCATAGATTGCAGGTATTGGTTGGGTTGGTTGGGCCCATAGATTACGGGTAATGGTTGGATTGGTGGGGCCCATAGATTGCGGGTAATGATTGGGTTGGTGGGGCCGGCAGTGGGTACCATAGATTGTGGGTAATGGTTAGGGTGGTGGGGCCCATAGCTTGCGGGCAATGTTTGGGTTGGTGGGGCGACAGTGGGGCCTACAGATTGTGGGTAATGGTTGGGTTGGTGGGGTGGAAGTGGGGCCTACAGATTGCTGGTAATGGTTTGGTTGGTGGGGCTGGCGGTGGAGCCCATTGATTGCGGGTAATGGTTGAGTTGGCGGGGCCCATAGTTTTTGGGCAATGCTTCTGTTGGTGGGGCCAGCGGTGGGGCCCATTGATTGCGCTTCAGAGCCTCTCAGTGTGAAGGAACATGAACACACACAATACAGAGGAAATCTTTTTTTTGGGGGGAAATGACAGCTATTAGTTCAGCATGTGGATGATGTGACAGCGGTGCATTAGCGGGGACCTGGAACAGATTGATGCAGAGAATTTCAGTGCAGAACTCAGAGTGTTGCCGGTAAAAAGGTCTGATTGAAATTCTTAGCCTGTTACTCTGCAATGTTAAATATTCAGGAAAGCCGTCCTTGGCAATTCTGCTCCTTGCACTCGTGTTAAGCAAGACGACGGATTGCGGTGTGACAATAGTGCGGGAGGAACATTAATTTCTGGTATGCTTTGCAACGTAAAATCTTTATATTTGCTTTGACTTGTCCAATTCATTTAAAGGCCATTTCCAACGCACATCGTGCCTCTCCTCCCGGTATAAATAGTGGAGGCTGGCAGATCCTCTCCTGTGTGATACTAACATTAAATCCAGACACAAAGTAAAACACATTTTAGATGGTATAAACCTCATCTGTCGTTAACACTTCCCACTGGCCCCCTACCATCTCCTTAACGGCTCATAAACACGTGGGCTTGGGGAACGCCCCCAACTGCTGCCCCCTTTAGCTTCAGAGGCATCGGCTGGGGTATATACACGCCATGGCCCCAGCAGGAATTCTACTCTTTGTCACTAATGTCCGCCAAACGCAATCCATACAAGTGAATGGAGGCGCCCTGCAAGCACCCCACAACTGCGTGCATGAGGTTGCAGAAGGTGGTGATACAGTGCCTCCTCGCCGCCTGTCAAGTGCTCTCTTGAAGAGCGTTCTGAACGTGGATTAGACATCGCTGTCACATCATCCACATACTGAACCAATAGCTGCCATTTCCCCCCCGAAAAATTAGTTTTGTTTTGATTCGTTAATCTAGTTATTTCGTTTAGTTCAGTTTGGTAGATATGTTCAATTCGTATTCGGAATTTTCAAATTTTCTTCGAATTTACCGTTTTTTTTTCACTTCAAAGCGCTATTCGGAGCATTCGGTAAAATTTGTTTATATTGTAATTCGGGTATTCGGATATATCCGAATCTCCGAACAACGAAAAATTTGTCAGAATATTAATTTGGGACGAAACAAACCCCACATGTCTAATGTGGATCGCTTTCCCGAGACCAAAGCTTGTGTGAACGAGGCCCAAAGGCGGCCATTCTCAACCAGGGTTTCCTGGGGTTCCTCCAGAGGTTGCTAGGGGTTCCTTGAGCTGTGGCTGATGGACCGCCTATTTGTTGATGCCTTCAGGATTCAAGGTTCAGCACCACTTAGCAAAGCCAGCAGCATGACACCAAATGTCTTTTTAGCTGTCTTTAAGGGTGGCATTCTGAACACCACTTTAAGGGGGGCCTTCTTCCGATTAATCACCAATATAAGGGGCATTGTCCCTTTTGAGCCTTGATGAATTGGTTTTAGTAAGGGTTCCTCAAGACGTGAACATTTTTTTGGGGGGGTTCCTCTAGGGTTAAAAGGTTGAGAAAGCCAGGCCTAAGGGGTTCTTCCTGGGTTTCTGGATCATAAGTTGCCTGTCATGGTGAGCACATGATTGGGAGCCTGTCCTACCAGCTCCTGATTATCAATGATGACCGTCCCGGGACCTGGCAGTGACTTTTTTTGCCTGCAATCTGTAAGTCAAAATACCCCAGTAGGGATGAACCAATGTTTTTGTGTGAGCCTATGTTAGAACTGAACTTTGGTTGTTCAGGCCTTTGGCCCCCTGTTCAACAGAAGCCAAACATCATATATAGAAGTTGTATTTCTAACACTTTTAATAATGGCAACTTTACGTGGTCAATAGTTATTAAGAAAGCAGCGGGTGCTGGCACATGCCGAGTCCTTAGCAACCACTGGTGTCATCGGTAGCATTGACTTACTTGGCTCGGAATCCCAGCATGTAAGCAAAGGGCAGGGGGGGGGAGGGGTGACAGCAATGCCCAAATATGGCCCCTGGCCATCCACTCTCCACTCTCCCCATCCTTCCTGTTTATAGCTCATGACATCTCGAGAAGCTGTCATTCAGAGAGAAGCACTGTCAGGATCGGTCATGTGTTTTGGATTCTTTTTTTTGGCAAATCACAGGAGGTGCGCATCATGATTGACAATGGATTTACAGCAGACATTTTTCGGGGTTTTATATTTTTTTTTTAAAGGACTTGTCAAATGTTCGGGAGTGTTTATTGCTAGGTTACTTTTTTTTTGTAAATGAGTAAAGGTTTATTTTTAAAGGGGGGTTCCAGATTCTGATAAGCCCCCTGCCCCCACAACCACCAGGCCAGGGTTGTGGAGAAGAGGCCCTTGATTTGCCAAGGTCGCCCCCCCCCACCCTGGCAAGGCAACCCTTTATACTGAGGGCATTTGACCTAGTATGGTTCAGGGGGGGCACAAGCTTTCCCCCCCTTTTCCTGGTCAGCCAGACTCATTGCTCCAGTTAAGGCTCTGATAAGAATTTGTAGGCGGACCCCACACATTCAAACATTTTTTTTTTCTACTGCCATACTCCTTTTTCGGTGGACTGAACTTTGAGATTTGGGTGCCTTTCTTTTTCCTTATACCACTAGGTGCAGCTTTTTGCACCTTTCACACACTCACTATACAGTATGTTTGCCATATTCACTGCTATATTGTAGCCGGCATTACACATTATTTTTGTTGCTTATTACCCATTTTGATTTTATTATTCATTTATTACTATATTCATACTTAAACCTCTTTCTATAGCAACTACTTTGGGTGCCATCATGGATGATGTTGAACGCTGAATCTACTGCTTGTTTGTCCCCTTGAGTTCTGGCTTCTCAAACTTCTACAGATTCCGGGTGAGACTCCCCTGGCAATCACCATTTGGAAATATTGTCATATCTATTCCTATAGAATTCTTCATAGAATGCATCAAGATTCAAAAACCTTCTGCCTTTACAACCCCTTTAAAGAAAAAAAAATCATGTCCAGAAAATACTGACCCTGACCTTTGACTCTGACCTTGACACAAACACCAATCCTGGCACTGACCTACAGTAGATCAATCCTTGATCTAGGTTTTTTTTTTACATTTTTTTTATTTTTTAAATTATTATTATTGTTTTTTATTTACACACTTACACACTGCAAGGACAGAGACTGATACAATGTATCTGTCTCGTTCATTCACAGAGACAGAAAACACGGGGTGGACTTCATAGTGACTGGTGAACCGGGTCCCCGCACTTACCCCATCTAGGTCGCAGGCTTCCTCTGGGCGGCAGTCGGCGCCCGGCGTCTCCTCCCCCCTCCCCCTCTGTGGCCAATAGGTTTGCTTCTCCTCTTGGCCAATCGGGTCTCCAGGACTCGCTGTCTGTGCCGGGATTGGCCGGGAGGAGAATCAGAAATACAATAGCAAATAATAATTCGCTATTGTCACACAAATGGGTGGGCAGCCAATAAGATCGCTTTTGCTCTCGGCCAATCGGGTCCCAAGGACTCACTTCCTGAGCCGGGATTGGCAGGGAGGAGAATCAGGAAGACAATAGCAAATATTGTATCACTATTGTCACACAACTGGGTGGGCGGCCAATAGAATCAGTTCTCCTGTCGGCCAGTCGGGTCTCAGGGACCCGCTTCCTGAGCCGGGATTGGCCAGGAGGAGAATCAGGAAGACAATAGCAAATATTAATTTGCTATTATCACACAACTGGGTGGGCGACCAATAGGACAGTTTCTCCTCTCAAACAAACGGGTCTCAGGAACCCCGCCTTCTGAGCCGGGATTGGCCGGGAGGAGAATCAGGAAGAAAACAGCAAATATGAATTTGCTATTATCACACAACTGGTGCCCTGCACCCCGAGCCCACCCTTTTTTTAAGCCAATTAGAGCTTCAGACTCTAATCATGTGCTTCTAAAAAAAAAAAATTGGAATCCATGCGTCTGGTGTTCTGCATGTAAATTAGGGGGCCAGGTGCATGGATTGGGGGGGTGGTGCTCCTGCGCCCCATATGCGCCCCGCTGGCTCTCATGAGACCCCAGTCTCTGTGCTGGGAGTGCGCCGTGCGGCCCATTCCAAGCCAGTGGCGGCTGGTGGGTTCTTCTTTTGGAGGGGCGGCAAACAGACAACATCCCCCCCTGGCGGCAGCGCGGCACTGAAACAGAACATATATACAGTACAATTTCCTTCATATAACACTGTGATTTCCTGATGCTGAGTCCTCTTGATGGATCTGACTTGTATATTTTAATGACATGTCCCCCCCGCGGGCGGTCCGGCACTTAGCCGCTCGTGTGGCGGGGCTATGGTGTCCTCTCCTGGAGTGCGGCGGCTCCGGCGTCCGCTCCTCCAGCTTCCTCCCTCGCCGCGTGTCTCCTCCTTCTGCCAAAGAGCTAGGCATCCAATAGGATCGCCTCACAGACCTGCCTCCTGATTGGCGGGGAGGAACGTTAGTGTGATAAAGGCGAAAAATTCATTCTCTATGGTCACACGACTGGGTGGGCTCTGCGCCTTGGAGATCAATGCTCTGCGCTCCGAGGCCACCATTTTTTTTAAGCCTCTGGCTCTAATAAGTTGCTTAAAAAAAAACACCCCGCGGGCATTGGAATCCAGTGGTCCGGCGCCACTGATATGTAGATCAGGGGGCCGGACGGATGGATAGGGGAGGCGGCGCCCGTGCGCGCCCTCTATGGACGGGCCGCCAATGCTCCCAGCACAAAGAGAGATACGCAAATATGCAGCCCCATGGAAAAAAACAAAACAGTCCAGTGGGGCCGCATATTTGCGCGCGGTAGGTATGAAGGGGTTAAACCCTCAACTAGCGTTAGTCGGTGGCCCCCGTTTTATCCTATGGCTGCGACGAGCCCAACGAACGCACTATTTTCCATTTATAATCCCTATTACAGCACAGTAGTACCTGCAGAAAGCTCTGACAGAGGCAGGTTTATTGGCTGGTGAAATCATTTGCTATTGTACCCATTCTTTCAGTCCTATCAAGGACAACGACGCCTCGGGGACCCACGGCAGTGATATTGCAGCTCTACCTGTTGTAAGTATAGAGTTGCACACAATGCAGCTTTTTTTTTTTTCCCGGTGACCCTCAATGTAATTATTCTATTTACATCCATTGTCTTGCAGTGCTGAATATACTGAAATAACGGCACTGACACAGAGGAGAAGACGTAAGAGTCTTTTTCGTAATAACAGACGTGGCGATGCCGACTGAATAAATCACGTTTACTCATAGCGGAGAGAAAGGAATTGGCATTTGCTTTGTAAAGATTAAACTCTAATGAGTTACATTTTTCTTATTGAATTTACTTGGCTTTACTGAGCGGGTGTATTTCAGTTCGATTCTGTCTAAGATAAAATATTTCACTCATTTATTGCAAAAATATATATAAAATGCCATTACTAGTTCTTTTGGGAGCTCTACATGCTGTAGAATGCATACCCATGTATCTTTTGTTCTTTTCTTTTCCTCCTGTAGGCTTCCCGGGTGGTGGGGGGGGGGGGGGGGCGGGGAGGCAAGGCAAGAGGGGCATAAACAGAAAAGTCAGTGCTACTACCCATACACCACATAGATAGCAGAGCTCCCGGGTGCTCCATCCACAGTCGCTGGCTGACTAGAGTAATGTAGAAAAAATGATCTGCACTCTGGTTGTTGCTCTTAAAATGTCTTAATTTTGTTGAATAGCCACAGTGAACAAATGCAGAAGAAGTCAGTCGACCAGTTTCGGCCTATAAGGCCTTAATCATAACCGGTGGTTATGATTAAGGCCTTACAGGCTGAAAACGCGTCAACTGACTTATTCTGCACTGGTTCACTGTGGCTATTCAATAAAATGAAGACATTTTAAGAGCAACAACCGGAGTGCGGATCATTTTTTTCTACAATGCGAGAGGGGGTCTCTTGCTTCTTATTTTCCAGACCATCACCTTGCTATGGCATACAGGTATTTGAACAACCTACCGACCCACCCGTAGTAATTCAACTGTGTGCGGGCGGCATGTATAGGCAGGGCCAGGACAAGGGGGGTGGGCAGAAGGGGTGGATGCCCTGGGCACTATGAAATCATGTGAGGTGGGGGGCACCTCAAGGAGAATGGGTGGGGGGGGATTCGTGTTGAGAAGGGGAATTGGGGGAGCGGCAGGGGGTAAAAATTGTTCTGGGAGGGCAAATTTAGCAAGGTGTGCTAGGAGTGGTGATTTGGAGGGGATTTGTGTTGAGAAGAGGAATTGGGGGAGCGGCAGGGGGTAAAAATTGTTATAGGAGGGCAAATTTAGGGAGTGGTGATTTGGGGATATTTGTGTTGGGAGGGGAAAGATGATTCATTTTAGGAGGGGGGATTTGGGGGTTTCTGCTATAAAAGTAATATGGAAGAGGGGAAATATATATATATATAGATATAGATATCTATATATATATCTATATATATAGATATATATATAGATATATATATATCTATATATATAGATATATATATAGATATCTATATATATGTATATTTTGGGGGGGATATGTGCTAGTAGGGGGAAATGGGGGGGGGATATGTGTTAGGATGGGGGATTGGGGAGGGGAATTTGTGCTGGAGTAGGGGGAGAGGATTTGTGCTTGGAAGGGAAATTCAAGGGGTAGAGTATTAGTGCTAGGAGGGGGATTTTTTTTTTGTGGGGGGGGGATTTCTGCCGAGGGCATATGGGGAGAGAGAGAAGATTTGAGCTGGAGGGGGAATGGGGGGGCAAAAATTTGTGCTGGGAGGAGGGATTTCAGCAGGGGGGTGGATTTATACTGGGAGGAGGGGGAATTTAGGTTTAAGGGGTGAGCATGCAGATTAGTGCTCAATTTTTTTTCGCCGGGGGGGGTGGATTTTCACTGACACATAATGCTCATACATCCTTGGGGCGGGTGGGCGCAATTTGGCATGTTCACCCTGAGCTTTAGATGACCTAGTCCAAGCACTGTGTACAGGGACCGTTGTATACCTTTACGTGGGCACCTTCTTCCGTGCCTTGTTCCTTCGCCCTGCAAAGCAGGGTAAAGAAACAAACCGATTTTTAGTAAAAAAAAAAAAAAAAAGCACACATTACACACATTACACATAGTTAGGTACACACTTAACCCCTTGATTACCCCGAGATGTAGAACCCCTTCCCAACCAGTGTCATTAGTACAGTGACAGTGTATAGTACTAGCATTGATCACTGCATTAGTGTCACTGGTGATGTCTGTGGCAATTAGTCAGTTCCCACCCGGCATCAGTCAGTGTCAGATTGTCCACCGCACTATCACAGTCCCACTGTATATTGCTGATCGCCGCCATTAGTAGTATAAATAAATAAATGAAAATTCCAGTACATATCTCATGGTTTGTAGATGCTATAACTTTCACACAAACCAATTAATATACACTTATTGGGATTTTTTTTTGTTTGCTAAAGACATGTAGCAGAATACATTTTGGGTAAAATGAATGCAGACATTTTTTTATTTGTTGTTGTTGTTTTATAGCAGAACTTAAAATTTTCTCTTTTTTTTTTTTTCAAATTTTCAGACTTTTTTTGTTTATTTAAAAGAAAAGAAAAAAACCCAGTTTTGATCAAATACCACCAAAGAAAGTTCTGTTTGTGTGAAAAGAATGATATCATTTTCATTTGGGTACAGCATTGCATGACCGCGCAATTACCAATTAGTAGCGCAGTGCTGTATAGCAAAAAATGGCCTGGTCACGAAGGGGGCAAAAACCCCTCCGGTGGTCAAGTGGTTAAAGACACGGCTTTGGTGGGGCTTTGTGACTATATAAAGAGGGGGTTTCACTCACCTGGTGGATGCCTCCTGGAGACTTGCCTGGCAGTATTCCCTGCTGTCCTCTTCTGCTCCTGTTCAGGACACCCCTTGGGTTGTATGGGGTTTCTTGTTCAGCTCCAAGCCCCTGGCCCGAGGTCAACCCCCCCCCCCCTCTACATTGGGGAGCTCCCTCCAAGGCCCCAACAGCCTAATACTCCATCTCCAGTTCTTCCAACAGAACAAATCCTCCCTCATTCGGCTGACTCTAGGTATTTAGGGAGGCCTGCCCCCTGCCAATCCAGGTTGGGGATTGGTCAGGGCTCCTTAGAACACCCCAGACAGCTCCATCCTTCTTCCCCACCTTCCTTCTAGAAGCCTGTAGAAGCAGAAGGGAGGTAACCGAAAAGTAAAGCTAGCTGTGAGTCACCAGCCTACTCTAGGCCGCTCCCAGCCCACAGATAAAAACAAACTGCCTAAATGTACTTGTTCTAAAGAAAAATCTCACTCTAGCACCTACACTAGGCAAAGGGTGCTACATATCATTCAAAGTGTAACAGCGCTGAAAGCTGAAAATTGGCCTAGGCAGGAAGGTGGTGAAAGTGCCCGGTATCGAAGCTGTTAAAGTACATAGCTCGATTGAAAAGTGCTGTCCTGTGTCACTAAACACTGTATTTTGAAGTGTGTTGCTTTAGGAGAGACACCACAGAGCCTGTGCCCTCTTCACCAGTCCAGCATACCTCTTTTACTTCATTTCCAGTAACATATAAGGGTCCCGCTATACACACAGCATGGACCTCATGACTGCACTAGTTAACTCCTTCACTTACCATAGCTTGTGACCAGGTCATAGATTTCAGTAACACAGGTTCTGTATGGTTTCTCCTGGAAATGGACTGCTAGGGAGGGAGCCAGAACATTGACCCCCCCTTGCTACCCTTACCAGGTACCATGCCTAATGACCGATTGCTTGTGTCTTGAGCTATGCTCAGTTAACCATAGCAACAACACTGCTTCTCTGCTAGCCTTGCTGAGTAGCCTTATTGTTGTAGCAGTGGAGCTTTATACTCTACCACATGTGCTTTACAGACCCAGGTTCTTTTGATATGCCAGAACCAGCATGCACCCTTTTAAATAACTTTAGACCAGGCTCAGAACAGTTGATGCAACTTTACTAAACCACTTTGTAATACAGTCCAACATGGACAGTAACAGCATATTGTACCTAATTATCTCTAGCTGACAGCCCAGGCATACCTCAGACATCTAGTAGTCCATAGTGGAGTTCTCCATGCCTTGGATGTTCTCTGGAATGCCTCCGATGGAATGTAAGGTGCAGCAATCCTCCTCGAGTGTGATCACAACATCTGTCTCCAAGCACCAGCCAAGAACTTGAAAAAGGGCCCTGGACCTCAGCCTTCTCCCTTTTTATATCACAGGTGGGCAGGCTGGTTTCAAAAAGCCCGGGTACTGTGCTCACATTAACTCTTTCCCCTCTGATCCTGGGCCAGTCACTAACTATCTAATACATCTGTAGGCAACCTACCTAGAGGCCCTTGGAACCATACCATGGGTACTCATTCTGCCTCTATGGATTGACCTTCTAGAACTCTGAGGACCACCACCTCTCGTATTCTGGACAGAATGAAGAATGCAAATTTACATAGTATTTAAAACTGGCAAGTGTAGAGTCCACCAGAAGCTGGTTGGCAACGTCATATATCCTGTTCTACAGGATATACAGTATCTCATAAAAGTGAGTACACCCCTCACATTTTTGTAAATATTTTATTATACCTTTTCATGTGACAACACTGAAGAAATGACACTTTGTTACAATGTAAAGAAGTGAGTGTACAGCTTGTATAACAGTGTAAATTTGCTGTCCCCTCAAAATAACTCAACACACATAATGTCTAAACCGCTGGCAACAAAAGTGAGTACACCCCTAAGTGAAAATGTCCAAATTGGGCCCAAAGTGTCAATATTTTGTGTGATCACCATTATTTTCCAGCACTGCCTTAACCCTCTTGGGCATGGAGGTCACCAGAGCTTCACAGGTTGTCACTGGAGTCCTCTTCCCCTCCTCCATGATGACATCACAGAGCTGGTGGATGTTAGAGACCTTGCGCTCCTCCACCTTCCGTTTGAGGATGTCCCACAGATGATCAATAGGGTTTAGGTCTGGAGACATGCTTGGCCAGTCCATCATCTTTACCCTCAGCTTCTTTAGCAAGGCAGTGGTTGTCTTGGAGGTGTGTTTGGGGTCGTTATCATGTTGGAATACTGCCCTGCGGCCCCCAGTCTCTGAAGGGAGGGGATCATGCTCTGCTTCAGTATGTCACAGTACATGTTGGCATTCATGGTTCTCTCAATGATCTGTAGCCCCCCAGTGTCGGCAGCACTCATGCAGCCCCAGACCATGACACTCCCACCACCATGCTTGACTGTAGACAAGACACACTTGTCTTTGTACTCCTCACCTGGTTGCCCCCACACACGCTTGTCACCATCTGAACCAAATAAGTTTATCTTGGTCTCATCAGACCACAGGACATGGTTCCAGTAATCCATGTCCTTAGTCTGCTTGTCTTCAGCAAACTGTTTGCGGGCTTTCTTGTGCATCATCTTTAGAAGAGGCTTCCTTCTGGGACGACAGCCATGCAGACCAATTTGATGCAGTGTGTGGTGTATGGTCTGAGCACTGACAGGCTGACCCCCCACCCCTTCAACCTCTGCAGCAATGCTGGCAGCACTCATACGTCTATTTCCCAAAGACAACCTCTGTATATGACGCTGAGCATGTGACCTCAACTTCTTTGGTGGACCATGGCGAGGCCTGTTCTGAGTGGAACCTGTCCTGTTATACCGCTGTATGGTCTTGGCCACCGTGCTGCAGCTCAGTTTCAGGGTCTTGGCAATCTTCTTATAGCCTAGGCCATCTTTCTGTAGAGCAACAGTTCTTTTTTTCAGATCCTTAGAGAGTTTTTTGCCATGAGGTACCATGTTGAACTTCCAGTGACCAGTATGAGAGAGTGAGAGTGATAACACGAAATTTAACAAACCTGCTCCCCATTCACACTTGAAACCTTGTAACACTAACGAGTCACATGACACCGGGGAGGGAAAATGGCTAATTGGGCCCAATTTGGACATTTTCACTTAGGGGTGTACTCACTTTTGTTGCCAGCGGTTTAGACATTAATGGCTGTGTGTTGAGTTATTTTGAGGGGACAGCAAATTTACACTGTTATACAAGCTGTACACTCACTACTTTACATTGTAGCAAAGTGTCATTTATTCAGTGTTGTCACATGAAAAGATAGAAGAAAAGATTTACAAAAATGTGAGGGGTGTACTTACTTTTGTGTGGATACTGTATTTAGAGACGTGACACTTCACAGTGCTTAATTCCTTTTAACGCTACCAGCAATTTGTTTTTATATTTATAAATCTTTCTTGCGTTATCTGTTTGTTTTTTTGCAATAATTCAAAAAAAGAAAAAATGCAGCGCTTAAAAGTACTAATAAACGGTGAAGAATAATATGTTGTGTTACCAACAATACTAAAAAGTACTAAAATATATGTGATAATGTCCACCACGTGAGGAAATAATGTGATTATAAAGGATTACGGTGAAAAACAAAAAGGCCTGGTATCAATGAACAATGTCAGTAGGTTAGTATTTCTGAGACATCATTGGGACAGAAGACATCAATGAAGACATACAATAAGAGATAAAGAGATTTCGCGCATAAAATCTATCATAAAAATGGTGATCCCATCTAACAGTAATAATAGATAAAAATAGATAAAATGAAATAAATAAAATAAATGTAAACTGTGAAAAATCAGTAATAAGAGCGAATAAAGTGCATAAATAAAAAACTGGGCTGAGAATTCATGTGTCCCAATAACAAATCACAAAAATGTCATATATGTGCAAAAATGCAAAACCTGTGCTGAAACTGCATATGTGTAAAACAACAAATTACAATGGATAGCAAAAAGCCAAATCGCATAAATGTGCAAAAATGCAAAAAACTGTGCAGCAAACTGCAAACAGCGTGGTGAAGGATAATTCCAATAATGAGGCTATAAAAGAAAGTTCACAGAAAAGACAATTTAAAGTCCATAACTCATGGTAATCATAGAAGAATAATAGTAATAGTGATGGTAATCTTCATGAAGCAACTGACGGTTCAACTAGGCTCTCTAGACTCTCACCTCAGAGTAGAAAAAAACAGGCATCAATGTAGATCTTTCCTTGTTGTAACGATAAAGTCAAAAGATGGCTGCATTCCCCTCTGCTTACTGTCAGGCACCTATCAAAATAAACTGGGAGTATTTCCACCTAAGCTTGTGACAGCCCGGTGGGAGGAGGGGGAGGAGAGAGAAGGCCTCTGATGGTGTAGTATTTCAAAAGTATCTTTTATTAAATTAAAAGCAAAGTGGTCTCTTACATGCAAACAGTTTAAAAATCACATAAAACAAGAAGGAGCGGCGTCCGAGGCGTCTCCTTACGTGACTTCCGGTATAGTCAGCTCTCTGCGTTACGTTCCCCAGTTGAAGTCACGAGCGGTGACGTAACGCGTAAGGGCGTGGCACCATCAGAGGCCTTCTCTCTCCTCCCCCTCCTCCCACCGGGCTGTCACAAGCTTAGGTGGAAATACTCCCAGTTTATTTTGATAGGTGCCTGACAGTAAGCAGAGGGGAATGCAGCCATCTTTTGACTTTATCGTTACAACAAGGAAAGATCTACATTGATGCCTGTTTTTTTCTACTCTGAGGTGAGAGTTTAGAGAGCCTAGTTGAACCGTCAGTTGCTTCATGAAGATTACCATCACTATTACTATTATTCTTCTATGATTACCATGAGTTATGGACTTTAAATTGTCTTTTCTGTGAACTTTCTTTTATAGCCTCATTATTGGAATTATCCTTCACCACGCTGTTTGCAGTTTGCTGCACAGTTTTTTGCATTTTTGCACATTTATGCGATTTGGCTTTTTGCTATCCATTGTAATTTGTTGTTTTACACATATGCAGTTTCAGCACAGGTTTTGCATTTTTGCACATATATGACATTTTTGTGATTTGTTATTGGGACACATGAATTCTCAGCCCAGTTTTTTATTTATGCACTTTATTCGCTCTTATTACTGATTTTTCACAGTTTACATTTATTTTATTTATTTCATTTTATCTATTTTTATCTATTATTACTGTTAGATGGGATCACCATTTTTATGATAGATTTTATGCGCGAAATCTCTTTATCTCTTATTGTATGTTTCGAGTGCTATGTGTACACTTGTTGATTTCGCTGCAGTCATTTCAGATATCATCATAAAAACCACTCACCTTAGTTTTTTATAGTTTTTGTTAGTTGAACCTATTTTGTGACTGTCACCACATTCACTTTTGTCTCACTTTAGCGCGAGGGACCATAGTATTATATCAATGAAGACATGTTGATAAGGAAATCTTGTAAAGAGACCGCCACCAATTATATATATAATATATTACATATACCTCTTAAGTCAAACGGGCTAGTGGTGATATACACCCTTAATGATGTAGAGCAGGGGTGTCAAACTCAATTTCATCGTGGGCCGCATCAGCATTATGATTGTCCGTAAAAGGGCCGGTTGTATCTGTAAGATTAGATGTCCAGTGCATCCCCTCCCCTTACATTAGATGTCAAGAGCCACCCCACCATCAGAAATTGAGTCCCCCACTCTCCCTAACATCACAGTGCACCCCTTTTCCTTATGCTGCTGCTGGGAAGAAGCTGGATGCATTGCTTGAAAGCAGAAAGTAGGGGTCTGGAGGAGGGCCAGAGGAGGGCTGGAGCTCTCTTGCAGCTGCAGGAGAGGTGTGAGGGCCACATGAAATGGCCTGGAGGGCCGGATTCGGCCCCGCGGGCCTTGTGTTTGATACCTGTGATGTAAAGCCAACAGCAATCCGGATAGCCACGATCATACTGGGACTTAAACGGTGCTGGTCTCCAGTGTTTTCCCAAATAGACAAGCAAATATGGTTCGGATGGAGAGGAGGACGGCCAGGGAGGATTCACATGCTCACACGATGAAACCAAAATGGAAAAGAAGGTTCCACATAGTGTGATATTGGTTTTAAAATAGTTTTTAATTAAAAAAAGGTAAAAAATTTAACACTCACATTTCGGATGCGATCAGCGGTTAAAAGGACATAAGATGGCACAATGGTGATGACAGAACTCGACTCGACACGTTTCGTCTAATTAGACGTCATCTGGGTGCTTGACTACATAATGTGCTTATATAGGTAATGTGGCCCCGAATTGAATCGCCAACTAACCGGAAGTTCTGGTGTGGATGAACGTCATTTCGGGACTGGATAAAATTTAAAATAGCCTTAACCCCTAAGCCACCGCCCACCGTCATATGACGGCGGGACGAGGCTTCTGTTGTTCTGGGCGGACGTCATATGACGTCCTCGCCCTCCCGAGCCACTAGGGGGCGCCTTGCTTCGTTCGGGACCCGGTGCGCGTGCCCGGCGGCCGCGATGTCCGCCGGGCACCCGCGATTGCCGGGTAACAGAGCAGGACCGTGGATCTGTGCATGTAAACAAAGATCCACGTCCTGTCAGATTGGAGAGGAGACCGATGGCGTGTCCCTTGTACATAGGGACACAGATCGGTCACCTCCCCCAGTCAGTCCCCTCCCCCCACAGTTAGAATCACCTCCTTAGGTCATACATTAACCCCTCGATCGCCCCCTAGTGTTAACCCCTTCCCTGCCAGTCACATTTACACAGTAATCAATGCAATTTTATAGCATGGATCGCTGTATAAATGTGAATGGTCCCAAAAATGTGTCCGATGTGTCCGCCGCAATATCGCAGTCACAATAAAAAAAGCAGATCGCCGCCATTACTAGTAAAAAATAAATAAATAATAAAAATGCTATAAATCTATCCCCTATTTTTTAGACGCTATAACTTTTGCGCAAACCAATCAATATACGTTATCGCAATTTTTTTTTACCAAAAATATGTAGAAGAATACATAATGGCCTAAACTGAGGAAAAAATTTGTTTAAAAAAAATTGGATATTTATTATCGCAAAAAGTAAAAAAATATTGTGTTTTTTCAAAATTGTCCCTCTTCTTTTGTTTATAGCGCAAAAAGTAAAAACCGCAGAGGTGATCAAATACCACCAAAAGAAAGCTCTATTTGTGGGGAAAAAATGATAAAAATTTCATTAGGGTGCAGGGTAACATGAAGGCGCAATTGTCATTCAAAGTGCGACAGCGCTGAAAACTGAAAAATGGCTTGGGCAGGAAGGGGGTGAAAGTGCCCTGTATTGAGGTGGTTAAAAAAGACAAACCAATATGTAATTTAGTAGGGAGGCATATTAAACGTGGAGAGGTAAGTACAAACCGCGCTCCGATGGATTGACCTTCTAGAACTCTGAGGAACACCACCTCTCGTATTCTGGACAGAATGAAGAATGCAAATTTACATAGCATTTAATAGTATTTAACAGACAAGTGTAGAGTCCACCAGAAGCTGGTTGGCAGCGCCATATATCCTGTTCTATAGGATATATTTAGAGACGTGATATATTACAGTGCTTAATTCCTTTTAACACTACCGGCAATTTGTTTTTATATTTATAAATCTTTCTTGCGTTATCTGTTTGGTTTTTTTTTGCAATAATTCAGACTGCTAAGCGGAAAGTTTAATAATATCAACAAAAATACAATAAAACCATTTAATAGAAGAACAAGCAAACAAACAAAAAAAAAGCCAATAAGAATAGCGTGATCACCATAAACTATCTCCCTGCGACATTTTTCATGCCAACTCTCCGCTAAGCTAAAAGTCTGGTAAGCACTTTTTCCTTCATATGCAGGCCTGGAAACAGGGGCCAGGACAATCTTTACAGTGTGATTAAATATCACCCAGGGTTTGCTTTTTAATAAAGTGTTTGAATTACACCGTGTGTTTTGCGGAGCAAGAGCAAAGCGCATTCAGAAATGGCCCCAACTCCCGGGAGAGCGCGACTTTCATTAGAAGAGCGCAGCTCCTCTTTCTGCTCTAAGTAGTGTCTCGGAGCTCCCGGTGGAGGGAAAGTTTGCAGTAAGAGAAGAAGAAAATAAGGGAATTAAAGTAGAACGCCATTACTAGACTGCACCTAAAATGGCAACCTAACGCAGTTAGCAAAGTTCCTCGCCGTATTACGCTACACATCGCAAATGACAAAAATTACAGCCGCATCCAGACTACCTTTATCACAAATATTAAACTGTCTCCCCTGTTTGCTTTAAGGCAGGGTTGTCTGTGGTCAGAACTTTGGTTGAAAAACAATTGCAGCTTTAAAAAAAAAAAAAGTTCTGTGTAGTTTGTGAAAAGTGAAAAAGTTCCTTTTATTGCCAACCAGGGCCGCCATCCACATGTAGGGGCTCATACACATGTAGGGTGCCTGACAGTGGCGGCCTGTCCATTAGGGGCGCAGGGGCCAACCCCCTAATCCATGCGCCCGGCCCCTAATCTACATGCATGCGTGATTAGAGCCAGGGGCTCCATTTGGCTTCAAAAAAGGGTGAGCCTACCCAGTTGTGTGACAATAGCGAAATATTATTTGTTATTCTCTTCCTGATTCTCCTCCCTGCCAATCAGGAAGCAGGTCCTGAGACCCAATTGGCCGAGAGGAGAGCGTATTGGCTGGGGAGGGAAGGAGGAGGGAAGCCGTAAATGCAGGGTGGAGCCACCGAGGAGGAGCCCACCGCTGAGGAGGAGGAGACGCTAGATGGGGTAAGTGCGGGGCTGGTGGGGGGGATGGAGGAGCGACCGACCCACCAACGGACTGACCAACCGAGGGTATTGTTTGCCGCTCCTCCAAAGTATACAGCACTAGCTGCCACTGGTGACCGATCGTCCTGAGGGGCCTGGGCCCTAACCAAGGAGTTGTTGCTGCTGTTTAGTAGCAAGTACAAGTACTTGTTTGTATGGGCGCGGGACCCCAAACCAACGAGTTGTTAACTTACTGTATAGTAACAGCCAATACTTTTTTTTGGCCAGAATGTGCCTGAAGGGCGTTCCAGTACCTCTGCCAGAGACAGTGAGGGAAAAGCACTCTCTGTATACTATTGCTTTAGCAGGGCAGCTGCGGAGTAAGCCGATGCAGCTCACTTGACCAGTGTAGATAAGATGTCCCAACCCTCATATGACTGCCAGACCATTGTCATACTCCAGCCCTAACCAACTTAACGTTATCTACGATTAAAGAGACCACAGTTGAAATGGAGTATAAATGCCCATAGCAGCCTTTTATTAACAAATATTAAATATATAACATTCTTTAACACATAACAAAACCCCAAATATCAATCGCTCCACCTGGTGGTCTTTGACGGCATTTCCCAACTTAGCTATGTTCCCCTTCTACACTGCGGAACCTTTTAACGTACTAGGCCTCCAGCCTTGGCACACCAGCTCGGCGACAACCCATTACCAGCAGTGCAACCGTTACCATCTTCCAGCTAAACCATGTTAACTGGAATACACCAGAGGGGCACATACCACCGATGAGTCTCCCACACTTCCATTTTGTAGGTTTTCTTGCCACCATCGGGTGCCCCCACGGAGAGAGCCGTTTTCCATGGGGGCACTCATGCGGGCACGCTCCCGAGTCCCACCGCTGCGTTCATTGACACAGACAGTGGGCTCAGCCCCGCCCTCTGCTCCCGTGTCACTGGGATTGGATAGGCAGCAGCAGGAGCCAATGGCTCCTGCTGCTTTCAATCTATCCAATGAGGACAGAGACAGACGCTGGAGTGTCTATGCTCATGCACGCCGCTGGAACAGATAGGTTAAGGTAAGAAAAAGGGGAGGCTTTGGGGGGCAGCTGCAGCATAGATGTTTTTTCACCTTAATGCATAGAATGCATTAAGGTGAAAAATCATGAGACTTTACAAACCCTTTCAGGCAAAAATAATAACAATACATTTCTGTGAGAAAATAAAGATACAGTTCATCCACGTGTAAGCCTGTGTCGCAAATTACGAACAGATATCTTTTATCACAGGGGTCTCCAAACTTTCTAAATGAAGGGCCAGTTTACTGTCCTTCAGACTTTAGGGGGGCCGGACTGTGGCCATTGGGAGTAAAAATTGTTCTGGAGTCAGTGGAAGTAAACAATGCAACTTTAGCATTATGGAGAGGAATAGTGCCCCATCGTTGGTGGCAATGGGAGAATAAGACCCCCTTTTTTAATGTCAGTAACAGGAATTATGCCTCAACAGTGGGAGGAAAAGTGCCCCAAGGGCTGGGTAAAGGCAGACAAAGGGCTGAATCTGGCCCTCGGGTCGCAATTTGGAAACCACTGTTTTATCAAATATTCTGTCTGAATCCCATGGTGAGCAATGAAAGAGGAATTCCACCACCAAACAGATAAAGAATTTTTGAAGAAGTCGCGTAGTTGACGTAACGCGTAGGGCGGAGCTTCTCTAAAGCCATCAGTACAGAGCAGGGGAGAGAGGTTCTTTCTATTTGCAGTCCGATCCATCTCAGCGCCTGAGCTGTCAGCCAACAATAGTAGGGAGTGGTGAGACGCAGGAGTTTATCCCTCTCTGTATACTGTATACTGAGCCTGACATTCTGTTTTCATTGTGTGTTTTTTACTTATATAATAAAAGAAATTAAGAGAATTTTAACACAGAGAGTACTAAGTTTCTTCTTTTGTATTCCTTTTGGATTTTTTTTTGTTTCATAAAGATTCCTTTTGGATTTCATGTGATTTATGGAGCTGTCTTCATTGGAGTGAGTGCCAGCCACCCATTGATGATCCCGACTCTTAAAGGGGGAACAGGCTTGTGAGGCCTTTTTATTTAAAGGTTCATATTTTAAGGTGAGAGTACATTCTTTATCTGTTTGGTGGTGGGATTCCTACTCAGGGATTTACACAGAATATTTGATAGAAGATTTATGTTCACTAATTAGCAACACAGACATACACGCCGATAAACCGTATATTTATTTTCTCACAGAAACGTATTGTAACTCTCTAGTTACATTTAATATGTGCATGTGTTCAAAAAAAAATAAAAAATACTTTAATTATTTAGAATTGGTTGTATTACAGCTTTGAATTAGTGCAGCATTTTTGCATTTTACAGATCTTTGAAAGTCGGATACTTTTAGTGCTTCAGCTTTTTCTTTTTTATTTTGATTTTCTTCTTCACAAAGTAGTTTAGTTATTTTTTTGCACAGGTGGGGTGAGCCCATATAGTTGTAGCACTACTTCTCAGAGGTTGGAGAAGATTAGGCTCCCCAACAAGCATTTTTCACACTTTCTCTAGACACAAGGAACGGTCTTTGAGCTTGTTTTTTGTTGTTTTTTTTTTCCGGGTAATAACTTGGATGGGGAATAGGAATTATGGGATGCCTAGCTTAACTTGCAACAAAACAGGGACAGCTTCCTCCCTATGTACACATTCCAGAACTGTCCTCCTTCTGACAGTGACGTATCCAGGGTATGGCACATATGGCAAGTACCATGGGCGCCATATGAAGGGGGCGCTCGTAAATGTGCAAAGTCAGGAGCTTTGCTCTCGTTCCTGTCCGAATTGTCAATATATGGGAGGCAAGCTCATGGGTTGATTTGATGTTATGTTGCTGAGTCCCCGCTCCCCCCTCCTCTCCCCAGGCCACTTCATTAGCCTAAATTTCGGCTAGAGAGGGGGACAGGGAGGTCAGCCAAAAAATCGGCCAGGGCGGGGGGGATGGCTCGGCTCAGCATGGCTCGGCTCGGCATGGCTCGGCTCAGCTCGGCTCGCATAGCTCGGCTTGCATGGCTCAGGTGGAGGGCGGGGCAGTTCACTGACAGATTGACTCGGGTGGAGGGGATGGCTTGGCTCGGCTTGGCTCGGCTTGGCTCGGCTTGGCTCGGCTTGGCTCGGCATGGCTTGGGTGGAGGGCGGGGCGGTCTGCTGACAGATTGGCTCGGCTCTTCTAAAAGATGATATCTGAATGATGCCTGTAGATGCACCCATCATTTAGATATCCCCGAACAAAGTCGACGACGTCATATGACGTCGTTGGGCGGGAAGTGGTAAAGGGCTAGGAGCTATCAGTCTCTTGGAAAATAGCACAAAGTCTTGTAGGTTTCAGTTCCGAGTATCTCCAAATCACCTGGAGACACTAATCCCAGTTCTACCGACTGCAGAAAATACCAGCTCACCTGGCTGCTTCTTCACCAGCCCACACAGCTGTACCTTCACCAGCCCACCTGCTCTGAAGATCTCCCAAAACAAAGGAAGGAAAGATTAAGCACAACACTGTCCTCCAGAAAGGCCTGCTACATGAGGCAGTCTTTCCCCTTTGTAAGTCCCTGACCGTGCTGATGTACTCACAATGTCCTCCTCCGCTGCTTCTTAGGCAAGATTCCTTCCAAACCGCAATACTGTCAGGATACTGTCCTAAACCAGCCCCAGGTAGAGCCCCCAGACCAGGGGTTCCCCTCAAAGGCCGCCGATAGTCTCCTCAGCACTCCATCTTTCGCTAGACTCCCCTGCCAGCATGACTCATCTATATTTAAGGGGTGGCTCAGCCATCATGCCAGGCCCACTGCCTGGGGATTGGCTAATCTCTCCTAAGTATGCAGATCAACACTCCTGGCCCGCGCCCTCCAGCTTCTAGAAATGTCTCCAAACTTCCAGAACCAGGGTGAGGCACCAGAGACCTGCTTATATGAGTCATTCAGCCAGACCTGTAGTAATTCCATGACCCAATTAAAGCTGAGTTCCGCCCAACTTTTGAACTTTCTCTTAAAGGAAAGACCACCCCTCCACCGCTCATTTTTGGATATTTTTTTTCACTTGCCTTAGTGGTAAACAGGTGAACTTCCTCCACAGCCTCGCTGCGTTGAGGTACATCATGTCCTCTTCTGGCTCTGTCCCTCCTCCTTGCCCCAGCTGCCCTCTGGGACCTGTGTGTGTCCCAGAAGACAACGGGGCCATTCAGAAAGCGCTGCACGGCTCGCACATGCTTAGTAGGAAAGTGGCGGTGAAGCCTGAAGGCTCCACTTCCGGTTTCCCTTAGCTACAATGGCGGCGCCTGCAACTGATCCGATGGACGGATCAGCCTCAGGGGGCAGACATCGCAGGCTCCCTGGACAGGTAAGTGTCCTTTATTAAAAGTCAGCAGCTATAGCTGCTGACTTTAACCACTTTCCGTCCAGCCGCCGCAGTTACCTGTATACTGCGGCAGGATGGCACTGCTGTGCGAGCCGTCGTAGCTGTACATCGGCTCTTTAAGACGCTATAGCAGGCGCGTGGCCAGAAGCGAGCACGCGCCCGCAGAGTGTCCCGAGCTGATGCATGTGCCCAGCGGGCGCGATGACTGCCGGGCACCTGTGATCGCTCGTGACAGAGCAAAAGCCGGGATCTGTGTGTGTAAACACACAAATCCTGGTTCTGTCAGGGGAGAAGAGACAGATCGTATGTTCCTACCAAGTAGGAACAACGATCTCTCTCCTCCTTCAGTCAGCCACATTCCCCCTCACAGTTAGAACACACCTAGGGAACACATTTAACCCCTTGATCGCCCCCTAGTGTTAACCCCTTCCCTGCATAAATGTCACTGGTCCCAAAGAAGTGTCAAAAATGTCCGGTGTGTCCGTCGCAATGCCGCAGTCCCGATAAAAGTCGCAGATCACCGCCATTACTAGTAAAAAAATAAATAAATAATAAAAATGCCATAAATCTATCCCCTATTTTGTAGACGCTATAACTTTTGCACAAACCAAGAATATATATCGGCCTAAACTGATGAAGAAATATTTTTTGGGGGGGATATTTATTATAGCAAAAAGTACAAAATATTGTGTTTTTTTTATCAAAATTGTCGCTATTATTTTGTTTATAGCGCAAAAAAAGTTGGGTACAACGTCGCAATGAGGCGATTCAGTTCGCATAGGTAGCGATATACAAGTCATTCATTCATTCCTTCATTTTTTCATTCATTTAATTGTCAGTTAAAGCGACGAAGTGCCGTATCGCAAAAAAAAAAATGGCCTGGTTAGGAAGGGGTAAATTCTTCCGGGGCTGAAGTGGTTAAAGAAAAAACCTTTTTTCAGGGTGGAACTCCGCTTCAAGACTCACAAGTTAAAACAGAAATTTGCCTACACTCACACTTATAGCACACTAGGGGGTGCTACATAGTGAATGTGAGACTCAAGATTCCACAAAGTGTCCAGTGATATGAGTCAAGTGTTGGATGCCGGAGGAGCCAAGGTGGATATCGTTGAGAGTAGGATGGAGAATTCCAAGAGCCTGTTTAAAAATCAAATTCTGGTCCTGCTTTCGCTATAGGGATATCAGTCTTTATGCAAGATGCAGACACAGCAATACTGAACTCGCGGCATTGAAGATCTCATGAGAGACTAAAGAAAACTGCCAGCAAAATGGATTTTCAAGGATTGTCTCATCTCCATTTAGCAGTTCGCCAAAATGAATTTACTTGTCTGGGGTGACTCCTTAACGAAGGCATTTACATAACTATTTTTACTTCTGCATTGAGTGCTAATGATGTATTATCGAGCATGGAAATCATTCTCCAAACAAACAGCGAAAAAGCCAGCCAAGTCTACAGACAACAACATAGTTAAGTCCTCCGGAGGCTGAAAAAAGATCACTTAATTCCCAGACACGCCTGACTGATAACCTTATTTAGTATCGGAAATATGTTAGAGCTTAAAAAGTGAAGAATAAAAAAACTTAAAAGGAAGAGCAGCTCTGATAACTTACCTAAATTAATGGAGGCTTTAAATGTAATTACTAAGTCCCGGGACTTAATCCTTCAGTTGAAAAGTAACCTGTGCAGAGATTGTGGCGTGGGTCTGCCGAGACGGCGCTCAATAACGCTCTCCGGCTTAGCTGAACTCTGTTCTGAAGTTAATTGAAACAGCAAAACTTTATTTTCAACTCCACTGCTGTATCTGCAAATGAATTAGTAATCTAAACTGGAATGAAATGTTTTCCCAAATGACCTCCGTTTAAAGTGCAATAATTGTCTGTTCACAGGTTTGTTTCTAAGCCAAACATGGAAATCTGGTTAGCTTGTAGACCAGGCATTATATATATATACACATACAATATCTCACCATTGGCGTCGCTAGGGGGTGGCTATTGGGGCTATAGCCCCGAGTCTCTTACCGGGTGGGTGCGGTATGTCCCGGTCCAAAATGCGGGGGACAGGGGCGGACTGAGCCGTGGTAGCGCTGGCTCCGGCTCTGTCCCCGCCTCCACCTGATTCTACTCTTGGTCACTGGTTGCTAGAGCAGCCTAGCGTTTGGGAACCAGTGACGTCACTGCCGCAACTCTCTCCCTGCCCTGCATTCAATGCGGAGGTGGATTCCACTTCCTCCTCTGCGCTAGTGCTCGTGGGGCCTAAAGAGTCATGGTCCTTGGACTCACTGGACTGGAGCGTCCCACCGCTGGTCCGGTGGTGGCGTGGGGTGCAGAGCAGCGGTGTCAAACAGGGAGGGGGAGGCCTGGACAGCTGGGAGGAGCCCAGGAGGAAGAGAGAGAAGACGAGGCCTCACCGCCACCTTGAGCAGCATCCCCGGCACCTCCACGAGCCTGCACTCCTTCTGCAACCTCCTCTCCCAGCTCGCTGTGACTGGAACAGGAAGAAAACAGGCTGACCAAGGACAAGCGAGAAGTAGGTGGATCACACACGCCTACCCACACAGACAGGGGCTGGGACAGTAGGCACTGCAGGCAGGGCTAGGGGGTCTCTCATCGACCCCCTTCTCTCTCACCCTCCCTCACCCCCCTCTCAGCAAACCCCCTCTCTCTCTTTCACCCCTTTTCATCCACCCCACTCTCTCTCACCCTGATGTAAGGGAGGCTCTCTGGGGACCCTGTTGTCTAAAGCCCCATACACACGATCCGATTGTTGGCCAACAGAGCATCAGACTTTTGTCCGAATGGCGTGTGCCAGGAACTTGTCTTGCATACTAACGGCACACAATTGTCGGCCAACAAACGTGGAATTTCAGCTCTTGAGCGCCACCCTTTGGGCACCTTCTGCTTATGTCGTGTTTGGTGAACATTGTATCCGAGCATGCGTGTTTGTACTTTGGACTTTTGTGTGATGGACTTGTGTACGGACGATACAAAAATCTGACAACAGACCATAGTCCGCCGAAAATGTACTAGCATGCTATCCAACATTAGTTGGCGGAAAGTTGGACAGCAATTGTCTGATGGAGTGTACTAACGGTTGGATTTTAGGCAGACAGTCTGTCATCACACAATTCCCTGACAAAAATCTGATCGTGTGTACGAGGCTTTAGAATGTATCTTTGCTCTTATGACTTTCATTGGGGTGTATTCATTTTTGCAACATGGTCTTGAATGAATTCGTTAGGAAAAAAAAACTTTTTTTGTGTGTGCAAATGAACAAATCCTGGTTGCAATCAATGACCTGCATTTGTAGTAGTAGTAGTATTTTGTAGTATAGTGTCCCATAGAAAATGTTGATTCTGAAAGGAAGGTAAAGGTTTTCTGACAAATCTGTTGGGGTGTACTAATTTATGCTGAGCACTGTAGTATTATTTTTTGTATAGTTATATCAGACTTAGGTAGGCACCTAGTATCCAGCACCTCATCCCAAGTCAAATGTGCAAAAAAGGGTTGGAAGGGGATTATCACGGTGCTTACAGATAATAATGGAAACCAGTCATGTATAAAAATATATAAATTTATTATAAACATGATTCAAAACCAAACATAACAAGTCGTTGAGTTTTATTGGACATCTCCATTATGGTGGTCATGTAGGAAGAGTTCCAATTGTGCTAAGATTAGATATTTGTTTGATATCCCAACATGTTTCCCCTTATGGCTTCACCAGGGGATATACAAATCAACCAATGGGGGTGTACTCATTTATGCTGAGCACTGTAGTCTTATTTTTTGTATAGTTATATCAGACTTAGGTAGGCACCTAGTATCAAGCACCTCATCCCAAGTCAAATGTGCAAAAAAGGGTTGGAAGGGGATTATCACGGTGCTTACAGATAATAATGGAAACCATACATATATAAAAATATATAAATTTATTATAAACATGATTAAAAACCAAACATAACAAGTCGTTGAGTTTTATTGGACATCTCCATTATGGTGGTCATGTAGGAAGAGTTCCAGTTGTGCAAAGATTAGATATTTGTTTGATATCCCAACATGTTTCGCCTTATGGCTTTACCAGGGGATATACAAATCAACCAATGGGAGTGTACTCATTTATGCTGAGCACTGTAGTCTTATTTTCTGTACAGTTATATCAGACTTAGGTAGGCACCTAGTATCCAGCACCTCATCCCAAGTCAAATGTGCAAAAAAGGGTTGGAAGGGGATTATCACGCTCCATTATGGTGGTCATGTAGGAGGAGTTCCAATTGTGCAAAGATTAGATATTCGCTTGATACCCCGACATGTTTCTCCTTATGGTTTCATCAGGGGGATATACAAATCAACCAATGAACACGAGAGACTATACAAGAGCATAGGAAAACACTACATAAGAAAACACATCAAAAAATATTTATACATAAATACACATTGCATAAGAAGATAAACATAGCCCATTTGCCATTGTCCACCCATCCCAAAGCTTACTACCACAAAAAAATGTAGTCTTAGTGGCTACAAAATTCAATAATAAATGATGTCCTAATGGCCCCCCAAAAGTCACGTTGTCATAAGGGACGTGGGGTACACCCAGGCAGCTCATAGAGTTGATCGATTTCTTAGATAACCCAATGCTGCAATGTCAGAGCGGAATCAACACAATAAGGCTACAAAAGATAAAAAAATAATAAATAAAGCCAAGGTTTCGAAGCCCCGAAGAAGGAATATAATATATTGTAAGATTATGAAAACAAAGCACACAAGAAAATGAAATATTTCACATTCTAGCAATATTTTCTTTTCATTTGATGGAAGCGTCGAGCTGATTAAACAGCATTCCGACTCACCCGCCATTCTGCGCACTGTACAAGTCTTGCAACGGGTTCCACAAACTCCGAATATCCTCCGCGTTCCAGAGCGGTGAATATTTGTTTGAAACTGATCCAAGCAGAAGGAATTTGCAAATATCTTTAGTCGGGTTTGGAAAAACATTGTAGCAATGAATGTAATATTAAGCCTGACATTGCTTTGCAGACAGAAAACAAATATTTTTATTTTTTATTGAATAAGACAAAGAGGAATGTGGAAGTGCGGTGACCCAAAGAGACTAATCAGCAGCCGTCTCTTGTTGTGCCGACTGCTGGAAACCGAAGGGAATAGGAGTCTTTATATAATTTGTACAAGACAGGTAATGCAGGGCTAGCCAACCTAAGGCCTGTGTACTACCAGGTTTGGCACACAATGTCATTGTCAGGGGCAAGATTATTACACGGCACGTGGATTGGCTCAAATTTGCCCGCCAGATGACCGGAACTTCTTCCGGCTTTTTCTCCCTATAAATGCAGCGCTGCTACCGTAAGCTAGAAATGACAGCTCACTAGGTTGGCCAGCGCCTCTGCGCCCATTGGTTTACTCACCTCTATGCTGTTTAACTGCTTCAGTACCGGTCACTGTCACCCCTTTCCTGCCCAGGCCAATTTTCAGCTTTCAGCGCTGTCACACTTGACAATGACAATTGCGCGGTCATGCAACGCTGCACCCAAACATTTTTTATCATTTTCTTCACACATATAGAGCTTTCTTTTGGTGGTATTTGATCACAACTGGGTTTTTTTATTTTTTGCTAAAAAAAACAAAAAAAAAGACAAAAAATTGTGAAAAAAAAAAGTTTTTTCTTAGTTTCTGTCAGCAAATTTTTTAAATAAGTAATTTTTCTCCTATACTGATGTGCGCTGATGAAGCTGCACTGATGGTCATTGATAGGCTGCACCGATGGGCACTGATGAGGCAGCACTAATATGCAGCACTGATGGCCACTTATAGGTGGCACTGATATGCAGCACTGATGAACACTGATAGGCGGCACTGATAAGTGGCACTGATGGGCAATGATAGGTGGCGCTAACAGGCACTTATGGGCAATGATAGGTGGCACTGATGGGCGGCACTAATGGGCTCTGATGGGCGGCACTGATGGGGACTAATGGACAGCACTGATGGGCACTGATAGGTGGCACTGATATGCAGCACTGATAGGTGCCACTGATGGGCACTGATAGGTGGCACTGAAGGGCAATGATAGGTGGTGCTAATGGGCACTTATGGGCAATGATAGGTGGCACTGATGGGCGGCACTGAATGGCAGGCACTGATGGGCATTGAAAGGTAGCACTGATTGGCCTCACTGATGGACACAGACTGGTGTCACTGATAGGCACAGACTGGTGCCACTGATGGGCACAGAGTGGCATCACTAATGGCCACTGTTGGGGCTGCATTGTAATCAGGGCACTGATGATCAATGCCCTGATTACCTTTACATGTTTTTCCTGTGAGGAAATGCCACTTATCAGCTCTCCTCACCTCACACTCTGTCAGTGTGAGAGAGGAAAAGCCAATAAATGGCACTTTCTTGTTTACATGTGATCGGCTGTGATTGGACACAGCCGATCACATGGGTAAAGAGCCGTGGCGGCAGGCTCTTTGCTGAGATCGGGGTCTTGCCGACATCAGATGACATCATCCCAGAACGAGAGCGGCACCGCTCCGCCGTCATTTGACGGTGGGCGGGCGGGAAGTGGTTAAAGAGGCCCTTCTGACGTCTCTGTACCCCTTTGCCTACTCGTTACCCCTTCCTAATGGAATTGCCTCTGCATTTCTGATGATTTAAAAATGTGTCTACTGTATCTATTTATAACATGTGGCAGCACGTGTTATTGGGCTGGAATTTTTCTTGACTTGATGTGGATGGTAGGTGTGGTTGTAATATAAATTCCTGGCTGTCATCGTCTTCCCTCTCACTATCTATGGGAGTCATTGTGGACTATTGCCTCTTGTATGGATAACTATTCCTTCTTTTATATATATGTACTATTTTGTTGACACACCACTGTGACATGGCTCTTTGGATCCATCTTCTGTATCCATCGGTTTGGATTAATATGTTATGACTCACGAAGTGGATCCTGAGGAAGCCAAACATGGGCGCAATGCGTCGACCCTATCACTACCGCCTGCCATGCTGGTTGTATATTAGACCAGGCAGCATCCACTATACGATTTTAACTATTATCAGATTTTAATGATGTTTAATAAATATGTCTGTTTTTAAACATATTGTTTTTTCGATGTAAGCATTCTTTTTGGCACACAAAAAATCCACCACGCCCCCAAGTTCTCCCTACTGGGAGACCCGGGACACTTCACATTACTCTCTGTATTGATTTTGTTGGGGATTGTGTCATTTTTTTTTCTATGTACAAGCTCTCCTACCTGATATCTCTTCTTCTTTAACATTCTCAACTCCTGTAAAAAATCAGCCTCATAAACCCAATTGCCAAAATACCGTAGAATGTTTTTAATATTACTGCACTTCCACTTATAGGCTGACAAAGTTCCATCCCTATTTCTCCATGGGCTTCTCTGTTGTCAGCCTGTCACATGGGCTTCTTCAGGAGAATACAGGAGGCAGATCTCAGTGCACTGTTGCGGGGCACCATCCGCAACAGAGGTGCTCGAAGACCTGGCATCCCTGCCAGTACTTTGCATGGCCACAGGAACTCGCACTGGAGCATTACAAATACACAGAAGCTTACACGCATGTGCACTGGTGAACAAGTGCGTGCATGGATGCGCACCGGGCTGCACTGGCGCACAATCATGCACGTCCCTAGCTTAGTTTGGCACCCAACTGCCTGAAACATGTCTGTGTCTGCAGTTGCTGGTTGATCATCGGCTCCTCCTGTGTGTTTTTCCTGTGTTTCTCTTGTTCCTAGGATTCCCTGGAAGTGGATGAAGTAATCTGGATGGCTATGAGTAAACACTTGTCATAAGTGTGAAATGCGTCAGCTGATTCCTGTACGTCCCTGTCACAGTGCTTGTGTATTCCATGATCCAGATTTATTAATAAAGGCGCTTGTTATCAGTCCGGTGTGCGGCCATCCAGATTACTTCGTCCACTTCCATTCATCTCAGCATTAGCCAGCACCTGGGGCTCTTTCCACTCGGAGGACTTGACTTTTTACATTGATCTTTCAGCCTGGACCTACCTGAGCGGTGGAGTATTTTTCGCTCCTGTGATTCCCTGTTACCGACTTGGCTTGTCTTGAACCTGTTCTCCTGCCCACCTCCTGACGTGACCTCAGCTTGACTAACGAATCTTCTCTTCTAGCTCTCCTGTGTTTGACCTCAGCTATCCACCTGACCATGTCTGCTTTGAAACCCACCTGGCACCTGACCTTGGCTTCAAACCGACTCTGCTCCATTCTCTGTGTTACCAAAGACCTGTTTTGTCTCACGGGCACCACCTGTCTGCAGACTCCACTACAGCACATCAGCTGTACCCCTGAGTTCCCCTGCAAACAGTCCAGCAGACAGCCCATGCCACTTTGGGCCTTGCTATCCATGCCTGCTCTGAAACCCACCTGGCACCTGAACATTGGCTTTGAACCAACTCCGCTCCAGTCTCCGTGTTACCAAAGACCAGCTACGTCTCACTGGGACCACCTGTCTATAGACCCCACTCCAGCACATCAGCTGTACCCCTGAGTAACCCTGCAAACAGTCCAGCAGACAGCCCATGCCACTTTGGGCCTTGCTATCCACGCCTGCTCTGAAACCCACCTGGCACCTGAACATTGGCTTTGAACCAACTCCGCTTCAGTCTCCGTGTTACCAAAGACCAGCTACGTCTCAAGGGCACCACCTGTCTGCAGACTCCACTCCAGCACATCAGCTGTACCCCTGAGTACCCCTGCAAACAGTCCAGCAGATGGCCCATGCTACTTTGGGCCCTACTCCTCCCGTTTCACCTCCAGGGGGGTCTGGAACTTAGCCACAAGGGAAGCCCCCTCTCCATTGGCCTCCAGCACCGGGTACATGATAGCATTATAGTGAGTGTGCTGTTTTTGAGCGTCAATGACTGACCATAGACCTTATCCCTGGAACTCGTTTGTTGAAGGGGTGGCTTAGAAAGGGGATGAAAGGGTGTCTAGTAAATTGCACCTAAGCGGTACTACATGGCGACATGTGAAGATCATTTCTATTACACCTTGGCAAAGGCTTAATTATCAGTTTCATGGCCATTTCGATAAAATCACTCAGCACAGCCCTATTTCAGACATTTGATTTTAAAAAAAGGCTCCAGTTGCTTGTTTATTGACACTCGGTTCTTGTGTGGTCTCTTTCGGGGAAGTTTTCAGGCTCTCATTCTGTAGAGGGCAGCCTTGTCTCAAGCTGTGATACAGAAGACACATAATAACCTTCTTTTGGAAATGTAATCTTCTGCCATGCTGAAAGACTACGTGGAGCATATTAAATTCTGAGATTGCATGTGCTGAGCCGTGTGTGAAGGAAACAAGTCGGCTTTGGCTTCTACAATAATATTTATGCCTTCAGCCTTAAACACGCAATTACGTGTTCATTCTCCGGCCCAATCTACATTTGATTTTTATGTCGAGGTCACATTTCCCATCCCCAGTGAGCTAATAAGACAGACTTAGAATGACATTATTTAAAGCTTACTGATCTGCCAAGAGAGGGGTGGGGGGGAGGGGGTGACTTTATGATCGTGTTACTTTAAGTTAAAGTGATGATAAAAAGCCAACAGTATGTCATGTGGAAACTGATGTTAATAATGTCGTTAAAAGTCATTTAAATTCTTGATGCTCACTGCAGCGTGTTTTTTTTTATTGTTATTTACGGTATGTGGTGCTATATGATTCAATGAACTTGAAGGGCTTTATTTTTTTAATCCTTGCATTAAAAAAACAAAAAAAAAATCTTATAAATTTCAAGAGCTACATTGTAATCTTGACTTTGATTGCTTCTATACCTTGTCCATAGTATAAAGATGGGTGCTCAGATAATCTGAAAGTTTATGTTCGAAGCTGGACTTAGAAATCAGATTTTACTGCTTGATCGACTTTCCTCTGAGGACTATGACCACAAGACCGCTGATAAAGGGGATAGCACCAGCCCTCCTCTACTGGGCCCAGGCCCCATAGGTACAACGGGGGGGGGGCCAAAACAGCAGGAATGGGTACAACTCCTGGAAGCATAGGCGTGTGCACAGGGTGTGCTGGGTGTGCCCAGGCACACCCTAATCACCCCCATGCGCATTAGTGTTATCGTTCTGTGTAGCAACAGAAACATGGGAAAGATCTCCCTCTTACCGGCTCTGCCATAAGAGAAGTGTTTATCCTTTTCTCTTTCACTGTGCCAGCAGGGAGATCAATGTGCCGGAGTCATATATGTAGATACATACACATGCATGTGTGTTTGAGCTTAAGGGTGCACACCCTAATGCATTAGGCTGCGCACACCTATGCCTGGTACCTATGCCAGAGAAAGGATCGAGGAATCTCTTTCAATCTCTTTCTCTGTCTCACAAGTGAGACGTTACGTGTCTAAATAGATCCCTGATATTTCACTAAAGCCCCCTCAGGGCTGTGAAAAAAATGTAAAACAAATGTAAAAAATCTAAAATTGTAAAAAAAATAATAATAATAATATTTAAAAAAAAAAAAAAGATAATTAAGGGCTCATTCTCACAGGTTTTCTGGTTGTGTGAATGAGTGGTTTGTTCAGCTGCCTGTTGGGCTTGGTTCACTGTTCCTGTCAGGTAGGCTGTACAGGGCCCCATGAATTCTCACAGTAGTCCTGTATGACCAACTGTCCCCTGTGGTCTACAGCCAACTGTCCTTAGAAGTAAACAACCGACTGTCCTCTGAGGTCTATTAACAACTATCATCTGCACTCTATGACCAGCTGTCCCCTGAGGACTATAACCAACTGTCCACTGAGGTCTATCACCAACTATCACGTACCTGGTAGAAGAGCCTGATACGATGAGGAAGGCCCCTCTTACACCTCTGACTCGGGGGCCCCTGATAGGCTAGACAGAAGGCAGAGTGGCACGAGTGGCTGTAAGTCTTGCTAGCAGCAGAGCAGGTGAAGTCGTCAGATGGCTCCAACAAGCTGGTGAGCAGGCAGGCAGCTGGATTATGGCAGACAGAGGCAGGCTGGTACTGGCGACAGCAGGCAGGTGATAAATGCACTGGTAGCAGACTGAAGAACAGCAGGCACAGCAGGATGAGTCCGGAAGCAGAGTCAGGCAAGCTGGGTCGTACACTGGCAGGACAGATCAGGTACAAAGGAGCAGGCAATAGCGTGGTCTGGGTGCAAGCAGGGTCAGGAGCCAATCGGTGCAGTAGGAGCCAATGGAGCAGGCAGGAGCGGAGGTCAAAGACAAGCCAGAATCAGTGCAGATGGAGTTCAGAGAGTGGTCAGACAAGCCGGGTCAGTATACAGGATAACAGGAACACAGGATACACAGGAGGCCAAAAGACAGCACTGAACCTGAGCACTGGCTGAGTTTAAACATCTGTCACAGGTGCCCTGCACGTGTGTGCTGTTACGCATGAGAATTTGCAATGGCTTGTGTACGCGCAAGAATTTTGTGCATGCGTTTACGTATTAGCCAATGCCCAATTCTTGCGATCACGAAAAGAATCTGATTAGATCCCTGATATTTCACCGAAGCCCCCTCAGGGCTGGGAAATTTAAAAAAAAAATGTAAAAAAAATAAAATTGTAAAAAAATAATAATAATAATAATATAAAAAAAAGATAATTAAGGGTTTGTTCATGCGGCTGCAGCTGCCTGTTGGGCTTGGTTCACTGTTCCTGTCAGGTAGGCTGTACAGGGCCCCATGATTTCTCACAGTAGTCCTGTATGACCAACTGTCCTTAGAAGTAAATAACCGACTGTCCTCTGAGGTCTATGAACAACTGTCCCCTAAGGACTATAACTGTCTCTGTTGTATGAACCAACTGTCCTCCGAGGTCTATTGCCAACTGTCCTCTGTGGCTCTATGATTTATGGCTGACTTTCCGCTGATGTTTATGACTCTGAGGTCTGAGGCTACCTGTCCTCTGATGTGTAGAGCAACTTACCTCTGAGGTCTATTACCAACTCTCCACTGAGGTCCATAACCAACTGTCCTCCAAGGTCCATGACCAGCTGTCCACTGAGGTCTTTGACCAACTGTCCGCCGAGGACTTTTACTGAGGTCTATGGCTAACTGTCCACTGAGGTCTATGAGTAACTGTGCTCTGATGTATATAATCAACTATCGGGGATCTATAACCAACTGTCTTCTGAGATCTATAACCAACTGCACCCTAATGTATATAACTAGATGCCTTCTGATGTATATAACTAGTTGTCTTCTGATGTTTATGACCAACTGCCCTCCAAGATCTATGACTAACTCTAAGAGGCCCACACACATAGGAGAGTTGTGGGATCAGGAGCCAAAATCTGACCGCTTGTGGAGCTTCCAATGATGGAGTGCACCATGAAAGTGAAGGATTTGCTTGTAGCTGTGTTTATTGCTATATAGATGGGAAGAGAGACCAGGAATAGTTTCCGAGGCTGCTTATCTCAGTGGCGGGAGAGGGTAGCAATTTTCTTTCTTATTTTTCCAATCAATGTGCCCCCTCCCTATTTAGATGGGTCAACTAGAGGACATTCAGTGACAGAGTTGAGAAAAACACATAGTATAGACAGGAGAAATGGTCAATAACTCCTTACTGTTCATTAATCAATGGCAGGAGGAGAGGATGGATTCTGATGGATGCTGTATTTGTACTGTATTGGATGCTGTATTGTTTCATTCATTGCTGAAAACATGTGCATAGCCCCTCTATTCTGAGGGTCTCATTATGAGGTAAGAAGGGTTCTGAGTTCCCAGTGCTGGTATCTGTATGTATAATGTCCTCTATGTGTATCTATAGGGATACAGGGGGAGGGTAATGTTAGGTAGATGGGTTGATGGGAGAGTTAGTATAAGTATCTGTGCTTGGCCCCTTAGTTCCAGTGAAGGGAACTCTTAAGGCATCAGCATCAAGACATTTTGGATAATTTCATGCTCCCAACTTTGTGGGAACAGTTTGGGGACGGCCCCTTCCTGTTCCAACATGACTGCCCACCAGTGCACAAAGCAAGGTCCGTAAAAGACATGGATGAGCGAGTTTGGGGTGGAGGAACTTGACTCAACCCTGACCTCAACCTGATAGAACACCTTTGGGATAAATTAGAGCGGAGACTGCGAGCCAGGCCTTCCCGTCCAACATCAGTGCCTGACCTCACAAATGCTCTTCTGGAAGAATGGTCAAACATTCCCATAGACACACTCCTAAACCTTGTGGACGGACTTCCCAGAAGAGTTGAAGTATCTATCTATCTATCTATCTATCTATCTATCTATCTATCTATCTATCTATCTATCTATCTATCTATCTATCTATCTATCTATCTATCTATCTATCTATCTATCTATCTATCTATTTATCTATCTATCTATCTATCTATCTATCTATCTATCTATCTATCTATCTATCTATCTATCTATCTATCTATCTATCTATCTATCTATCTATCTATCGTATCTATTTATCTACATCCTCTGCACAGTGTTCACCTAAAGCTACCTGTAGAAGATTGGTGGTGTTTTTCTGATCCTATCACTACCGCAGGCAGCTACATTATTTTTTAGTGTAGTGCGACCTCTGCACAGTGTTCAGCTAAAGCTACAAGTTAGTGTAGTGCGACCCTGTGGACTATGGCTGGAATGCCATTAAAGTTCATGTTTGTGTAAAGGCAGGTGTCCCAATACTTTTGGTAATATAGTGTAGATAAATAGATACGATAGATAGATAGATAGATAGATAGATAGATAGATAGATAGATAGATAGATAGATAGATAGATAGTGTACACTACTTAGGCCAGCACTTAGGTGCAATGAGAGTCCTTCCAGATAATAGCATTCCATGATGGTGAGAAGTAAGTCATTTCTACGAAGGCGAGGTATAATATCCGTCCGCTTTGTGATGATAGGCTTTAGATTCCTTGTTAGTGAAGCACAAGAGCCCAGAAATACATACAGCAGAAAGAGCGGATCTAATTCGATGCACTTAGAAGGTAATGGTGAGAGCAGTTCCGTATGACAGGATACGTTCGCCGGGGTCATATCACATTGGAGAATTCTCACTATGCTTTACTTCTCCTTTTTTTTCTTCACCTCTTTGAATTAAATTTATTTTCCTTTTGTTTTTTTTTTATTTTTTACCCTCAATCACACCGTTTTCAAATGATAAGCGGCGGCGCTCTCTCTGCTACGGAAGAGTCCTGGGATTCGGGAAGCCGTGTTGAGTTTAGTACAAGTTGTACCTGATTATAATTTGGGTATTAATTTGTAAGCAATAAATTAATTCTCGGTTGTTGTCATTAAAAGACGGCGAACAGATGAAATGAGATGAAATCGGGGGGTTTGGGAAATGTTTTTTTTTTTTTTGCTCAGATACACCTAAGTATTTTAATTAAGGCGACAAATTCCAGGAATTTATGTAAGAGGCACAAAATAGAGCGGGGTGAATAAGTAAAGTAGCCGAAAAACCCCCCTAACTAGCTTTAGATTGCCCAAGCGCTGCATGCCGTAAATAATTATTATTTTGTAATTAAAAAAAATCAATTCACGCTAAACTATCCTGATGCTGACATCAATAGGCATTAAACCAAAGTGCCAATTAATGGTCGGAAAGGCATATGGACAGATAACAATATCTAAGGAGAAGGCATATAAAGGAAGGAAGGACATATAGACCATTAATTGGCCCTTTGGTTTGGTGCCTTTTGATGTCAACATCAGGATAGTATTATTGTGAATTGATTTTGTATATTCAATTGCACTATGCACTTGGTTTTCTGTATTTTCTGTAGGAATCATGAATCATTATATTTAGGTATACTTAATGTTATGATACAGTTTGATCTCGAGTTTGACATTTCTCCCTTTCTAATCAGGTTTCTTGTGTATGGGCGGCTATGCCCCCCCCCCCTTGTGTCCGCCCGATTGCCCTTGATGTCCTGTTGCTTTGGGCAAGTGTGTATGATCTCCCGTCCTGAGGTTGCTATCCCCGGTCTGTCCACCAGATGGGGCCAGGGTTTGCTCCCTTCTGTTGGGATGGGCGGATGGTGGCTTCTCTATGAGTCGCGTCGTTCAGTATTACTGCGCATGCGTCATTGCCGGCGCATGCGCTGTCCAAGATCGTTGTCCGGCGGCGTCATTGACCGACGTCTCGGCGCGGTACTGACGTCAGTGGCCGGATAGGAGCCAGTTAGCTATATAATGGGAGTGTCTCGCCCCGTGTTTGTCCATGGTGGCGGTCTTGATGTAGGGAGCTTTGTTCTGGTGAGCGCTGTTACAGGTACTCTATTGATGCGGTACTTTACTCCAGGTAGGTCCGTTTGGGCCTTTGTTTTATTCTAGTGATACTGATTTTGGTCTTCAATTTTTGCTTTCCCAAAGACATTTTACTGGCTTTCTGTCAGGGCTGAGCTCAGCCCTTCCTTCTCTGAGCTTACCGCTCAGCTGTCGGCTAATTGCCAGCTCCTATCTCTCCACAGTTACTCAGCTGTTGATGATATCCTGCTCATCAGTCCTGCCTACTTAAGCCGTCCAGTCCAGAGGAGCTCTGGCTTCGCCTTGGTCAACATCAAAGAAACTGTCTCCTGCGATCCTGTTCAAGACTTGCTTTGCTGACATCCCTTCTGGCTCCAGATCCTGCTTGCTGTTCCACTACATTGATCCCTGACTTCTGGCTTGGCTGACTATCCCCTCCGCTTACTGAAATTTGGCTATGTTTTGACTACGTTTGTTCTTTTTACTTTTATTATTAAACAAGTGTGATTTAACTGTACTTCTGTCTGGGCCTGATTTCATGGTTTATGACACTTTCAAATTGGATTTAGATTCATGGGCTTATTATTCTGAGTGCTGTTCCTCTTTTGACGTCCTTTTTGGATAATTGTGTCTTCGTATGATCTGATGCACCTTCTAGTGCTCGGCTTAGTGGTGGAATCTTTGCAATGAACTTTGTTTTCCTATTCTGCTGTATCATTATAAGGTCAATATATGTGAATGTGCTTGCGTGTATATGTGTGTATGTATGTACACACATACATACACGTTTATGCATAGCTTTTGATGGGCTGATTTTTTTTACATATTATATATACTTCTCTGAAATGTCTGTTACAGTTGTCTGCCAATGAGTTTAGTGCCCCTCGTTTGAAGGTTTTTCTTTTCAGCTCCTCATTTGCTTCACACCGCCCCATTTAACATCTTCAACACTATTCTGGGTGTGTATTATGTTTTGCTGTACATATGTTATGCCCCTATATATGATGATTACCATGACCAGGGTAGATAAGATGTTCCACCTTCTTGTAACTGCCAACCATTGTATACTCCACCCTTAACCCCACTTAACTTTACCTACAATTAACGAGACCACACTTGAGATGGAGTATAATTGGCCATAGAATCCTTTTTATTCCAAAATATAAAATATATAGCAATCTCTTTACATAACAAAACTCCAACTATCAGTTGCTCCCCTCGGTGGTCTTTGACGGCACTTCCCAACTTAGCTCTGTTCCCCTTCCGTGTAACACCAGCTTGGAGACAACCCATTACCCGCAGGGCAACCATTACCATCATCCAGCTAAACCATGTTAGCTGGAATACACCACAGGGCCCATGCCACCGACGAGTCCCTCACACTTCCATCTCGTAGGATATCTTGCCACCATCAAAGACCACCACCGCCAATTCCATTGCTGCCATGACATGCCCTTCTTGCACTGCACCTGAAATAAGGCAAAATGAACACACAACAAAAACAGGGAGGGTGGGTGGGAAACTGTTCCCTGTCTAGACTTCTCCCTGGAATGCTGCCCAGGGAACCCCCTATCCAATAAATAAACTAAACCTCTCCCCTCTTTCCTTTTCTTCCAATCCACCTCTCCCCACTTTTACCCCGTTATCCTTAACCCCTTGATGTCCCCTTCTCACTCCCGTCATGCCGGCCCTCTGCTAGCTCCATTACTTTCCACTCACTCCGGGCCTCACTTTATTATTGTTGTTGCTTTTCTGACTCCTCCCCCACATACATATTTTTATGTCTTGTGGGGGTTTTGGGAGTAGTCCTGTTTTTGTCACATGGACTATATCTATTTAGGACAATAATTGTGTTAGAATTTTTTTTTAGTTTGATAGTGTTCTATCTTGCACACCCTTACCTGGTTCCCGCACTCGCCCCGGGGGATTGGCCTTGAGGTGTCTTGGGTGGTTTGATGGTCTTGTGGGTGAGTATAGTCGTCCCCCTTTTTTGTTCACGATCCTTTGGTGGATGGGAAGAAATGGTAACAACTATTCATAATATTAACTCATTTCATTTAACTAAGCCGGTGCAGGGTGTTTCATCCATTGGTCTTTTTGGTCCTTTTGGATGCCCTGTACCATGCTGTTATCTATATTTATTAACGCACTTGATGTTTATTATCATATTTTATACCAATAAAATGTTGTACTTTTATCATACTCCTTTACTTTTTTTGTTTGGGTTGACCACTACCTTTAAAGTCCTTTGGGCACTCTCCTGTTTTTCTCTTTCTGTTTATGGGATGTGGCATTGGGTCTCCAGCCCTCTCTTGACCAGCTAGCTTTTCACCATATACAGTGCACAAAGCAAGGTCCAAAAAAAGACATGGATGAGCGAGTTTGGGGCGGAGGAACTTGACCGGCCTGCACAAAGTTCCGACTTCAACCCGATAGAACACCTTTGGGATGAATTAGAGCGGAGGCTGCGAGGCAGGCCTTCTCGTCCAACATCAGTGCCTGACCTCACAAATGCGCCTCTGGAAGAATGGTCAAACATTCCCATAGACACACTCCTAAACCTTGTGGACGGCCTTCCCAGAAGAGTTGAAGCTGTTATAGCTGAAAAGGGCGGAGCCAACTCAATATTGAACCCTACGGACTAAGACTGGGATGCCATTAAAGTATACCTAAAGGCAAAACTTTTTTTTTTAGTTTTGAATAGAGTGCAGAGGGATTAGAACACCTGGCATTTTTTATTGCTATCTGTGCCCCCCCCCCCCCCCCCCCCCGTTAGGGAGATTCACCCACTTTATTTGTCCTGTTTACCATTATCATTGAAACTGAAAGTTAAAGAAAATCCCAAATTTTGGGTTGTCCCCAGAAAAGTAATAGAGGGGAAGTCTTCCAATGGGGACACTAGTTCTGATTCCTTTAATTTGCAGGGATTTCCTCTCATTTCCTGTTTGGCTATGAGACAGGAATTGAAGGGAAATCTCCGCAATGGGACACAGATAATGGGGGAAAAAAAAAAAAAAAAATCGTACGGGGTTTATAACCCTCCCTTGCACTATCCAAAAAAAATAAAAATTTACCAATAGTTCTAATTTAACGTTCATGTGCGTTTAAAGGCAGGGGTCCCAATACTTTTGACCATTTAGTGTTAAATTGCTTTTGTAAAAGTTATCTATTTTTTTCACTGAATCACTTGCTGGATAGACTACTTATGTACAGTATATATTTGTTGCACCTTTATTGATTTGCACAGCATTTTTGATTTGATTTTTTTATATATATTTATTCATGTATTGACACTGTATATTAATTTAATGCACTTTTTTGTACAGATTACTGGTTATCTTTTCATGTGACAACACTGAAAAAATGACACTTTGCTACAATGTAAAGTAGTGAGTGTACAGCTTGTATAACAGTGTAAATTTGCTGTCCTCTCAAAATAACTCAACACACAGCCATTAATGTCTAAACCGCTGGCAACAAAAGTGAGTACACCCCTAAGTGAAAATGTCCAAATTGGGCCCAAAGTGTCAATATTTTGTGTGGCCACCATTATTTTCCAGCACTGCCTTAACCATTTTGGGCATGGAGGTCACCAGAGCTTCACAGGTTGCCACTGGAGTCCTCTTCCCCTCCTCCATGATGACATCACAGAGCTACTCCACCTTCCATTTGAGGATGTCCCACAGATGCTCAATAGAGTTTTCATCTGGAGACATGCTTGGCCAGTCCATCACCTTTACCTTTGGCTTCTTTAGCAAGGCAGTGGTCATCTTGAAAGTGTGTTTGGGGTTGTTATGTTGGAATACTGCCCTGCGGCCCAGTCTCTGAAGGGAGGGGATCATGCTCTGCTTCAGTATGTCACAGTACATGTTGGCATTCATGGTTCCCTCAATGATCTGTAGCCCCCCAGTGCCGGCAACACTCATGCAGCCCCAGACCATGACAATCCCACCACCATGCTTGACTGTAGACAAGACACACTTGTCTTTGTCCTCCTCACCTGGTTGCCGCTACACACGCTTGTCATCATCTGAACCAAATAAGTTTATCTTGGTCTCATCAGACCACAGGACATGGTTCCAGTAATCCATGTCCTTAGTCTGCTTGTCTTCATCAAAATGTTTGTGGACTTTCTTATGCATCATCTTTAGAAGAGGCTTCCTTCTGGGACGACAGCCATGCAGACCAATTTAATGCAGTGTGCGGCGTATGGTCTGAGCACTGACAGGCTGACCCCCCACCCCTTCAACCTCTGCAGCAATGCTGGCAGCACTCAACTTCTATGGTCAACCATGGTGAGGCCTGTTCTGAGTGGAACCTGTCCTGTTAAACCGCTGTATGGTCTTAGCCACCTTGCTGCAGCTCAGTTTCAGGGTCTTGGCAATCTTCTTATAGCCTAGGCCATCTTTATGTAGATCAACAATTATCTTTTTCAGATCCTCAGAGAGTTCTTTGCCATGAGGTGCCATGTTGAACTTCCAGTGACCAGTATGAGAGAGTGAGAGCGATAACACCAAATTTAACACACCTGCTCCCCATTCACACCTGAGACCTTGTAACACTAACGAGTCACATGACACCAGGGAGGGAAAATGGCTAATTGGGCCCAATTTGGACATTTTCACTTAGGGGTGTACTGACTTTTGTTGCCAGCGGTTTAGACATTAATGGCTGTGTGTTGAGTTATTTTGAGGGGACAGCAAATTTACACTGTTATACAAGCTGTACACTCACTACTTTACATTGTAGCAAAGTGTCATTTCTTCAGTGCTGTCACATGAAAAAATAGAAGAAAAGATTTTCAAAAATGTGAGGGGTGTACTGACTTTTGTGAGATAATGTATATTTATTTTTCGGGTAGCGCTGTAAGTTCTATATGAAGTGCATAAAAACTTGCCCATACCAAATCCACATGTCAGTCCAAAAAAAACATGTGTAGAATTTCTCCAAATTACAGAAAGTTTATTCTTCTTCACAGGTTTTTATTTTTTTCCAGGAAAACCTCCTTGTCTCCTGCTGGTAGATATATTCCATGTAGGTCTGCTCTTCTCTACTTATTACCGGTATGAGATTCATCTTACCGAATACCGATCCTCCATGAATCCTGGAAAGGAATTATGCCAAAGTCAAATAGCACCCGCTGGGTTGGGCCCCGATTTACACCAAAGAATTTTGTCCTAATAAATATTACATGTCAGATTTCTTTCAACCCCCCCCCCCCCCCCTTGCTGATTTTATATCACAAAATGAGTCATCAATCTGTATTAAAGGCTCAGCCTGCATTGAAATAAGTTTAATCCATTTTTATAGTCCCCTCTTATCTAAATTACTGAGATGGCATGGTGGCTCTGCGGAGAAGTACCAGGAGGATGAGATGTTCATACCAGTATCAGGCCACACAGGTCACAGTTAAGGATAAGCCAAACTGCCCTGGATTCAACAAATTTTAAGAAGTTTGGATGCTGAAACCGAGCCCTGAAATCAACTGGGCCAAAACGTTCAAATCTAAAAAAAAATATTTTCTGGACCAAGGGTTATACAAAAAAAATTGGGGAGATGGGAAGCAAAGTCTTGAGGAACATGTACCAGTGCAAAAAAAATCAATGTCCTTCACAAATTAGTCCATAAGGCGTCCTTTCAGAGAAATCCTCAAGACTTTTCAATTCAATAAACTGCATTTGTTCTAACATTGTCTCTTAATTCTTGGGTCTTTGATGAAAATTCTTTCAACAGGATAACCAACCTCAAAAGAAAAAAAAAAGGAGACTATATAGTGTAGTGTGCTCCACTCTACATGTGCAATACACACCAACCATATATTGTGCTCATGTTAAAACGGTGTAATATTTCCTCCCCCACGTGCCCCTTCCCCTGATTTCTCTGTCAAGAGCAATGGCACAACCATCAACCCGTCCCCGCATGCCAGGGAGCTAGGTGTTATCCTGAAATCTGAACTCTCCTTTAGGCCCTACATCCAATCACTGTCCAAAGCTTGCCGCCTCAACCTCCGCAACTTCTCTAAGATACGCCCCTCTCCGACCAATGATACCACAAAGCTCCTAAATTCACTCCCTGGTCATCTCTCGCCTCCATAGGATAACCAACCTCAAAAGAAAAAAAGAGGAGACTATATAGTGTAATATGCTCCACTCTACATGGTGGTAGGAGTGTCATGTTCTGGGGCTGCATGAGTGCTACCAGCACTGGGGAGCTACAGATCATTGAGGGGACCATGAATGCCAACATGCACTGTGATATACTGAAGCAGAGCATGATCCCCTCCCTTCGGAGACTGGGGGCCACAGGGCAAAATTCCAACATGATAACCACCCCAAACACACCTCCAAGACGACCACTGTCTTGCTAAAGAAGCTGAGGGTAAAGGTGATGGACTGGCCAAACATGTCTCCAGACCTAAACCATATTTAGCATCTGTGGGGCATCCTCAAATGGAAGGTGGTGGAGAGCCAGGTCTCTAACATCCACCAGCTCTGTGATGTCGTCATGGAGGAGGGGAAGAGGACTCCAGTGGCAACCTGTGAAGCTCTGGTGACCTCCATGCCCAAGAGGGTTAAGGCAGTGCTGGAAAACAATGGTGGCCACACAAAATATTGACACTTTGGGCCCAATTTGGACATTTTCACTTAGGGGTGTACTCACTTTTGTTGCCAGTGGTTTAGACATTAATGGCTGTGTGTTGAGTTATTTTGAGGGGACAGCAAATTTACACTGTTATACAAGCTGTACACTCACTACTTTACATTGTGGCAAAGTGTCATTTCTTCAGTGTTGTCACATGAAAAGATAGAATAAAATATTTACAAAACTGTGAGGGGTGTACTCACTTTTGTGAGATACTGTAGATAGATAGACAGTGTACACTAGTTAGGCTAGCACTTAGGTGCAATTAGAGTCCTTCCAGTGAATAGCACTCCTTGATGGTGAGAAGTAAGTAACTTCTATGAAGGCGAAGTATAATATCCATCCGCTTTTTACCAGTGCAAAAAAATCAATGTCCTTCACAAATTAGTCCATAAGGCGTCCTTTCAGAGAAATCCTCAAGACTTTTCAATTCAATAAACTGCATTTGTTCTAACATTGTCTCTTAATTCTTGGGTCTTTGATGAAAATCCATTCAACAGGATAACCAACCTCAAAAGAAAAAAAGAGGAGACTATATAGTGTAGTGTGCTCCACTCTACATGTGCAATACACACCAACCATATATTGTGCTCATGTTAAAACGGTGTAATATTTTCTCCCCCACCTGCCCCTTCCCCTGATTTCTCTGTCAAGAGCAATGGCACAACCATCAACCCGTCCCCGCATGCCAGGGTGCTAGGTGTTATCCTGAACTCTCCTTTAGGCCCCACATCCAATCACTGTCCAAAGCTTGCCGCCTCAACCTCCGCAACTTCTCTAAGATACGCCCCTCTCCGACCAATGATACCACAAAGCTCCTAAATTCACTCCCTGGTCATCTCTCGCCTCCACAGGATAACCAACCTCAAAAGAAAAAAAAGGAGACTATATAGTGTAGTATGCTCCACTCTACATGCTGGTGGGAGTGTCATGGTCTGGGGCTGCATGAGTGCTACCAGCACTGGGGAGCTACAGATCATTGAGGGGACCATGAATGCCAACATGTCCCAGGCCCCACATCCAATCACTGTCCAAAGCCTCAACCTCCCCTCCACAACATCTCCAAGATACGCCCCTTCCTGACCTATGATACCACAAAGCTCCTAAATTCACTCCCTGGTCATCTCTCGCCTTGACTACTGCAACTCCCTCCTCATTGGCTTACCTTTATGATTCATTACATTTGTATTGAACATTTAACAATATAAACAAACAATACCAGTTACATGCTCAGAAAGTAACTTAGGTTAAAGTAAGAAACATTACACAGTGGAAGGAGATACAATGTCATGCAATTAACAGGTTAGCGTAAGTTTCCAGTTCACACGCAATGCTGAGAAATGTTTATCATTTTCTTATAACACATCATTGGTGGCCCATCCATACAGGTCACAGTGGCGCCGCCCCCCTAATCCATGCGTCCAGCCCCTAATCTACATGCAGGGCGCCGGACGCATGGATTCCAAATTTTTTTTGGAATCCATGCGTCCAGAGGCTCTAATTGGCTTCAAAAAGGGTGGGCTTGGGGCGCAGAGCACTTGGCCTCGAGCCCACCCACTTGTATGACAACAGTAAATTAGTATTTGCTATTGTCTTCCTGATTCTCCTCCCAGGCCAATCAGGAAGCGGGTCCTGAGACCCGATTGGCCGAGAGGAGAAGCGACCATTTTGGCATTTTGGCTGCAGAGGAAGAAGGCGCAGAGGAAGAAGGCGCAGAGGAGACGCAGGGGAAGCCGCCGAGGAGGAGGACACACAGGAAGGATCTGACGATGACCATGACCTAGACTGGGTAAGTGCGGGACTGGGGTGCGGACTGACGGACAAGCGAGCGTCAGGGGGGAGCGCGGACTGACCGACCAGAGGGGGTGGGTGCTGGTGGGTGGTTTGCCTGCTCCCCCCCCTAAAATGGAGCACCAGCAGCCACTGTAACACATAGTTTATAACCAGAGATGCAGAAAGAAACAAATTATCTTTGGAAATGTAGGGGATTTTTATGTGCCAAAAACAAAATGGTCCACCAGGTCTTCAACTCGTCCAATATTGGGACTCCCCCATGTAAAGATATCAAAAAGGGCACATAGGGCAGCAATTTTCCATACAATTAATAAATGCCTGGTTACTTACAAAACAAACAATGTAAAAAGCCTGTAAATTACTGTCAATTTTGCTGGCAGCAAAGCATGGTGTCACAAGGAGAGAGGTCGACACTCGGAACGGCATCCAACAGTGGGTATCCTTTCATGAAAAAACATGTATAACAGCTGTAAAAAACAGCCAACTTGTTTCGGCCATCAAGCCTTAGTCATGCCATGACTAAGGCCTGCCTGACGGCCGAAACACGTTGGCTGTTTTACAGCTGTTATGAATGTTTTTGCATTAAAGGATAACCACTGTTGGATGCCATTCCGAGTGCCGACTTCTCCCTTTGTGATTTGTGTTACCTAAGGCTTTGGCAGCCTGTAAAGCCTGGTACACACTAATGCTACGTACACACGGTCAGAATTTCCGACAACAAATGTTCAATGTGAGCTTGTTGTAGGAAATTCCGACAATGTGTAGGCTCCATCAGACATTTGCTGTCGGAATTTCCGACAACAAATGTTTGAGAGCTGGATCTCAAATTTTCCGACAACAAAATAGCACTGATCAGGTGCCAATTGGCAAGCCTTATACAGTCATACTAGTGCGGCAGATGCTGGACGGAGGGCTGGCTTCTGTTGGACCGGCTGTCATACATAGGCCAAATGTCACCCAGTAACCAACCAATGCCACCGGATATTCGGGCTGTGTGTACGGCCCTTAAGTCTGAGCACTGGGCAGAGCTGGGACGTGAGAAGGTGGAAGCACCTACATTACCGGTATTCAACAAAGCATGGTGGCCTACCGTATCTCTGAAGACAGTGGAATCTCACTGGAACAGTGAGAATCCGTTGGTTTCTAAACACCACAGTAGAGCGCACAGTTGCTCTTGTTCATCGGCCTGAGATTATTTTACTGGCTTCTATTTAAAAGAAAAAAAATGTCCTTCAGCCTCGAGCTGGAATCTTGATATTTCTGAGTACGAGCCTCCTTCGGGGGATTCTTAATCCTCTGACTTGATGGTACTTGGTCCTCTCTCGCCTTGCTAAGATGTACAGTGCCTTGCAAAAGTATTCCCCCCTTGGCATTTTTCGTGTTTTGTTGCCTCACAACCTGGAATTAACATGGATTGTTTGAGGATTTGCATCATTTAATTTACAGAACACGCCCACAACTTTGAAGATTTTATTATTTTTTTTATTGTGAAGCAAACAACAAATAGGACAAAATAACAGAAAAAGTCAATGTGCATAACTATTCACCCCCTAAAATCAATACTTTGTAGAGACACCTTTTGCGGCTATCACAGCTCCAAGTCACTTTGGATAAGTCTCTATGAGCTTGCCACATCTTACCACTGGGATTTTTGCCCATTCCTCCTTGCAAAACTGCCTCAGCTCCTTCAAGCTGGATGGTTTGCGCTTGTGAACAGCAATCTTTAAGTCTGACCACAGATTTTCTATTGGATTGAGGTCTGGGCTTTGACTAGGCCAATTCAACACATTTATATGTTTCCCTTAAAACCACTCAAGTGTTGCTTTAGCAGTGTGTTTGGGGTCATTGTCCTGCTGGAAGGTGAACCTCTGTCCCAGCCTCAAATCACACACAGAGTGGTACAGGTTTTGCTCAAGAATATCCCTGTATTTAGCACCATCCATCTTTCCCTCAACCCTGACAAGTTTCCCATTCCCGACTGCTGAAAAACATCCCCACAGCATGATGCTGCCACCACCATGTTTCACAGTGGGGATGGTGTTCTTTGGGTGATGTGAAGTGTTGGGTTTGCGCCAGACATAGCTTTTTCTTTGATGGCCAAAAAGTTCAATTCTAGTCTCATCAGACCAGAGCACCTTCCTCCATACATTTTGGGAGTCTCCCACATGCCTTTTCGCAAACTCAGAACGTGCCATTTTGTTTTTTGCTGAAAGTAATGGCTTTCTTCTGGCCACTCTGCCATAAAGCCCAACTCTATGGAGCATGCGGCTTATTGTCGTCCTATATACAGATACTCCAGTCTCTGCTGTGGAACTCTGCAGCTCCTCCAGGGTTACCTTAGGTCTCTGTGCTTCCTCTCTGATTAATGCCCTCCTTGCCCGGTCCGTGAGTTTTGGTGTGCGGCCGTCTCTTGGCAGGTTTGCTGTTGTGCCATGCTCTTTCCATTTGGTTCTGATAGATTTGATGGTGGTCCTAGGGATCATTAAAAAATTGGATATTTTTTTATAACCTAACCCTGACTTTTACTTCTCAACAACATTGTCCCTTACTTGTTTGGAGAGTTCCTTGGTCTTCATGGCAGTGTTTGGTTAGTGGTGCCTCTTGCTTAGGTGTTGCCAATGGCGTCCCTAGGGGGGGCCAGAGGGGGCCCTGACCCCCCCCCCCCCAACATTATGCTGTGCCCCACCATGTGCCCCCCTCCCCAATTAAATAATTTTTTTTTTAATTAAAAAAAGGCAATGACTAAGAGGGAGAGCGTCCCCAGTGAGCTCCTGCGGGTGATTCCTCCCCCTCCCTCTGCTCGTTGACACTGAATATTGCGAGTGCTCACATAACCATGGCTGCCCGCTCTGCTCCTTCCCCTGCAGCCTCATTGGCAATCAATCAAAAGAGTGAGTTGCAGGAAGGACTCCACCAGGACTCCCAGTTACTGAAAAAACAGACTGATTTCTCCCATCCTTAGGACAGGAGAACCAGCCTGTAAATTCCAAGAGATGCCAGACCAGCGCTGTCAATAGCAGGGGCAGGACAGCAAGAGGAGGCTGGGGAACCCCACAGTGGCAGAACACCAGGGCCCGGTGGCAAGACAACTTTTTCAACCCTGATAGTTCTCCCACTGCTTTGGACCCTTATATTTTCTTGGTATGCTGGTGACATATATCTCTTGTTTTCTGCCACCCTGGGGGGCCCAATACAGTAGGAAGGGAGCTCACTGCAGAACATGTGAAAGGGCCGTTGTGGGATCCTAGTAAAGGGCCCCAGGATATATATATATATTTGCATTTTATAATTGCCCCCCTACTTTTGTCCCTGTCCCCCCATGTGCCCCCCCCCCCAAATATGAAAGCTGGAGACGCCACTGGGTGTTGCAGCCTCTGGGGTCTTTTCAAAAAGATGTGTATATGTAATGACAGATCATGTGACACTTAGATTGCACACAGGTGGACATCATTTCACTAATTATGTGACTTCTGAAGGTAATTGGTTGCACCAGAGCTTTTTATGGGCTTCATAACAAAGGGGGTGAATACATACGCACATGCCAATTATCATTTTTTTTATTTCTGAAAAATAGTTTTATGTATATATTTTTCTAATTTTACTTCACCAACTTAGACTATTGTGTTCTGATCCATCACATATAATTCAGATTAAAAAAACATTGAACTAAAGGCTGTAATGTAACAAAATAGGTAAAAAGCCACGGGGGCGTGAATACTTTTGCAAGGCACTGTATTCAAATTCTTCTCCAGAGTGTTTTAGGGGGTGCTCGATGTGGGGCTCCAGGCTCCATGTATGGTGGGAATGTCTTAGAATTCGGGGATTCTGGAACAGTGTGTTTTCCTTGCTCCGTTGAATAACCAGTATCTCCTATGTTACAACAGCCACAAATAGCATTGTTGAATGAAGTACCTCTGGGAATTCCCCCGCTCTACTCGACGGCTAGTTTTTTTTAGCCACTAAAATTACAGTTGCAGGTGCATTGAAGGCCCCCTCGGTTTCTCTGCAATGGATCAAATACAAGCTTTCCTGGATTATGATACACAAGAAAAAAAGCATGTATTATTAATGATAGACAAAGGCAGTTTGAACTAACATGGGAACCACGAGCCACCTAAGTCAATGTGCCAATTACTGCCTCTCAGGCAATTATTCCATCTCTACCTCCGGGATCCTAGATCTCTCTTCTTTTCTTCCTTCTTTCTTCCTTCTTCCTTCACAAGGCCTTTGTGGAGCTGCTTCTCGGCCCAATGGAAGCCGCCATGCCTATTATGTGCTAATTGGCGGTCATATATCCACCGATTTGTTTATTACATCTTTCTCTCTCCTCACACGAGGGCTTTATTTTTATACAATCTCTACATAAAAACTTTTCTAAAAGTTGGATACTGAATACACCTAAAAAAAACGTTCTCCTCAATACGCCTCTGAAGAAGGGACACCTGTCCTGAAACATGTCAGGCTCATAGAGTTATTATGTATTCAAAAAAAATCTAAAGAATATACTGTAAAAAATCTGTTGCACTGTATATAAGCATTTTGTACAGATCTATGTTTAGATAATTCTGTTTTTTATACTTTTTAAGCACTTTTTTCAATAAATAAATAGCTTTTACTTATAAATTAATTGTCTTGTTCGCCTATAAAGTCCCACTGTACCGGAGGGTACAAAGGGTTTCCCCGTCTTTGGGGTCTCTGTTTTTTCGCAATATATTTTGGGATGTTGGCAACACTTTATTAAGGGGTACACATTTGTTTCCCCCTTGTGGTTCACCTTACTATATATATGACCCATAGGAGAAGTACAGCCAAATACGCTTTAGCTGTACTTCTCCATTAAGTCTCCATATAAACCATACCAGACCCTTAATCTAAGCATGCAGTCTAACTGGCCAGGGAAGGGGGGGGGGGGGGTAACATGCACCCCAACCCCCCTTCCTGCTGACCCATATCAGGTCCCAGACTCTCAACATGTTGATCAGGACAAGGGCCTCTTCCCGCAATTCTAGTAAGTGGTTGTGTGGATTTGTGGAAGGGGGACTTATTGAAACTTGGAAGCTCCCTTTAAAATAATGTGCTTTCCAGATACTGAACCTAGAAATAGAGGCCCCCCAAAAACCTCCAATGTTCGGTCCAAAATGTAGGGTCATCCCTAGTTACAATATGTTTGCAAGATCTTCTTAGCTTACAGTATATATACATTGTGCAGGAATTTGTAAAGGGGTCCCATAAAAATGTATGTATTTAAACACTATGGGTGAGGTTGTATGACACAAACAAAGATTGAAACCATTGTTATTCGATTTCAAGTGTGCAACTGAGCAATTGGACACTCATTCTCTCTATGGGGTGGATTTTCTCCCCTACCACCAGCAGACTCTCATCTCCATGATTAAGCCCCAGGGGTGGGGTGAAACATGTTGGAGTTGTGGTCTGGAAGAATCGAGCCGAGGCTACCTTTACTTGCTTACCACTCGGGACGGGTGAGATGTGTGGTGGTCGGGTTACCTTTTTTCTGTTTTGCTAAAGACAAATAAACTACACACCTTGGAAGTGCAGTTGCTCCAGAGCATAGTAAATGCAGGAAAGGGCTGCGGATTTCCATCATCCAATCACATGCCAGCAAACATGCTGTTTTTTTTTTTTTCATTGCACTTGATAGGTTATTCTTTGCAAAGTGAAGCTTCACCTCATTTACTAAAATCATATTAAGTTGCACTCAGAGTGAAGTGGCGGATATGGGGACACTAGCATAACAGGAGCCCACCTACCTTGGGAGTCCCAAGGTGGGGCATGGTACAAAGGTATAGATTACAAAAGGTCTCAATATGGGCCAATAGAGAGTCCCCAATATGGGGGGCAACACTAAAATAAAATTAAAAATAAAAATGAAGACAAAAGAATGCCCCCCTCCCAAAAAAAACTCCAGAATACACTGCCTTTCTAAAGAAGCTGAGGGTAAAGGTGATGGACTGGCCAAGCATGTCTCCAGACCTAAACCCTATTGATCATCTGTGAGGCATCCTCAAATGGAAGGTGGAGGAGCGCAAGGTCTCCAACATCCACCAGCTCTGTGATGTCGTCATGGAGGAGTGGAAGAGGACTCCAATGGCAACCTGTGAAGCTCTGGTGAACTCCATGCCCAAGAGGGTTAAGGCAGTGCTATAAAATAATGGTGGCCACACAAAATAGTGACACTTTGGGCCCAATTTTGACATTTTCACCTAGGGGTGTACTTACTTTTGTTGCCAGCGGTTTAGACATTAATGGCTGTGTGTTGAGTTATTTTGAGGGGGCAGCAAATTCACACTTTTATACAAGCTGTACACTCACTACTTTACATTGTAGCAAAGTGTCATTTCTTCATTGTTGTCACATGAAAAGATAGAAGAAAATATTTACAAAAATGTGAGGGGTGTACTCACTTTTGTGAGATATACGGTGGGGCTCCTGCTTTGCTAGTGTCCCCATATCCACCACTTCACTCTGGGTGCCACTCAATATGATTTTGTCCCCGGCACAAGTCAGAGAGTAGACAATGTTATTTGATTTCTATTTTATTGTATTTACTATGTTTGTATTCAATTTTCATTCTATACCTTTTGTTCATTTCGAAATTACGTTTAAGCTCTTGAAGAAGCCCTGTTGCGTGAAACATGTCGAGCTCCATTTAAGCCACGTCAAAACACGCCAATCCATCTGGGACAGCGCTAGCCCCATATCTGCTGGCTGAGATGGACTTGTATAGGATTGGTGTGGGTCATAGGACCATAAAAGTAACTAAATGTTTACAATTGTGTTTTTAGGTATGCGATATACATTTTTGGTGAAGGTTGTAGCGCTAATACATGTACACATTAATATTCGAAAAACATGCAAAAGGTCAAATATTCAAGTGACAAGTATAAAGGACAAATGTGAAAAAAAGTCAGATTAGTGAAATAAATCTGATACAGATGGCCTATAAATCATCCGCAGAAAGGTGGTGAGGCAGGGACATATTATACTGACACTGTCCGGTAGGGATGAGCTTCGAGTTCGAGTCGAACTCATGTTCTACTCGAACATTGGCTGTTCGCAAGTTCGCCGAACAGCGAACAATTTGGGGTGTTCGCGGCAAATTCGAATGCCGCGGAACACCCTTTAAAAGTCTATGGGAGAAATCAAAAGTGCTAATTTTAAAGGCTTATATGCAAGTTATTGTCATAAAAAGTGTTTGGGGACCCGGGTCCTGCCCCAGGGGACATGGATCAATGCAAAAAAAAGTTTTAAAAACGGACGTTTTTTCAGGAGCAGTGATTTTATTAATGCTTAAAGTCAAACAATAAAAGTGTAATATCCCTTTAAATTTCGTACCTGGGGGGTGTCTATAGTATGCCTGTAAAGGGGCGCATGTTTCCTGTGTTTAGAACAGTCTGACAGCAAAATGACATTTGGAAGGAAAAAACTCATTTAAAACTACCCGCGGCTATTGCATTGCCGACAATACACATAGAAGTTCATTGATAAAAACGGCATGGGAATTCCCCACAGGGGAACCCCGAACCAAAAAAAAAAAATGATGTGGGGGTCCCCCTAAATTCCATACAAGGCCCTTCAGGTCTGGTATGGATATTAAGGGGAACCCCAGCCAAAATTTTAAAAAAAAATTGACGTGGGGTTCCCCCTAAATTCCATACCAGACCCTTCAGGTCTGGTATGGATTTTAAGGGGAACCCCGCGCCAAAAAAAAAAAAAAATGGCGTGGGGTCCCCCTAAAAATCCATACCAGACCCTTATCCGAGCACGCAACCTGGCAGGCCGCAGGAAAAGAGGGGGGGACGAGAGTGCGCCCCCCCCCCTCCTGAACCGTACCAGGCCACATGCCCTCAACATTGGGAGGGTGCTTTGGGGTAGCCCCCCAAAACACCTTGTCCCCATGTTGATGAGGACAAGGGCCTCATCCTCACAACCGTGGCCGGTGGTTGTGGGGGTCTGCGGGTGGGGGGCTTATCGGAATCTGGAAGCCCCCTTTAACAAGGGGACCCCCAGATCCCGGCCCCCCCCCTGTGTGAAATGGTAAGGGGGTACTTACCCCTACCATTTCACTAAAAAACTGTCAAAAATGTTAAAAATGACAAGAGACAGTTTTTGACAATTCCTTTATTTAAATGCTTCTTCTTTCTTCCTTCATCTTCTTCTTCTTCTGGTTCTTCTGGCTCTTCTGGTTCTTCCTCCGGCGTTCTCGTCCAGCATCTTCTCCGCGGCGTCTTCTATCTTCTTCTCCTCGGGCCGCTCCACACCCATGGCATGAGGGGAGGCTCCCGCTCTTCTCTTCATCTTCTTCTCTTCTTCATCTTCTTCTTCATCTTCTTCTTCTTCTGTGACGTCACGGGGAATGCCACAGGGAAGTCCCGTCATGTCACCGTGCGTCAGAGGGGGGCGGGGTCACCGGGTGGCCCCGCCCCCCGTTATTTAAGAACCGTCAGACGAAGAGACGCCGTCACACAGCGGGAGCCTCCCTCCATGCCACAGCATGGCTGCGGAGCGGCCCGTAGAAGACATGAAGAAGAGAAGAAGAAGATGAAGAAGAAGATGAAGAAGAAGATGAAGAAGAGAAGAAGATGAAGAGAAGAGCGGGAGCCTCCCCTCATGCCATGGGTGCGGAGCGGCCCGAGGAGAAGAAGATAGAAGACGCCGCGGAGAAGATGCTGGACGAGAACGCCGGAGGAAGAACCAGAAGAGCCAGAAGAACCAGAAGAAGAAGAAGATGAAGGAAGAAAGAAGAAGCATTTAAATAAAGGAATTGTCAAAAACTGTCTCTTGTCATTTTTAACATTTTTGACAGTTTTTTAGTGAAATGGTAGGGGTAAGTACCTCCTTACCATTTCACACAGGGGGGGGGCCGGGATCTGGGGGTCCCCTTGTTAAAGGGGGCTTCCAGATTCCGATAAGCCCCCCGCCCGCAGACCCCCACAACCACCGGCCACGGTTGTGAGGATGAGGCCCTTGTCCTCATCAACATGGGGACAAGGTGTTTTGGGGGGCTACCCCAAAGCACCCTCCCAATGTTGAGGGCATGTGGCCTGGTACGGTTCAGGAGGGGGGGGGGACCGCACTCTCGTCCCCCCCTCTTTTCCTGCAGCCTGCCAGGTTGCGTGCTCGGATAAGGGTCTGGTATGGATTTTTAGGGGGACCCCACGCCGTTTTTTTTTTTTTTTTTGGCGCGGGGTTCCCCTTAAAATCCATACCAGACCTGAAGGGTCTGGTATGGAATTTAGGGGGAACCCCACGTCAATTTTTTTTTTAAATTTTGGCTGGGGTTCCCCTTAATATCCATACCAGACCTGAAGGGCCTTGTATGGAATTTAGGGGGACTCCCATATCATTTTTTTTTTTTAATTTTGGTTCGGGGTTGCCCTGTGGGGAATTCCCATGCCGTTTTTATCAATGAACTTCTATGTGTATTGTCGGCAATGCAATAGCCGCGGTAGTTTTAAATGTGTTTTTTCCTTCAAAATGTCATTTTGCTGTCAGACTGTTCTAAACACGGGAAACATGCGCCCCTTTACAGGCATACTATAGACACCCCCCCAGGTATGAAATTTAAAGGGATATTACACTTTTATTGTTTGACTTTAAGCATTATTAAAATCACTGCTCCTGAAAAAACGGCCGTTTTTAAAACTTTTTTTGCATTGATTCATGTCCCCTGGGGCAGGACCCAGGTCCCCAAACACTTTTATTGACAATAACTTGCATATTAGCCTTTAAAATTAGCACGTTTGATTATTCATGTTCGTGTCCCATAGACTTTAACGGTGTTCGCGTGTTCGAACGAATTTTTTTCCTGTTCGCATGTTCTGGTGCGAACCGAACAGGGGGGTGTTCGGCTCATCCCTACTGTCCGGCAAGGAAAACATCAAGATGGTAGTTCTTCAATAAAGGGAAGAGGTATATATACTCTTACAGGATGGACTCAAGTGTCAGCGACAAAGAGTCATATAGGCAAGGGTGCCGGAATCGGCGGTTACACGGAACTCCAAAGGATCCAAAGCCTCCACAGATGTTAAGCATGGCCAACAAACGAACCTCTGATGGGAAGAACACCAAGACTGGGTCTGGAGGGTCAAAACCCGACTGGACAACAGGGCAATCTCTCATCCGGGTAGTATGAAAAAAAGAATGCTTCCAATAGTATAGATCAAAAAAAGTATGTTTTTTTTTTTATTAATAAAAACCGGCATACAGCAATAAAAACTGTGATCACAAGTTTAAAAGTTTTGGGCAGTGTGAGGAGCAATAAACCTGGACCGACGTGTTTTGACCAAAAAGGCCTTCAACTGGCCTTCAACTGGGGCATATACATTTTTATCTAATACATTTTGAAATTTTATATACACCCTTTGGGTTCTTGCTGGTGCCTGACAAGTCCATGGTCTATTTTTCTAGTTTGGTCTACGATTTTGGGGACGTGGCACTGTGTAATATAAAAATACATCCACAGTACCACCCTGTGATGATGTAACTATCTTCTATATCAAGGCAGGCTTGATCCACCCATTGGCTTGTACGCAATTTTTTGGTCAATTCCGGCAAATTTTTAGGCACTCCTGAGCAAACCCTGAAAGCGACCCAGGGTGCCAATGCATCCTGTCTAAAAAAAAGGATTTTCTAAAGAAACCTGGAATATTAACCTGGAAAGTATTTACCGTATATGCTCGAGTATAAGCCGAGTTTTTCAACACATTTTTTTGTGCTGAAAATGCCCCCCTCGGCTTATACTCGAGTCAAGCATTTTTTCCACAGCGGAGAATGACATTTTCCGAACCGACTTTTGGGCCCCGTATCTCGGGGCCACTTGGTGATAGGAACCCCAAATTTGGTGTGCAAACCCAGTGGCAAGCCCAAGATACGGGGCCCCAAAGTCAGTCAACTGTGTCCATCTGCAGCAATGTCATTTCAGGACCCCTTGGGTCCAGAGACCCCAAATTTTGGCTGCAGCTAGGGGGCATCTTGGAACCCTTAACTACCGAGTTTGAAGTTCGGGGGACCTATGGCTGCAAATGGGCACAGTGAGGCTGCAAATGGATTGTTGACCCTCTTTTTCCACTTACAGTAGCTGCGCATTTCTCACCCTAGGCTTATACTCGAGTTAATAAGTTTTCCCAGTTTTTTGTGGTAAAATTAGGCACCTCGGCTTATATTCGGGTCGGCTTATACTCGAGTATATACGGTAGTTGGTTTTAAGGGAAAGTCTAGTTGGGCTTTGAAAAATAATAGCCCCTGCCTCTTTAACACTACAGTTAAAACAAACTTTCATGCTTGATATTTAGCTCCTAGCCTCCTATTTGTGCTCCGCCGTCGTACCGTCATAAGCGCGCTCCTTCACACATCCAAGCGCACTGCAGCCTCGCAGCATAAGGCCCCCAAAAAATATCAATAACATTATGCATACTTAAGCAGCTGACAGCTTTAATGATCTGAGGAAAATGTCTGAAAATATACTCCACATTATTTTAGTAAGAGCCTTCATTTTCTCAGCCAGAAATAGGGAAAAAACGTGTTAGCAGCTCGGAATCTTCAATCACCGGAATAATTAATTCGGTTCGCACATACATCGAGTTAAATATTAATGGTAGCAATTAATACTGTCACCCCCAACGGAAAGGAATAAAGATAAAAATGGAAAAGTTTCACTTTTGCGGCTTCGGAAGGCGCACTTTTATTTCTGCAGTTTAATTTAATTTTGGCCCAAATGTAAGTATTTTTCTTAATAACTCTCAGTTATAGAAGAATTTAATATTATTTAATGATGATTATTATTATTACTGAATGAGAGCAAAACCTTGTGAAAATAAACCGCGGTGGGGTGAGATTTAGTGGAGAGTGGGATGTGGAGGTAACTAATAATGGGAAGTTCTGGAGTGAACTTTTTGGATAATATACAAGTCTGCAGGAATACATTCTTGACATTCCATAACTCAAATCAATAAATCCATTCCTTTTGAAGGCTTCACCTTTAACCCCTTCCCATAGGGATTAAGCACATATGTGGCCTTGCGGGAAGCTGACCTTCTTCCACGGGGCCGCATATTTGAATGATCATGACCCACCAGCTTGGAGATGGAGTTGTCACCAACAGCTTTTGGTCCCAGTGGGAGGAATAGTGCCCCATAATTGGTATCAATGGGAGGAATAGTGTCCCATCATTGGTATCAGTGGGAGGAATAGTGCCCTATAATTGGTATCAGTGGGAGGAATAGTGTCCCATCATTGGTATCAGTGGGAGGAATAGTGCCCCATCATTGGTATCAGTGGGAGGAATAGTGCCCCATCATTTGTATCAGTGGCAGGAGTAGTGCTCCATCATTTGTATCAGTGGGAGGAATAGTGCTCCATCATTGGTATCAGTGGGAGGAATAGTGCCCCACCCATCATTGGAGCACAGGTGTGTCAGGAGGAGGCTGTCTGTCTGGAGCTGCTGCAGATCCGTGTGAGAGGGGACTGGTGAGGAAATCTATCCCAGCTCTCCTGGCCCCTTTCTGGGGAAGCCATGGAGGCCAGCAGGGCCTCTCCTGCTGGAAGCTCTCAGCCATCTCCTGGGCCATCAGGTGACATGCCTTCCTCTGTACAAACCATGGCTTGTGATCTTTCTGCCCCTGGTAAGGATGAAGGCTCAGAGGCAATTCAGGAGCGAGTGGTGGCCGGGATTAAAGCCCTGAATAGAGAAAGAGACAAGCTCTATAAACTGAGAGCGGAGCTGAAGCGCCTGAGAAGGCAGCGTGAGGGCTTGCACAGCCAGAAACGAGGGTCCATGGATCCGGAGATCCAACTGGCCAAGGTCCGGGTGGAACATCAGGAGACCATTGTGTCCATCATGGAAGGAAGAGATGGGCCATTTAAGGAAAAGTTTTACAATGATAAAAGGTTTGCGAGGATGACAAAGATGGAGGTGGAGGAGGAGACCCCCAGTTCTGACCCCCTGCCCCCTCAGGTAGAGGTAAGCAGCCCCATGCCTTCCCAGGACTCAGGAGGCATGCTCAGGGCCATCCAGGTAATGGAGTCTCCTGTGCGGGGGGATCAGCTGGCGTTTGGTGATGAGAACATAACTGATAATGTGCCTGATAATGTCAAGCCCCAAGCAGGGGATGAATCTGTTTTTGTGTCATCTAACACCATGAGCAATGTAGAAAGTGTGCCCAGTGACACTCAAGTCTCTAATGCTATGTGTAGCAATGTTGTACCTGCTAATGCTGCAGCGCAGCAAGAGCTGCATTTAAAAAATGACATTTCTGAAAAGGAACTACCGGTGTCAGCAGAGCCTATTAACTCTCCTTTGGCTGAGTCTAAAGATGTTTGCCCCACAGCTGCTGGAGACTCTACAGTGCAGCATCAGGAGACAGCTGGTATTGCAGCAACTGTGACTATTCCTGATGGGAAATTGAACGTGTGTGTGTGTCTGACAGCAATTGTACAAGTGTGATGGACAATCGTCCCAGCTCAGTCCAAGCAAATAATAGTAATGAACAGACTACTGTGACTTCAGTGTGGGGCCTTGGCCCTGATAAACCCACGTTTGCTCAGGTGGTACGCTCTGCTCCTGGTGGCTCCGCCCCCAAGCGGGGTTTCCCCCTGCAGCCTACCACTTTGGGCACCCCAGGATCTGGTCTTGGGTCTCTGGCTTCTGCTGGGGGTCCGAGAAGAAATGTGGTAATTCTCAAATGGGAAGGTGGTGCGATCCCTCCAGCACGGCGTGCAGTGGTGGATTTGATTTTGGAGATGGGTTTTGGGGCAAATGACCTGTATGCTCTAATACATGTTGCTGGGACACGGGATTATACCATTAGTTTCACCAGGCCAGAGGGTCTTGACCTGTTCTGGGAGCGATATGAGGCTCGGTGCAGGTCAAGACCTGAATGGGAAGGTCTGGCCCCAGTTGCGGTTTCGCAAAGGTCAACGGTGAAAAAGATCACCATCATACTCACCAATGAGAGTGTTCCTGCCCGGGACCTAGAGGTCTGGTTAAGGAACTATGGTGAGGTTTTGACTAAGCCCAGCAAAATCCTTGATGAACGTAACATCTGGACTGGGGGTTGGTCGGTTACAGTCAGGTTGGCCAGGGATGGGAATGTTGTCCGTCACCTGCCCTCCTCAGCTTTTATAGGGAGGGATAGGATGACTATTTTCTACCCTGGTCAGCCGAAGCTGTGTCACCGCTGTGGAGAAAAGGGGCATTTGAGCTCTTCCTGTTCAGCCTTGATATGTTCAGTGTGTCGGGGTCAGGGTCATATGGCCAAGGACTGCACCGAGATGATCAGGTGCAACCTGTGCCTGCGCCTTGGCCACCCCTACAGCAGATGTCCTGAAGCCTGGCACAATATGGAGAAGGAGGTAATTGATGACATGTCAAGGCTGGACGGGATGGAGGGTGATGCCCCTGGTGTACCATCCTCCTCTGCGGTGACTGACTCCCCTGGTCCTGCTCAGGGTCCCTCCCCAGTTCCTGTGGCCACCCCTCCTGTGTCTGTAAGTATTCCTTCTGTATCTGTCTCTGTGTCCCCCCAGCCTACTGTACCCTCTCCTCATGTGTCAGAACCTTCCAAGTCTGTGCCCCCCGAGTCAGTTACCCCCCAGGAGTCTACCCCTCCTAAGACAGATTCAAAGGGAGCAACCCCCCCACCAGGAGTGGTAGTGGGTATTAAAAAGGTCGCTTCTGCCTCTCTAAAGGAGTCTTCTGTAAAGACTTCAAAGAAAAAAACAGGAGATAAGGGCATCTCTGAAGCTGACCTGCAGTACCTGGAGGAGAGAAGGAAGGTTGGGAAGCGGAAGAAGCAGGTGGTGAGGACGGAACAGGCTCCAGTGCCTGTCTCCAACCGTTATAGGTCCTCTAAGTGGGAGATTTCCTCATCTGGAGCTTCTTCGGAGCGAAGTTCTGATTCTGAGATGGAGTTTGAGGCGGCCTCAAGAAAGAGAGAGGCTTCTGGTGATGAGCAGCAGAGGGGAGCTAAGAAGCAATCCACCCAATAACCCAAATGGCGGTTCCCCCTCCGTTAAAAGTGGTGACAATAAATGTCGCCAGCATTAAGTCAGTAAGAGCTCGTTCTATGGCCTTCTTTTTGTTCAGCCAATTAGATGCTGAAATTTTATTTTTGCAAGAGACTAGGCTCACCTCCTTGGCAGATATTCATATGGCCAAGAGAGAGTGGAGGTATGGTCCATCTTACTGGTCTCTTGCGGCCGAGCCTTACGGCGGTGTGGCGGTGTTGTTTAAAACCGGCATGGTAACTATCCGGCGGGTTATTGAGGTGGAGATTGGGAGATGTATGGTCTTAGACGTCCTTGTGGGAGGGCAGGACCTGCGCCTAATTAATGTCTATGGGCCGCACACAAAGTGGGACAGGAAATGCCTTTTTACAAGAATCAAGCCATTTCTTTTTACATCCCGGCAAGTGGTCTTTGGAGGTGACTTTAATACAGTAACTAGGCCCAAGGACAGGAAGGACTTCAAGGACAGGCTGGGATATGATAGCGTTTTTTTAAATAGTATGGTTAGGGATGCTGGTCTTGTGGATGTGCACATTAAGCACCTCCCGGATGACACTGGGTTCACCTTTCATCGAGGTAATAGTCAGACTAGAATAGATAGGTTTTTTTTGAAGGAGACCTCTGCTTTCTCACCCCCAGTGGTGCAGGCAGTAGAGTTCTCTGATCACTGTATGCTATCTGTGGTCCTGAATGCTTCAGACGCCCCTCAGAGGGGTAAGGGCATCTGGAGATTGAATTCGACTCTACTCAAGGAAGAACATGTTAGACAATCCTTTGAGGAATTCTTTCAGGCACAGGTGACCATCCTGGACTTTTGTAGCAGCAAGGCTGAGTGGTGGGAGCTGACCAAAAAGAGGATCGCTGGATTCTTCAGGGGCCTAGCCAATAGAAAGCAGTTTAATAAATACATGACCTACCAACGTTTACGGAGGAAGCTGGATATTCTTGTCTCGAGAGGTGGAGATCCTGGGGAAATCTCCGAAGTGAAACTCCTTCTCAGGAAGTGTCAATATGACCGGCATGCCTCTTTGGTTCTGGAGAGGGACTATGGGAAGTACCACTCGCCTGACCCTTACCAGAACTGCAAACAAGGTGTAGCTGTTAAAACGGTCGTTGGCCTTAAAGACAGTACAGGTTCCTTGACAAAGTCCAGGTCAGGGATTCTGGAGGTCGTGAGGTCCTTTTATGCTGACCTTCTTGGGAGGAAAGAGCTTGACCGTGACAAGATGGAAGGCTTTTTGGACTCTACTCCAGGTCTAAATGATGAAGATGTCCCATTGATGAATTTGACAGAGGAGATCACAGTTGAAGAGGTGATGAGGGCAATTGAACAACTTGCCATCAAAAAGTCACCTGGACCGGATGGCTTGACGGCTGAGTTTTACAAAGCCTTTAAGTCTATTCTGGCCCCACATTTGGTAGAGGTTTTTAACAGTTGCCTTGCTGAGGGGGTACTTCCCCCTTCCATGAGGCACTCGGCTGTGATTCTTCTTTCAAAGGGTAAAGATCCTTCGATGATTGAGAATTGGCGCCCCATCAGCCTTCTTAATGTCGATAGAAAGATACTGGCAAAGATATTTTTCTGGCGCCTATCGTCAGTAGCAGAGTCTTTGCTTTCTCGCCATCAGCACTGTTCGGTCCAGGGTAGGTGCACCTTCACAGCGGTTTTAGCTGTCCGGGAGGCCTTGGAGCGGTGCAGGGCTGCAGGCTGGGGAAAGTATTTGCTGACATCGGATCAGGCAAAGGCTTTTGATCGTGTCAACCATGAGTACCTGTGGTTGCTCCTTAGTAAGTACGGTCTGCCGGGTGGTTTTGTCGATTGGTTAAAAGTCTTGTATAAGGGGGCAGAAAGCTTTCCTCTTGTTAATGGTTGGGTTGGGCAGTCCTTTGAGGTTGGCTCCGGGGTGCGCCAGGGTTGTCCCCTGAGTCCCCTGCTCTATGTGTTTGCAATCGACCCTTTCATCAGGAGGCTAGAGAGCAGCATGTTGTGTGGGGTACCAGTGGGTCTCCCGGGTGAGCCGCCTTTGAGGGTTGTTGCCTATGCGGACGATGTGTCAGTGATTGTCACCGGGGCGGATGAAGCAGAGGAGGTGGTCTCTCTGACATCACGGTATTCTGAAGCATCAGGCTCCAAGATCAATCAGGAAAAGAGTGAAGTCTTCTGGATGGGAAAGGAAGGTGAGGGTTTTGATCTCCCGGACACCTTTCCAGTGCCCCAGGAAAGAATTAAGATTCTAGGCATTGAATTTGGACCCGGCGATTATGGCCTCAAAAACTGGGAAGGCAGACTGGAAATTGCCAATACTAAGGTGGTCAGCTGGAAGAAATGGAAGTTATCTATGAGGGAAAGGGTTGATCTGATTAAGACTTACCTGATTCCGATCTTTTTGTATGTCAGCTTTGTCTGCATCTTGCCAGTGTCTCTCTATGCTAGGGTCAGTAGTGTGTTCTTCCAGATGTTGTGGGGGAACAGACTGAACCCCATCAAGAGGAATGTCACCTATCTATCCAGGAGGGAGGGTGGCTTAGGTATGGTCAACCCAGTTCTTTTCTTTTCACTGCTTTTTCTCAAGTTTAATATTGGTAATATGCTTGCAGTGGAACCTCCTGGATGGGCAGGCATTTTTAGATCTTGGTTTAGGCCTTTTCTGCGACTTTGGGAAGAAGGTGGCCAAGTGAAGAATCTCAGGGGTCATCGTGGTCAGCTACCAGCCTATGTCGCTCCGTGCCTGAAGTTATTACGGCAGTGGCGATTGTCGGCTGAAGATCGGTTCCGAGGAAAGTCCTTATGAGTCGAGTCTTGAGTGAAGTCTTTCATGACCCACTGGCCTTAAGGGATTGCCCAGGCCCAGTTTTGAGGGCAGGGTTAAGACTTATTAATTTGGACAGAGTACCTCCTAAATTCAGGGATCTGGCCTGGATGTGCTTCCATGGGAGGCTCTATGTTAGGGGCAATTTGAAATTCCGCAGTGGGGTGGATCGTAGCTGTCCTCGGGAGGAATGTGCAGGTGAGGAGGAGACTATGGACCATTTTCTGCTTCATTGCCCTTTTAACATAGAGGTGTACAAACAGGTGGGGCGGGCCCTTGGTGTCCCTTTCCTCTCCAGGCTGGGTTATGCTGAGTGGGTGTATGGAGCATTCAATACTGGTGGGGTTTTTTGTTTAGATACACTTTTTCTAGTTAGCCTAGTAGTCCGTTATTGCACCTGGAACGCACGGTGTTAGGTCAGCATTCGGCGTAAAATCCTTCCTGTTCAGGTGGTGGTGTATGACATTCTGCATGAGGTGGAGAAGATTCGGGTACTTGAGAGAGACAAGCGGAGTCAGGGGGCTTGGTTGAAGGCGTGGAGGGGTTTCAAGCCTCCCTGACTGCCAGGAGTCTCTTTCCCGGGTGTGGCTGTCTGTCTCTTATCACCCTAGATTATTATTTTTTTGGATTAATTTTTGATAAATGGCTGCGTACATAGGTGATGGGTTGTGCCTCTTAGGCCCTCTCTGCTGCTTTATGTAAATAGTTTTGGTAACGGATTATGTATATATTGTATATATTCTGAACATGGATGTGTATTCCTTGGATTTCTGTTGAAGTTTTGTACTATGGTTTTGTTTTTTACTTTTGTATAAAATTGGTTGCTTGATTCTTTTAATAAAAGATCAATAGTGTCCCATAATTGATATCAGTGGGATAAATAGTGCCCCATCATTGGTGTCAGTGGGAGGTATAGTGTTCCATCATTGGTATCAGTGGAAGGAATAGTGCCTTATCATTGGTATCTGTTGAAGGAATAGTGCCTCATCATTGGTATCCGTTGAAGGAATAGTGTCCCATCATTGGTATCAGTGGAAGGAATAGTGCCTCATCATTGGTATCAGTGGGAGGAATATTGTCCCATCATTGGTATCAGTGGGAGGAATAGTGCCCCATCATTGGAATCAGTGGGAGGAATAGTGTCCCATCATTGGAATCAGTGGGAGGAATAGTGTCCCATCATTGGTATCAGTGGGGGGAATTGTGACCCATCATTGGTATCAGTGGGAGGAATAGTGCCCCATCATTGATGTCAGTGGGAGGAATAGTGCCCCATTATTGGTGTCAGTGGGAGGAATAGTGTCCCATCATTGGTATCAGTGGGAGAAATAGTGCCCCATCATTGATGCCAGTGGGAGGAATAGTGCCCCATTATTGGTGTCAGTGGGAGGAATAGTGTCCCATCATTGGTATCAGTGGGGGAAAAGTGCCCCATCATTGGTATCAGTGGGGGAATAGTGCCCCATTATTGGTATCAGTGGGAGGAATAGTGTTCCATCATTGGTATCAGTGGGAAAAATAGTGTCCCATCATTGGTATCAGTGAGAGGAATAGTGCCCCATCATTGGTATCAGTGGGAGGAATAGTTCCCCGACATTGGTGTCAGTGGGAGGAATAATGCCCCATAATTGGTATCAGTGGTAGGAATAGTGTCCCATCATTGGTTTTAGTGGAAGGAAAAGTGCCCCATCATTGGTATCAGTGGGAGGAATAGTGCACCATTGATTGTTATCAGTTGAAGGAATAGTGCCCCATCATTGGTATCAGTGGGAGGAATAGTGTCCCATCATTGGTGTCAGTGGGAGGAATAGTGCCCCACCATCGGTATTAGTGGGGGGGAATGGTGGCCTATCATTGTTATCAGTGGGGAAAATAATGCCCCATCATTGTTGCAATGAAAAAGGAGAAGAAGAGTTCTTATAGAGTAGGGGTCTCCAAGCTTTCTAAACAAAGGGCCAGTTTACTGTACTTCAAGTTCTTGGGGGGCTGAACTGTTGTCAGTGAGAGTAGAAAATGGGAGTAAACAATGCTCCATCATTGGTATTAGGGGGAGGAATAGTGCCTCATCATTGGTATCAGTGGGGGGAATTGTGACCCATCATTGGTATCAGTGGGGGGAATTGTGACCCATCATTGGTATCAGTGGGAGGAATAGTGTCCCATCATTGGTATCAGTGGGGGGAATTGTGACCCATCATTGGTATCAGTGGGAGGAATAGTGTCCCGTCATTGGTATCAGAGGGAGGAATTGTGACCCATTATTGGTATCAGTGGGAGGAATAGTGCCCCGTCATTGGTATCAGTGGGAGGAATTGTGACCCATTATTGGTATCAGTGGGAGGAATGGTGCCCCATCATTGGTATCAGTGGGAGAAATTGTACCCCATCATTGGTATCAGTGGGAGAAATTGTACCCCATCATTGGTATCAGTGCCCCACTGTTGCTGAAAGTGAGGAGAACAATGCCCCAAGGGCCACAGCAAAGGACACCCCTGGGCCACAGCTTGGAAACCTTTGCTATGGAGGTAGAGTTACTCTACCATCATGTGAAATTCGAACAACCTATACAAGGTAATAAAAAAGTTATGTCCACTTATGCATGACTTTCGGTACAGTTCTCGTACTTTCCAAGGCTCCATATTGATTATGGTTGAAGTATCCTCTTTTTGAGGGCCTTGTGTGCCATTAATGATGGGAAACAAACTTATTTTGACTTCTGAAGGAACTGTTGCCACCAAATCAGCCGTATCGGAGGTTCAGAAAGTGATAAGCCAGGACACGACTCGATGGGCTTAAAAGGTTTCTGGCACTCATAAGACAACAATGTGAATTTCTAACCCAAATGTCCTCTGAAGGATTTCCAGGCTCTTGAACACTCTATAAAGAACAGAGAATTTGTGGCGCCTAATACCCAAAATGTTCTGCCAAGCAAAATTACAACAATAAAGTATGTGATTATCTCTCTTCAGCCAGAGCACAGATATGATTTGCTTCCGTGACCTCTAGCCTTGACTACACGGAATAGATCAGTTCACAGAACCCTGGAGAGAGAGAGAGAGAGAAAACAAGAACAAAAGCAAAACAAAAAAAAATTGTTAAAATAAAATAAAAATACGAAACTAAATACGCAGCTAATGAGCCCTCGACTAAAAAAAAAAAAAAAAAAAGAAAAAAAAATGTTTAATGAATAAAGCAAGTGTTTTGCACCCAAAAGACACTAAACAACAAAATAAAATTATAACGTTGATGAGTGTAAGGCAATTCTGAGAAAAAAAAATGCAAAAAAAAAAAAAAATGAAAATAAATACGCAGTTAATGAAGCCCTCAGTTAAAAAAAAAAGTTAAAAAAGGGTTTAATTAATAAAGCAAGTGTTTTGCACCCAAAAGACACTAAACAACAAAATAAAATTATAACGTTGATGAGTGTAAGGAAATTCCGAGAAAACAAATGCAAAAAAAAATAAATAAATAAATAAAAATATTAAACTAAATTCGCAGTTAATGAGTCCTCGATTAAAAAAAAAAAAAGTACTTTGCACCCAAAGAAACTAAACAACAAAATAAAATTATAACGTTGATGTGTTTAAGGAAATTTCGAGAAAAAAAATGCAAAAAAAAATATATATATATATATGAAACTAAATACGCCCAGTGCGCAGGCGCGGGACTCCCAAGATGGCCGCGTAAGCCGGGAGCTCCGCTCTACCCAGCCCAGCAAGCCACCCAAGAGCTGGATTAAGGCCGCCTTTTCGCCCACCACTAGCGTTACCGGACCCGGGAACACCCGCTGCATCGATCCATGCCAAACAGCACGGTCCGCAGGGACCTGGGACCGCAGTTTTCAGCAGAGGATTCCCGGGCCTTATCCAAGATGGCGGCCGCAGCACAGCACAAGGAGCAGTATGCAGGGGGACACGTGGAAACCAGGCAAGTGATTGCTCCTGCCACTCTGGCCTACACACCCTTACCTGCTTCCCATAACCAGCCTTTGGGGACCCCATCCCCAGCCTCCACAGTATCCCTCCTAGAGCGCACCTTTGAGAACTACTCCCTGTCCCCACTGAACGCTACATCACCGCATCAGGGAGCTGGATCATCCATAGGAGATCCGGAGGCTGCCATACCCCTCAACACAGGAGATTTATTCCTCAAACTGTCAGATCTACTAGACAGAGGCTTAGCAAACACAGCCACAAGAATCACAAACGAGATAAGAGCAGACTTTCAAAACTTGGGAGCAAGGATGGAAGCCATAGAACACAAATTAGACATTACAGTGTCCAGAGCTAACCAGAACACTGAGCACATTCATTCTGTTCAAGAGCAACTGGAGGTGGCACTGAACAGAATCGATGACCTTGAGAACAGGTCGAGAAGGGACAATTTCAGAGTAAGAGGTATCCCCGAATCTATCACAGATGTCCCCAAAGCTATCCAGGATTTAATCAAATCACTCATCCCTGAGCTGCCCCCCATCAAGTTGGAGCTGGACAGGGCACACAGGTCCCTGGGTCCCCCCAGAAAAGATGGATCCCCCAGAGATGTGGTCGTGAAGCCACACTTCTACAGTGTAAAGGAAGAAATTATGAAAATTTCACGCCAGCAATCCCGCATCCTTTTTCAAGGACAGGAAGTGCAAATTTTCGCGGACATTTCCCCCACGACCATCCAGAAACGCAGAGCCCTCAAGCCCCTTCTGCTCGTCCTCTCCCAGAAGGAGATTAAATATTGGTGGGCATTCCCTTTCGCCCTAAAATTTTCCCTTAAAGGCAGAACCCACTCATTCACCACGTTCACTGAAGGCGAACGAATCCTCCTCTCACTCAAGCTCATATCCCTAGACTCGGAAATGGACATAACCAACACTCAAGCGGGTTCCTCTAAACGCCAAACTCCCAACAGCCCCATCTCTCCAGCCTGGAAAGCTAATAAAAGCAGGCGACTGAAAGATCAATTACCAACCTGAGGAGGTCCTACACCAGACCCCGGCAACACCCTTCTCCCTCTTTGTGATCCACCGTCTCCAATCCACCTCATACCAGATGTTCTCCACCTTTCTCGGATCCTTCACAAAGAGGCCTTCTCCCCGCAAGGGGATATATTTTTTTTTTTTTCCTTTTTTTTTTTTTTTTTTCATCCGTCCCTAACTCTCAAGTTTGCATCCCAGCACCCAAGCGGGGCTTCGTATCCAGCGCCCCCAAGTTCTTCTATTGCTCCTTTCCCTCACCCACGCCTCCAGGAGGTTTAAAGTTTTAGCCCATTGCTCTCCACAAGAATGGCCTCTTCGGCTCTGGAACTTCACTCCCTCATCGTCCCCCTTGACACCCCCAGCGTCAGCAGGATGTTCTGTCCCCTCTTCACAACCTCTTCCCCTCACAACGGACTGGCCTAATCCACAGCGGGACTTGGACTTCCCACACCATCTTCCTTCTCCATCCCCACAGAGGAATCCATTAAGTCTACCAGGAAGACTCTTTTTGTACTCCAGACCAGAGCGGTCCCACGTTAAAATCACTTCAGTTTTTTTTTTTCAGTTTTTGATACGCCTTTTTGTTCTCCATATGCTTCTTTTTTAACTACATTGTTACAAAGTATATTTTTCTATGCAAGGTTTCAAGGGTGGCTTGGGCTGCGGTAGCTGCCCTGCGACTCCCTCCATCCTGCGAAAATGGAATCCCCATTCTCGTTTGATGGACTGGTGGTTCGATCCCAGGACCACCTTTTTTTGTTTTTGGAGTTCGGAAAGGGGAACACCTTCCCCCCTCTCCGCCTCCGGCCTAATTCAGGTCATATTGTACATATTCTCTTTCTCCTTCTCTCTCTATGTTTTAACCCATCTGTGCTTCTTTCTCCCTTACCCCCCCCTGCCAGGATTGACGGAATGTCTGCAGCTCCTTCTCGTCCGGCATCTCCAGGTTCCAGACCTCGCCCCTCATTCGCCTCCTGCCCACCCCTCTCCAACTGGTTCAGGGTAAGTGTTCCATCATCAATAGCACACTCATCACCCAAAAAACATGCCTAACACCACTACATCTCGTCCCCAGATAAAAATTATTTCCCACAACGTCCAAGGTTTCAATTCCCCGATTAAAAGAAGGAAAATCTTCCAATCATACCATAAACAAAGGGCTTCGATAGTGATGCTCCAGGAAACGCATTTCCCGTCTCGATTCTCCCCCTCATTCCTACATGCGCGCTTCCCCTCGTTTTATTTGGCAAACGCTGAGGATAAAACCAGGGGAGTCGCGATCCTATTTGCTAAGGACTGCCAATTCAAAGTTAGCCAGACTCTTTGTGACCCCGAAGGCAGGTACATACTAGTAAAAGGTCAGATCGCAGACCAAACTTTCTCTCTGATCTCCTACTATGCCCCAAACAAGGGACAGAATGTATTCTTCTCTTCGCTTTTCCAAACACTAGGCCCCCTCCTGGAAGGAACAGTAATCTTTGGAGGAGACTCGAATGTCGCCTTTGATCAGAGCCTCGATAAATCTAAACCCCCAGCTAAACAGCTCTCCAGGCCAACAAAAATCAGCTCCAAAATTGCTAAACTGATTCACCAACAGGGCCTCACAGACATCTGGAGAGAACTCAACCCCACTTCAAGGGACTACACCCACTTCTCGATACCCCACCAAGTATACTCCAGAATTGACCATATCCTGATCTCCTCCATGCATATTCCCGCCGCTATATCAGCTAAAATTAAGGACACTCCCCTCTCCGACCACTCTATGCTCTCTCTTTCTATCCAAGGCTCGCTTCTCAGACCCTCATCCCCCATCTGGCGTATTAAAGAACACATCATTAAAGACCCCATTCAGATATCGGAACTCACCAAGACACTAAAAGAATATTTTCTTCTGAACAACGTAGACGATATTTCAGCCGAGACCCTCTGGGCAGCCCACAAAGCCGTGATACGAGGCAAACTGATTCAAATATCCTCCCAACTCAAAAAGGAGAGAACCATGGACATTGCAAAACTGGAGAGAGATTTCCTCCTATTACGCAAAAACCATAAAGCTAACCCATCCCTGGTTCAATCCGACCAGCTTGATGCTGCTCGGATTAAACTAAACTTGGCGCTCACGGTTAAAGCTGAGGACTCTCTGCGTTGGAACGGGGTGAAATTCTACCTGAATCAGGACAAAATGAGCATGATGCTGGCCTCCAAATTATCCCCCAGGACCCGTCTCTTCGCCCTCCCCAAAATAAAACTACAGGATGGGACGTCTTCTCAAAATCCACATAGAATCCTGGATTCTTTCCAAGCCTTCTACTCACAACTATACAGAGCAAATGAATCCAACGATTCACGAGCTATAGAAGCATTCCTAGAGCTCCTCCCTATCCCCACTATACAAAAATCCCACAAAGATTTTATGGAGGCTCAGATCTCAGTGGAGGAAACATTGGAGGTCATAAAAAATCTGAAAGGGGGCTCAGCCCCAGGTCCAGATGGTCTTTCCAATCTTTACTACAAGACTTTTGCCGAGACTTTAGCGCCACATTTAACTAAAATGTTCAATTCCAAACGAAAGGGAGACCCCATAGACCCCCAGATGAATGCTGCCTTCATTACTGTCATCCCTAAACCCGATAAAAATCCAGATCAGGTAGAAAATTACAGACCAATATCGCTAATAAATAACGATCTAAAAATCCTAACGAAAATTTATGCCAACAGATTAAATACATTCATCAACACTTATATCCACAAGGACCAGGTGGGTTTTATTCCCGGCAGACAGGGTCCTGACCAGGTCAGAAGGGCCATAGACATAGCCTCAATTTTGCACTCGGGATGGGACGGAAGCCCAAAGCAGGAGGGTCTCTTCCTCTCCCTAGATCTTCAAAAGGCCTTCGACTCTGTGTCCTGGCCATTCATATTCGCTTCCCTTAAATTCTGGGGATTCGGAGAACATTTCATCGGAATCCTCAAATCTCTTTACTCAGAACCGGAAGCGAAAGTCAAACTACAGGGCTTCCTCTCATCCCCAATCAAAATTGCCAGGGGCACAAGACAGGGCTGTCCCCTCTCCCCACTTGTTTTCGCTCTAATAATAGAAACACTAGCCATTGCGATCAGGTCAGACCCAAACATTAAAGGTGTCAACTGCGGCTTGAATACCCATAAATGCGCCCTCTTTGCAGACGACCTTCTTCTATTCGTCACATCGCCAATTACCACTCTCCCCAACATCAACAGACTACTCCAGACATTTGGCGAAGTCTCAGGCCTCCGGGTCAACATGACCAAATCACAAGCTTTAAACATCTCCCTTAATCCAGCCCTAGTTGAGAGGTTAAAACTGTCCTTTAATTTCAACTGGAGTGACTCCTCAATCCGATACCTAGGTATAAACCTCACACCCAGCATAGACTCCCTCTACCAAGCTAATTTCCCTCCTATGTATCGTAGATTGGAGGAAGACATACGAGCTTGGTCCTTCCACAAACTATCATGGCTGGGGAGAATCCATGCCATCAAAATGACCCTGTTCCCCAGAATATTGTACTTATTTAGAGCCCTCCCAATCGCGATTAACAGAAACCACCTCAAACACTTCCAGGGGAAGATCATAAAATTTATCTGGGGGGGGAAAGGCTATAGACTCTCGAGAAACACCCTTTATGCCCCAAAGTCCAAGGGAGGTCTGGGTCTCCCCGAACTATTCAGATACTACCAAGCAGCCAGACTGGCCCAACTCTCCACCTTATATCTCAGAGGCGAAAAACCCGACTGGATACAAATAGAACGCCAAGTGGTTCCTTCCCACACACTAGACTATCTACTCTGGACCCCCAGCAAATCTAGACCGCCTATCATGGCTCCCACACTTTCTCACTCCTTCAAACTTTGGGACACCCTGATCCAAAACCCAGCCCTGACCTCACAGATCCGCCCTCTCTCTCACATTTTCCGCAACCCCCTCTTCAAGCCAGGATTAGACATCAAATCCTTCCAATGGTGGCTTGATAAGGGAATGTACCGTATCGGACACTACCTCGTCGCCTCCGGCCCAATCTCCATGAAACATTGCGTTGATAAACTAGAACTTCCAGAATCCGAGAAATTTAGATTTCTTCAAATCTCCCATTTCCTTCACACCATGTGGAAAGTCAAATCAATACCCCCAGTGTGCACACCGTACGAGCAATGGTGTGGACAAGCAACAGAGCAAAAAGGAGGCATATCCCTGATTTATGAAGCCCTGTCAACTCCCACTTCCAAACTTACATACATGACAGACTGGGAGAGAGACTTGGGCGAGTCTTGGGACCTGGAGAGCTGGAACAGAATGAGCACAAGAGCCTACAAAGGTATAGTTAATATTGAAATAATAGAAGCTAACATGAAAGTCCTTACGAGATGGTATCTGGTTCCTTCCAAACTTGCACTGATGTTCCCCTCCTCGTCTCCCTTATGTTTCAGAAACTGCCAAGCCCAGGGTTCCATGTTACACATTTGGTGGGAATGTCCGAAAATCAGGGGGTTCTGGAACGGGATCTTTCACCTGATCAGGAAAGTTACGGACACTCCCATTCCAAAATCCCCCCAAATAGCTCTCTTAAATGGTAATATTCCCAAAATTTCCAAAACAACTGCTAAACTTATCGCTTTTATTCTGACAGGCGCCAAGATTTCCATAGCAAAGGCTTGGAAACAACCAGGGGTCTCCCTGGCGTCCGCCAAGAGAAAGATCTCATGGATCATGTCTCAGGAAAATTTAGTCAGTACCATAGCAGACTCAAATAAAGCATTTTTGGCGGTTTGGGAACCCTGGGCGCGGCATGTAGGCATCTCTCTTATACCGGGAGTTGAAGCTTGACCTGGAGCCATTGTGATTTTACAGTCTGTCAACACACCCCACCCCCATCCTCTCTTCTCCTCTGTCTTCCTTCCCACCTGTCCTTTCTCTCTTTCTTATGTCTCAGGAAGTTGTTACTAAATATTTACTGTAATTATACGGTTTCACACGGTTCCTCCCAGTTTTATATGCACTTGTTTGTATCCAGACGGTACCTCGACCCATTCCCCATGGGTCGCTCCTCTAAGCCGGAACCCTCAGGATTTCTTTACGGCTCCCCTGGCCCCTTTGGCCTTCTGGCCAGAGAGAGCCTGGGAAGGTCCCCTCACGCAGGCTGGGACAATTAATCTCCCGGAAGGTGCGATGGGCCTTAAAAGATTAGCCACTCACCTTTTGGTCATCGAAGGCCACTCTCCGGGGCTCGACACAGTATGTTCCCGTTAGGGGTGTCGAGCCCACATGCTGCACTAGGTCGTGTATTGTCTGCCCTGAGTGCTCTTCTCTCCCTATACTTACGTATAATCCTAAGGTTTTGATCAACTTCTTTGTTATTGTTCATTAATTGAGCTTGATCACAGAAGTGGGCTGCGCCCCACAGCACTGTCAGCCTATGAAGTGTAATGTACTGCTCTTCAATAAAACTTCTTCAAATAAAAAAAAAAAAAAAAAAAGAAACTAAATACGCAGTTAATGAGCCCTCAATTAAAAAAAAAAGTAAAAAAAAGGGTTTAATGAATAAAGCAAGTGTTTTGCACCCAAAGAAACTAAACAACAAAATAAAATTATAACGTTGATGACTGTAAGGAAATTCAGAAAAAAAGAATGCAAAATAAATAAAATAATATAAAAATATAGAACTAAATACGCAGTTAATGAGCCCTCAATTAAAAAAAAAAAAAAAAGTTTAATGAATAAAGCAAGTGTTTTGCACTCAAAAGATACTAAACAATAAAATTATAACGTTGATGAGTGTAAGGAAATTCCGATAAAAAAAGTTAAAAAAAATAGAATAAAAAAAAAATATGAAACTAAATACGCAGTTGATGAGCCCTCCATTAAAAAAAAAAGTAAAAAAAAAAGTTTAATGAATAAAGCAAGTGTTTTGCACTCAAAAGATACTAAACAATAAAATTATAACGTTGATGAGTGTAAGGAAATTCCGATAAAAAAAAGTTTAAAAAAATAGAATAAAAAAAAATATGAAACTAAATACGCAATTAATGAGCCCTCCATTAAAAAAAAAAAGTAAAAAAAAATGTTTAATGAATAAAGCAAGTGTTTTGCACCCAAAAGACTCTAAGCAACAAAATAAAATTATAATGTTGATGAGTGTAAGGACATTCTGAGAAAAAAAATGCAAAAAAAATAAAAAATTCATTGAAATAAAAATATGAAACTAAATATGCAGCCCTTGATTAAAAAACAAAAAAGGAAAAAAAAATGTTTCATGAATAAAGCAATTGTTTTGCACCCAAAAGACACTAAACAACTAAATAAAATTATAACGTGGATGAGTGTAAGGAAATTCCGAGAAAAAGAATGCAAAATAAATAAAATAAAATAAAAATATGAAAGTAAATAGGCAGTTAATGAGCCCTCGATTAAAAAAAAAAAAAGTAAAAAAAAGTGTTTAATGAATAAAGCAAGTGTTTTGCACCCAAAAGACACTAAACAACAAAATAAAATTATAATGTTGATGAGTGTAAGGACATTTTGAGAGAAAAAAATGCAAAAAAATATAAAAAATTCATTAAAATAAAAATATGAAACTAAATATGCAGCCCTTGATTAAAAAACAAAAAAGGAAAAAAATGTTTTAATGAATAAAGCAAGTGTTTTGCACCCAAAGAAACTAAACAACAAAATAAAATGATAACGTTGATACGTGCAGGGAATTTCACAGAAAATGAATGCAAAATAAATAAAATAAAATAAAAATATAAAAATAAATACGCAGTTAATGAGCCCTCGATTAAAAAAAAAAAGTAAAAAAAAAAGGGTTTAATGAATAAAGCAAGTGTTTTGGACCCAAAGAAACTAAACAACAAAATAAAATTATAACGCTGATGAGTGCAAGGAAATTCACAGAAAATGAATGCAAAATAAATAAAATAAAATAAAAATATAAAAATAAATACGCAGTTAATGAGCCCTCGAATAAAAAAAAAAAAAGTTAAAAAAAAGTGTTTAATGAATAAAGCAAGTGTTTTGGACCCAAAGAAACTAAACAACAAAATAAAATGATAACGCTGATGAGTGCAAGGAAATTCCCAGAAAATGAATGCAAAATAAATAAAATAAAATAAAAATCTGAAACTAAATACGCAGTTAATGAGCCCTCGATTAAAAAAAAAAAGTAAAAAAAAAAGTGTTTAATGAATAAAGCAAGTGTTTTGCGCCCAAAGAAACTAAACAACAAAATAAAATTCTAACGTTGATGAGTGTAAGGAAATTCCGACCGTCTCATCGGTTGTGCTCACTAGATGTTATTTTATTAATATTACCAAAACTACTTAAACATTAAAAGCCTTATTGAACTGTTATGCTGAAATGCTAATTAAGAACCGTGCAGGAGAGAGAGAAAAAAAAAAAAAAAACTGTTCCCAAAAGCGGCGTTTTGTAATTTAAAGAGTATTGTCTGATCCCAGCAAAAAATGTAGAATAAATCTGACTAAGCGAAAGTCAACTTCTCATTCTCGTAGTGCAGTGTCTGCGAAACCCTTCAATAATTAAGGTTAGATGATGATCTTCGGGGCTTTGTTTATTTCTGTAAGCGTCTATATAAGATGTTTTTAAGTATAATGAACACATTAAACAAAGTGTCAGATATATAGAAGAAATAGATGTATGAATATTTTGCTACAGTTGTAAAAGAGATGGAAAGGAAGCTTTAGGAACATAGAAAAGTGACGGCAGAAGGAAAAAAAAGACCAAGAGGTCCATTGAGTCTGCCCCATTTTTTTTTCTTTAACCGCTTGCAGACCGCCAACCGTACATATACCGCGGCAGGGCGGTCGCTCTGTGCCAGGTCACGTACCTAGTACGTGATTTGGCACTTCTGGGTCTGGGGCGCATGCGCAACCCGCCCCCGCTATGATTGGACACAGAAGGGGGAGCCAATCAACGGCTCCGGGAGATGCCGATCGTTCCGGAGACAGGCAGATCACCGTTCTGTTAGAGGGGAATGTACTGATCCTCCGTAGCGGCTGGTGGTATTTTTTTTTTGGGGGGGGGCGGAAAACGATCAACCTGACGCCACCCCCCCTGGTCTGACGGGTCACAGGCACCCCCCCCCCCCCCCTTGTCGGTCACCAGCCCTGCACTTACGCCATCTAGGGCGGCCGGTGTTACCCCATCTAGGGTGACATTACCCCATCTAGGGCGGCGGGTGGTGGATTCACCCTGCGTCTCCTTCTCTTGGTGCATCATGGCGGCTTCCCCTGCATCACCTCCCTCCTCCTCCTCGGCGTTCAATAGGATCACTTCTCCTCTCAGCCAGGTGGCGGATCTCAGGACCTGCTTCCTGATTGGCCAGGAGGAGAATCAGGAAGACAATAGCGAATATTAATTCACTATTGGGTGGGCTCGGGGGGGAAGTGCTCTGCGCCCCCGAGCCCACCCTTTTTTGAAGCCAATTAGAGCTTCTGGCTCTAATCACGTGCTTCTAAAAAAAAAAAAAAACCCATTGGAAACCTATGCGTCCGGCGCCCCGCATGTAGATAAGGGGGCAAGCGCCCCTGACCCTGGTATGGACAGGCTTCCACTGCTGATCCTGTGTTTCTGCCAAGCAGGAACACGGATCTCTGCCTTCCCGTAGTACAAGCACCTCCCCCCACAGTTAGCGAGCACTCCCTAGGACAGTGACGGTGAACCTCGCCCCCCCCCCCCCTAGATGTTTTGGAACTGTGTTTTGTTTTGTTTTTTGCTTATTTATTTATTTAACATTGTCCCTTTAAAAAAATATATATATACAGTGGAACTTTGGATTATGCGCATAATCCGTTCCAGGAGAATGCTTGTAATCCAAAGCACTTGCATATCAAAGCGAGTTCCCCCATAGAAGTCAATGGCAACGAAGATAATTCGTTCCGCATTGACTTCTATTGCATGCAATACCGCATGTGGCCAGTGGTGGGGCGGGCGCCGGAGAGCCTCGGAAATACTCGGGGACAGCTCGGCTGAACTCGGAAAGCCTCGGAAAGGCTCGAAAACACTCGGGAACGGAGTATTTCCGAGTGATTCAGAGAATTTCCGAATGGCTTTGAACAGCTCCGAACCGTTCCGAGTGTCACCGGCGCCCCCCCGCACCTCTGGCCAAATGCGGTACTGCACACCCCATCAGCTTGAATTCTGGTTGTGTTGTGAGACAACACGCGCAAACCGAGTCAGAATTTTTTTTAAAAAAAGTTGCTCGTCTTTCAAAACGCTTGTTAACCGCGTTACTCGTCAACCAAGGTTCCAATGTATATATGATCACTTTTAATGTACACATCCCTTGTGGGAGTAATAGGCGGTGACAGGTTCTCTTTATGGAGGGATCGAGGGGGGGGGGGGGTGTCTAAAAGACCTCCAAACCCCTCCTTTGCACTTAAAAGTATTCAGATCGGCAAAATCAGCGATTCTGAATACTGTCATTTGTTTTTGAATCTGTGCCATCGGCAGCCGAGTAAACTGGAAGTGGCGTCCAAATTATCGGATTTTCGATTTTGGAGGATGTTTCAGTGGGGAAAGGGGTTGGTAAATATGTAATTTGCCAGCCCCTTCGCTTTTCTAAATGAACACAGCGAACACGCTCCCTCAATGTGTCCATTCATAACTGAAGAACAGTAAACTGTGTCAGCACAGAGCACTCCCCATTTCACTCACTGTGTTCAATCATAACTGAAGCATAGTAAAACTGTGTTTACTATGCTTCAGTTTGTGACTGAACAGGAAGCCGCTCAGCACAGAGCTCTTCCCATTCACTCACTGCCCCGTTCAGCTGAGGCTGCAGAGAAAGGGGTGTGTGTGTTGGAGCTTTGGGCTGCACACCCTAATGCAATGGGCTGCGCACACCCGGGGCCGGGACAAGGGGTGGGCAGAAAGGGGTGCCTGCCCTGGGCGCTGTGGTATCATGTAAAGTGGAAGGGCACCACAAGGAGAATCGTGGGGGGGGGTTGTGTTTGAAGATGGAATTTGATGGGGGGGGGGGGGGTTAGCAGAGGGTATGTATTATTCTAGTTGGGGAAATTGGAGGGGGGGGGGTGCTAAAAATGGTGATTTAGGGGGATTTATGTTGGGAGGGGGATGAAAATTCATGCTAGGAGGGGGGATTTAAAGTGGGGGGAGAAGATGTGTACTAGGAGGGAACATTTTAGGGGTAGAGGATTTGTGCTTGGAGTGATTTTTTTTTTTGGGGGGGGAAAGGAGGGGGGATTTATGCTTGGAGGGTAAGCTTGCAGATTATCGCTCAGTAGTTTTTTTTGGGGGGGGGGGATTTTTGCTGACACATATTGCTCATACATCTTGGGGGGGGGGGCCCTGGGCTCTGGATCTTGTCCCGGGACTGTGCACACCTATGGATTTGAATATATAGGTGGACGTGTCTCTGCATAGGGACCGCTGCTTCCACATTAAGAGTAAAGGTCCCATTACACAGCATGCTGACAGGGAACAGGCTTTTCTATTAAGGCTGTGGCTGCTTTAGAAGGAAAATTACCTGTAAGACTTTTCTCCACTTCTGTTTTGATGCACCTGGACTGCAGTGGCGGCTGGTGCTCAATATTCTTGCGGGGGGGAATGCCCCCCAGCCAGCCAACCCCATTACTCACGCCCCCCTCTGGACACTCCCTCGCCCGTCACCTGCCAGGGCCCCCCACCGGCCCCCGCACTTACCCCATCCAGGTTGCAGCTTTGGCAGCTTCCCCCCTGCGTCTCCTCCCAAGTCCCAGTGGTTGCGTCTCCCAGCCAATCAGGTCTTAGGACTCGCAGCCAATCGGGTCTCAGGACCCGCTTCCTGACTGGCCAGGAGGAGAAACAGGAAGACATTAGCGAATATTAATTCGCTATAGTCACACAACTGGGTGGGCTCACCCTTCTTGAAGCCAATTGGAGCCTCTGGCTCTAATTATGTGCTTCGAAAAAAAAATGGAATCCATGCACCCGGCGTCCTGCATGTAGATTAGGGGCCGGGTGCATGGATTAGAGGGGTGGCGCCCCTGTGCCCTGCATGAGCGGCCACCACTGCTGGAATATATTTACCCAATTCAAGCTGAAGGTTCAGTCGGGCTTTAACCACCAGCTGCCGTCATTATACCGCGGCAGGTCGGCTCATTCCTGCTAATCACCATAGCTGTACGTCGGCCCTTTAAACAGCTATAGCAGGGGCGCACGCACGCGCTGCAGAGGCAGGGGAGCTGATGCGCGTGTCAGGGCTGGGCTCAGCCCTTCCTTCTCTGAGCTGGCCGCTCAGCTGTCGGCTAATTGCCAGCTCCTATCTCTCTCCACAGTTACTCAGCTGTTGTTGATTCTGCTCGTCAGTCCTGCCTGCTTAAAGCCGTCCAGCTCACTTGATCTCTGCCTTCGCCTTGGTCAACATCACAGAGACTTTCTCCTGTGTTCCTGTTGAAGACTTGCTCGGCTGACGTCCCTTCTGGCTCCTGATCCTGCTTGCTGTACTACTACGTTCATCTCTGGCTCTCTGACATTGGCTTGGCTGACTACCCGATCCGGTTACTGAACTCTGGCTTGTTGTGACCACGCTTACTCTGTTTACCTTTTTATTATTATTATTACTATTAAACAAGTGTGATTTAACTATACTTCTGTCTCGGTCTGACTCATGGTTCCTGTGGCCGAAGGCAGAACATGGATCTGTCAATGTAAACAAACAGATCCCCGTTCTGACAGAGGAGTAGAGAGAGATCTGCTGTTCCAAGTGATCAGGAACAGCAAACTCTCTCCTCCTCCAGTTAGAACACACAGTGAGGGAACACACTTAAACCCCTTGATCACCCCCTAGTGTTTAACCCCTTCCCTGCCAGTGACATTTATACAGTGATCAGTGGCTATTTTTAGCTCTGATCGCCGTATAAATGTCACTGGTCTTAAAAAAGTGTCAAAAGTGTCCGATCTGTCTTGCCGCAATGTCCCAGTCCTGCTAAAAATCGCAGATCACCGCCATTACTAGTAAAAAAAAAAATGAAATAATAAAGATGCCATAAATCTATCCCGATTTTGTAGACACTATACGTTTTCAATCAATATACGCTTATTACGATTTTTTTTACCAAAAATAATTTCAATTAATTCATGAAAGTTTTTTTTTTCCAAAACGGGTAACCTGTAGAAATTTTTAAACATCGCCTATGAAAAAAAATTTGTTTGTTTTTTTTGGATATTTATTAGCAAAAAGTGAAAAAAAATTGTCTTTTTTTTTTTCAAAATTATCGCTCTTTTTTTTGTTTATAGCGCAAAAAACCCCCCCAAAAAAACGCAGAGGTGATCAAATACCACCAAAAAAGGAAAGCTCTATTTGTAGGGAAAAAAAAGGACGTCAATTTTATTTGGGTACAACGTCGCACGACTGCGCAATTGTCAGTTAAAGCGACGTAGTGCCGAATCGCAAAAAAAAAGGCCATTAAGGGGGGAAAATCTTCCGGACCCTAAGTGGTTAGTGTCCAAATAAAACACATTTGAAACAACAGGTCACCTCTATATTTTAGCACGGCACAATTTACAGCCTATCAGTTTGAGAGAACAGCACAATGTCTCCCTCTCTTTATAATAATGATTTTCAGTCTCTCTCTGCCGTGTCCCCTGAACTGTCTCTAAGCGCACAGACGACGTGGCTCTCCACCGCCGCTGTTTATGGTCGTCTACCAGCAGATACGCGGTAATAAATGTCTGTGACATTGGGCATCAATCCCGGCGCTGTGCACAATATGAATTCTAAAATGTCTCAGCCTTCGCTTCCCCTTCCCTGACCTGCACCCCCGATGGAGGACATAGCAATATGTTCTGGCGGGGGGGGGGGCAGGGGGGGCGACATGCCCCCAATTTTTAAGCAAGTTACATTTTTATTTCAATGCATGCTGTCCAGAGCCTGGCAAATCTGAGATCTTTATCCTTGGGAGTAATTCCTCGCTAAGAGATACTTTGTTGACAGTGAATTCATTTCCTGAAACGCACTTTCCCGGCGGTATACTGTATATCGGATTCCCTGAGGCAAGGGGACGAGAGGAGGGAATTCACGGATTATAGATCTATTTGCCTGTTGGTTTAGCACTGACATGTACGATGGAAGGTAAAGATCGCACACACCTTTCCTAGTTACCAAAAGGAGCTTACAGTATCAATATCTATCAATATCAATATCAATCAATATCAATATCTGTCAATATCAGTATCTATCAATATCAATCAATATCAATATCTATCAATATCAGTATCTATCAATATCAATCAATATCAGTATCTATGAATATCAATAAATATCAATATCTATCAATATCAGTATCTATCAATATCAATCAATATCAATATCTATCAATATCTACAGTAGACGTTTATACTAGGATTGCACCGATACCGGTGCCGATACTAAGTATTTGCAGGAGTATCGGTACTCGTCAATAGGGATGAGCCGAACACCCCCCTGTTCGGTTCGCACCAGAACATGCGAACAGGAAAAAAATGCGTTCGAACACGCGAACACCGTTAAAGTCTATGGGACACGAACATGAATAATCAAAAGTGCTAATTTTAAAGGCTTATATGCAAGTTATTGTCAATAAAAGTGTTTGGGGACCTGGGTCCTGCCCCAGGAGACATGGATCAATGCAAAAAAAAGTTTTAAAAACGGCCGTTTTTTCAGGAGCAGTGATTTTAATAATGCTTAAAGTCAAACAATAAAAGTGTAATATCCCTTTAAATTTCATACCTGGGGGGTGTCTATAGTATGCCTGTAAAGGGGCGCATGTTTCCCGTGTTTAGAACAGTCTGACAGCAAAATGACATTTTGAAGGAAAAAACACATTTAAAACTACCCGCGGCTATTGCATTGCCGACAATACACATAGAAGTTCATTGATAAAAACGGCATGGGAATTCCCCACAGGGCAACCCCGAACCAAAATTTAAAAAAAAAAATGATGTGGGAGTCCCCCTAAATTCCATACAAGGCCCTTCAGGTCTGGTATGGATATTAAGGGGAACCCCAGCCAAAATTTAAAAAAAAAATTGACGTGGGGTTCCCCCTAAATTCCATACCAGACCCTTCAGGTCTGGTATGGATTTTAAGGGGAACCCCGCGCCAAAAAAAAAAAAAAAAAACGGCGTGGGGTCCCCCTAAAAATCCATACCAGACCCTTATCCGAGCACGCAACCTGGCAGGCCGCAGGAAAAGAGGGGGGGACGAGAGTGCGGCCCCCCCCCTCCTGAACCGTACCAGGCCACATGCCCTCAACATTGGGAGGGTGCTTTGGGGTAGCCCCCCAAAACACCTTGTCCCCATGTTGATGAGGACAAGGGCCTCATCCTCACAACCGTGGCCGGTGGTTGTGGGGGTCTGCGGGCGGGGGGCTTATCGGAATCTGGAAGCCCCCTTTAACAAGGGGACCCCCAGATCCCGCCCCCCCCCTGTGTGAAATGGTAAGGGGGTACTTACCCCTACCATTTCACTAAAAAACTGTCAAAAATGTTAAAAATGACAAGAGACAGTTTTTGACAATTCCTTTATTTAAATGCTTCTTCTTTCTTCCTTCATCTTCTTCTTCTTCTGGTTCTTCTGGCTCTTCTGGTTCTTCCTCCGGCGTTCTCGTCCAGCATCTTCTCCGCGGCGTCTTCTATCTCCTTCTCCTCGGGCCGCTCCGCACCCATGGCATGAGGGGAGGCTCCCGCTCTTCTCTTCATCTTCTTCTCTTCTTCATCTTCTTCTTCATCTTCTTCTTCCTTCTTCTCTTCTTCATGTCTTCTCCGGGCCGCTCCGCAGCCATGCTGTGGCATGGAGGGAGGCTCCCGCTGTGTGACGGCGTCTCTTCGTCTGACGGTTCTTAAATAACGGGGGGCGGGGCCACCCGGTGACCCCGCCCCCCTCTGACGCACGGTGACTTGACGGGACTTCCCTGTGACGTCACGAGGAATGCCACAGGGAAGTCCCGTCATGTCACCGTGCGTCAGAGGGGGGCGGGGTCACCGGGTGGCCCCGCCCCCCGTTATTTAAGAACCGTCAGACGAAGAGACGCCGTCACACAGCGGGAGCCTCCCTCCATGCCACAGCATGGCTGCGGAGCGGCCCGGAGAAGACATGAAGAAGAGAAGAAGGAAGAAGAAGATGAAGAAGAAGATGAAGAAGAAGATGAAGAAGAAGATGAAGAAGAGAAGAAGATGAAGAGAAGAGCGGGAGCCTCCCCCCTCATGCCATGGGTGCGGAGCGGCCCGAGGAGAAGAAGATAGAAGACGCCGCGGAGAAGATGCTGGACGAGAACGCCGGAGGAAGAACCAGAAGAGCCAGAAGAACCAGAAGAAGAAGAAGATGAAGGAAGAAAGAAGAAGCATTTAAATAAAGGAATTGTCAAAAACTGTCTCTTGTCATTTTTAACATTTTTGACAGTTTTTTAGTGAAATGGTAGGGGTAAGTACCCCCTTACCATTTCACACAGGGGGGGGGCCGGGATCTGGGGGTCCCCTTGTTAAAGGGGGCTTCCAGATTCCGATAAGCCCCCCGCCCGCAGACCCCCACAACCACCGGCCACGGTTGTGAGGATGAGGCCCTTGTCCTCATCAACATGGGGACAAGGTGTTTTGGGGGGCTACCCCAAAGCACCCTCCCAATGTTGAGGGCATGTGGCCTGGTACGGTTCAGGAGGGGGGGGGCCGCACTCTCGTCCCCCCCTCTTTTCCTGCGGCCTGCCAGGTTGCGTGCTCGGATAAGGGTCTGGTATGGATTTTTAGGGGGACCCCACGCCGTTTTTTTTTTATTTTTTGGCGCGGGGTTCCCCTTAAAATCCATACCAGACCTGAAGGGTCTGGTATGGAATTTAGGGGGAACCCCACGTCAATTTTTTTTTTAAATTTTGGCTGGGGTTCCCCTTAATATCCATACCAGACCTGAAGGGCCTTGTATGGAATTTAGGGGGACCCCCACATCATTTTTTTTTTTATTTTGGTTCGGGGTTCCCCTGTGGGGAATTCCCATGCCGTTTTTATCAATGAACTTCTATGTGTATTGTCGGCAATGCAATAGCCGCGGGTAGTTTTAAATGAGTTTTTTCCTTCCAAATGTCATTTTGCTGTCAGACTGTTCTAAACACAGGAAACATGCGCCCCTTTACAGGCATACTATAGACACCCCCCAGGTACGAAATTTAAAGGGATATTACACTTTTATTGTTTGACTTTAAGCATTAATAAAATCACTGCTCCTGAAAAAACGTCAGTTTTTAAAACTTTTTTTTGCATTGATACATGTCCCCTGGGGCAGGACCCAGGTCCCCAAACACTTTTTATGACAATAACTTGCATATAAGCCTTTAAAATTAGCACTTTTGATTTCTCCCATAGACTTTTAAAGGGTGTTCCGCGGCATTCGAATTTGCCGCGAACACCCCAAATTGTTCGCTGTTCGGCGAACTTGCGAACAGCCAATGTTCGAGTAGAACATGAGTTCGACTCGAACTCGAAGCTCATCCCTACTCGTCAATGGTGGCCGGTGGTAATTTTTTTTGGGGGGGGCGGCAAACAGTATGACACTCCCCCCCCCCGGTCGGTGGCACTTACCCCATCACTGGTGGCTTCCCCTGCTCGGCGGTGGTGTCCTCCCATTCTCCTGCTCTCCATGGGTCATCGCGGCGACTGCGGCGGCTTCCGTTTCCTCCCACGGCCAATCGGGAGTTTTCTCTTCTCGGGTCAATCAGAAAACAGTTCTCACACCCGCTTTGCAGGAGTATCGGTACTCGTCAATGGCGGGCGGTGGAAATTTTTTTTGGGGGGGCGGCAAACATTATGACACCCCCCCCGCCCCGGTCGCTGGCACTTACCCCATCACTGGTGGCTTCCCCTGCTCGGCGGTGGTGTCCTCCCATTCTCCTGCTCTCCACGGGTCATCGCGGCGACTGCGGCAGCTTCCGTTTCCTCCCGCCTCCAACTCCTCAGAGATTTCTCTTCTCGGGTCAATCAGAAAACAGGTCTCACACCCGCTTCTGATTGGCCGGATTGAGGATCAGTGTTACAACAATGAATATTCATTCACTGTTGTAACACACCTGGGTGGGTTCAGGGTCACATTCTCTTCGCTCGCAGTCCACCTGATTTTGAAGACTATTAGAGCCTCTGGCTCTAGTTGTTGCTGTGGCGGCTGTGGATAGATTCATGCTATTGCATGTAGGGGGGGTGGAATGGAGAGAGGGGGCGGCGCCTGGTCGCCCCTAACGGACGGGCTGGTACCCGTGCAAATGCTTCAATTCCTGAAACCAATCATTTCAGGCTCGGTAGTTTCATCTGTCAGTGGGGGAATCCCAGGAATTATTGGTTGTTAGGAAGCGGGGCTGCCGTGTCCTCAGTCCCTTCCTGCCCAGGCGCCAATTTTCAGCTTTCAGCGCTGTCACACTTTGAATGACAATTGCGCTGTCATTTATCATTTTTTTTCCCCACAAATAGAGCTTTCTCTTGGTGGTATTTAATCACTGCTGGGTTTTTATTTTTTGCTAAAACAAATAAAAATGTTGTTCTTAGTTTCCACCAGAAAAATTGGTAAATAAGTAATTTATGGCCTGCACTGATGGGCACTGATGAGGCGGCACTGATGAGGAGGCACTAATGTGCCACACTGATGGGCACTGGTTTAACGAGCCATTCGCAGTTTCACTGTACCTCATCGTGTGTACTTACACGTGCATGGCTTAATCTTTGAGACAAGCATATGACTCAATCAGCTGTCAGTGGGGTTCCCCTGTTGACAGTTGAAGTGTTAAAGAAGTCCGGCAATTGGATCTGTAAAAAAAGAAAAGCAGCCCGATGTTTATCAACAACATTGCTCAGCGCTGAAACAGAAAGGTAAAAAAGAAACATTGTTTCTTTTTTGTATCTTCCTTTTTCTTCATCTACAGATCAAAGGGATGAATTTTTGATCAGCAGATGACATCAGTTTAAAGCAACCTTCAAGTAAAAAAAAACATTTTTTTTGTTTTTTATTAACTCTACTCTATTCTACTCTAAATTTGCTCAAATCAGCCTTAATTATTAATTAACTCCTTAATCTGCTTCTCCATTTAATTATTATTTTCCTGCTGATTTATTTTTTTTTTTTGTTCACTTCTATTTTATAAACTATCAATAAAACTTTTTTTTTTATTTGCTTTGTGCGTTAATATTTGTACACCTTTAACATATATTTACACATTACACATTGAAAAAAGCACAAAATGTAAAAAAAAAAAAATAATAATAATTTAATTTGCAAATAACTTTTCAATCCTTTGTACCACTGCTGACAGCTAAAGTGTGAACAAAACTGTTGTGGCCGGTATCGGTAATTGGTATCGGCTATTGCTAGAAAAAATGTATCGGTATGCGCCATGAAAAGAATGGTATCGGTGCTTCCCTAGTTTATACCAGTTTGGGCAGATGCCAATTCACTCATTAGTATGTTTTTTCGGGTTTTGTCTGCTTTGTAGGTGGGGTGCAGCTTGGTGCGGCGGCAATAATTTACAGTCGTGTGCAATGGAAAACTTTTTATTGAGATAGCGCAGCAACAATTCACAACAAACCCGGCCAGGGCCTTAACCACTTGCCGGCCAGTTATACTGCGGCAGGGCGGCTCTATTGTGCGAATGGCCGTACTGGTACGGCGCTTCGTGTAATAGATACAGCCAGAGCTGATGCGCATGGCTGGCGGCCGCGATGTCTGCCAGCCACCCGCGATCGATCCTCAGAGAGGCAGAACGGGGATCTGTCAATGTAAACAGACCAGATCCCTGTTCTGTCAGGGGAGTAGAGATAGATCTGCTGTTCCTTGTGATCAGGAACAGTGATCTCTCTCTACTCCCAGTCAGTCCCCTCCCCCCCCCACAGTTAGAAACACCTCCCCAGGGAACACACTTAACCCCTTGATCGCCCCCTAGTGTTAACCAGTTCCCTGCCAGTGTCATTTATACAGTAATCAGTGCATTTTTATAGCACTGATCGCTGTATAAATATCATTGGTCCCAAAAAAGTGTCAAAAGCGTCCGATCTGTCAGCCGCAATGTCGCAGCCCTGTTAAAAATCGCTGATCACCACCATTACAAGTAAAAAAAAATGCCAGAATTTCGATTCGTAACAAAATGAAATGCACATGTTTACTTCAAAGGGAGCGCCTGTACAGACATGAACTAGCTTTCTTGGCTAGTAACTAGCATTCTATTGGCTTAAAAAAAAAACACAAAAAAAGACCAAAAAAACCTGTACAAATGCTAAAGAAAACACTAAAAAAAATGACCAAAAAACCCATATGCAAAAAAAAAAACTCAAATAATGACCAAAAAAACCTGTACAAACACTAAAAAAAAATGCAAAAAATGACAAAAAAAAAAACAATAGAAATGCTAAAAAAAAAAACACTCAAAAAATGACAAAAAAACCTGAACAAATGCAAAAAAACCCTAAAGAAATACCCCCCCCCCCCCCCCAAAAAAAGAAAAAAACACTGCAGAGATGCTAAAAACAAACATTCAAAAAATGACCAAAAAACCTGTACAAACACTAAAAAAACACTCAAAAAACTACAAAAATAACCTGTACAAATGCTAAAAAAAAAAAAAAACGCTCAAGAAATGACTAGAAAAACCCCAAAAATGCTCATCGTTAGTGTTTTTTGTGCAAACCAATCAATATATGTTTACTGCATTTTTTTTTAACCATAAATATGTAGAAGAATACATATCGGCCTAAACTGATTTGGTTTTTACAATTTGTTTTTGGATATGTATTATAGCAAAAAGTAAAAAATATATATATTTTTTTTCAAATTGTCTGTCTTTGTTTGTTTATAGCGCAAAAAATAAAAACTGCAGAGGTGATCAAATACCACCAAAAGAAAGCTCTATTTGTGGGGAAAAAAAGGACGTCAATTTTGTTTGGGTACAAGGTCGCACTACCGCGCAATTGTCAGTTAAAGCTACGCAGTGCCGTATTGCAAAAAATGGCCTGGTCATTAGGGGGGTAAATCCTTCCAGGGCTGACGAGGTTAAAGGAGTTTTTTTTTATCTTAATGCATTCTATGCATTGAGATAAAATGCTTTCTGTGTAGCAGCCTCCCAATACTTACCTGAGCTCCATCTCTGTCCAGCGATGTCCACAAGTCCCTCGGCCGGGACTCTCCTCCTGATTGGCTGAGACACAGCAGCGGTGCCAGTGGCTCCCGCGGCTGTCAATCAAAGTCAGTTAGCCAATCAGGAGAGAGAGAGGGGGTGGGGCCGAATGACAGCTCCGTGTCTGAATGGCCAAACAGAGCTGCAGCTCGGCTCGGGTGACCCCATAGCAAGCTGCTTGCTGTTGGGGCACTCGACAGGAGGGAGGGGACCGGAGCATCAAAGAGGGACCCGAGAAGAGAAAGATCCGGGCTGCTCTGTGCAAAACAAACTGCACAGAGGAGGTAAGTATAACATGTTTGTTATTTTTTTTTACAATCACTTTAAATAGGCTCTGCCTGACCCAAGATGGCTCCTAGAATAGGTAGGTAGATAGGATAGATTCCCCGGTGACCCAGGAAACCATAGAGGAACCCTGCTCTTCTTGACTTCCTCTCAACAACAGCGCCGCTGTGGAAGGGCGCCACCTGTAGTGGAGAAAGTAGACTGCAACTGCCTACCGGTTTTACTTTCAGGAAGGCTTCTAGGCTAAGGAAGAAAATATTTAATGTGCCTTGGCATTAGATAGTTGTGCAGCTCCTGTTATTACTGCAAATAGAAAGGCAGTTAGAAGTTTTTTTAACACAGAAGGCATTTGAGAGTCTTACTTGTAATAACAGATCCAAAAAATAAGCAGACCACTTAACCAAAAACGCTTTGCAGTAACCAACTCCAACTCGCCACACCCATACGACCTCCTGATAACTGCATTCCTCAGACTCTGGTACACTCCATCAAGGACAGGTTCTCAAATCGTACAAGATGTGGGAACAGGCAAGAAGACACTTCATTGCGTAGTATTGCTGATAATAACATTAATTATAAAAACGTCAAAATACTCACAAACAGTGTAGATAAAATTGCATGTTTATCCATATATCAATGGGAATGTTTCTAACCGCCAAAGTGGCCCAACTACCATAAGTCGCGATGTCACATGACCAGGCTCCACCCAACACGTTTTGTCATACATAGACGAAAACATATATTTTCATTTTCGAATTTAAATTAATTTTCAAATTTGAATAAAATTTTCTAATTTCAAATTAATTTTTAATTAAAATTCATTTTCAAATTCAAATAATTAGTTTTGTTATCATTTCGGATTCTTTCAAATTCGTTACTATCGTGATTCGGAAAGTCGGATACATCCGAATGTCCGGATGACTAAAATTTCATCCGAATTTCGATTCGGAACAAAATGAACTGCACATGTTTACTTCAAAGGGAGCACCTGTACAAACATGAACTATCTTTCTTGCCTAGTAACTAGCATTCCATTTGGCTTCATAAAACACTCAAAAAATGACCAAAAAAACCTGTACAAGCGCTAAAAAAACACTTAAAAAATGACCAAAAAAACCTGTACAAACACAAAAAAAATGCAAAAAATTAAACCCGTAGAAATGCTAAAAAAACCTTACAAAATTACCAAAAAAACCCATAAAAAAAAATAAACACTCAAAAATTGACCAAAAAACCTGTACAAATGCTAAAAAAAACTAAAATAATTACCAAAAAAAAACCCCTGTACAAACGCTAAAAAACATGACCAAAAAAAATGTACAAACACTAAAAAACATGCAAAAAAATTACCAAAAAAAACAGTAGAAATGCTAAAAAAACCACTTACAAAATTACCAAAAAAAACCCCATACAAACAAAAAAAACACCAAAAAAAGACCAAAAAACCTGAACAAATGCAAAAAAAACCTAAAGAAATTACAAAAAAAATCCCCCGTAAAAATGCTAAAAAAAATCAAAAAATGACCAAAAAACCTGCACAAACGCTAAAAAAACTTCACAAAATGACAAAAAAAAAACCCCTGTACAAACACAAAAAAAAAAAACACTCAAAAAAGGACCAAGAAACACTGTACAGATGCTAAAAAAAACCCTAAAATAATTACCAAAAAAAACCCCTGTACAAACGTTAAAAAAACATTAAAAAAATGACTAAAAACCTGTACAAACGCAAAAAAACTCACAAAATGACAAAAAAAACCCTGTATAAATGCTAAAAAAACGCTAAAAAAAAGACCAAAAAAACCTGTACAAACACAAAAAATAAACACTTAAAAATGACCAGAAAAACCCCAAAAATGCGCAGCTCAAGTGTTAATGAGGCTTTAGCCCTGTGCAGGCTTCTCCCAGTTCTGGTCGCTAACACAAAATGAATCCCCGCCATTCTGAATTTACCTTCCCGGTCATTGAAACGTTCGGTGCCCGAAGATCTATAAATCTCCCTGCCACAAGTGATTTAAATGGAAAAACAAATGTTTGTCATATCAAATAATAGCAACAACATTAATTATCTGGAAATGTTCTCCTTTGTATCTGTATGTCTGTTTGAATTAATATTCCGCAGAGACGAAGACAAATATTTGCTCCCCACCCCCTCGAAATCTTATCTTTGACATTTTTCTCAGTAATTTTCATTCGTTAACCCTTTAATGCCCCGGTGTCACACCGGATTCTCCATCACCAGCATGACGGCAGTTGATGGAATTATATTTGCTGTCAAGCAGAGGGGAAGAATAAGAAAAGTGCTGAGCTCAGCATGGAGGGTATAAATATCTCCCTGAGCGGAACAGGCAGGAGAAGAGAAGCCGGTTAAACAGCCACCGCCGGGCTCCGTTGTTACGACAAAGAAAAGCTCGATGTCTCGGTGCTGCTTACATGACTGGTGTTTCAGAATGTTGAATTTCTATGAATCAGAGAAACTCAGAGGAAGGACAATTAACTCGTGTATACGAAGGGATTCTATAGGTCTTTTTTTTTACACATAATTCTCCTATATGTCCTCCGAGATAAGATCAATTCGTCGGAAATGAAGTCTAATCCATCTGAACATTGTGATTGACACCTGGCCAATGTGACACTCATGATGGACCATTAAATGCCACCCTAGGGACCTTTTATAACACTTTCAGGGATTTTACAGCATGTTAGAAAAAAAAAAAATCTGTGGGATAGGGATGATCCTTCCATTTTTGTTACCCAGCAGGAAGACAGAATTTGTAGAACACAAAACAGCGAGGTCCTGTTCGGCCAGGAGGAGAAGCAACCCTCCGGCTCTTCCTTTCCCCTGCCTCCTAAGGTAAGGCCTCTGATTGCCATCTTCCCATCCGTCTCCCGCATGCTGGGGGGGTGGGGTGGGGGGAGGGGTCGATAGCCGGCCTCCCGACTGTCTCCCTCGGAAAATATTGAGCACCGGCCAACACTGATCCTGAGGGTTGAGAAGACAAGGGGTGGGGCTGTGAGACCCACAGAATGCAAAGGCCAATGGACAGGTGTAGCTCAAGCATCAAGTCCAACTCAGAAAACCATTCTGACCAGAGAAGCTGAGCAGGGCAGCCATCATAAATTTTTGGGCCCCTTACACAGCTTTAGACCTGGGCCCCCTGCCCCCCCGCCCCCCAAGCCTGACCACCAACATTCCCCAGGGCTTGCCTATGGGCCATCCTACCGAATCCGCACACCGGCCACCTCAACTCTACGCACTCAGCCCCCCCCCTCAATCCTGTATATATGTCAGCCCCCCCAAACCTGTATATTTGTCAGCCCCCCCACACCTGTATATATGGCAGCCCCCCTCACACACCCCTGTATATATGTCAGTCCCCCCCCACACACCTGTATATTTGTCCGCCCCCCAACCTGTATATATGTCAGCCCCCCACACACACACCTGTATATATGTCAGCCCCTCCACACACACACCTGTATATATGTCAGCCCCCCCACACCTGTATATATGTCAGCCCCCCCACACACACACACACCTGTATATATGTCAGCCCCCTCACACCTGTATATATGTCAGCCCCCCTCCTTACCTGTATATATGTCAGCCCCCCTCCTCACCTGTATATATGTCAGCCCCCCCATACACACACACACCTGTATATATGTCAGCCCCTCCACACACACACACCTGTATATATGTCAGCCCCCCTCACACCTGTATATATGTCAGCCCCCCCCACACACACACCTGTATATATGTCAGCCCCTCCACACACACACACCTGTATATATGTCAGCCCCCCTCACACCTGTATATATGTCAGCCCCCCCCACACACACACACCTGTATATATGTCAGCCCCTCCACACACACACACCTGTATATATGTCAGCCCCCCTCCTTACCTGTATATATGTTAGCCCCCCTCCTCACCTGTATATATGTCAGCCCCCCATACACACACGCCTGTATATATGTCAGCCCCTCCTCACCTGTATATATGTCAGCCCCCCATACACACACACACCTGTATATATGTCAGCGCCCCCCCCCCCCCACACATCTGTATATATGGCAGCAAACCCCCCCCCCACACACACACACCTGTATATATGGCAGCCCCACATACACAAATCTGTACACACACAAGCCTCCTTCCCCTCCCTGTACACAAACAGCCCCCCTCCCTTTCCTTCACAGCCCCTACTTGTAACTTCCTACCTGGTCCCAGCTCGTTTTTATGAAGCTGACATGTTGCTGAGAAGTATAGTACAGGCAGATAACTGTCACACGAGGGGTGCACATGCACATAGTAGCCAGAGTTGGCAGTAAAGAGCTCAATGTCTAAAATCAATGACACGAGAACTGCAGAAACTGTGAGATCATTTCTATAGTGCAGAGCACAGATCCCCTTCACCCGTCCTGCCTTCTTCTGGCCGGGGCCTGGCCCCTCGGGCTGCAGGGCCCCTTACAGTTATAAGGGCTGTACTCCCCTGATGGCGGACCTGAGGCTGAGTGCTGTGAACCGTCGAGAGGTTGGTGCAAAATCCTTTGGGACGTGTGTTACTGGCCAGATCACCAGGTGAAAACAGAGGGGGAAAAAAACGAATGCAGCCACCACATCTAACGATTAGTAAGCTGCAATATATTACATTCTTGGTTTTGGATTTATTCCAGCTTTAATATTGATCAAATCAAGTTCTTTTTTTAACTCATCACAAAAAAGAGATTGCATTCCTTTAATTTCCCCACATTTTTATCTGATATTCTGTCTGCTACATCATTTGTTTGAAGTACAAAATAGCTCCGATCTAATTAAAATGTAAAAGGTTCTTTTTTTTCTGAGATTACTAAAAATAACCAATTAAACTCAACATTTTACCTTCTTTTCGCGATGAAACAGCAACCGAGGCAGGAGAGGCTCATTGATGCCATAGTTCTCAGAGGCGTACAGTGCTGAAAACATGCCAGATTTATCCAAATGACCCCGGGCCAAGAACGTAGGTCATCCCTAGTTAGGTGTAAGGATGGATGTGATATTAGACACTATATGTGACAGACCAAACTGGGACAGGGGCTTTTGGAGGGGACTAGGGACTAGCCTTCTACCCAATGATTATGGCCCACGGAGGAGACTGGGGATTTTGTCTGCTTCTCCCGGTTATACATTCAATATATACTACTGATTTTAACCCACAGAAGCGTTAGCTCACTGTCACCTATACTTGCACATTGTCTTCGGGGAATCCACAGTGCTCCCGGCTTGTCCACGTGTCTCTAGCTCAGCTCCCATGCCAGACACCTCAAGCAGCTCCGATCCTCTGTTCACATCTATGCAGTTGACGTGAGTATTTATAGGGATGTCCATTTTGACCCTTACACCCATTACTTACCCCTATTATTTAGCCACAATATTATACCATATGGATATGTCTCTTAACAGATCACCATTGCATTTGCACCTGAAGAGTTGGTATACCTCGAAGAAACGCGTTGGACCAACATAGATGCATGATGTCCATACAGTGTTAGAAACCATAAAATCAGGCCGAGACAGAAGTACAGTTAAATCACACTTGTTTAATAATAAAAGTAAAAAGAACAAACGTAATCAAAACATAGCCAAAGTTCAGTAACCAGAATGGATAGTCAGCCAAGCCAGAAGTCAGGGATCAATGTAGTGGAACAGCAAGCAGGATCTGGAAGAGATGTCAGCAAAGCTAGTCTTGAACGGGTTAGCAGGAGATGTGATGTGACCAAGGCGAAGGCAGAGCTTCTCTGGACTGGACGGCTTAAGTAGGCAGGACTGACGAGCAGGATATCATCAACAGCTGAGTAACTGTGGAGAGAGATAGGAGCTGGCAATTAGCCGACAGCTGAGCGGCCAGCTCAGAGAAGGAAGGGCTGAGCCCAGCCCTGACATACAGATGATCTTATATGTCTTTTACATTGTTTCACTCAAGACTTTTAAACACCATCCAGCCCTTCCAGTGGCCTATGTTGTGTAGGACTTGTCTTCACCCCATGATATGCCAAAGTACCATGGCGTCAATATGTATATGTGGTTTTTAGCATGCCTTGCATTTTATACGATTTTGTGTATGCACTTTTTGTCATTGAGTATGCTGTATATGATCTCACAAGGTATAGTAAAATGTTCTTTGCAATGACTACTTTTTGGTATACATCTTTCATTTAAAGTCCAACCCCCTCCCCCCCTTTTTGTCAGATATTAGTGTCAGAAACCATGAAATCACACAGAGACAGAAGTACAGTTAAATCACACTTGTTTAATAATAAAAGTAAATAGAACAAAACGTAGTCAAAACATAGCCAGAATTTAGGAACCAGAACGGATAGTCAGACAAGCCAAAGGTCAGGGAGCTGGAGAGGAGCGTAGTAGAACAGGAAGCAGGATCTGGAGCCAGAAGGGATGCCAGCCAAGCAAGTTTTTTAACAGGAATGCAGGAGAGCATCTCTGTGATGTTGACTAAGGTGAAGGCAGAGATCCACTGGGCTGAATGGCTAAAGTAGACAGGACTGACGAGCAGGATATCATCAACAGCTGAGTAACTGTGGAGAGATAGGAGCTGGCAATTAGCCGACAGCTGAGCGGCCAGCTCTGAGAAGGAAGGGCTGAGCCCAACCTTGACAATTATGTAATAAAATCATACAAGTAATACTGTGCTTTATATCCTATGTGCCTACTCTATATAATGATTGGCCTCATTCAAAGTCCCCCTGACCAAAATTCTCTTTCTTGCTTCTCCCGGTCAGAGCATGGCAAAGAGATTAGTTCAGCCTCTGATCCCATGGACACAGCAGATCATTCTTTAAAGATAGACAACAACGTGATGAACACTGAGAGCGAGGCTTGGACTACTTCTCTGAATAAGGACAATAAAGCGTCCCTTCTGGAGTGGATGGAAAGAAGTAATAATAATCTTCTACAGGTTAATGGTCAGAGGAAATATGGGTTAAAGAGGCTCCTCCACTTAGAACAGAAATATTTATCAACAATCTCCCACTCACGAGGACCCCATACCTGATGTGAGACCGAAGTAGTGGGGGGGGCCTCCCTTGCACCTCGGGTCCTTGAAGCCTCTGCAGATGGAGACAGAGACTTGGCGGACACCGAGTGGCACAGGTGCCCAGGGTGCGGAGCACCGTGCAAGCCTTAGTCCGAGATCTGAGCCGAGGTCAAGTCCAGTTCGGCAACAAAGTATAAAAGGGTTAATTAGAAGAAGAATGGACGAGATCCAAGCCGGGGTCGGTTCCAATCTGGCAGCTGAGTACAAAAGGGACAAAGAAGTAGAATGGTCAAGGTACAAATCCGAGGTTAATGGCAAGCAGCAATCAAGAGTAGTCAAATAGGTTTCCAGGTCACAACAAGTTCAGACAGATCACACACTAGCACAGGAACAAGGGGGGACTGAAGATAATCCAGCAATTTGGCAGTGTCTGGGCTTATATAGGGAAGTTTGAGGTCACTTCCTGTGAGTCTCCTGGGCATTTTCCCGATTTTTTCCATCAGGTTGAGATCACTTCCTGTGCACCTCCTGGGCATTTTCCCGCCTTTTTCCATCAGGTTGAATTCACTTCCTGTGCGCCTCCTGGGCATTTTCCTGCCTTTTTCCATCAGGTCTTCTGCGCAGGTGTTGGTTGGCGCACTGAGGCGTCTTTGGCACATGCTCAGTTGGCACGGATTTCCTCTTGCGGCAACGCACCATTGGTGCATGCGTAGTAAGCCCTGGACTCTTTCACTCCCTCAAGAAATCTATGAAGATAAATAAATTCCACTTTTTCAGACTGTTGGAACATTGATTGAGTTTTGTCTTAGGATGATTTGTCTAGTGCAGTGGTTCTCAACCTCAGTCCTCAAGTACCCCCCCAACGGGCCATGTTTTCAGGTTTTTCTTTAATTTGCACAGCTGCTTTAAATCAATATCAATGGCATGGTATTGATAAGAGCTATTTTATCTAAATAAAGTTCCCAAAACATGGCCCGTTGGGGGTACTTGAGGACTGAGGTTGAGAACCACTGGTGTAGTGGACAGATTACACAACTGGAAGCTGGTTAGTGAGATGTGGGCAGCCCTGGGTCTTCTTTCTTCAATACTGGTGCCGAACTATCTGTGTGGGCACTGACACCTAGGCTTGTCTAAGTGACTAGTTGTTACTTAGCTCACTGTTTATTAGCTTACTGTTTATGTTTATATTAGCTGTTTATTAGATGTACTGACATTACTGCAGGGGTGCCCAATCGCGCCCTCTGATGTGGCCTGCCACGTCTTGCTCTGAGATGGCGGGTCGGCAAACTCAGCGCATCAGCGCGAAGAACAGAGCCACTGCTAGAGGAAGCAAAGCCGATGCTTCATGTATAGCGCAGGCTCCTTCACAGGCGGAGTGATACCAAATGTACTCCGCCTGTGACAGGAAGCATCGGCTCTGCTCTCTACTGCAGCCGCATGCTTCTGCCATAGTGATGCTCGGGGATGGTGGGTCGGGACACGGGAACCCGCGATCTGGGACAACAGCCAGCAGTACCAGCCAGCAGTACAAATATCCGTACCAGCCATCAGTACCAGTACCAGCCATCAGTACCTGCCATCAGTACCAGTACCCACCATCAGTACCAGTACCAGCCAGCAATACCAGTACCTGCCATCAGTACCAGTACCAGCCAGCAGTACCAGGCATCACTATCAGTACTAGTTATCAGTACTAGTACCAGCCACCAGTACCCGCCAGCAGTACCAGTACCCACAATCAGTACCAGTACCAGCCAGCAGTACCAGTCATCAGTACCAGTACCAGCCAGCAGTACCAGTACCCTCCAGCACAGTACCCGCCAGCAGTACCAGTACCCACCATCAGTACCAGCCATCAGTACCAGCCAGCAGTACCAACCAGCAGTACCCACCAGCAGTACCAGTACCAGCCAGCAGTATCCCCCAGCAGTACCAGTCACCAGTACAAGTACCAGCCAGCAGTACCAGTACCCGCCAGTAGTACCAGTACTAGCCAGCAGTACCGGCAGTCAGCAGTACCCCCCTAGCAGTACCAGCCAGCAGCACCAGTAGCAGCAGTACCAGCTGGCAGTTCCCAACAGCAGTACCAGCCAGCAGTACCAGTACCCACCGGCAGTACCAGCCCAGGAGGACAGCCAGCAGCAGCCACCAGCCATAACCACCTTGGGGGACAGCAGCAGCCAGTTGAAGGAATCCTGAGGAAGAAGATTGAGGTCAGTTGAGGTGCCGGTAATCCGCTGTGCATCAGTGTGAAAGCAGCCTTAGGCCCCTTTCAGGGTCTGCCTGTTTGTTTTTCAGGTGGACTCAAACGGACTCTCCATTCACCTCTATAGAGTGGAATATGTAAAGGGACTTGTGCCCATTTACACCCGCTTATCTGCAATCCGATCTGCTTAAAAAAAAAACAGAAGGGCATCTGTCCCCTTCTGTCTGGGCGGATCGGAGGGCCCCTAGGGTAGAACGGGCTGCGTCCGTGTCTGCTCTACATATGCAGAGTGGACACAGACCTGCCATCCGCCCTTTACGCTCATTGTGGCCCGCGACCGGTTACCAAGTCGCTAAAATGGCCCTCGCTCCTCAAAAGGTTGGGCACCCTTGCATTACTGTTTACAGTTTGCATCATTTAGGATGATATGATCAAGCTCTTACCTGAATTTGTGTGGTATATACACTCACTGGGGAGTTTATTAGGTACACCTTGCTAGTACCGGGTTGGACCCCTTTTTGCCTTCAGAACTGCCTTAATTCTTCATGGCATAGATTTAACAAGCTGTTGGAAACGTCCCTCAGAGATTTTGCTCCATAGTGACATGATAGCATCACGCAGTTACTACAGATTTCTCAGCTGCACATCCATGATGCCAATCTCCCGTTCCCCCACATCCCAAAGGTGCTCTATTGGATGAGATGTGGTGAGTGTGGAGACCATTGGAGTACAGGGACCTCATTGTCCAGTGGTGAGATGATTGGAGCTTTGTGACATGGTGCATTATCCTGCTGGAAGGAGCCATCAGAAGATGGGGACACTGTAGTCATAAAGGGATGGACATGGTCAGCAACAATACTCAGGTAGGCCATGGGGGTTAAACCATTACACCACCACCACCAGCCTGAACTGGTGATACAAGGCAGAATGGATCCAAGCGCCAAATTCTGACCCCACCATCTGAATGTCGCAACTGAAATTGAGACTCATCAGACCAGGCAATCTTCTATTGTCCAATTTTGGTGATCCTGTGCCAAATGTAGCCTCAGTTTCCTGTTCTTAGCTGACAGGAGTGGCACCTGGTGTGTTCTTCTGCTGCTGTAGCCCATCTGCTTCAAGGTTCGATGTGTTGTGCGCTCAGAGATGGTATTTTACGTACCTTAGATGTAACAAGTGGTCATTTTAGTTACTGTTGTCTTTCTAGCATCTGGAACCAGTCTGCCCATTCTCCTCTGACCTCTGACATCAACAAGGCATTTTCCTCCACACATCTGCTGCTCACTGGATATTTTCTCATTTTCCCGCCATTCTCTGTAAACCCGAGAGATGGTTGTGTGTAAAAATACCAGAAATACTCAGACCAGCCCGTCTGGCACCAACAACCATGCCACGTTTAAAGTCTCTTAAATCTCCTTTCTTCCCCATTCTGATGCTCGGTTTGAACTTCAAGGCGTCTTCACCATTTCTATATGCCTACATGCATTGAGTTGCTGCCATGTGATTGGCTGATTAGCAATTTGTGTTACCAAGGATTTGAACGGGTGTACCTAATAAAGTAGCGTAGAGTGTATATTCTGTGTGAATTTACAATGTCAGTTCCAGTTTGCACCTAAACCAGTGTCGTCTAGTTCTTGGGCGCAATATTCAGCTATAATACCCAGATCCTGGTGCCAGAGTGGAAGAAGCAGTATCTTGACAAAGGAACCCAGGCTGGGTGTTGGACGGTCCGCCACACTGTATATATATAATCATTCAAAGAAATTTCTGTATGGACTAATGTCCACAGTACAGAAACTGAATAGACAGATTGGGCCTGGACATCTGCATGCTGATGCAAAATACTATGCCCTGGCCTTATAGAACCACCTAGGGACTGACTAAAAAATGTATGGATGATGTGCTCATGTAGAAAATCCTAAATCCGATCCAGCCATCAGAACCAGCTGGTCCATATAATAATGAAGAAAGGTAGGCGCAAAGGCAACTACCTGGTCCAACTAAGTTCATACTGTATATATTTTATATACAAGTCCATAACACTATAGGTCAGGCTGATCCAAGAGCTGTAGCTGACTCTGTTGATAAGGATGAAGCAGAAAATAGGAAAAGCACCTCTAAGTGTAGTAGGATAAGTAGGAATTTATTAGACCCCTAATTAGGGCTACTCACACAAGTAGTAAAAACATAAGCTTGTCTGTCATGTAGAGGATCCATCCAACTGGGTTGACATCGCCTGTTCGCTGGGGAGATGTGCTTCGGTGGCCTAAGAGCCGGTGTAGGAAGTCCACTGGTGTTGTACTGAAGCTGTGTAGCGCACCATGGACCGCAGCGTGGAGGAGACGTCGTTGAGCGTAATGGCGTCCGAGGATCCAGAGTGCTTTGCAATGCGTTTCGTAGCATGCGATGTGCCTTGTCCAGGCATGCGCGCTCCTTTCTCAAGCTTGCTCAAGCCAACCTGATACTGGGGTCTCCTGCTATCATCTGTTTAAGGTGTTATGTGGCTTTGCCCCATTGTGTACCTCCTAGGTGTGAATTCCCAATGTTAATTGAGTCAACTTTTGTTTCTGTCTCTCTGCTGATCTCTTGGAGATGTGATTAATATTGTGACCACAAGAAACACACCAGACAGGACAGGGATAAAGTTATGGAGAAGTTTAAAGCAGGGTTAGGGTTAGGTCATAAAAAAAAATATCCCAAGCTTTGAACATCTCAAGGAGCTCCGTTCAATCCATCATCGGAAAATGGAAAGAGTATGGCACAACTGCAAACCTACCAAGACATGGCTGTCCACCTAAACTGACCGGCCGGGCAAGGAGAGCATTCATCAGAGAAGCAGCCAAGAGGTCCATGGTAACTCTGGAGGAGCTGCAGAGATCCACACCTCAGGTGGCAGAATCTGTCCACAGGACAACTATTAGTGGTGCACTCCACAAATCTGCCCTTTATGGAAGAGTGGTGTAGCAGTGCCCCCATAGGGGCTGCCGAGTGATGTGGCCTACCTGTCACCCTGCCCAGCCCGGCATTCACCTCTCAGACACTCCAAGACCAGCCCAGTAACCCATCTTCAGGCCCTGCCAGCCCTCCTGGCTGCAGCTGCCCTTCTCTACTGCCCATGACACCACATTCCACACTGCTGGCTCTGCACCCATCCCAGACTGCATCCTCCCAGTCCTTCTGACTGTGCACGTCACTCTCGCTTCTCTCCTGGCTGCGACCAGTTGTTCCTCTCCCTGGAGACTTGCCAGCAATGCTCTCTCCTGCTGTCCTCTCTTGCTCCTCCTGTGCCTCCTGTTCAGAACCTTCACGATTTCTTTAAGGACTCCGTCCGCACTCGAGCCCAGGCCCAAGGTCATCCCCTCCCACCCAGACTGGGGGGCTCCCTCAAAGGCCCAGACAGCCTAGTATTCCATCTCCAGGCTCTGAACAACTCCAACTCCTCCCCAGCTGGGCTGACCCTGGGTATTTAAGGAGGCCTGCCCCCTGCCAATCCAAGTTGGGGATTGGTCAGAGCTCCTTAGAACACCTGAGGCAGCTCCACCTCTCCTCCTCTCTTTCCAGCACTTTCTAGAAAGAAGATGGAGGTCTTGGTGATGCTGCCTGTGAGTCAAATGTTCACCTTCCAGCAGGTCAACGACCCTAAACATACAGCCAGAGCTACAATGGAATGGTCCAGACCTAAATCCAATTGAAAATCTGTGGCAAGACTTGAAAATTGCTGTTCACAGACTCTCTCCATCCTATCTGACAGAGCTTGAGATATTTTGCAAAGAAGAATGGGCAAAAATTTAACTCTCTAGATGTGCAAAGCTGGTAGAGACATCCCCAAAAAGACTTGCAGCTATAATTGCAGTGAAAGGTGGTTCTACAAAGTATTGACTCAGGGTCACAGGAGTGAAAAACGAACTGAACTATAGTGGCGACCCGTCCATAGGGGGCGCCGCCCCCCCATCCATGAAATGGGCCCCCTAATCTACATGCGGGGTGCCAGATGCATGGATTTCAATGGTTTTTTTTTAGAAGCACATGATTAGAGCCTGAGGCTCTAATTGGCTTCAAAAAAGGATGGGCTCGGGTGGGCCCACTTGTGTGACAATAGCTAATTAATATTCACTATTGTCTTCCTGATTCTCCTCCTACCAATTCAGGAAGCAGTTCCTGAGACCTGATTGGCCAGAGAGTCTTAGGACTTCTGGCCAATTGGATCTCAGTAAGGACACACTTCCTGTTGAGGAGAAGCGATGGTCCCGGAGTGGGGAGCTGCAGCCAGGATCCATGTCTGCCTGATCTGCCTCCTTCCTAAGGTAAGGTAAGCCTCTGATCGCCACCGCATTCCTGTCCATCTCTCACCAGGGTGGGTGAATTGCCACATTCCCATCCATCTCCCGCGGGAGGGGGGTGGCGTTGGTTTGCCGCCTCCCCCAAAATATTGAGCACCAGCCGCCACTGCTGCACTCCTTTGATCCACAGGAGAAGTACAGCCAAACAAGATTTGGTTGTACTTCTCCTTTTAATTGCTCAGGCCCAGGAGGCTCCACCCACTACAGAAAACTACAGGTGGGGGCGGAGACAAGACCAGTCACCCTGCACAAGGAGAGAGAGCAGAGATGTGGGAGAGGCCCAGCAGGCTCCACCCATTACAGAAAACTAAAGGAGGGGCGGAGACAAGACCAGTCACCCTGCACAAGGATAGAGAGCAGAGATGTGGGAGAGGCCCAGCAGGCTTCACCCACTACAGAAAACTACAGGAGGGGGCGGAGACAAGACCAGTCACCCTGCACAAGGAGAGAGAGCAGAGACGTGGGAGGGGCCCAGCAGGCTCCACCCATTACAGAAAACTACAGGAGGGGGCGGAGACAAGACCAGTCACCCTGCACAAGGAGAGAGAGCAGAGCTGTGGGAGAGGCCCAGCAGGCTCCGCCCACTACAGAAAACAACAGGAGGGGGCGGAGACAAGACCAGTTACCCTGCACAAGGAGAGAGAGCAGAGATGTGGGAGAGGCCCAGCAGGCTCCACCCATTACAGAAAACTACAGGAGAGGGTGGAGACAAGACCAGTCACCCTGCACAAGGAGAGAGAGCAGAGATGTGGGAGAGGCACAGCAGACTCCACCCATTACAGAAAACTACAGGAGAGGGTGGAGACAAGACCAGTCACCCTGCACAAGGAGAGAGCAGAGATGTCGGAGAGGCCCAGCAGGCTCCACCCATTACAGAAAACTACTGGAGGGGGCGGAGACAAGACCAGTCACCCTGCACAAGGAGAGAGAGCAGAGATGTGGGAGAGGCACAGCAGGCTCCACCCATTACAGAAAACTACAGGAGGGGGCAGAGACAAGACCAGTCACCCTGCACAAGGAGAGAGAGCAGAGATGTGATGTCGGAGAGGCCCAGCAGGCTCCACCCATTACAGAAAACTACAGGAGGGGGCGGAGACAAGACCAGTCACCCTGCACAAGGAGAGAGAGCAGAGATGTGATGTCGGAGAGGCCCAGCAGGCTCCACCCATTACAGAAAACTACAGGAGGGGGCAGAGACAAGACCAGTCACCCTGCACAAGGAGAGAGAGCAGAGATGTGATGTCGGAGAGGCCCAGCAGGCTCCACCCATTACAGAAAACTACAGGAGGGGGCGGAGACAAGACCAGTCACCCTGCACAAGGAGGGGCAGGAGGGGGCAGAGACAAGACCAGTCATCCTGCACAAGGAGAGAGAGCAGAGCTGTGGGAGGGGCCCAGCAGGCTCCACCCACTACAGAAAACTACAGGAGGGGGCGGAGACAAGACCAGTCACTTTGCACAAGGAGAGCAGAGATGTGATGTGGGAGAGGTCCAGCAGGCTCCACCCACTACAGAAAACTACAGGAGGGGTGGAGACAAGACCAGTCACCCTGCACAAGGAGAGGCAGAAGGGGGCGGAGACAAGACCAGTCACCCTGCACAAGGAGAGGCAGGAGGGGGCGGAGACAAGCCCAGTCACCCTGCACAAGGAGAGGCAGTAGGGGGCGGAGACAAGACCAGTCACCCTGCACAAGGAGAGAGAGTGGCAGCGACGAGTCTTTTTTATACAACGTTTTTAGACTGGATTACTGCACAGATCTGAAAGAAATACACAAAGCTCACGAGACTCAAAGAAGAAGACACACGATGACTGGAGTTAGACATATTTGCTTAGCCCGGAGTTCACCTTTCAACGTTTCCATTCAGTGGTCTTTTAATCTTCTTTGACTTGTAATAAAGACTTGTTTACGTTCTATTCAAATATTATTCATTCCAATGAAGTAAAAAAAAAAAAATTGTTCGCTGTACAGCGTGATTGTTCTTTAACCCACACAAAGTCAAACTTTTACTTACTAAACACAACACGATGGAATGTTTTTATGTCAGTTTGATTTAATGGCATGTAAGTTAACAAATGCGCACATTATTCCTGTTTGCCGTACATTGCGTGGAGGAAGAGATTTTCCTCGCAAGGGCTCAGAGATGGCTGAAGCCCTCTCAATAGTGGGAAGAGAAAAAAAAAAAGAAAGAAAGAAAACTCTTAACCACCAAGTTTACATGTAGAGCTTTTCCCGGGCGATGAGTCCTCTCTATAGAATCTGAAGGACTGTTTACATTTCCTTTGTTGGTGTTTCTGTTCAGCGGAATGAAATGCGTCCTTGGGGCTTACAAAGAAGGGCAGACTCCAACTTTTCACTGAAAGGATGCTACGCAAATCAAGTTTATCTTATGTGAATCCTGCAGAATAATATTGACTTTCTTTTGTGTCTCTTAGGCCGCGTACACACGAGCGGACTTTTTTGGCAACAAAAGTCCGACGGCCATTCTGGCGGACTCTCGACGGACTTCCGATGGACTTTTGAACGAACGGACTTGCCTACACACGATCACACCAAAGTCCGACGGCTTTGTATGTGATGACGTATGACCAGACTAAAATAAGGAAGTTGATAGCCAGTAGCCAATAGCTGCCCTAGCGTGGGTTTTCGTCCGTCGGACTAGCATACAGACGAGCGGATTTTTTCGACCGGAACTCGAGTCCGTCGGAAAGATTTGAAGCATGTTTCAAATCTAAAGTCCGTCAGATTTTCGACTGGAAAAGTCCGCTGAAGGTCCGATGAAGCCCACACAAGATCGGATTGTCCGCCGGATTCGGTCCGTCGGACCAGTCCGGGTCGAAAAGTCCGCTCGTGTGTACGCTGCATTACAGTGACTTGAAAAAGTATTCACACCCCTTAAAATTTTTCACATTTTGTCATGTTACAACCAAATACTGTCACTACCGCCAGCTTCAGTCTCTCTGGTGGAACAGGAAAACCTGGAAAGACAGCAGGAGGCAGCGTGAGGGGAGGACCCCCTTCTGCCACCTGTAAAAGCGATCCAGCAGTTATAGCCACTAGGATCACTTTTATGCCCCGTACACACGGTCGGACATTGATCTGACATTCCGACAACAAAATCCATGGATTTTTTCCGACGGATGTTGGCTCAAACCTGTCTTGCACACACACGGTCGCTTAAAGTTGTTGGAAAATCCGATCGTTCTGAACGTGGTGACGTTAAAAACACGTACGTCGGGACTATAGACGGGGCAGTAGCCAATAGCTTTCGTCTCATAATTTATTCTGAGCATGCGTGGCACTTTGTACGTTGGATTCGTATAAACACGGATTTTGTTGTCGGAAAATTTTATAGCAAGCTCTCAAACTTTGTGTGTCGGCAATTCCGATGGAAAATGTGTGATGGAGCCCACGCACGGTCGGAATTTCCGAAAACAAGGTCCTATCACACATTTTCCGTCGGAAAATCCGACCGTGTGTACAGGGCATTACAAAAAAAGAGCATTGCTTGCTGAAAACAGCTGCATCATCCCGATATGACAACTTCAACCCCGCAATGTACCGGTGCGTCGCGGTGCCTGAAGATACATTTGTGTTTTGGAGTTTAGGAACCAATTTTCTATTGGGGAATTTTTTTATATTTTCTTTTGTATTTTTTATTTATACTTTCTCTAACGGGCATTTTTTTTTTTTTTTTAATTTTATAATTAGGGATGTGTTGAACTTCCTTGGGTTTGCCAAAGTAGCAGAGTTTGACTGTTACTTACCCAGTTTTAAGCCTCCTGGCTTAAAAGCTGTTTCTATTTCAGGTAATGAAAAACAGTATAGAAGCTACCAGGTGTCTGGGGATCAAGGACTCCACATCCACAGCAAAACCGATACAAAAGAGAAAGCAAAAACGGGGATTTTTAGGGTGCCAAACATTTCACAAGACCATTGTATACATAATAAAATAGCAATTATTCTGTGTACAAATTGTTAAAACAACGCCATCAAGGTATACATTTTAAAACCACTCCACAGAAAATGCATGCAGCTTGGACATACCAGCAGTGAGTTCAGCTCTACATGTTTCACTAAAATATGGCTTCTTCAGGAGTCTTACGAATACTGCAATAAATGTCACTATAAATAAAACATACAATTTGTGAGTAAAGAAAAAAAAAAATAAGAAAAAAAATATGAATATAAACAATCACATTGATCAGTAATTTACATAACCTTATTTCAGTTTTGGAGGAATGTCATACCAGGGTGCTCAAAAAACTTGAGAAGCCTGTGTGTCAAGGAGATCAGCCCAGGGAGATATTTCAAAGACCATAGGAGGGACAAGTCCCATGCATGAACACCCATAAAAGGTTAGATACCACCATTAAAGTTCACCCGTATATTAATGCAATGATTAAGATAGCAGAATTAATGGTAGCAACCCAACTAACATGTTACCTTTAATGGGTGAGGACCAGTGGCAGCTGGTGGTATATATTTTTTTGGGGGGGGGGTGGCAATCCGTCCGCCACCACCCCATACCCCCAGGTCGGTCGGGTCTGCGTTTACCCCTTTTAGGTCGTGGACTTTCTCCGGGTGGCGAGCGGCAGCTTCACCTTGCGCCTCCTTTTGTCTCTGCTTCACGGCAGCGTGGCTTCCCCTGCGTCTCCTCCCTCCTCCTCCTCGGCGGCCAATAGGATCGCTTCTCCTCTCGGCCAATCAGGTCTCGGGACCCGCTTTCTGAGCTGGGATTGGGTTGGAAGAGAATCAGGAAGATAGTAGTGAATATCCATTCGCTATAGTCACACAACTGGGTGGGCTCGGGTCGTAGTGCTCTGCGCCCCGAGCCCAACCTTTTTTGAAGCCAATTAGAGCCTCATGCTAGAATCATATGCTTCTAAAAAAAAAAAGGAGAAGTTGTACCAGTGTGTTAAGTGAAGGTTACGGGACACATTTCAACTGTGTGAACAAGATGGAGTCTCTTGTGCTTAAATGAACAATACAGTGAAAGTCCATGTCAGAATCCATGCGTCCGGTGTCCCGCATGTAGATTAGGGGGCCGGGCGCATGGACTTGGGGGGGAGGTGCCCCCATGCCCTGTATGGACGGGCTGCCACTGGTGGGGACACTTTTGAACATACAGTCGTGGAAGTTATTTATTGATTTGTCACATGGGCAAATACAGACAACCTCACTAGGAATGCATCTTGACCCTTTAGAATATAGAAAGGTGAGAGAAGGGAAAAAGGGACTCAGATCTCTCCCTCCATCAAAGCACTACAAATTTTTTTTTGTAAACAGGTCACCAACATGCCTCCATCGTCCACCAGCAATCCAAGCGCCACATGGCTGGCCGCCTGAACAACTCTTCCTAACCAATAAATCAGCTGCAATAGGAATCATCCAGGAGCTATCCTCGTTGATGTGAAGCCGCTACCAACTATCCGCGACCCGTTGTCTCCTTATAGGATGATTTAGATGGGCCTCAAAGCTGGACAGGATCATCTCACTCAGAGGTGGTCAACTTATGAGCTAAAAGGGGCCTCCCCTAACATCATGAAAGGGCCTGAACGGGATCTGGGGGCTAGCAACCCACATGGCTCCGGCAAGGAGCTAGTCCCCAGATCCCATCCAGGCCCTTTCATGATGTTAGGGGGAGGCCCCTTTTAGCTCATAAGTTGACCATCACTGAGTGAGATGATCCTTTACAATAATTCAATTCTAAGTACAATGTGTTGTTACCAGTGGTGGCCAGTGCATTGTGGGTGCACGGGCGCCACCTCCCTCCGACACCTCCGCCGCCCTCCCTATTCGTGTGCCCGGCCCCTTTCAGGATGCCAGGCACATGAATTACTATGGGTATAGGCGGGGGGGGGGTGTATTTTGAAGCACGTGATTAGAGCCAGAGGCTCTAATAGGCTTCTAAATAGGGTGGGCTCGGGGCGCAGAGCACTGTGTCCCAATCCCACCCTGTTGTGTGACATAGCGAATGAATTTTCGCTATTTTCACATTAACGTTCCTCCCTGGCAATCAGGAGGCAGGTCAGTGAGACCTGTCTCCCGATTGGCCACAGCATTAGGTGATCCTATTGGATGCCTAACGCTTTGGCGAAAGAGGAGACACGACGAAGGAACCGCTGGAGGAGCCAAGCGGACAAGGGAGTCGCCGCTTCCTGCCACTGCAGAAGAAGAGGAGGAGAGCCCTCTCACTCCAGGAGAGGAGCAGAGCCCCGCCACACGAGTGGTAAGTGCTGCCGGACCAGCTGCGGGGGGGGGGTTGGTTAAAGTGAAAGCCAGGGGACGTGCCTGGCTGCATATTATGGGCACAGTGGCTGTATTTGGTGGGCACAGTGCAGTGGCGGCTAGTGCTCAAAATTTTTTTTTTGGGGGGGGGGGGGCGCAAACGAACTGAAAAATTCAGAAAAATACTTTTAAAAAAAACATCAATTGCAGCGTCACTTTGCCCATCAAATTCAGCCACTGTGCCCATGAATTGCAGCCACTGTGCCATGAATTGCAGCCACTGTGCCCAGCAAATGCAGCCACTGTGCCATCAAATGCAGCCACTGTGCCCATCATATGCAGCCACTGTGCCCATCATATGCAGCCACTGTGCCAATCAATTGCAGCCACTGTACCATCAATTGCAGCCACTGTGCCCACCAAATGAAGCCACTGTACCCATAAAATGCAACACCTTTGCCCATCATATGCAGCCACTGTGCCCAGCAAATACAGCTACTGTGCCCAGCAAATACAGCCACTGTGCCCATCATATGCAGCCACTACTACAAATGCGTGATAATACTTGTAAAACAATATTTTGATTACAGCATAGTGGAGAACTAGATATGAGCAGGATTTTTTATGCTTTGTGATGTATGTACTTTTTATGTCATTCATAAATACATTTTATATTTAATGAAAAACATTTATTAAGACAATTTTGATCCCTTATAACGTCCCATTTATTATACTTGAAATAGGAACTATAAACACTCACCAGCCTCCATTATTCGTGGCATAGATTCAACAAGGTGTTGGAAACATTCCTCAGAGATTTTGGTCCATAGTGACATGATAGCATCACGCAGCGTCAGCAGATTTGTCGGCTGCACATCCATGATGCCAATCTCCTGTTCCACCTCATCTCATCTATTGGATGAGATGTGGTGAGTGTGGAGGCCATTGGAGTACAGGGACCTCATTGTCCAGTGGTGAGATGATTGGAGCTTTGTGACATGGAGCATTATCCTGCTGGAAGGAGCCATGAGAAGATGGGGACACTGTAGTCATAAAGGGATGGACATGGTCAGCAACAATACTCAGGTAGGCCGTGGTGTGTAAACCATGATCAATTGGTACTAAGGGGCCCAAAGTGTGCCAAGAAAATATCCCCCCACCATTACACCCCCACCACCAGCCTGAACCGGTGATACAAGGCAGGATGGATCCATGCACCAAATTCTGACCCCACCATCTGAATGTTGCAGCTGAAATCCAGACTCATCAGACCAAGCAACGTTTTTCCAATCTTCTATTGTCCAATTTTGGTGACCCTGTGCAAATTGTAGCCTCAGTTCTTAGCTGACAGGAGTGGCACACAGTGTGGTCTTCCCATCCGCTTCAAGGTTGGATGTGTTGTGCGTTCAGAGATGGTGTTCTGCATACCTTGGGTGTAACGAGTGGTTATTTGAGTTAATGTTGCCTTTCTATCATCTGGAACCAGTCTGCCCATTCTCCTCTGACCTCAACAAGGCATTTTCCTCCACACAACTGCCGCTCACTGGATATTTTCTTTTTTTCCCCACCATTCTCTGTAAACCCGAGAGATGGTTGTGGGTGAAAATCCCAGAAATACTTAGACCAGCCCATCTGTCACCAACAACCACGCCACATTTAAAGTCCGTTGTGCTGTTGGTTCTGGCCGCTGTCTGTCTCGGCCTGCCCTTCCTGCCTATTCCGGAGCTGCGACGCGCACTGAGGATCCCCCCTCCGCCTTGTTGTGACGTGAGGCGGGCGGGGCCTCTTCCACTGCACGTCGACGTCATGCCTCCCGCGCCGGCTGTTCAGCGTCCTTGCGATGCCATTATAGCGGCAGCGTGTGTTTTTCCTTCTCCAGCGCTTGGTGGGGTCGGTCTGACGCTTGCGGTCGGCCAGCTTGGTGTTTGGCTGGCGGGGTCGCGGCGCCTCCCGGTCCCCTTTGGTTTGCTGGCTGCATGACGTTGGGGGTGACTCTGCGGCGGCACTCCCAGCTTTGGCTTCTCCCAGTGAGGTGTCTCCCAATACACACTATGGCAACCATGCCCCTACTCCTACCCTTGCAGGTTTGGTGTTTCTTAACCCCTTTTCTTTCACTCACTTTTTTTTCTCTTTTTACACCATCCCCCTTTTCCTGGTCTCCCTTTGGACTATCCTGGTCATTTCTCTCATACTTCACTCTCTCTTTTTCTAAACTTTCTTTTTTCACTTTTCCATTTCTCTCTTCCCTTTTCTTTCACTCTTCTCACTCTAACCTATTTTCACTGCTCTACCCTCCTTTTATCCTTTCACACTATTCTCACCCATTCACTTCGTGTTTTTGCTTTTCAGGTTTTTTTCCCCCTCTCTTCGAGGTCACCCCCGTCACCTTTCAATTTGGACTCACACATTGACCCAATCTGGGGGTTTTCTCGGTGCTGGGTTTGCTGCCTGGATACGCCCCCTCAGCTTCGGACCCTGGCATTGTGGGCGGGCTTTGCATTCAGGGCTGCGCCGCCTTTGCACGGACGCAATTGTAAGTCCATGGTCTTTGTGGAAGAATGTGGAATTTCATGTTTTACATTTGCCCACTTGTCCTTCAAACTTATTCTAAATATTGCTATAGAACTTACAACTACCATTATATATATACTATTATTAGCAATGCATGTACGTTCCAATGTTTCTGTATTTCGAACTTTGCCATTTTTCTTTAGTGACACTGAGTATCACATATTCATTGTTATGTATTTTCTATTCATGTCCTCATATGTTTACATAGAAGTCCTTGTTGGAATGTATTATATGATTGAATACAAATTATAATTATTGAGCTATGTGCCTATAAATGTAAACTTATGAATTTATGTATTATTTTAATAATAAAAAAATTGATACTTTACTCTAGTTAGACTTCTGCTACCGCGTGCCTCATTTAAAGTCCCGCATCTGCTCTGCTCTCTTTTTTAGTTTCTATCCCTTAAATCTCCTTTCTTCCTCATTTCTGATGCTCGGTTTGAACTTCATGCAAATTGTCTTCGCCACGTCTAGATGTCTAAATGCTTTGAGTCACTGCCATGTGATTGGCTGAATAGCAACTTGTGTTACAGAGCGATTGAACAGGTGTACCTCACAAAGTGTCCGGTGAATGTATAGAGATGTGGGCATTTAGATATGAAAACATAAGTATGTATATATATTTTTTTTTAAACATACGGGATATCAATAATTGAAGAACGAGTACTTCACTCTGTGTTTTCTCCACCACAATGGCATCCTGCGGGCTTTGATTTTATACATTACATATCCTGAGTAATACTCAGCAGAAAAGATATAAAAAAAACTAAGACATTTCCTTGTCAGTCAAAGCAAGTCTATGTCCTTCCAAGCCAAGCCGGACGCGCTTTTTTTTTTTTTTTTTTTTTTCATGTTGGTTCTTGATAAAATGTATCCTGTCCAAACAGTAATTAGATCTCTCATTGATGCATTAGGCTATTACTAATTGTGAGTTTGTTTAGAGGGAAGGCTGTACACATAGATGGTGCCGGACATCTGGAACACATTTGTCCCTGTCTCCATTGATGGATGGAATGTACACTGTTACAGGGCCGAAAATCCATTACTGGTAAACACCAGGGATACAGGTAATGCAAATATGGATTATTATTTTTTTCTCCCCGCAATTAGCACTTGTTACCACTCGGCAACACGTGAAAAATTACATTTTTTTTCTTTTTTTTTTCTTTTAAAGGTTATTAACGTAAACTTTCAGCGCTGTCACTTTTTAAATGACAATTGCGCGGTCATGCTACACTGTACCCAAACAAATTCTTTACCATTTTGTTCCCACAAATAGAGCTTTCTTTTGGTGGTATTTGATCACCTTTTTTTGCTAAATGAATAAAAAAAGACCGAAAATTTTGAAAAAAAACGTTTTTCTTTGTTTCTGTTATAAAATTGTGTAAATAAGTACGTTTCCTCCTGCACTGATGGGCACTGATAAGGCGGTACCGCTGAGGTGGCATCAATGAGGCACTGATGAGGTGGCACTAATGGGCATTGACGATGGGCACTGACATGTAGCACTGATGGGCACTCATAGGTGGCACTGATGGGCACTGATAGGCGACACTGATGGGCACTGAAAGGCTGCACTGATGGGTACTGATAGACAGCACTGCTGGGCACTGATGAGCTGCTCTGATGGGCACTGATAAGGTGGCACCGATGAGGTGGCACCAATGAGATGGCACTGATGAGGTGGCACTGATGGGTCCTGACGAAGGGCACTGATGGGCACTGATAGGCGGCACTGGTGGGTGACACTGATATGCAGCACCACTGGGCATTGATAGGCAGCACTGATGGACACTCATAGGTGGCACTGGTGGGCACTGATGGGCACTGAAAGGCTGTGGTCATGGTTACTTATGGGTGGCACTGATGGGCACTGAAAGGTGGCACTGATGGGCACTGATTGCTGGCACTGATAGACTGCATAACTGGTGGCACTGGGAGGCATTTTTAATTGTCACTAATTGGCAGCTGCCTGGGCACGGATTGGCATATCCCTGGTGGTCCAGTGGGGTGGCCATCCCTGGTGGTCCTGGCAGCAACCTGGTGGTCCTGGGCGAGCATCCGAGGGGAGGCTGCGCTGATAAACAATCAGCGAAGACCCCCCTGTCAGGAGAGCAGCCGATCGTCTCTCCTCTACTCGCATCTGTTAGACGCGAGTGAGGAAAAGCCGATCAACAACTCTTCTTGTTTACCTCGTTATCAGCCGTGATTGGACACGGCTGATCACGTGGTAAAGAGCGTCCGTCAGAGGCTCTTTACCGAGATCAGTGTAGCGGTGGCCAGTTATCCTGCTGGATGTCATATGATGCCCAGTCAGGATAACTGAACCAACGCCCAGCCATCATTCTGCTATAGGCCGAGCGGGAAGTGGTTAAAGAACTAAAACTGAAATGTAGAATTGATTGCTATGCCATTTTACGGAGTAAAAAGGGAAAAAGCCTAGACAGAGGGCCAACGTGACTGAGTTAGAAGGGGTTTGAGCATAGGAGGAGTTATGTGAGTATAAAGTAATGGAGAAAGTTTGCACTCACCAGACCCGTCTGAGGTACGTCTCCCATTATTCTGGCTGGTGGTACCTGCGATGTTGGTTTGTCTCCAGGCCGGTGCTTTCTGCAGCTGGAGGCCTAAAATGGTGGTTACGCAGGTACTTGGAAAGTATGCCCACAAGGACCTTGGGGCCCCTGGAATACTGTCTGATGTTCATGTGTTAATATGTTTAATATGGTATTTATTTATTTGGTTAATAAAAGGCTGCTATGACCATTAAACTCCAGTCTGTGTCATGCCTGGTCAATTTTACTATAAGTGGTCGGTGGAGAAGTGGTCAGGCACTTTGGGTCAAAGCCTCTTTGGTACCCTAGTCATGTAAGTTCTTGTTTTTAGAAATTACATTTCCATCAAAATTTGCAACCCACTATCATTTTCACATTTTTTTTAATATTTTTTATTTTATTTTTTTAATTTATTAAAACCCTTTGTGGGGGGCATAATGTATGGTGTCTGTCTACAGGATACCCAAGAAAGCTGAATACTGCTAGACTGGTTGTGGGTGGGGCCTACTCGCCCTGCACGTAGGGGTTCCTTTCTTATGTACGCCCAGGACAAGGCGGGGCCACGTTCATGTGAAGGTCAAACATTACAGCGGTACCTTGGCGTTCGCTGTATCCAGTACTTAATTATACAGCGTTCCTCTGTAAACTAGACATGTGCACCGTCAATAAATTTATTTTGTTCCATTCCGTTTCGTATTAGCCGTTAATTCGTACTTCGTGTCAAAAATTCAATTTAGATTGGTACGAAATACGATTTTTCGTTAGGTTTGTTAACTTTTTGTAACAATTACGAACGTTCGTTATGATGAATTTAAAAAGCAAAAAATACCTTTCTCAATATGGCATTCGTCTGACTCATTATGCTCATTATGAGGAGCTCCCACCATCCCTGTGCTGTGCTCATTATGAGGGGCTCCCACCATCCCTGTGCTGTGCTCATTATGAGGGGCTCCCACCATCCCTGTGCTGTGCTCATTATGAGGGGCTCCCACCATCCCTGTGCTGTGCTCATTATGAGGGGCTCCCACCATCCCTGTGCTGTGCTCATTATGAGGGGCTCCCACCATCCCTGTGCTGTGCTCATTATGAGGGGCTCCCACCATCCCTGTGCTGTGCTGACTTCCTGGGTTTGTACCCCTGCTGTGCTCATTATGAGGGGCTCCCACCATCCCTGTGCTGTGCTGCCTTCCTGGGTTTGTACCCCTGCTGTGCTCAATATGAGGGGGCTCCCACCATCCCTGTGCTGTGCTCATTATGAGGGGCTCCCACCATCCCTGTGCTGTGCTCATTATGAGGGGCTCCCACCATCCCTGTGCTGTGCTGCCTTCCTGGGTTTGTACCCCTGCTGTGTTCATTATGAGGGGCTCCCACCATCCCTGTGCTGTGCTCATTCTGAGGGGCTCCCACCATCCCTGTGCTGTGCTCATTATGAGGGGCTCCCACCATCCCTGTGCTGTGCTCATTATGAGGGGCTCCCACCATCCCTGTGCTGTGCTCATTATGAGGGGCTCCCCCCATCCCTGTGCTGTGCTCATTATGAGGGGCTCCCACCATCCCTGTGATGTGCTCATTATGAGGGGCTCCCACCATCCCTGTGATGTGCTCATTATGAGGGGCTCCCACCATCCCTGTGCTGTGCTGACTTCCTGGGTTTTCAACTTCATCATAACGAATAATCGTAATTATTATGACAATAATAAAACGATATTGACGAACATTCTTATTTTGTCCGATTCTGAATCTCCCATCGACTACCAGTACCAGTCTCCCACTCCCATATTTAAAAAGGTAATTTTCCCAACCTTGTCTCAGCAGTAGAAGAAAACCTCTGATTGGTCAACAAAACACCAGTCACGTTTCCGTTGTAAAGGAATTTGGATCCGAAATTCATCAACGAAATTTTGTATTTCGTATACAATTCGGAAGCATAGAAATTCGTGCTTCGGATGCTTCTGAATGAACGAATTTTCGGAAATTTGAACGAATTTTCGGAAATTCGTACGAATTTTCGATTTGTACAAAACGAACCGCACATGTCTACTGTAAACGTGATGTCTTATGTTACTACACCCCTTCCTCCTATATGTTGCATTTAGGAGGGACACTGCTGGACCTCATGCGCACTTTCACTTAACCAATTCACTCTCCCATAGCATGCAGCCATGGGGTCTCCATACCATGGGTTCTGTCCCAGTTCCTTTTGGGGAACCCACCACCAGGGAGGGTGGCAGAACACTGACCCCCTCATTAACGGAGGACCTGTCACCTATGCCAGGTGCCTCGCTTCATGAAAGGCTGTTTACACTTCCCACCAGTTCTTGGTTATCGTAACAACTGCAACCAAATCTCCTGCTGAGTTAACCTTTTGTAGTGGCCTTGCTTCATGCCCCATGTGTGTTTTAGAGGCCTTGTTCTTCTGATACATCATATGTTACCATGCACCCCTTTGAATAACTTCAGACCAGACCAGTACTGCTCTTGCTATTTCAAGAGCCCATAGCCGAAAGCAATTTTTATCAAAACAAGACACATCGCCTCTCCATGCAGGGCTCTGACATTTGATTATCTAATGATATGATATTGTTCGGGACCAATGGTCCTTCATTTCTATATCAATGTTTAATGTTACGTATCGGCGTTGAGAGAGACTCCTCCTGCACTTGTTCTTAGTTTTTGCATAGTATTTTTGGCTATGCAACTGTCTAAAAAACAAATAAAACAAAAATAACATTCAAATGAAAGAAAACTCATCAATACCTGAGAGAGATGGCTGGTCTTGCCCCTACCGGGACACAGTTTGCTCCCAATAGGGATGTCCTGGGGGCACGACCAACATCACCAGTAAATGACAGAGTTCCTCATACTTATTGTTCTTATCGTTCTGTCTTACTTTTCCTGTATTGTTCGAATTTACCGTGTTAAGTAACACACCAATGTACTTATCCTTATATTGACAGAAAATGGATGATGTCCTATCTGGATGTTTGTATTTTTATTTGAAAATCTTCAATAAAAACATGGTAAAAGAATAACTTCAGACCAGGCTTAGATTATTTTAAAAACTTTATTGAGAACTCTTTTATAACCATGTTCATACACGTGTAGCACAGTTCCAACCCTAACTGACCAAGCTGAGACAGCCCAGGCGTAACTTAATAGGGGTAGTCCATATCTATGGGTGAATGAGAGCGCTTTGGTACACTTCCTGGAGAGTCAAGTGGTAGTGGGATTACCAAAGATGTACATACAACTGAGTAGTATATAACAAATTGCAAAACCATGAAGAAAAGATATAGGACAATATAAAAACAATACAGTACATCAGGGGCGTAACTAGAAATAGCAGGGCCCCATAGCAAAATGTTGTATGGGGCACCCCTGCAAACAGCCCCCCCCCCCACAGCTGCCCTAGTGTCAATGCAGCGTGACCCGTGCCACATACAGCGTGACCTGTGCACAATACAGCATGACCTGTGCCCCATACAGCGTGACCTGTGCCCCATACAGCCCCACCTATGCAGAGGAAGAGGCAAGCCACCCGGATCAGCAGAGAGCGGGATTTCCCGCTGTAATAGCTTTCATTTGAATTTCCTGTCTTCCCGGGACTCGTCGTCACATAGCCCCACCTCTTGGTCCAATGCCTTTGATGACGTCACATGTCCCGCATTGGATCGGCGTTCTGTCTATCAAAGGTGCCGGGCCAAGAGGTGGAGCTATGTGACGTGAGCCCCGGGAACACTGGAAGTTCTAATGAAAGCTCTTACATTGGGCAATTCAGCTCTCTGCTGATACGGACAGCGCGCCTCTTCCTTTCCTCTCTCTTCCCCTGGCTGGGAGACTGTGCCGGCGGTGCTCTTATCCTCACTGGGCCCCACTCGGCTGCGGGCCCCATAGCGCCCGCATGGGTCGCTATGGTGGTAGTTACGCCCCTGCAGTACATATGTTAAACTCCATACATTGCTGGGGTAAACCTATTAACCAGGATCCCAATTAGAGTCACTGTGTTGGCCGCCAGCTGTCAGAGTAGAAGACTACTAGACATAACTTGTGTCCTCCAAAGCTGGCAGATTCCCCTGAACTCTGGTATCTTGTGTAACTACATGAAGCAGAAGCCCCTTCTCAGCATCCCATGTGCAGGCTCTCCCTGGGACCCAGCCTTCCCGCTATTTAAACATGCCCTGGGAAAGAAAGCAGGGCCCAAAAATCCAGGGAGAGAAGTCCAGACCCAATTAGCCCTTTTTCCAGCCTGGGCAGGCCAAATAAACTTGCTAGGAACAAAAACCTCTTTGTAGGCACCTGCCCACATGGTGAACAGAGGAGGCCCTTAGTCCATGCTAAAGAAGTCTACTCCTGTAAGTGTTCTCAGTCCAGCTTTCTTTCAACCCTCACCTGCAAAATCCCTGCAAAAGCGAATCAATTAGGCCTCCTAAAATGCAATCCTTTTACTCTTATTATGATGAATAAAAATTAAACTGGACTCTCAACCAAACAACTTCACTCTACTAACCTTCTACTGGAGACTCCGGGACCTCTTGATTTCAAGGAGCAGCCTTTTATTTCAAAATATCAAGGAATCCAAATTCCTACAAAAATCCTGCTCCAGGGCTCCATATACTCAGGAACAGGAATAATAGGGGAACACTTATTCAGATGACTTCCTTTATTTTGGGAAGATTTTTTCTTGCTTCTTACAGTATCTCTGGAAAATAATGTTTTCTTTACGCATCTTCTTGAGGGCCTAATAAAGAGGACACTATGAGCACTTGTAGTACAAGGATCCCTCTTCTTCTACCTAAATCATCATCATTCAGGTCAGCAGCAAAATTACCATTCTATGTTGTTGCCTCGTTATCCTTTTTACTCTCCTTGTGTTGCCTCCATTTTAACATCTGCCACCTCTCCACCTCTTCAGATACCTCTGTAACACCCTTCTAGACAGGTTGCTAGGTGGCAGGAAAAATGTAGCTTTGGTTGGGTAGTAATCAGCCCAGCTTGATTTGTATAGTTTTGCACTTGATTTCTCCCTAAGCTCTCTGGGACTGTGACTTCTCACTGCTGCCAGTAGGGTTTTCTCGTACCACTGGCTATTGTAGGAGATTTCACCATTAAGCTGAGTTATACACATTTATATTTCCCTTAGTAAGAGGTCCAGGGACCTGGGGCATGATAGGGGAGAGTATACAGTAAATATTTGGGAGAAGCCATGTGCTGTCCCTCTTGCCTCATGCTGAGGCCTGGGAAATTGCTGCTGAGCTGTCTATGATGTTGGACCCTACAGCCTGATTGGGGCCCAGTATGTACTGTGGGGGCAGCCTTACGCACCTAGCCTAGGAGCTTAACCAGCTTGAGAAGTTACAGTTCCTGAAGGCATTGCTGCCTATCTGGGTTGATGTTCACCAAGGCCCTAGCTGTGGCAGAGCCGAGGGACCTACTCTTGCAACTACAGAGACACCCCTGAGACTTCACCCTGAAAAAACCTTCACTAGAAGACAATGAGAAGCTAAGTCTGGGCAGATTTTCAGTGGCCTCTTGAGTAAAGACTGTTTGCTGATCTGGGCGGCATTGGTGCTTTTAAGGATGTAATGCCGCGTACACACGAGCGGACTTTACGGCAGAAAAGGTCAGACGGAACTAATCCGTCGGACATTCCGATCGTGTGTGGGCTTCATCTGACCTTCTCTGTCAAAAAATCTGACGGACCTTAGAAGTAGAACATGTTTCAAATCTTTCCGACGGACTCGACTATTGGCTACTAGCTATTGAGCCTCCTTTTCTAGTCCGGTCGTACGTCATCATGTTCGAAACAATCGGACTTTGGTGGGATCATGTGTAGGCAAGTCCATTTCGTTGGAAATCCATTGAAAAGTCCTTCGGGGTTCAGTCCGACGAGAAGTCCACTCGTGTGTACGCAGCATAAGAGCCAGTGTAGCTGTATGGGGTACAGTTTTCACAATGCCCCTGATCTGGCCCTACCTTCTAGTCTTGGAGGTCAGAAAGGGCAGTGAAGTTAGTGTCCTTTTTCATTGGAGCTAGCATTGATTCCGGGATGCCGGGATTTACTTGCAACCTCAGCAGTGTCCCGGCGAATCTGGGACGGATTGGAGGTAAGATTACTGTACCACCTTCCACCCATTTTTTGTACAATCTCCCTTAGATCTACCATAAGCTATGCAGTGCAAAGGCCTGCCTGATTTGATACAAATTGAATGGATTGTTGCATAGTTACATAGTAGGTGAGGTTGAAAAAAGTCCATCAAGTCCAACTCACATTGGTCAGTGGTTTTTACTATACTTTTTGGTGCATTTGTCTTTATTACAGGAAGTCTCGCACTGGATTACTGCACAGATCTGGAAGAAATACACAAAGGTCACCAAGATTGGTAGCGTTGGGCGAACGGTATGGGGCCCCGCCGAGTGCCCTGCAATGCAGTGCATTCTGTGCCCTGCCCAGTCAGTCCCTAGGAATAGCTAGTTGTTAAAGAGTGGTGCCGCGGAGCCGGCCACGCCATCCTTAACAACCATCAGCTGTCAATGGGCTTCCTGGCTGACAGCTGAATAAAAAAAATAAATAATTTGCTGATAAAAAAATTGTAAAAAAAAGTCATCACAAGGCGGGGCGGTGCCACCAGGTAACGCTGCCAGGTAGCTCCGCCCTTACCTGTATAAGAACTGTCCAACAGCGGAAGAGGCATTCGGCGGTCTACCGTCAATGAAAGCGGAGGGAGTTTTTTTTTTTTGCTCTTTTTCGGGTGCGGTATGCGGCGTGATTGATAATGGATTTACACCGGGGGGACAATTTTTGAATTATTTTTATATTTTATAAGGAATTTCCAAAAAACGGTCTCTGTGTTTTTATTATTTTATGGTGAATGGGTACCATACTCATTCACATGGGGGGCCGGGATCTGGGGGCCCTCTTGTTACAGGGGACTTCCAGATTCCAATAAGCCCCCCACCCGCAGACCCCCACAACCACAGCCCAGGGTTACAGGGAAGAGACCTTTGTCCAAAGCAACATGGGGACAAGGTGCTTTGGGGCAGGGGAGGGCAGAGCCCCCTGGGAGGATCTCCCATCCTGGAATGGTGTCATATGACATCCTGGGCTTCCCGGCCATCTGGAGGGCACGCGCGCCGCCGCCTCGCTTGGGAGCTGGTGCACATGCCCGGTGGCCGCTATGTCCGTCGGACACCCCCGATTGCCCAATAACAGAGCAGGACTGTGGATCTGTGTGTGTAAACACACAGATCCATGTCCTGTCAGGTGACAGGAGACCAATGGTGTGTTCCCAGTACAGAGGAACACCGATCGGTCTCCTCCCCTTGTGAGTCGCCTCCCCCTACAGTTAGAATCACTCCCTAGGTAACACATTTAACCCCTTGATCGCCCCTAGTGTTAACCCCTTCCCTGCCAGTGACATTTATACTGTAATCAGTGCATTTTTATAGCACTCATCGCTGTATAAATGTGAATTTTTCCCAAAATAGTGTCAAAAGTGTCCGATGTGTCCGCCGCAATGTCACAGTCACAATAAAAAAAACGCAGATCACCGCCATTACTAGTTAAAAAAAAAAAAATAACAATATAAATGCCATAAAACTATCCCCTATTTTGTAGACGCTATAACTTTTGTGCAAACCAATCAATATACGCTTATTGCAATTTTTTTTTACCAAAAATATGTAGAAGAATACATATCGGCCTAAACTGAGGAATACAATTTTATTAAAATTAAATTTTTTTTTTCAAAATGGGATATTTATTATAGCAAAAAGTAACAAATATTGTTTTTTTTTTTTCAAACTTGTCGGTCTTCTTTTGTTTATAGCGCAAAAAATAAAAAACCGCAGAGGTGATCAAATACCACCAAAAGAAAGCTCTATTTGTAGGGGAGAAATGATAAAAATTTCATTGGGGTGCAGTGTAGCACGACCGCGCAATTGTCATTCTAAATTGCGACAGCGCTGAAAACTGAAAATTGGCCAGGGCAGGAAGGGGGTGAAAATGCCCGGTATTGAAGTGGTTCAAATCACTGCTCCTGAAAAAACAATTGTTTTTAAAAAAATGTTGCCATTGATACCTGTCCCCCAGGGCAGTTTCCGAACCCCCCCATACCACTTTTATGGCCAATTACTTGCATATAATCCTTCAAAATAGGCACTTTTTGATTTTTCCTGTTCGGCTCTCATAGACTTCAATGGGGTTCAGCGTTCGGGTTAGAACTTTTCCCCCTGTTCGGGAGTTCTGCTGCAGACCGAACGACCCATTCCATTGGCCCATTCCTAATGACAAGGAGGTCAGCTTTAAGTACAGCAGCCGTATTACCCGGGATGACACGAGCATTTCCCTAACCCGTTCTATTGGATGCCCAGACTTGCTCTTTCAAAGAGCTCTTATTTTTCCCTAATAAATGATACATTTTATTTCTTAGTCAATTATCTCACCGTCCAGGGAGATTGGAGATAACCCCGGGATCATTTGCTCAGCTGATTTTGAAAACTTTTTTTTTTTTTTATGGACTGATTATTAGACCTCATTAATGGCAGACACTTCTACAGACGGATAATTCCACGGAAACGCATCAAGCTGACATGTTAACGGATGACCACGTCCCACGGGCAGATTTGTAAAGTCGCTTGGCTGTTCCGAGACTCGGATCTGCAAATGACTGGTTAGACATCTGGTAATGAAAAAGCCGTCACTGTGAATACCCAATTAGAAGCTCGGGCAGATATTTGTCACTTTGGATCATGTAAAAATGAAGGACCTCATTAACAGAACAAAGGTGCGCGATCAAAACCTTATCTCGTCGCTCCTTCCTCAGAGATCACCCGAAAAAAAGAGGATGATGTATCAATAAAATATGTTCAACTGCAGCAAAAAAAAAAATGGTTTCTTTATTTTTAGAAAAGTTCGGATTGCAACCTTCGCAGTCATAAAATATGCAGCCGATTTTTATGTGGCGTCGTTTAGTGTTGCGGCTTCTATTTGATTTTATGCCCACAATTAAAAGAAAGAAAAGAAAATCATGTCTTTAGAAATTAGGATTGGAACTGGCAGTTATTTAAGCCACCAGCATTGGAACAAAAAATGTAAATCTACATAAAAAAATAAAAAAAAAGAATAAAAAAAAAAAAGTATAAAAAAATATTCTCAACATATCGTAGCAATATTTAGTTGTTTTTTTTTATTATAGATATGCCGGAATTCCCTTATGTTCACATTTGCTTATACACTGTTTTGTATGTACATCTGTTTTCGAAATTTCGCAATAAAAAATGACATTGAAACTAAAAAAAAAAGTCAACAAAAAAGAAAAAGTGAAAAAAAACAAACAAGAAAAAAAAAAAAGAAATATATATAAAAGAAAAAAAAGTCACAGATTGTAACTAATAGTGATGTAAGCCACCAGCACTTTAATGTAAATTTACAATCTACAAAAAATATGAAAAAAAAAAAGAATAAAAACATTTAAAACAGTAAGAAAAATATGGAAAAAAAGAAAGAAAATAAAAAAAGGGAAAAAGTCACAGATTGCAACTGATACTGATTTAGGCCACCAGCACTGTAATGGAAATTTACAATCTACAAAAAATATGAAAAAAGAAAAAAAGAAAAAAAAACATTTAAAACAGTAAGAAAAATATGAAAAAAATAGAGAAAATTAAAAAAAGTAAAAAAGTCACAGATTGCAACTGATACTGATTTAAGCCACCAGCACTATAATCGAAATTTACAATCTACAAAAAATTATAAAAAAATTTAAAATAATAAAAAGTAAGCAGCCGGTTCCAGTGTGAACCCAGCCTAAAAGCGTGCATATTATGGGCATAATGGATTGTAAATCTCTCCAGGCCTCAACACCACGTCTCAGGAAGCGGAGAGTCAGCCTGCTTCTGCAACAGGGACAGGTCCTCTTTTAGTCCTGAAGGAACCACTATGTATTTAACTGCCAGAAGAGGCAGACCAAGGAAATCTCTACAAAAAATCATAGTGGACTGGTGGTAACTGGTGCGTTGGCCAAAATGCAAAACCAAGTTGCAGGCCAGAGACAGTGGCAAATGGGCAGAGACTAAGAAGTCCTTCAGTCACTAATGATTCCATGCCAAGCTGAAATCAAACAGCTGTGTTTATTTAAAGGCAACTTCTACCTCAGAAGCAGTTGGCCGGTGAGTCTTTATCAGATTGGCCAGATGGGTCAGCCTTAGCTTGCTTCTAGGAAATTGCTATGGCAAGTTGGCATATCAGAAGCAAAAAGTGGATGTTTTAACTCTGTCCAAACTGACTGTGTGGATCTCTATTGCAATAATGCTCAGGTACTAAGCTAATCAACTAATGCCACGTACACACAACCGGACTTTCCGGCAGAAAAGGTACGACGGTCTTCCCGATGGACTTCCAACCGAACGGACTTGCCCACACACAAACGGACCAAAGTCCGTTAGTTTTGAACGTGATGACGTACGACAGGACTAGAAAAGAAAGTTCAATAGCCAGTAGCCAATAGCTGCCCTTGCTTCGTATTTGGTCCGTCGGACCAGCATACAGACTAACGGTTTTCCCTATAGAAATTGATTCCATCGAACATATTTGAAACATGTTCTATTTCTAGGTCTGTCGGAATTTTTTGATGAAAAAAATCAGATGAAACTCACACACGATCGTAATATCCGACTAAATGATTCAGTCGGACCTTTTCTGCCGGAAAGTCTGGTCGTGTGTAAGCAGCATTAGTCGTTTAAAAGGTACCTCTGCCTCAGAAGCAGCCGGCCAAACAGGCTTCATAAGATTAGCCAGGGGTGCCTTTCTGCCAGAAGAAAAGCAATATCCTTTGCAGAGACCCTGGGACAGCGAATGGATCTGGAGATGAAGAAGGTTCTTACTACTATTAAGAAGTGTTTTGTGACCTGCGGTGGAGCTCACTTCGGTAGCCAGGCTGTCAGGATCCCACACAAGATGAAGCCAGGGCTCTGGTCAGTGATAAACTCACTATAATGGCGGATCCTGGAGTGAAAATGAAGTAGCCAGTGATGCAGTTCAGCCACTGTGTATACAAGACTGTATGGTGCTTCTCTGGTAGTCAGTTGTGGTCAGTTAACCCTTATGGCTCATCCCACAAGTAACACATACCGCTTTTAAGTCAGAGTGGTGACTGACATTTCAATTCGGATCTGGTGATATCTAGAAGGGGGACCAATCCCTTGTGTTAATCACCAAAGAAAGTAACGAAGATTGAATGACAGATTAAACCTGGGAAAACTATAGAGGAGAATAAAGAATCAATAATCATCTTTACTTGTTTACCTAAACCCAAGTCGCCCAGTAGGGTCAGCTGACAGAATTATATGTAAAATCTGAGCTTTAGGATCCGTGGGTCCTGTGCATTAAGGAAGCCATTGGAATTTTTCATTTCTCTCCTCCAACTCTTTGCATTCCCTCCATGACGCGTTAGAACACAAGGGTTGTGACTGCATGTTCAGTCAAAAGTAGGACTTGGTCAACAAGCAGAAGGATCCAAAACCGCATATGTCATTATTGCAATCAATCTCTCCAGCCATCAGTAAGGCTTGGCTTCCACAAATCGTTCCACATTATTTCCAAGGAGTACCGTTAATAGTGGTGCGACTTCAAATCGCAGCGACTTCAAAGTAGTCCCTGCACTGCTTTGATCCCACTTTGATGCGACTCAAGAATACACAGGCATTGCTTCAATATCTCATAAAGGTTGCATCAAAATCTCACAACTTTTTAGGTAGCAATAGTGGAAACCTAGGCGAAGATTGTAGATAGGTAAGACTATCTACATGTAGATAGTCAGACCTAGCAAGTGCGTGTGTATTGTATACACACTTTGAGACACCCATGTTTCTGCAAGAACCTTCGCTTGGCTGTTCCAGAGTTCCCTACGACTTCATCTGACAGACTGTGACCTTTCCACAAACACTGGGCATTTCCCAGGATATTAGGTCCAGTAGTGCGGGAGCAAGGACTTCTGGTGAGCCTTGTTTGGGCAGCAACCTGGTGCAATGTTTTCCAGGTCCTGGGGAAAAAAGTTCTAGTTCAGACTCTGATAGAATTGGGAGGAGCCATCATCGAGAGACCAACTAGTCTCATTACAGCAATGACCTGCCTGGAAGCAGTTCTGAATCTCTGAAGAATACAGTAGAATTACCCTCAGAGAGAGCAACAGTATAAGTATCTCACTTGAACAAATTATAGCTCTTTCCTATTGGTTTCCATTGGTGGTCCAAGGGGCCCAATAGAAGGTTGACAACGGTATTACCTATTGTTTCGTAGTAAGGGAAGATTTGCTTCCTGCACCAGGAACAGTGAGGTAAGAGCGTAAGGTACAAAGCCGTTGGATGTCAAGGGATGGTCTCTAAACCAACAAAAGCCGTTCAAGGGTTCGGCAACAAATAAAGGTATCAGGATATTGATCTGGCAGTAACCTTGGGTCTTCCCAGAGGTGGAAGCAGTGAAACTTCTGAGATCCAGTTGGGTCTGCAGATTAGCCAGTATGTATATTGAACAAACCTAATAGTCTCTAGGATCCTTATCATCAGGATCCGCAGTCGTTCAGTGGTGATGAGGACAATAATTGCCCAGTGGCTTGCAAGCCATGATAACTGCGGGTACAGTCTCAGATCCGAGAACCTCCTATTCTCCTTTCTGAGATCCAACACCTCATACAGCGTGGCCAATGTTGTCTTCCAAAGTCAGACAAGTTATATCTAGATGCTGGAGACCAGAAAGTGTAGGCTCACGTGGAGGTCTCACATTTAATGTTAGAGTTTTAGTGTGAAATCTTATGGAGGTCAGGGGCCTACTCCAAACTTTAAGTACATTAGAGCAGGGGAAACCCTACAGAATTTAAAGGATGGAATCTTCTGTTCCATACTGTAAGGATTGAATTGTATACAAGTAAGCCTAGAGATGTCATTAAAAGATAGATGAGGATCAGTCATGTCCTCACTCTCTGGGAACTGTTGCATAGTTGCATATCTTGGCAAACCAATTCTGAAAGACCTGGGCAGGTTGTTCGTTCCCCCCCTGGGGTCTTCCAAATAGTGTGGGACACATTGTCTCACTCTCCATTCAGAGGTACAGTAGGTGACCGCGATATTGTGTCAATCTCGCCACATTTCTCGGCGAGATTTGACACCTGCGAGCCCCGTCGCAGGAGCCAGCGCCGAGATGGCTCACTCATCGGGAGAGGAAAACTTTGTTTTCCTTCCGCGACGAGTGACAGGCAGTGCTGACAGCTGTCTGGTATGAATCCTGAGGCGGGAACACCGCGCCAAATTTTAAATGAAAAAACCGGCGTTGGTTCCCCCCCCCAGGGGCATACCAGGCCCTTAGGTCTGGCATGGATTGTAAGGGGAACCCCCTACGCCGAAAAATCGGCGTGGGGGTCCCCCCCAAATCCATACCAGACCCTTATCCGAGCATGCAGCCCTGCCGGCCAGGAGAGGGGGTGTTGACGAGCGAGCGCCCCCCCCTCCTGAGCCGTACCAGGCCGCATGCCCTCAACATGGGGGGGTGGGTGCCTTGGGGGAGGGGGGCGCCCTGCGGGGCCCCCCCACCCCAAAGCACCTTGTCCCCATGTTGATGAGGACAAGGGCCTCTTCCCGACAACCCTGGCCGTTGGTTGGCGGGGTCTGCGGGCGGGGGGCTTATCGGAATCCGGGAGCCCCCTTTAACAAGGGGGCCCCCAGATCCCGGCCCCCCCACCCTGTGTGAATGAGTTTGGGGTACATGGTACCCCTACCCATTCACCTGGGGAAAAGTGTCAATATAAAAAAAACACACAGTACACAGGTTTTAAGAGTCATTTATTAGTCAGCTCCGGGATCTTCTTCCGACTTCGGGGGGTCTCCTTCCGACTTCTCCCGGTGTTCGGCCTCTTCTCCCGGTGTTCGGCCTCTTCTCCCGGTGTTCGGCCTCTTCTCCCGGGCCCCGCCGCTATCTTCTTCCAGCTCTATTGCCAGCGAGGGGCCCGGTCTGCTGCCGCTGTCTTGCCGCCGCCGCTGTCTTGTCGCCGCTGTCTTGTCGCCGCTGTCTTGTCGCCGCTGTCTCGCCGCTTCTCTTCTTCCCCGATGTTGACACGACGCTCTCTCCGGCTCGAATGCTGTGTGCGAGCTGCGGAGCCATTTATATAGGCGGTGACCCCGCCCCCTTACAACATCATTGTCCCAGCATGCGCAGGGACTCTGGGGTCACGCCCCCTTATGACGCCAGAGTCCCTGCGCATGCTGGGACAATGACGTCGTAAGGGGGCGGGGTCACCGCCTATATAAATGGCTCCGCAGCTCGCACACAGCATTCGAGCCGGAGAGAGCGTCGTGTCAACATTGGGGAAGAAGAGAAGTGGCGAGACAGCGGCGACAAGACAGCGGCGACAAGACAGCGGCGGCGGCAAGACAGCGGCAGCAGACCGGGCCCCTCGCTGGCAATAGAGCTGGAAGAAGATAGCGGCGGGGCCCGGGAGAAGAGGCCGAACACCGGGAGAAGAGGCCGAACACCGGGAGAAGTTGGAAGGAGACCCCCCGAAGTCGGAAGAAGATCCCGGAGCTGACTAATAAATGACTCTTAAAACCTGTGTACTGTGTGTTTTTTTTATATTGACACTTTTCCCCAGGTGAATGGGTAGGGGTACCATGTACCCCAAACTCATTCACACAGGGTGGGGGGCCGGGATCTGGGGGCCCCCTTGTTAAAGGGGGCTCCCGGATTCCGATAAGCCCCCCGCCCGCAGACCCCGACAACCAACGGCCAGGGTTGTCGGGAAGAGGCCCTTGTCCTCATCAACATGGGGACAAGGTGCTTTGGGGTGGGGGGGCCCCGCAGGGCGCCCCCCTCCCCCAAGGCACCCACCCCCCCATGTTGAGGGCATGCGGCCTGGTGCGGCTCAGGAGGGGGGGGGGGGCGCTCGCTCGTCCCCACCCCCTCTCCTGGCCGGCCGGGCTGCATGCTCGGATAAGGGTCTGGTATGGATTTGGGGAGGACCCCCACGCCGATTTTTTGGCGTAGGGGGTTCCCCTTAAAATCAATGCCAGACCTAAGGGCCTGGTATGCCCCTGGGGGGGGAACCCACGCCGTTTTTTTTTTCATTTAAAATTTGGCGCGGTGTTCCCGCCTCAGGATTCATACCAGACAGCTGTCAGCACTGCCTGTCACTCGTTGCGGAAGGAAAACAAAGTTTTCCTTTCCCGATGAGTGAGCCAGCGCAACATGCACAGTACCCTGTCGCCGAGAACCAGCGCGATGCTATCGCGCTGGAAACACAATCTCGCGGTCAGGTACTGTATAAGACATCCTCAATATGGCCAGTAACACTGAAGAATAGGTCTAGAAGGATCTCAGATATCCAAGTATCAAGCCATAAACTACCTTGTTGCTGAAAGTATCAGGCAAAGTGGTTACATAGTAGGTGAGGTCGAAAAAAGACACAAGTCCATCAATTTCAACCTATGTGTGTGATCATACACATATATGTGTGTGATTTTATGGTTCTAGTCTCTTCCTCAGCACTATACAGAGGTCTGCATCTGTGCATCTGGGTTAAAACATCATCCTTCTTACATATCCAAACTAAAGTGTTTTGGAGTACCACAAGCATTGAAAATAGATTCAAGGTTGAAGAGAGACATAGAATTGGCCCTTCTTCAAGGAGAAAACAATAGGCTCTTTAGGCCTAACGGCATCAGAAGACAATTACTGTCCATTAAAGACAATCATAGTGGTGCGGATCAAGTTAGTCAAGGGGCTTAGTTGGCTAGGACAAATCCATCAATTGAGGGCAGAGACCGCTTTTCCAGATGGATTGCGCATCCATGGACGGAACTCCGAAGGACTAATATGAACTAATGTGTAAACTACGACCTGGTCTACATTCAACACGTTGGGGGCCCATTTTAAAGTGGACCCAGTGGCCTTAGCTACAATATATTTCAATCTTTGGTGGGATAGATCTAATCCTCGACTTAAACACGTCAGCAGTACCCACCCTTGTTGTCTGGTGATTTGGTACATCCCATACGTATATGCTGTCATGCTGTGTCAGGAAAGAGGAAAATGTTATACTTACCTGATGGTAATTTTCCTTTCCTGATGCAAAGCATGATAGCATATAGGTCCCTCCCGAAAGGGCTTTGCAGTTATGCTAAGTTACGAGAATGTGGCCTGCAGGGAGGGGACCTACTTTTATAGTATACCTGGTCCTGGAATAGGGCAGGGGGCATGGCCTACCCATACGTATATGCTGTCATGCTTTGCATCAGGAAAGGAAAATTACCGTCAGGTAAGTATAAAATTTTCTTCTTAATTTAGGCTGCCAGCACTATAATGGAGATTTACAATCTAAAAAAAAAGGGTAAAAAAAGAAATAAAAATATTTCAAAAAATAAGAAAAACATGAAAAAAAGCAAGAAAAGAAAAAAAGATATATGTAAAAAAAAAAAAAAAATAACAGAAAAAAAGAATAAAAGAATAAGGAAAAAGTAAGTAAAAAAAGAAAAACGCGAAGAAAAAAAAAGAAAAGAAAAAGTTATATAAAAAGAGAAAAAAGGTCACAGATTGTAACTAGTACAGTAGTAATTTAAGTCACCAGCACTATAATGTAAATGTACAATCTACAAAAAAATAAGTAAAAAAGAATAAAAATATTTTTAAAAAGTATGTAAAAAGAGTGCAGCGCTAAAAATAAAAAATATTTATAAAGTGCATTTGTGCGAATGCAAACAAATATATTAATATATTATATATAAATAATATAATATATAATAATATAATTATATATAAATAATAATAACTGTGAATAAAGTCTGAAGACACATATGCAAAATGACATCACATGAGACTATAGTGCAAACAAAAAATCCATATAGAGCTGGATTCCATCAAAGAAAGTCCCATGGGAGAAAAGAGTGTTTGGAAATGAAGATCATACACCTGACGGTGTGACGCACATCACCATAATCAAAAATGGAGGCTTACCGGAAAGCCAGCGACCCCTCTTACTGAGAGGTCACACAGCGCTCGGTTGGATCTCTGATCTGCTGAGAAGGAGATTTGGATGTTCCTCTCCTGAGGCTGTGGATGATATACAGCAGAAGGTTTACAGCAACTCAGGATACAGGATGCAGTATTAGGAAGCCTCGATAGCCGAATGTTTAGGATACAAAAAGCCTTTATTTGGGGTACCCCTGAATGTGTAATTTATGACGAAACGTACTAAGTATAAAATTGATGCGCTTTAAATAAATAGTGCACAATATGCTGCTGCGACTAAGCTTAAATCCAGGAATAAAAAATGCATACATGTGGATAAAATAGATAAATAATTATGGTGCTAATACATGTGTTAAAATTGCCACTGTGGACGAAGTTTCCCATAGAGAAACAGCTGCTGTTAACCTTCAGGTGTATTGCAGCACTGAACGTCCTAGAGAAACAGCTGCTGTTAACCTTCAGGTGTATTGCAGCACTGAACGTCCTAAGCTTAGGACGTTCAGTGCTGCAATACACCTGAAGGTTAACAGCAGCTGTTTCTCTATGGGAAACTTCGTCCACAGCGGCTGACTGCAATCTGCATATTTGAATGCTTCTAATAGACCGGGAGTTTGTGAGTGTATCTCTTGTCCCTGTTTTGCTTGTGCACTATCTAGTAAGTTCACTGCACAATGATCTATTTTTTCTTTGCTTGCTTTGCATAAAACCTTTATCCTGAGAGCAGAATCATCAGCAGTATTATGGCTAAAGTGGGATGCAAGAAAAACTAAATATCCTGATACAAACGATCTAACCCAGTGAGTCAATCAATCTGGATTAAGGGAAGGAACTGTTTAATTAATTTTACTTTCCCCCACTATTTATCTCTATCTGGACATTGTACTCAGAGTGTCATTATTATTTTATTTATATTCACCGTCACATCACCAATTTGAAATTTTTTTTGGCAATTTTAACACATGTATTAGCACCATAATTATTTATCTATTTTATCCACATGTATGCATTTTTTATTCCTGGATTTAAGCTTAGTCGCAGCAGCATATTGTGCACTATTTATTTAAAGCGCATCAATTTTATACTTAGTACTATTTGTTTGGTTATCTGATCACCCTATATTGATAGCAGCTTTAATTTACTGATTTTATTATAGCACTAACTATATTGGTTTATATATATTTTTTAGCACAACTTATTTATATCACACATATCTATCCACATCAGCGCTTGCTTTTTATTCATTTTTTTAGCATTTATGAGGAAACGATCGTCGGGATAGTCACGTACACATGCTGCTGCACCTGGGTGATCGCTGCATGAAACTCACAAGGAATTTATCTGTTTGATCCGTAGATTGCGACATAATCGTAGCTTTGTGTCTTATGTAAGTGTACTGTTTAATAAACCGAATGTTGAGACAGTATCACACTATGTGGAGTCTTTTTGTCTCCTAAACATTCTGCTTTTGAGGCTTCCTAATATTGCATCCTGTATTCTGAGTTGCTGTGAACCTCCTGGTGTTTGTCCAGAAGAAGTCCAATTAGCGACGAAACCGGTCGAGCGACAGTGTCATTTCCTGTCATTGGGTTTGGAGAATCTACCTCCTGAAACCACTGTGTCCGGTACATGCTATTTTAATCGTCTTTTCATGTAAGAGCATTACCTTTATTAAATCCTGGTAGAAAAGGTTTTACAATATTGTGGCATTTGTCTCTCATTTGGTGTATATGTGTCTATGACCTGATGTCACTGCTGGAATAAAAGAAACCTGATGTTTTCCCCCAGTGGTGGCTTGAAGTTTCTGTTGAGCGGACCTCTTTACAGACATGGAGTTTTTCCAGACATACAAGACTATGTTGACCCCCCGTAATAGGTGGTCAACGCTCTTTGGTAAGGGCACATCCTATTTTTTTTTTTTTTGGTGGTGGTCGCACCAGGGGCGGATTCAGAGCCTAGTCTCGGGAGGGGCACTGCCAGAAAATACGTTTTTTTTGCGGACAATTTATCGGGGAAATGGCTGTTGTTGGTGCTTTAACCATCCCGGCACCATGGTTGTTATGGTGTCAGGATGATTGAAGCGCATTATTTCTATTAATACATTGTAATATAAAATGAAATCATTCAACTCACCATAATGCAGAATCAGTGGGAACCCCGAGCGTGTCACTTGCCACCGTCGCCTGCCACATTTTGCGGATTGTCACTTGCTACATCAGCTGCCACTAGATGCAGATTGTCACTTGCCACACCTTGTGGATTGTGACTTGCCACGTCACCTGCCACTGGATGCAGATTGTCACTTGCCACGTCACATGCCACACATTGCGGATTGTCACTTGCCACGTCAATTGCCACTAGATGCGGATTGTCACTTGCCACGTCACATGCCACACATTGCGGATTGTCACTTGTCACGTCATCTGCCACTAGATTCGGATTGTCACTTGCCATGTCATCTGCCACTAGATGCGGATTGTCACTTGCCACGTCATCTGCCACTAGATGCGGATTGTCACTTGCCACCAGATGTGGATTGTCACGTTCCAGGTAAGGTGGTGTTTTGCTTGTCTCTTGTTTCCTTGTCCCAGAGACAGGCAGCAGAGAGATAGTGTAATCTCCCTGCTGCCCACGCTACCTGCACAGTGAGGGCGGAAGTTAATGCAGGATTGGGCCCAATCCTGAAGTATAGTTACAAGCGTTTCATAAGTGTCAAAGGCTTTTATTGACAATGACGGTTTATGCAAAGAGTCAATATTTGCAGTGTTGACCCCTCTTTTTCTCTGCAATTCGCCCCGGCATGCTGTCTATTCAACTTCTGGGCCACATCCTGACTGATGGTCGCCCCCCTCATTCTTGCATAATCAAGGCTTGGAGTTTGTCAGAATTTGTGGGGGGGTTGTTTTTGTTCACCCGCCTCTTGAGGATTGATCACAAGTTCTCAATGGGATTAAGGTCTGGGGAGTTTCCCTGGCCATGGACCCAAAATTTCAATGTTTTGTGCCTCAAGCCACTTAGTTATAACTTTTGCCTTATGGCAAGGTGCTTCCATCATGCTATAAAAGGCATTGTTCCTCACCAATTTGTTCTTGGATGGTTGGGAGAAGTTGTTCTCTGACAGTGGTGGCTGGTGCTCAAAAATATTGGGGGGGGGGGGGGCAAACTAAATAATTCAGAAAAATACTGAAAAAAAAACCGATCAATTGCAGCCTCGCTGCGCCCATCAAATGCAGCCACTGTGCCCATCAAATGCAGCCATTGTGCCCATCAATTGCAGCCACTGTGCACATCAAATGCAGCCACTGTACCATCAAATGCGGCCACTGTACCATCAAATGCAGCCAATGTGTTCATCAATTGCAGCCAATGTGCCCATTAATTGCAACCAATGTGCCCATCAAATGCAGCCACTGTGCCCATCTAATGCTGCCACTGTGCACATCAAATGCAGCCACTGTACCATCAAATGCAGCCAATGTGCTCATCAATTGCAGCCAATGTGCCCATTAATTGCAACCAATGTGCCCATCAAATGCAGCCACTGTGCCCATCTAATGCCGCCACTGTGCCCATTAAATGCAGCCACTGTGACCAACAAATGCTGCCATTTTACCCATCAAATGCAGCCACTGTGACCCCCCCCGCACCCGCTCGCCCGCCTGTTTGCTGACTGCTTGGAACTTACCCCATCTTGGTGGGGGAGTCAGGGAGCGGGTGACGGCAGAGAGCCGTGGGATGGTAGGATGAGCAGCGGGTCAGGTGGCAGCTCCTGTGTCCTCCATTTGTCTTGTCTTCCTTCTTGCTAGTCATTCAATCGGAGCATCTGTGCCTTCTGGCCAATCAGGTGGCGGGTATTAGACCCGCGCCTCCTGATTGGCTGAGAGGCGGTTCAGTGTTAGAAAAGCGAATATTCTTTTGCTTTTCTAACAGACTTGGGTGGACTCCGAGAGCAATGCTCTGCACTCCGAGTCCACCTTTTCAGAAGCCTATTAGAGCCTATGGCTCTAATCAGGTGCTTAAAAAAACACCCCCTGCCACTGTAATTCAGGCCGGACGCCTGAATAAGGGGTGGCTACAGCAATGCATGAATCTATCCATTCTACACGGAGGGGGTGGCGTGACAGAGAGTACGGCGCCCCTAATAGATGGGCAGCCACTGTTCTCGGAGGACGTCTTCGTCCCATTCTTTATTCATGGCGGTGCTCTTAGGAAAAATTGTGAGTGAGGCCAATACCTTGGCTGAGAACCCACCCCACACATGAATGGCCTCGGGATGCTTTATTGTTGAAAGGAGAAATGGAAAAAAGAGAGCGCACCGACCTTGTGCATTATCCTTAAACGTATTTTATTAAAAAAAGTAAATTAAAAACTACTCACAAACATGTGGAAGAAAACCGCGATATAAAAAGCCTTCAGATGATGGCCATCGGTCTCACGACCAGAGGGAGACTTTTTAGCGACTCTCTGCGAGTGCAGGTGTCTGTAACACTATCCACATTGTTCGATGGGTACCTGACTAATGGATTATAGACGTGTGGATGTCCATTCATGTTATTTGGGCATCACCCTCTTGCTGAGCACCACCCACAATCTGTGGGTGTTATCCCTGAGCCCCTCTGGGAGGTGCCTCATTGGTGCATACTCTCTTATATGTGTGTGTGTATATATATAAGAAACTGAAGGAGACATCACTGTTGGTCTCTGAGGAAGAAGGTATCCTTTCGAAACGCGTCTGCCGGCAGTGGCCCTTATAACCTTCTCCATCACCATCTGGAGTCTGTTGTCTTGAGACCGATGGCCATCATCTGAAAGCTTTTTTATATTGCGGTTTTCTTCCACATGTTTGTGAGTAGTTTTTAATTTACTTTTTTACTCAAATACATTTAAGGATAATGCACAAGGTCGATGCACCCTCTTTTTTTCCATTTCTCCTTTTGACTGCTAGGATACCCCTATCCTTGAGACGCTGTCCATTACGAACTCTAGTCCACCTGGTTGGCCCACTAGTGCGCAGGAGTATTTGTTTTCTGCTTTACTGCATGACACAGGACTGATGGTAGCGCTCCCCTTTTCATCTCCTGACAAGGTTTTTTCCAGATGCCCCAAACAATCGGAAAGGGGATTCTTTAGAGAAAATGACTTTCCCTCAGTCCTCAGCAGTCTATTCCCTGGACCTTTTGAAAAATATCAGTCTGTCCCTGATGTTTTTCCTGGAGAGAAGTGGCTTCTTTGCTGCCCTTCTTGACACCAGGCCATCCTCCAAAGGTCTTCTCCTCACAGTGCGTGCCGATGTCCTCACACCTGCCTGCCGCCATTCCTGAGCAAGCTCTGCCCTGGTGGTGCCCCACGATCCCACAGCTAAATCCACTGTAGGAGACGGTCCTGACGCTCGCTGGACTTTCTTGGGTGCCCTTCACAAATGCAGTGGAAATTTTTTTTTTTGTGGGATTAAGTTCATTTTCTTGGCAAAGAGGGACTTTGCAATTAATTGAAATTCATCCGATCCCTCTTCATAACATTCTGGAGTATACAGTATGCAAATTGCCATCATAAAAACGGAGGCAGCAGACTTTGTGAAAATTTATATTTGTGTCATTCTCAAAACTTTTGGCCACGGCTGTAGATCTATCATTGGAGTATTATTTTTTTTTTGTTTGTTTCTCATTCTCAATCGATTCCCGTTACTTTGTACTGAAGTTTTGAGTGGGTAATTGCCTTCAATGATTTTGCCATAAACTTGAATCGTTTCTTCTTCCAAAATATTGAACTCCTCAACACATCGGGGTCATTTAACTTCTGATCTTCCTTTCCGAGAATCAAAATGCATCATGCAAATTGCAGGAATATTCAGCAGATAACGGCAGCCTGCGTCCAATGAAATGCATTCTGCAGGTCGAGGGAGGAGGAGGCAGGTGACCAGGAAGTTGTTTTAGTTGAAATAAATGTAATGTAAAATAATAATGTATAATAAATGTAAAATAAAATACTTTTTTTCTTTGTTACATCTCAGTGTTGCTGATCTCCAGCCACCTCTTTGCAGCCTCTTCCCATCTACATGCACTCCAGTGATAGGATGCACGGCATTTTTCAGGGCGGGTTTCCTGATGGTGACCACTAGGGATGAGCCCGGTGTTCGCCTGTTCGCCAAATAGCGGACAATATGGGGTGTTCGCGGCAAATTCGAAAGCCGCGGAACACCCTTTAAAAGTCTATGGGAGAAATCAAAAGTGCTAATTTTAAAGGCTTATATGCATGGTATTGTCATAAAAATGTTTTGGGGACCCGGGTCCTGCCCCAGGGGACATGTATCAATGCAAAAGTTTTAAAAGCGTCCGTTTTTCCGGGAGCAGTGATTTTAATAATGCTTAAAATGAAACAAAAGTAAAATATTCCTTTAAATTTCGTACCTGGGTGGTGTCTATAGTATGCCTGTAAAGTGACACATTTTTCCCGTGTTTAGAACAGTCCCTGCACAAAATGGCATTTCTAAAGGAAAGAAAGTCATTTAAAACTCGGGTCCCGGCAATACAGATAAAAGTCATTAAAAAACCGGCATGGGATCCCCCCAGTCCATTACCAGGCCCGTTGGGTCTGCTATGAATATTAAGGGGAACCCCAAACCACATTTTTAAAAAAAAAATTGCATGGGGATCCCCCCAAATTCCATACCAGGCCCTTCAGGTCTGGATATTAAGGCGATCCCTTGCGCTAATTTTTTTTTTAAAATGGCGTAGGGGTCCCCCTTAAAATCCATACCAGACCCTTCAGGTCTGGTATGGATTTTAAGGGGAACCCCGCGCCAAGATTTAAAAAAAAATGGCATGGGGGTTCTCCCAAAAATCCATGAGTCTGCAATGATGGGCACAGTAGGGCTGCACTGATGAGCACAGTGAGGTTGCAATGATGGGTAAGGTAAGGCTGCATTGATGGGCACAGTGAGGTTGCAATGATGGGCACAGCAAGGCTGCATTGATGGGCACAGTGATATTTCAATGATGGGCACAGTGAGGCTGCATTAATGGGCAGTGAGGCTGCATTGATTGGCACAGTGAGGCTGCATTGATGGGCACAATGAGGTTGCTTTTATGGGCACAGTGAGGCTGCATTGATGGGCACAGTGAGGCTGCATTGATGGGTACAGTGAGGCTGCAATGATGGGCACAAGTGAGTGTGCATTTCATTGGCACAGTTAGGCAGCAATAATGGGCGCAGTGAGGCTGCATTAATAAGCACAGTAAGGCTGTGTTGATGAGCACAGTGAGGCTGTGTTGATGGGCACAGTGAGGCTGCGTTGATGGGCACAGTGAGGCTGCGTTGATGGGCACAGTGAGTCTGCAATGATGGGCACAGTAAGGCTGCACTGATGGGCACAGTGAGGTTGAAATGATGGGCACAATGAGGCTGCATTGATGGGCACAGTGATGTTGCAATGATGGGCACAGCGAGGCTGAATTGATGGGCACAGTGAGATTTCAATGATGGGCAGAGTGAGGCTGCATTAATGGGCACAGTGAGTTTGCATTGATGGGCACAGTGAGGCTGCATTGATGGGCACAGTGAGGCTGCAATGATGGACACAGGTGAGTCTGCATTTCATGGGCACAGTGAGGCTGCAATGATGGGCACAATTGAGTCTGCATTTCATGGGCACAGTGAGGCAGCAATGGTGGGCACAGTGAGGCTGCATTAATGGGCACAGTGAGTTTGCAATGATGGGCACAGTGAGGCTGCATTGATGGGCACAGTAAGGCTGCAATGATGGGGAGAGTGAGTCTGCATTGATGGGCACAGTGAGGCTGCATTGATGGGCACAGTGAGGCTGCAATGATGGGCACAGTGAGGCTGCAATGATGGGCACAGTGAGTCTACATTGATGGGCACCGTGAGTCTGCATTGAAGGGCATAGTTAGCCTGCAATGATGGGCACAGTTAGGCTGCATTAATAGGCACAATGAAGCTGAAATGATGGGCAGAGTGAGGCTGCATTAATGGGCACAGTGAGGCTGCAATGATGGGCACAGTGAGGCTGCATTGATGGGCACAGTGAGGTTTCATTGATGGGCACAGTGAGGCTGCATTGATGGACACAGTGAGGCTGCATTGATGGACACAGTGAGGCTGCATTGATGGGCACAGTGAGGCTGCATTGATGGGCACAGAGAGGCTGCATTGATGGGCACAGTGAGAGTGCAATGATGGGCACAGTGAGGCTGAAATGATGGGCACGGGTGAGTCTGCATTTCATGGGCACGGGTGAGTCTGCATTTCATGGGCACAGTGAGGCTTCAATGATGGGCACAGTGAAGCTGCAATTATGGGCATAGTGAGGCTGCATTAATAAGCACAGTAAGGCTGTGTTGATGCGCACAGTGAAGCTGTGTTGATGGGCACAGTGAGGCTGCGTTGATGGGCACAGTGAGGCTGTGTTGATGGGCACAGTGAGTCTGCAATGATGGGCACAGTAAGGCTGCACTGATGTGCACAGTGAGGTTGCAATGATGGGCACAGTGAGGCTGCATTGATGGGCACAGTGAGGTTGCAATGATGGGCACAGCGAGGCTGCATTGATGGGCACAGTGAGATTTCAATGATGGGCACAATGAGGCTGCATTGATGGGCACAGTGAGTCTGCATTGATGGGCACAGTGAGTCTGCATTGATGGGCACAGTAAGGCTGAATTGATGGGCACAGTGAGGCTGCATTGATGGGCACAGTGAGGCTGCAATGATGGGCACGGTGAGGCTGCATTGATGGGCACAGTGAGGTTGCAATGATGGGCACAGTAAGGCTGCAATTATGGGCACAGTGAGGCTGCAATGATGGGCACAGTGAGGCTGCATTAATAGGCACAGTGAAGCTGAAATGATGGGCAGAGTGAGGCTGCATTTATGGGCACAGTGAGACTGCAATGATTGGCACAGTGAGGGTGCAATGATGGGCACAGTGAGTCTGCATTGATGGGCATAGTGAGCCTGCAATGATGGGCACAGTGAGGATGCATTATTAGGCACAGTGAAGCTGAAATGATGGGCAGAGTGAGGCTGCATTTATGGGCACAGTGAGACTGCAATGATGGGCACAGTGAGGCTGAAATGATGGGCACAGGTGAGTCTGCATTTCATGGGCACAGTGAGGCTTCAATGATGGGCACAGTGAGGCTGCAATTATGGGCACAGTGCGGCTGCATTAATGGGCACAGTGAGTCTGCAATGATGGGCACAGTGATGCTGTATTGATGGGCACAGTGAGGTTGCAATGATGGGTAGAGTAAGGCTGCAATTATGGGCACAGTGAGGCTGCATTAATGGGCACAGTGAGGCTGCATTAATGGGCACAGTGAGTCTGCAATGATGGGCACAGTGAGGCTGCATTGATGGGCACAGTGAGGTTGCAATGATGGGCACAGTGAGGCTTCAATGATGGGCACAGTGAGGCTGCAATTATGGGCACAGTGAGTGTGCATTAATGGGCACAGTGAGGCTGCATTAATGTGCCCAGTGAGGCTGCATTAATGGGTCCAGTGAGGTTGCATTGATGGGCACAGTGAGGTTGCATTGATGGGCATAGTGAGGCTGCAATGATGGGCACAGTGAGTCTACATTGATGGGCACAGTGAGTCTGCATTGATGGGCATAGTTAGCCTGCAATGATGGGCACAGTGAGGCTGCATTAATAGGCACAATGAAGCTGAAATGATGGGCAGAGTGAGGCTGCATTAATGGGCACAGTGAGGCTGCATTGATAGGCACAGTGAGGCTGCAATGATGGGCACAGTGAGGCTGCATTGATGGGCACAGTGAGGCTGCATTGATGGACACAGTGAGGCTGCATTGATGGGCACAGTGAGGTTGCATTAATGGGCACAGTGAGGCTGCATTGATGGACACAGTGAGGCTGCATTGAAGGGCACAGTGAGACTGCAATGATGGGCACAGTGAGGCTGAAATGATGGGCATGGGTGAGTCTGCATTTCATGAGCACGGGTGAGTCTGTATTTTATGGGCACAGTGAGGCTTCAATGATGGGCACAGTGAGGCTGCAATTATGGGCATAGTGAGGCTGCATTAATAAGCACAGTAAGGCTGTGTTGATGCGCACAGTGAAGCTGTGTTGATGGGCACAGTGAGGCTGCGTTGATGGGCACAGTGAGGCTGTGTTGATGGGCACAGTGAGTCTGCAATGATGGGCACAGTAAGGCTGCACTGATGTGCACAGTGAGGTTGCAATGATGGGCACAGTAAGGCTGCATTGATGGGCACAGTGAGGTTGCAATGATGGGCACAGCGAGGCTGCATTGATGGGCACAGTGAGATTTCAATGATGGGCACAGTGAGGCTGCATTGATGGGCACAGTGAGTCTGCATTGATGGGCACAGTGAGTTTGCATTGATGGGCACAGTAAGGCTGCATTGATGGGCACAGTAAGGCTGCATTGATGGGCACAGTGAGGCTGCATTGATGGGCACAGTGAGGCTGCAATGATGGGCACACGTGAGTCTGCATTTCATGGGCACAGTGAGGCTGCAATGATGGGCACAGTGAGGCTGAAATGATGGGCACAAGTGAGTCTGCATTTCATGGGCACAGTGAGGCAGCAATGATGGGCACAGTGAGGCTGCATTAATGGGCAAAGTGAATCTGCAATGATGGGCACAGTGAGGCTGCATTGATGGGCACAGTAATTCTGCAATGATGGGGACAGTGAGTCTGCATTGATGGGCACAGTGAGTCTGCATTGATCAGCACAGTGAGGCTGCATTGATGGACACAGTGAGGCTGCAATGATTGGCACAGTGAGAGTGCAATGATGGGCACAGTGAAGCTGAAATGATGGGCACAGTGAGGCTGCATTTATGGGCACAGTGAGACTGCAATGAAGGGCACAGTGAGGCTGAAATGATGGGCACAGGTGAGTCTGCATTTCATGGGCACAGTGAGGCTTCAATGATGGGCACAGTGAGGCTGCAATTATAGGCACAGTGAGGCTGCATTAATGGTCACAGTGATTCTGCAATGATGGGCACGGTGAGGCTGCATTGATGGGCACAGTGAGGTTGCAATGATGGGCACAGTAAGGCTGCAATTATGGGCACAGTGAGGCTGCAATGATGGGCACAGTGAGGCTGCAATGATGGGCACAGTGAGGCTGCATTAATAGGCACAGTGAAGCTGAAATGATGGGCAGAGTGAGGCTGCATTTATGGGCACAGTGAGACTGCAATGATTGGCACAGTGAGGGTGCAATGATGGGCACAGTGAGTCTGCATTGATGGGCATAGTGAGCCTGCAATGATGGGCACAGTGAGGATGCATTATTAGGCACAGTGAAGCTGAAATGATGGGCAGAGTGAGGCTGCATTTATGGGCACAGTGAGACTGCAATGATGGGCACAGTGAGGCTGAAATGATGGGCACAGGTGAGTCTACATTTCATGGGCACAGTGAGGCTTCAATGATGGGCACAGTGAGGCTGCAATTATGGGCACAGTGAGGCTGCATTAATGGGCACAGTGAGTCTGCAATGATGGGCACAGTGATGCTGCATTGATGGGCACAGTGAGGTTGCAATGATGGGCAGAGTAAGGCTGCAATTATGGGCACAGTGAGGCTGCATTAATGGGCACAGTGAGGCTGCATTAATGGGCACAGTGAGTCTGCAATGATGGGCACAGTGAGGCTGCATTGATGGGCACAGTGAGGTTGCAATGATGGGCACAGTGAGGCTTCAATGATGGGTACAGTGAGGCTTCAATGATGGGCACAGTGAGGCTGCAATTATGGGCACAGTGAGTGTGCATTAATGGGCACAGTGAGGCTGCATTAATGGGCCCAGTGAGGCTGTATTGATGGGCACAGTGAGGTTGCATTGATGGGCATAGTGAGGCTGCAATGATGGGCACAGTGAGTCTACATTGATGGGCACAGTGAGTCTGCATTGATGGGCATAGTTAGCCTGCAATGATGGGCACAGTGAGGCTGCATTAATAGGCACAATGAAGCTGAAATGATGGGCAGAGTTAGGCTGCATTAATGGGCAGAGTTAGGCTGCATTAATGGGCACAGTGAGGCTGCATTGATAGGTACAGTGAGGCTGCAATGATGGGCACAGTGAGGCTGCATTGATGGGCACAGTGAGGCTGTATTGATGGACACAGTGAGGCTGCATTGATGGGCACAGTGATGTTGCATTAATGGGCACAGTGAGGCTGCATTGATGGGCACAGTGAGGCTGCATTGATGGGCACAGTGAGACTGCAATGATGGGCACAGTGAGGCTGAAATGATGGGCACGGGTGAGTCTGCATTTCATGGGCACGGGTGAGTCTGCATTTCATGGGCACAGTGAGGCTTCAATGATGGGCATAGTGAGGCTGCATTAATAAGCACAGTAAGGCTGTGTTGATGCGCACAGTGAAGCTGTGTTGATGGGCACAGTGAGGCTGCGTTGATGGGCACAGTGAGGCTGTGTTGATGGGCACAGTGAGTCTGCAATGATGGGCACAGTAAGGCTGCACTGATGTGCACAGTGATGTTGCAATGATGGGCACAGTAAGGCTGCATTGATGGGCACAGTGAGGTTGCAATGATGGGCACAGCGAGGCTGCATTGATGGGCACAGTGAGATTGCATTGATGGGCATAGTGAGGCTGCAATGATGGGCACAGTGCGTCTACATTGATGGGCACAGTGAGTCTGCATTGATGGGCATAGTTAGCCTGCAATGATGGGCACAGTGAGGCTGCATTAATAGGCACAATGAAGCTGAAATGATGGGCAGAGTGAGGCTGCATTAATGGGCACAGTGAGGCTGCATTGATAGGCACAGTGAGGCTGCAATTATGGGCACAGTGAGGCTGCATTAATGGGCACAGTGAGGCTGCATTAATGGGCACAGTGAGTCTGCAATTATGGGCACAGTGATGCTGCATTGATGGGCACAGTGAGGTTGCAATGATGGGCAGAGTAAGGCTGCAATTATGGGCACAGTGAGGCTGCATTAATGGGCACAGTGAGGCTGCATTAATGGGCACAGTGAGTCTGCAATGATGGGCACAGTGAGGCTGCATTGATGGGCACAGTGAGGTTGCAATGATGTGCACAGTGAGGCTTCAATGATGGGCACAGTGAGGCTGCAATTATGGGCACAGTGAGTGTGCATTAATGGGCACAGTGAGGCTGCATTAATGGGCCTAGTGAGGCTGTATTGATGGGCACAGTGAGGTTGCATTGATGGGCATAGTGAGACTGCATTGATGGGCACAGTGAGTCTGCATTGAACCATTATCACACATCGTGGTGTTTTTTTTTGTTACTATAGCATACAGGTTCAATTATTTGTTGTTACATTTGTTCTATATTTATTTGTTTATTGCATGTGAATTTTATTGGTGTCCTCCTAAACTGGCACTTTACAATAAATTTTGCACTTTATTTGTTAAGAAAGGAGTACATATATGATATATACATACACACAGGACTTGACCCCTGCTATCACACATACATCAGAAACTGACAAACTGGGACAAAGTTAATGCAATGATCTGCTGCAACTTTTTACATTTATTCCGATTGAATGCGTTCTACCTTCGCGTAGGCAATTTTCAGCCTTGAGCAACATTAACACTGTCGTTTTTTTTTTGGGAGGGGGGTTTGCGCTAAAAGCATGCATTGCAAGCGGCACAAATAAAAGATAAAGCCTATAAAATGTTTCAGAGAAAATGACCTTTGTGACCCCTCATTACATTTTCTGTAGCTTTTGTTAACTCTTTTTTTTTCTTTTTTTTTTTTATTAAATAAAAAAAAATGTATTTTGCAGAAGAAATATTTCAAGTATTCTTTCAATTAGAGCAAAAGGGAAATTGAATTAAATGCCTTGACTTCTTCAGGTTAGAAATATTCATTTTCATATTTGAGACATGAACAGATTAAAAGCAAACACGAAGCGGAGCCGGTGCAGCCCTGAAGTTTAATTGAAAAGCGGCATTGAGAGTGACGGTCACTCAGACCTTCGGTTCGCCGTACGCTTAATAGCGTTGTGGGTTTTTTCTCGGTATTCTGCCTTGTATAGGAGATGGGCCTCGAAATGGCCGCATTGTTGTCAATAGGATATAAATTAGTGAGTTTATTGTGGTGAAAGATCAGCAACAAAATATACGAATATAGACCGATCAATGTCAAGGGGTATGAGGATTCTAATTTGTTGTAGAAAAAAAAAACAATGTAACTTTTGCTCGGTATTGAAACTGGTATAGAATTTCTGCTGTGCATTTTAATATTATTTTAATCTTTATCTGACATTCATTTTCACGTGACTACATCTTTCTGTACCCTTGCTGTCCCCTATTTCCAATATTTTACATGTAAAGATGTAGCACCCTCTAGTGTGTGATAGGTGTAATATAGGTTCCTGTTATGCCGCGTACACACGACCGGTTTTGCCGTCGGAATAAACTCTGAAGGTTTCTCCGACGGAACTCCGACGGTATTCCATTCAAGCAGTCTTGCCTACACACGGTCAAACCAAAGTTCGACCATCCAGAACCCGGTGACGTACAACACTTACGACGGGACTAGAAAAAGGAAGTGCAATAGCCAGTAGCCAATAGCTTCCGTCTCGTACTCGCTTCAGAGCATGCGTCATTTTTGGTCCTTCGGAACAGCATACAGACGAGCGGTTTTACCGATGGGAATTAATTCCGTCGAAAACATTTAGAACATGTTCCATCTCTAGGGAATTTTTCGAAAAAAAGTCCAATGAGGCACACACGATCGGAATAGACGCTGAAAAGCTTCCGTCTGACTTTTTCTGTCGGACATTTCGCTCGTGTGTATGTGGCTTTAGTGTAGATACATGGGCTGTGAATCTGGGTCAGGGATCAGTGAGTCAGGGCTGGATGACTCATACTGACAGTTCTTCTGGTGCCTCCCCCAGTTTCTGGGACATTGGAGAATGTTCTTGAGCTAGTGGGCAGGAGGTTAGGAGAAGCTGCCTGGAATAATTATGAGGCCTCAGCTAACCCCCTGGAAGTGAGCTGGCAGGGGGCAGAGCTTACCTCATAAATAGGCAAGAGCCGTGCCAGCTGGGGCAGTTGGGTGGAAGATGTTATAGTGTTGAGGAGGCTGTGGGTGGTCTTTGAGGCCCCCTAGTCTGAAAGGGGGGTGTCCTGCCCTGGGCTGAGGCTCAGGTGCTGAAAGGATCCTGCCACAACACACAGAGGAAGCCCTTCCTGGAGGCATGGGAGCAAGAGAGAGGATAGCGTTTTAGGAGAGGTATGGACTCCAGAGAGAGAGATATCATTTTGCCCCCCTGTACAAATCATTATCAAGACCTCATATGGAATATGTAGTACAGTTTTGGGCTCCAGTTCTCCAAAAGGATATCGGGAACTGGAGAAAGTGCAGAGAAGGGCAACCAAACTGATAAGAGGCATGGAGGAGATCAACTATGAGGAAAGATTAGAGGAACTGAATTTATTCTCTTTTGAGAAGAGGAGATTAAAAGGGGATATCATCAACATGTACAAATATATAAGGGATCCATATAGTGAACTTGGTGTTGCGTTACTCAGTTTACGGTCAACACAGAGGACAAGGAGGCACTCTTTACACCTAGAGAAAAAAAGATTTCATCTCCAAAGGTTTCTTCACAGTAAGAGCTGTGAAAATGTGGAATAGACTCCCTCCAGAGGTGGTTCTGGCCAGTTCGGTAGATTGCTTTAAGAAAGGTCTGGATTCTTTCCTAAATGTACATAATATAATTGGGTATTAACATATATATAGGTAAAGTTGATCCAAGGAAAACCCAATTGCCTCTCGGGGGATCAGGAAGGAATTTTTTTCCCGTGCTGTAGCAAATTGGATCAAGCTTTGCTGGAAGTTTTTACCTTCCTCTGGATCAACTGTGGGTGAAGGATTGTGTATATGGGATTGTATGATATTATTTTGCATTTATTTATCTATTTTTTATGGTTGAACTCGATGGACTTATGTCTTTTTTCAACCTGACTAAGGCCCCTTTCACACGTGCGGACAGTATGTTCGTATTTCATCCATCTGTTTTCGGATGAAATACGGACATACATGCATCCCTATGGGATAGCGGGTGTCTGCGGGTGAACATCCGCTGACACCCGATATCATCCGTCCCCGCTATGGTCCGATACTGCAGACGGAGGAAAATCCTATTTTTCTATCCGTCTGCAGAGCGGATCGGATGAACACGGACCTCCATGTTCTTCCGACCCCCCCCATAGGGGAGAGCGGAGATCTGACAGGGCGGTCCCTGTACAGTGTGCATGGACCGCCCTGTCATCCGCCGACTCAGCGGGGATCAACGGAGCGATCCCCGCTGAGCAAGCGGATGTTCACGGGGCGGATCATCACGGATCCGTCTCGTGTGAAAGGACCCTAACTGTGTAACTATGTAACAAGACATAACACATTAAACTTAGCAGGAATGGTGGAAACCCCTCTACAGATAACTGCACAACAAATTAACTTCAAGTGAAACAACTTTTTAGTTGGAGGTTCACATCATTATAGCACTCTGGAATTTTTTTTTTTTTTTTAGATTGTTACACTTGATTTTATATGTTTTAGTTACTATTATAATGTAAATTATTGCACTTGAAGTTAATTTTCCACCACCCTTGCTATGTCTATGTCTTTATGGACCTTGCTTTGTGCACAGGTTGCGCAGTCATGTTGGAACAGGAAGGGGGCCGTCCCCAAACTGTTCCCACAAAGTTGGGGGCATGAAATTGTCCAAAATGTCTGAATCAAGCAGAAGGAGCCGCACCTGCTATTGAAGTTCCTTTTTCTCGGCTCGTCGTACGCGTTGTACGTCACCGCGTTCTCACGTGCGGAATTTTTGGGCCAACATTTGTGTGACCGTGTGTATGCAAGACAAGTTTGAGCCAACATCCTTTGAAAAAAAAATCCACGGTTTTGTTGTCGAAAAGTCGGATCGTGTGTACTGGGCATAAGATTTCCCTTCACTGGAACTAAGGGGCCAAGCCCAACCCCTGAAAAACAACCCCCCACTCCATAATCTCCCCTCCACCAAATGATTTGGACAAGTGAACAAAGCAAGGTCCATAAAGACATGGATGAAAGAGTTTGGAGGGGGGGGGGAACTTGACTGGCCTGCATGGGGTCCTGTCCTCAACCCGATAGAACACTTTTGGGATGAATTAGAGCGGAGACGTAGTTACATACAGTTGTATGCAAAAGTTTAGGAACCCCTGACAATTTCCATGATTGTCATTTATAAATATTTGGGCGTTTGGGTCAGCAATTTCATTTTGATCTATCAAATAACTGATGGACAGTAGTGAAATGAGGTTCATTGGATTAACGGAAAATGCGCAATAAGCATCAAAACGAAATTAGACAGGTGCATAAATTTGGGCACCCCAACAGAAAAAATCACATCAATATTTAGTAGAGCCTCCTTTAGCAGAAATGACAGCCTCTAGACGCTTCCTATAGCCCAGTGATGGCAAACCTTGGCACCCCAGATGTGTTGGAACTACATTTCCCATGATGCTCATGCACTCTCCAGTGTAGTAGAGCATCATGGGAAATGTAGTTCCAAAACATCTGGGGTGCCAAGGTTCGCCATCACTGCTATAGCCTGTAATGAGTGTCTGGATTCTGGATGAATGTATCTTGGACCATTCCTCCTTACAAAACATCTCCAGTTCAGTTAAGTTTGATGGTTGCCGAGCATGGACGGCCCGCTTGAAATCACCCCACAGATGTTCAATGACATTCAGGTCTGGGGACTTGGATGGCCATTCCAGAACATTGTACTTGTTCCTCTGAATAAATTCCCGAGTAGATTTTGAGCAGTGTTTTGGGTCGTTGTCTTGTTGGAATATCCAGCCCCGGCGTAACTTCAACTTTGTGACTGATTCCTCAACATTATTCTGAAGAATCTGCTGATATTGAGTGGAATCCATGCGACCCTCAACTTTATTCAGATTCCCAGTACCGGCACTGGCCACACAGCCCCACGGCATGATGGAACCTCCACCAAAGTTTACTGTGGGTAGCAAGTGTTTTTCTTGGAATGCCGTGTTCTTTTTCCGCCATGCATAACGCCCCTGGTTATGACCAAATAACTCAATCTTTGTTTCATCAGTCCGACAGCACCTTGGAATTGGCCACCTTAAATAACCTTTTCTCATGATGGGATGCACCTGTCTATGAAGTTCAAGGCCTAATGAGCTCACCAAACCAATTGTGTGTTCCAATTAATCAGCGCTAAGTGGTTACAGGTATTCAAATCAACAAAATGACAAGGGTGCCCAAATTTATGCACCCGTCTAATTTCGTTTTGATGCATGTTGCGCGTTTTCTGTTAATCCAATAAACCTCATTTCACTACTGAAATATTTTTTGTGTCCTTCAGTTATTTGATATAGATCAAAATGAAATTGCTGATCCAAACACCCAAATATTTATAAATGACAATCATGGAAATTGTCAGGGGTTCCTAAACTTTTGCATACAACTGTAGTTAATCAGGTTGAAAAAAGACAAAAGTCCATCCAGTTCAACCCTAAAAATAAATAAATTAATTAAAAATAATATCATACAATCCCATATACACAATCCTATACCCACAGTTGATCCAGAGGAAGGCGAAAAACCCCAGCAAAGCATGATCCAATTTGCTACAGCAGGGGGAAAAATTCCTTCCTGATCCCCCGAGAGGCAATCGGATTTTCCCTGGATCAACTTTACCTATAAATGTCAGTACCCAGTTATATTCTGTACATTTAGGAAGGAATCCAGGCCTTTCCTAAAGCAATCTATTGAGCTGGCCAGAACCACCTCTGGAGGGAGTCTATTCCACATTTGCACAGCTCTTACTGTGAAGAAACCTTTCCATATTTGGAGATAAAATCTCTTTTCCTCTAGACGTAAAGAGTGCCCCCTTGTCCTCTGTGTTGATTGTAAAGTGAATAACTCAACACCAAGTTCACTATATGGACCCCTTATATATTTGTACATGGTGATCATATCCCTCCTTAATCTCCTCTTCTCAAGAGACAATACATTCAGTTCTTCTAATCTTTCCTCATAGCTGAGCTCCTCCATGCCTCTTATCAGTTTGGTTGCCCTTCTCTGCACTTTCTCCAGTTCCCCGATATCCTTTTTGAGAACTTGTGCCCAAAACTGAACTGCATATTCCAGATGAAGTCTTACTAATGATTTGTACAGATGATATCTCTCTCTCTCTCTGGAGTCCATACCTCTCCTAATACAAGAAAGGGCTTTGCTCGCTTTGGAAACTGCAGCATGGCATTGCATGTTATTATTGAGCTTATGATCTACCAAAACCCCCAGATCTTTCTCCACTATGGATCCCCCAGTTGTACTCCCCCCTAGTATGTATGATGCATATTCTTAGCCCCCAAGTGCATAACTTTACATTTATCAACAGTAAACCTCATCTGCCACATAGTCGCCCAATTACACAGAGCATTGAGGTCGGCTTGTAAATTTGAGACATCCTGTAAGGACGTTATTCCACTGCATAGCTTGGTGTCATCTGCAAAGACTGAAATGGTACTTTTAATCCCAGACCCGATATCATTTATAAAGATATTAAAAAGTAAGGGTCCCGGAGTGCGCAGGCGCGGGACTCCCAAGATGGCCGCGTAAGCCGGGAGCTCCGCTCTACCCAGCCCAGCAAGCCACCCAAGAGCTGGAATAAGGCCGCCTTATCACCCACCGTTAGCGGAACCGGACCCGGGAACACCCGCTGCATCGATCCATGCCAAATAGCACGGTCCGCAGGGACCTGGGACCGCAGTTTTCAGCAGAGGATTCCCGGGCCTTATCCAAGATGGCGGCCGCAGCACAGCACAAGGAGCAGTACGCAGGGGGACACGTGGAAACAAGGCAAGTGATTGCTCCTGCCACTTTGGCCTATACACCCTTACCCGCTCTCCACAACCAACCTATGGGGACCCCATCCCCAGCCTCCACAGTATCCCTCCTAGAGCGCACCTTTGAGAACTACTCCCTGTCCCCACTGAACACTACACCACCACATCAGGGAGCTGGAACTTCCATAGGAGACCCGGAGGCTGCCATACCCCTCAATACAGGAGATTTATTTCTCAAACTGTCAGATTTACTAGACAGAGGATTAGCAAACACAGCCACAAGAATCACAAACGAGATAAGAGCTGACTTTCAAAACTTGGGAGCAAGGATGGAAGCTATAGAACACAAATTAGACATCACAGTGTCCAGAGCTAACCAGAACACTGAGCACATTCATGTTGTTCAAGAGTAGGGATGAGCTTCGAGTTCGAGTCGAACTCATGTTCTACTCGAACATTGGCTGTTCGCAAGTTCGCCGAACAGCGAACAATTTGGGGTGTTCGCGGCAAATTCGAATGCCGCGGAACACCCTTTAAAAGTCTATGGGAGAAATCAAAAGTGCTAATTTTAAAGGCTTATATGCAAGTTATTGTCATAAAAAGTGTTTGGGGACCCGGGTCCTGCCCCAGGGGACATGGATCAATGCAAAAAAAAGTTTTAAAAACTGACGTTTTTTCAGGAGCAGTGATTTTATTAATGCTTAAAGTCAAACAATAAAAGTGTAATATCCCTTTAAATTTCGTACCTGGGGGGTGTCTATAGTATGCCTGTAAAGGGGCGCATGTTTCCTGTGTTTAGAACAGTCTGACAGCAAAATGACATTTGGAAGGTAAAAACTCATTTAAAACTACCCGCGGCTATTGCATTGCCGACAATACACATAGAAGTTCATTGATAAAAACGGCATGGGAATTCCCCACAGGGCAACCCCGAACCAAAATAATAAAAAAAAAATGATGTGGGGGTCCCCCTAAATTCCATACAAGGCCCTTCAGGTCTGGTATGGATATTAAGGGGAACCCCAGCCAAAATTTTAAAAAAAAATTGACGTGGGGTTCCCCCTAAATTCCATACCAGACCCTTCAGGTCTGGTATGGATTTTAAGGGGAACCCCGCGCCAAAAAAAAAAAAAAAAACGGCGTGGGGTCCCCCTAAAAATCCATACCAGACCCTTATCCGAGCACGCAACCTGGCAGGCCGCAGGAAGAGAGGGGGGGACGAGAGTGCGGCCCCCCCCCCTCCTGAACCGTACCAGGCCACATGCCCTCAACATTGGGAGGGTGCTTTGGGGTAGCCCCCCAAAACACCTTGTCCCCATGTTGATGAAGACAAGGGCCTCATCCCCACAACCGTGGCCGGTGGTTGTGGGGGTCTGCGGGCGGGGGGCTTATCGGAATCTGGAAGCCCCCTTTAACAAGGGGACCCCCAGATCCCGGCCCCCCCCCTGTGTGAAATGGTAAGGGGGTACTTACCCCTACCATTTCACTAAAAAACTGTCAAAAATGTTAAAAATGACAAGAGACAGTTTTTGACAATTCCTTTATTTAAATGCTTCTTCTTTCTTCCTTCATCTTCTTCTGGTTCTTCTGGCTCTTCTGGTTCTTCCTCCGGCGTTCTCGTCCAGCATCTCCTCCGCGGCGTCTTCTATCTTCTTCTCCTCGGGCCGCTCCGCACCCATGGCATGAGGGGGGAGGCTCCCGCTCTTCTCTTCATCTTCTTCTTCATCTTCATCTTCTTCTTCATCTTCTTCTTCATCTTCTTCATCTTCTTCTTCTCTTCTTCATCTCTTCTTCTCTTCTTCATTTCTTCTGCGGGCCGCTCCGCATCCATGCATGGAGGGAGGCTCCCGCTGTGTGACGGCGTCTCTTCGTCTGACGGTTCTTAAATAACGGGGGGCGGGGCCATCCGGTGACCCCGCCCCCCTCTGACGCACGGTGAATTGACGGGACTTCCCTGTGACGTCACGGGGAATGCCACAGGGAAGTCCCGTCATGTCCCGTGCGTCAGAGGGGGGCGGGGTCACCGGGTGGCCCCGCCCCCCGTTATTTAAGAACCGTCAGACGAAGAGACGCCGTCACACAGCGGGAGCCTCCCTCCATGCATGGATGCGGTGCGGCCCGCAGAAGAAATGAAGAAGGAAGAAGAGATGAAGAAGAGAAGAAGAAGAAGAAGATGAAGAAGAAGAAGATGAAGAAGAAGATGAAGATGAAGAAGAAGATGAAGAGAAGAGCGGGAGCCTCCCCCCTCATGCCATGGGTGCGGAGCGGCCCGAGGAGAAGAAGATAGAAGACGCCGCGGAGGAGATGCTGGACGAGAACGCCGGAGGAAGAACCAGAAGAGCCAGAAGAACCAGAAGAAGAAGAAGATGAAGGAAGAAAGAAGAAGCATTTAAATAAAGGAATTGTCAAAAACTGTCTCTTGTCATTTTTAACATTTTTGACAGTTTTTTAGTGAAATGGTAGGGGTAAGTACCCCCTTACCATTTCACACAGGGGGGGGGGGCGGGATCTGGGGGTCCCCTTGTTAAAGGGGGCTTCCAGATTCCGATAAGCCCCCCGCCCGCAGACCCCCACAACCACCGGCCACGGTTGTGGGGATGAGGCCCTTGTCTTCATCAACATGGGGACAAGGTGCTTTGGGGGGCTACCCCAAAGCACCCTCCCAATGTTGAGGGCATGTGGCCTGGTATGGTTCAGGAGGGGGGGGGGCCGCACTCTCGTCCCCCCCTCTTTTCCTGCGGCCTGCCAGGTTGCGTGCTCGGATAAGGGTCTGGTATGGATTTTTAGGGGGACCCCACGCCGTTTTTTTTTTTTTTTTGGGCGCGGGGTTCCCCTTAAAATCCATACCAGACCTGAAGGGTCTGGTATGGAATTTAGGGGGAACCCCACGTCAATTTTTTTTTTACATTTTGGCTGGGGTTCCCCTTAATATCCATACCAGACCTGAAGGGCCTTGTATGGAATTTAGGGGGACTCCCACATCATTTTTTTTTTTTAATTTTGGTTCGGGGTTGCCCTGTGGGGAATTCCCATGCCGTTTTTATCAATGAACTTCTATGTGTATTGTCGGCAATGCAATAGCCGCGGTAGTTTTAAATGAGTTTTTTCCTTCAAAATGTCATTTTGCTGTCAGACTGTTCTAAACACGGGAAACATGCGCCCCTTTACAGGCATACTATAGACACCACCCAGGTACGAAATTTAAAGGGATATTACACTTTTATTGTTTGACTTTAAGCATTATTAAAATCACTGCTCCTGAAAAAACGGCCGTTTTTAAAACTTTTTTTTGCATTGATCCATGTCCCCTGGGGCAGGACCCAGGTCCCCAAACACTTTTATTGACAATAACTTGCATATTAGCCTTTAAAATTAGCACTTTTGATTATTCATGTTCGTGTCCCATAGACTTTAACGGTGTTCGCGTGTTCGAACGAATTTTTTTCCTGTTCGCATGTTCTGGTGCGAACCGAACAGGGGGGTGTTCGGCTCATCCCTATTCAAGAGCAACTAGAGGTGGCACTGAACAGAATCGATGACTTAGAGAACAGGTCGAGAAGGGACAATTTCAGAGTAAGAGGTATCCCCGAATCAATTACAGACATCCCCAAAGCTATCCAGGATTTAATCAAATCCCTCATCCCTGAGCTGCCCCCCATCAAGTTGGAGCTGGACAGGGCTCACAGGTCCCTGGGTCCCCCCAGGAAAGACGGATCCCCCAGAGATGTGGTCGTGAAGCCACACTTCTATAGTGTAAAGGAAGAAATAATGAAAATTTCACGCCAGCAATCCCGCATCCTTTTTCAAGGACAGGAAGTGCAAATCTTTGCGGACATTTCCCCCACGACCATCCAGAAACGCAGAGCCCTCAAGCCCCTTCTGCTTGTCCTCTCCCAGAAGGAGATTAAATATTGGTGGGCATTCCCTTTCGCCTTAAAATTTTCCCTTAAAGGCAGAACCCACTCATTCACCACGTTCACCGAAGGCGAACGAATCCTCCTTTCACTCAAGCTCATATCCCTAGACTCGGAAATGGACATAACCAATACTCAAGCAGGTTCCTCCAAACGCCAAACTCCCAACAGCCCCATCTCTCCTGCCTGGAAAGCTAATAAAAGCAGGCGACTGAAAGATCAATTACCAACCTGAGGAAGTCTTATACAAGAACCCGGCGACACCCCTCTTCCTCTTTGTGATCCGCTGTCCCCCATCTTTCTCATACCAGATGATCTCCACCTCTCTCGGATCCTTCACAAAGAGGCCTTGTCTCCGCTAGGGGACATTTATCCATCCGTCCCAAACTTTCAAGTTTGCATCTCTACACCCCAGCAGGGCTACGCATCCAGTTCCCTAAGATCTACTACTGCCCCTATCTCTTACCCATGCCTCAAGGAAGATTAAAGATTTAGCCCATCAATCTTCACAAGATTGGCCTCATCGGTTCTTGACATCTCACCCTCATCGTCCTTCTGGGCACCCCCAGCGTCAGCAGGATGTTCCGGCCCCTCTCCACAACCTCATTCCCTCACAACGGACTGGCTAAGCCCACAGTAGGACTTGGATTTCCCATACCACCTTCCATCTCCATCCCCACAGAGGAATCCACTATGTCTACCGGGAAGACTCTATCTGTACCTCAGACCAGAGCGGCTCCTAGTTAAAAACATTTCAGTTTTTTTCAGATTTTGATACTACTTTTTGTTCTCCGTTTGCTTCTTTTTATTTTTACAAAGCTCATTTCTCTATGCAAGGTTTCAAGGGTGGCTTGGGCTGCGGTAGCTGCCCTGCGACTTCTTCCATCCTACGAAAATGGAATTCCCATTCTCGTTCGATGGTCTGGTGGTTCGATCTCAGGACCACCTTTTCCTGTTTTTGGAGTTCGGAAAGGGGAATACCTCCCCCCCTCTCCGCCTCCGGCCTATTTTAGGTCATTTTGTACATATTCTCTCTCTTCTTCTGCCTCTATGTTTTAACCCATCTGTGCTTTTCTCTCCCTTCCCCCCTCCTGCCAGGGTTGACGGATTGTCTGCAGCTCCTTCTCGTCCAGCATCTCCGGGTTCCAGGCCTCGCCCCTCATTCGCCTCCTGCCCACCCCTCATCAACTTGGTCAGGGTAAGTGATCCACCATCAAAAGCACACTCATTACTCAAAAAACATGCCTAACACCACTCCATCTCACTCCCAGATAAAAATTATTTCCCACAATGTCCAAGGCTTCAACTCCCCAATTAAAAGAAGGAAAATCTTCCAATCATATCATAAACAAAGGGCTTCGATAGTTATGCTCCAGGAAACGCATTTCCCTTCTCGATTCTCCCCCTCATTCCTACATGTGCGCTTCCCCTCATTTTATTTGGCAAACGCTGAGGATAAAACCAGGGGAGTCGCGATTCTATTTGCTAAGGATTGCCAATTCAAAGTAAGCCAGACTCTTAGTGACCCTGAAGGCAGGTACATACTAGTGAAAGGTCAGATCGCAGACCAAACTTTTTCTCTGATTTCCTATTATGCCCCAAACAAGGGACAGAATGTATTCTTCACCTCGCTTCTCCAAACACTAGGACCCCTCCTGGAAGGAACAGTAATTTTTGGAGGAGACTCGAATGTCGCCTTTGATCAGAGCCTCGATAAATCTAAACCCCCGGCTAAACAGCTCTCCAGGCCAACAAAAATCAGCTCTAAAATTGCTAAACTGATTCACCAACAGGGTCTCACAGATATCTGGAGAGAACTCAACCCCACATCAAGGGATTACACCCATTTTTCAATACCCCACCAAGTATACTCCAGAATCTACCATATCCTGATCTCCTCCATGCATATTCCCGCCGCTATCTCAGCTAAAATTAAGGATACTCCCCTCTCCGACCACTCTATGATTTCTCTATCTATCCAAGGCTCGCTTCTCAGACCCTCATCCCCCATTTGGCGCATTAAAGAACACATCATTAAAGACCCCATTCAGATATCGGAACTCACCAAGACACTAAAAGAATATTTCGTCCTGAACAACGTAGACGACATCTCAGCCGAGACCCTCTGGGCAGCCCACAAAGCCGTGATACGAGGCAAACTGATCCAAATATCCTCCCAACTTAAAAAGGAGAGAACCATGGACATTGCAAAACTGGAGAGAGACTTCCTCCTCCTACGCAAAAACCATAAAGCTAACCCATCCCTGGTTCAAACCGACCAGCTTGATGCTGCTCGGATTAAACTAAACCTGGCGCTCACGGTTAAAGCTGAGGGTTCTCTGCGTTGGAATGGTGTGAAATTCTACCTGTATCAGGACAAAATGAGCACGATGCTGGCCTCCAAGTTATCCCCTAGGACCCGTCTCTTCGCCCTCCCCAAAATAAAACTACAGGATGGGACGTCTTCCCAAAATCCACATAGAATCCTGGAATCTTTCCAAGCCTTCTACTCACAAACATGGGCGGCACAGTGGTGCAGTGGTTAGCACTCTCGCCTAGCAGTAAAAAAAGGGTCGCTGGTTCGAATCCCAACCACGACACTACCTGCCTGGAGTTTGCATGTTCTCCCTGTGCCTGCGTGGGTTTCCTCCGGGTACTCCGGTTTCCTCCCACACTCCAAAGACATGCTGGTAGGTTAATTGGCTTCTGTCCAAAAAAAAAATTGGCCCTAGTATATGAATGGGGACCTTGGATTGAGGGTAGGGACTGATGTGAGTGTGTGATGTACAGGGTTAGGGACAAGGATCAGGGTTGTAGACACACGCTCACTCAGGTTGAACTGGATGGACTGGTGTCTTTATTCAACCTTACTAACTATGTAACTATGTAACTATACAGAGCAAATGAATCCAACGATACACGAGCTATAGAAGCATTTTTAGAGCACCCCCCTATCCCCACTATACAAAAGTCCCACAAGGATATCATGGAGGCTCAGATCTCAGTGGAAGAAACCTTAGAGGTCATTAAAAATCTGAAAGGGGGCTCAGCCCCAGGTCCAGATGGTCTTTCCAATCTTTACTACAAGACTTTTGCCGTGACTCTAGCGCCACATTTAACTAAAATGTTCAATTCCAAACGAAAGGGAGACCCCATAGACCCCCAGATGAATGCAGCCTTCATTACTGTCATCCCTAAACCCGACAAAAATCCGGATCAGGTAGAAAATTACAGACCAATATCACTAATAAATAACGATCTAAAAATCCTAACAAAAATTTACGCCAATAGATTAAATACATTCATCAACACTTATATCCACAAGGATCAGGTGGGCTTTATCCCCGGCAGACAGGGCCCTGACCAGGTCAGAAGGGCCATAGACATAGCCTCAATTTTGCATTCGGGATGGGACGGAGGCCCAAAGCAGGAGGGTCTCTTCCTCTCCCTAGATCTACAAAAGGCCTTCGATTCTGTGTCCTGGCCTTTCATATTCGCTTCCCTTAAATTCTGGGGATTCGGAGAACACTTCATCGGAATCCTCAAATCTCTTTATTCAGAACCGGAAGCGAAAGTCAAACTACAGGGCTTCCTCTCATCCCCAATCAAAATTGCCAGGGGCACAAGACAGGGCTGTCCCCTTTCCCCACTCGTTTTTGCCCTAATAATAGAAACACTAGCCATAGCGATCAGGTCAGACCCAAACATTAAAGGTGTCAACTGCGGCTTGAACACCCATAAATGCGCCCTCTTCGCAGACGACCTTCTTCTATTCGTCACATCTCCAATTACCACCCTCCCCAACATTAACAGACTGCTCCAGACATTTGGCGAAGTCTCAGGCCTTCGGGTCAACATGACCAAATCACAAGCTTTAAACATCTCCCTTAATCCAGCCCTTGTTGAGAGGTTAAAACTGTCCTTTAATTTTAATTGGAGTGACTCTTCAATTCGATACCTAGGTATAAACCTCACACCCAGCATAGACTCCCTCTACCAAGCTAATTTCCCTCCTATGTATCGTAGATTGGAGGAAGACATACGAGCTTGGTCTTCCCACAAATTATCATGGCTGGGGAGAATCCATGCCATCAAAATGACCCTGTTTCCTAGAATTTTGTACTTATTTAGAGCCCTCCCAATCGCGATTAACAGAAATCACCTCAAACACTTCCAGGGGAAGATCATAAAATTTATCTGGGGGGGGAAAGGATATAGATTCACGAGAAACACCCTTTATGCCCCAAAGTCTAAGGGAGGACTGGGCCTCCCCGAACTATTCAAATACTACCAAGCAGCCAGACTGGCCCAACTCTCCACCTTATATTTCAGAGGCGAAAAACCCGACTGGATACAAATAGAACGCCAAGCGGTCCCCACCCACACACTAGACTTTCTACTCTGGACTTCCAGCAAATCTAGACCTCCCATCATGGCACCCACACTTTCACACTCCTTCAAACTTTGGGACAACCTGATTCAAAACCCAGCTCTGACCTCACAGCTCCGCCCTCTCTCACACATTTTCCGCAACCCCCTCTTCAAGCCAGGATTAGACATCAAATCCTTTCAATGGTGGCTTGATAAGGGAATGTACCGTATCGGACATTACCTCGTCGCCTCCGGTCCAATCTCCATGAAATATTGCGTTGATAAACTAGAGCTCCCAGAATCCGAGAAATTTAGATTTCTTCAAATCTCCCATTTCCTTCACACCATTTGGAAAGTCAAATCAACCTCCCCAGTGTGCACATCTTATGAACAATGGTGTGGACAAGCAACAGAGCAAAAAGGAGGCATATCCCTGATTTATGATGCTCTGTCAACTCCCACATCCAAACTTACATACATGACAGACTGGGAGAGGGACTTGGGCGAGTCTTGGGACCTGGGGAACTGGAATAGAATGAGCACAAGAGCCTACAAAGGTATAGTTAATATTGCATTAATAGAAGCTAACATGAAAGTCCTTACGAGATGGTATCTGGTTCCTTCCAAACTTGCACTGATGTTCCCTTCCTCGTCTCCTTTATGTTTTAGAAACTGCCAAGCCCAGGGTTCCATGTTACACATTTGGTGGGAATGTCCGAAAATCAGGGGGTTCTGGAACGGGATCTTTCACCTGATCAGGAAAATCACGGACACTCCCATTCCAAAATCTCCCCAGATATCTCTCCTAAATGGTAATATTCCCAAAATTCCCAAAACAACTGCTAAACTTATCGCTTTTATTCTGACAGGCGCCAAGCTTTCCATAGCAAAGGCTTGGAAACAACCAGGGTTCTCTCTGGCGTCTGCCAAGAGAAAGATCTCATGGATCATGTCTCAGGAAAATTTAGTTAGTACCATAGCAGACTCAAATAAAGCATTTTTGGCGGTATGGGAACCCTGGGCACGGCATGTAGGCATCTCTCTTATACCGGGAGTTGAAGCTTGATCTGTTGCTATTGTGATATTGCAGTCTGTCAACACACCCCACCCCCATCCTTTCTTCTCCTTCGTCTTCCTTCCCACCTTTCCTTTCTCTCTTTCTTCTTAAATCTCAGGAAGTTGTTATTATACATTTACTGAAAGTATACGGTTCCACACGGTTCCTTCCAGTTTTATATGCACTTGTTTGTAATCAGACGGTACCTCGACCCATTTCCCATGGGTTGATCTCCTAAGCTGGAACCCTCAGGATATCTTTATGGCACCCCTAGCCCCTTTGGCCTTTTGGCCATAGAGAGCTTGGGAAGGTTTCCTCACGCAGTCTGGGACCTTCACTCTCCCGGAAGGCGCGATGGGCCTTAACAGATTAGCCACTCACCTTATGGTTACCTAAGGCCACTCTCCGGTGCTCGACACAGTATGTTCCCGTTAGGGGTGTCGAGCCCACATGCAGCACTAGGTTTTGCCTTTTCATTCCTGAGGGTTCTTTTCTCTCTATTCTTACGTATAAGCCTACGTTTTTGGTCAACTTTTCTGTTATTGTTCATTATTTGAGCTTGGTCACAGAAGTGGGCTGCGCCCCACAGCATTGTCATTCTATGAAGTGTAATGTACTGCTCTTCAATAAAACTTCTTAAAACGGAAAAAAAAAAAAGTAAGGGTCCCATCACTGAACCTTGGGGTACACCACTGATAACCTTAGACCATTCATTAGTAAGTAAGAATCATTAACCACTACTCTCTGAATTCTGTCTTTTAGCCAGTTTTCTATCCATTTACAAACTTCCAAGCCTGTAGACTTTACCTTACACATGAGCCGTGTGTGGGGAACTGTATCGAACGCTTTCGCAAAATCCAAGTATACCACGTCCACAGCCACCCCTCTGTCCAAGTATACCTTGTCCACAGCCACCCCTCTGTCCAAGTATACCACGTCCACAGCCACCCCTCTGTCCAAGTATACCATGTCCACAGCCACCCCTCTGTCCAAGTATACCACGTCCACATACACCCCTCTGTCCAAGTATACCATGTCCACAGCCACCCCTCTGTCCGAGTATACCACGTCCACAGCCACCCCTCTGTCCAAGTATACCACGTCCACAGCTACCCCTCTGTCCAAGTATACCATGTCCACAGCTGCCCCTCTGTCCAAGTATACCACGTCCACAGCCACCCCTCTGTCCAAGTATACCATGTCCACAGCCACCCCTCTGTCCAAGTATACCACATCCAAATCCATTTTTGTAAAAGCTCTTTTCTTCTTGTTTATAGCTTTTTTAACTTTGGCCGTCAGCCACATAGGTTTTATTTTTAGACTTATAGCCCATGGGAATATACTTTGCAGTGAGTTCACAAACAGTCTTTTAGAAGAATTCCCATTTCCGTTCTGTGTCCATTGATGCCAATATTCCCTCCCAGTCTAAGACCTGGAGAGCAGCCCTCATCCTGGGAAAATTTGCTCTCTGAGACTGCGAGCCAGGCCTTCTCGTCCAACATCAGCGCCCGACCTCACAAATGTTCTTCTGGAAGAATGGTCAAACATTCCCATAGACACACTCCTAAACCTTGTGGACGGCCTTCCCAGAAGAGTTGAAGCTATTATAGCGGCAAAGGGTGGGCCAACTCAATATTGAACCCTACGGACTAAGACTGGTGTGCCATTAAAGTTCATGTGCGTGTAAAGGCAGGTGTCCCAATACTTTTGACAATATATTGTGTGTGTGTGTGTCTCTCTCTCTCTCTATATATATATATATATATATATATAGAGAGATAGATAGATAGATAGATAGATAGATAGATAGATAGATAGATAGATAGATAGATAGATAGATAGATAGATAGATAGATAGATAGATAGATAGATAGATAGATAGATAGATAGATAGATAGATAGATAGATAGATAGATAGATAGATAGATAGATCTATATAGATAGATAGATATAGCTATATAAATATATAACACAGTACATACTCAACTTGCCAGTACTAGGACTTCTGCACTGAAAATATCCCCCAACTCAATCTAAAGAATGAATAATTTACAGCCGATGGTAACAGAAACATTATTAAAGAAAAAACATGCTTCAGAACCTCTTTTTTTAACAGCCAGAAAATAAAACCATCCCGATATTTCAGCTAGTTTTATGTGCAGCATAACTTACTTTTATTTCTGAAATTCCTGCTGCAATTATCCTGACTAATTAAGGAGTTTTCTATTTAAGTAATGTGATAGATGTGAGATGTAATTTCTAATTAGAAATTATTGTTGACTAGCTCAGCTGTATGCATATTGTGCTTATTAATATGCGCGCTGACACAGCACAATAGTGCACAAGAGATCCTAATATTACGGCTCTTGTTTCCGGTGCAAGGTAAGACTTTTATTTTTTTATTTTTTATCTTTCTAATGAAGGTTCGTGTTTAAGGGGAGAATAACCTGAGAATGACTCTAATGTTAAACCGTAGTTTTGGTGGGAAGGGGAATTCTGTCCCCATCAGTTGCTTACATTACAAGAATTACACTACATTGCAGTTCCTTACATGCTTTTACTCTGTAGATATCGGGATACAACACACTTGGTGAAAATTGTTCATCAGTGGTAAGGTCTGCTATGATCTGGGATTGAAGCCCCACAATATGGATTAATAGTTTAGAATCGGATCAGTAATCTCCAACCTGCAGCTTGTAGGCCAGGTGTGGTCCTTTGCTTGCCTTTATCCGGCCCTTGGGGCACTACTCCCTCCAATGACACCAATGATGGGGCACTATTCTTCCCATTGATACCAATAATGAGGCACTACTCCTCCCACTGTTACCAATGATGGGACACTATTCCTCCCACTGATACCAATGATGGGACACTATTCCTCCCAATGATGGGGCACTATTCCGCCGACTGATACCAATGATGGGGCACTATTCCTCCCACTAATACCAATGATGGGACACTATTCCTCCCACTGATACCAATGATGGGACACTATTCCTCCCACTGATACCAATGATGGGACACTATTCCTCCCACTGATACCAATGATGGGACACTATTCCTCCCACTGATACCAATGATGGGACACTATTCCTCCCACTGATACCAATGATGGGACACTATTCCTCCCACTGATACCAATGATGGGACACTATTCCTCCCACTGATACCAATGATGGGGCACTATTCCTCCCACTGATACCAATGATGGGACACTATTCCTCCCAATGATACCAATGATGGGACACTATTCCTCCCACTGATACCAATGATGGGGCACTCTTCCTCTGACTGATACCAATGATGGGGCACTATTCCTCCCACTGATACCAATGATGGGGCACTATTCCTCCCAATAACACAAATATTCGGGCTCTATTCCTCCCATTGATACCAATGATGGGGTACTATTCCTCCCACTGATACCAATGATGGGACACTATTCCTCCCACTGATACCAATGATGGGACACTATTCCTCCCAATGATGGGGCACTATTCCTCCAACTGATACCAATGATGGGGCACTATTCCTCTGACTGATACCAATCATGGGGCACTATTCCTCCCACTGATATCAATGATGGGACACTATTCCTCTGACTGATACCAATGATGGGACACTATTCCTCTGACTGATACCAATGATGGGACACTATTCCTCCCACTGATACCAATGATGGGACACTATTCCTCTCACTGATACCAAGGATTGGGCACTTATCCTCCCACTGATACCAATGATGGAGCACTATTCCTCCCACTGATACCAATGATGGGGCACTATTCCTCCCACTGACACCAACGATGGGGCAATATGCCTCCCACTGATACCAATGATGGAGCACTATTCCTCCCACTGATACTAATAATGGGGCACTATTCCTCTCATTGACACCAACCATGGGGCAATATGCCTCCCACTGATACCAATGATGGGGCACTATTCCTCCCACTGACACCAACAATGGGGCACTATTCCTCCCACTGACACCAACGATGAGGCACTATACCTTCCACTGATACCAATGATGAGGCGCTATTCCTCCCACTAATACCAACATTGAGGCTCTATTTCTCCCACTGATACCAATGATAGAGCACTGTTCCTCTCACTGACACCAGTGATGAGGCACCATTCTTCCATTGACACCAAAGACGGGGCATTATTCTTCCCATTGACAGCATCGATGGGGCACAATTGTTTCCATTGATACCATTTTCTATTCCCACTGGCCACAGTCCAGCCCTCCTAGAGTCTAAAGGGTAGTAAACTGGCCCTTTGTTTAGAAAGTTTGGAGCCCCCTTGTTTAGATACAGTATATACTTATTTCAATGTAAGATCAAGTAGAAGAATATATGAAGGAGCTAACACATTTCAAGGGTCTACTGGGAAATTCCGCGGTTTCAGTTCAAAATGGATGTCACATTGCAAAACCTCAAAAGGCCTTGGGATCTTCCAAGAAGCAGGACATGGGTGGTAGATATAGCATGGAGACCACAGGTGAACCAGATGGGTGCACTGGAGAAGGTGGTCTGTAGACACAAAAACTGGAGGGAGAGAAACCTGAAGTTGATCTAGCCAATTAGAAAGGGCATGAAGGTGATGAACCACATGAACCTGGTTGGCTTCATGGGCATTGACCCTTTGGAGGAGATGCTCCAACTAGCTGCTGATAATTACTGTTTTGTTACTTTGTTTCGTCAAATTACCACATATATTGCAAATTCTGTCCAGTCCATATATACTGTTTCCATTTTATACCTGGTGAGGTCAACTTGTAAACCTGTTGTGATCCTTTGGAGGAGACACTGCAACTAGTTGCTGATATTCCAACTAGCTGCATATAGTAGACATCCATATAAAAGAGCGAGCACATATTAAGGGTCCAGGAGGGAGTTCTGTGGTTGCAGTTCAAAATGCATGTTGCATTAATTCACAAAACCGCGGCAGGCCTTGGGATCTCCTAAGAATCAGGGTGGGGGTGGTAGATGTAGCATGGAGGCCATTGATGAATGAGGTGAATGCCTTGGAGAAGGTTGTGGTGGACCTGGCGGTACAGGAGCCATAAGAAAACATACCTGAATTTGATCTAACCAATTAGAAAGGGTATGAAGGTGATGCATCACGTGAACCTGGTTGGCTTTATCAGCATTGACTGTTTGGAGAAGATTCTCCAAATTGCTGATAATAAATACTGTGCTTTGTTACTTGGTTTGGTCAAAATATCACATATGTCGCAACTTTTGTCAAGTCCACATATACTTTTTCCATTTTTATACCTGACGAGGTCCACTTGTGAACCTGTTGTGAACCCATTGGAGGAGACACTCCAACTAGCTGCTGGTATTTCATCTAGAAACTAACGCTAGCTAGCTGCATATAGTAGAAGACTATACGGAAACCCAATACATTTTAAGGGTCCATTGAGGAGTTGCAGTTCAAATCTAATGTTAAATTTATTCACAAAACCATGGCAGGCCGTGGGATATCCCAAGAATCAGGGTGGTAGATGTAGTATGGAGGCCACCGATGAATCAGGTTGAAGCACCACAACATTGATTAATAGTTCAGATATACTGTATGTTTATTTCAATGTAAGAAGACTATATGAAAGAGCCAGCCACATTTCAAGGGTCTTTTGGGAAATTAATGCGGTTGCAGTTCAATGAAGAGAATGTTAAATTCGATAGAAAGGGTATGAAGGTGATGAATCATATGAACCTGGTTGGTTTTCTTAGGTGTTGACCATTTGGAGGGGATGCTCCAACTTGCTGATAAAAAATACTGTGCTTTGTTACTTGGTTTGGTCAAGATATCGCATATATTGCAACTTTTTTTTCCAGTCCACATAAACTGTTTCCATTTTTATACCCGATGAGGCCAACTTGTGAATGTGTTGTCCTCTCTGTCCAAAATATGCAACTCGTTGACCAAGTTTCTTTGTTTTGGGAAATTAAGGGCTATGCAGACTTCTGAGCATTGAAGATAGAATTATGTAACCAGGACAGGACTGTTTCACGACTTTCATACATTTTTGGACAATAAACATCCACACACTTCATGAGGGTTGGATTTAGGTGTCAGTGCTACTATCTGGATATAAATACTGGGGCAGGAAGTAGAGAGGAGAAATCGCTGGAAGTTACAGCCGAGGAGCTGCTGCAACTCTTCGGTTTTACACCAGTTTGAGGGATATAATCCACGTGTCGTTTATCCCATACCCTTCGGTTCTGGTATCGTTTGAAGAACCCAGCCACGTGGGAGCCACCCCATCAACATTGCCCTCCCGGGCCACCTGTAGTCCATCACCACCTAAGCCTGTCTGACCCCACTCGGCGTATGCCCCGTTGGGTCCACCGATTCTGGTAAGCCTCTTCACTTTTGGTGGTTTTGTGCATGTTTCTACTCCAGATGGTTTATATACTTGATGTGTTCAGTTCCTGAGGACTCCTCATCTCTTTCCCAAGGATGTCCTTCCTTTGGCAACGACATTTTGAACTGTCAATTTAAGGATTTTTACATTGGACTTATTTCCCATAGCGCTACATTTATTTTGTTTTTATAGTTACATAGTTAGTCAGGTTGAATAAAAAAGACACCATCTAGTTCATCCGATAAAAATGAAAAAAAAAAAATCATACAATTCTTATATACACAATCCTATACCCACAGTTGATCCAGAGGAAGTCAAACAACCCTAGCAAAGCTTGATCCATCCAATTTGCTCCAGCAGGGAAAAAAACAAAACCTTCCTGATCCCCCGAGAGGCAATTGAATATTCCCTGGATCAACTTTACCTATAAATGTCAGTACCCAGTTATATTCTGTACATTTCAGGAAAGAATCCATCTTTTTAAAGCAATCTACTGAGCTGGCCAGAACCACCTCTGGAGGGAGTCTATTCCACATATGCACAGCTCTTACTGTGAAGAAAACTTTCTGCATTTGGAGGTGAAATCTCTTTTCTTCTAGACGTAAAAAGTGCCCCCTTGTCCTTTGTGATGACCTTAAAGTGAATAACTCAACACCAAGTGTATTATATGGACAACTTATGTATTTGTACATGGTGATCATATCCCCCCCCTTAATCTCCTCTTCTCAAGAAAAAATAAATTGAGTTCCTCTAATCTTTCCTCATAGCTGAGCTCCTCCATGCCTCCTATCAGTTTGGTTGCCCTTCTCTTCACTTTCTCCAGTTCCCCGATATCCTTTATGAGAACTGGAGCCCAAAACTGAACTGCATATTCCAGATGAGGTCTTACTAATGATTTGAACAGGGGGGCAAAATGATATCTCTCTTTAATCGATATCTCCCTTAACCACTTGCCGACGTCGAGCTCGTACATGGCTTACTGTGGGCGTGCGCGCACCCCCAGAGGCACGCCCCTGTGCCGATTGGCCAGCGGGGTAGCCAATTAGCGGGTCCAGTGGACTTGATGTCCGCAGCCCGCCATCGTTCCCCCCCCCTCTGTGTAAACAAGGCAGATCTCCGTTCTATCAGAGGATGACACAACACAAGCAGCCCATCCCCCATACGGTTAGTAAACACACCCAGGGAACCCAATTAACCCTTTGATCGCCCCTGATGTTAACATCTTCTCTGCCAGTGTCATTAGTACAACGTTAGTGCCTATTTTTTTAGCACTGATCACTGTAATAATGTCACTGGTCCCCAAAAAAGTGTCAAAAATGTCAGTTAGGTGTCCGATCTGTCCGCCGCAATGTCGCAATCCCGCAATCCCGCAATCCCGCTAAAAATTGCTGATCATCACCATTACTAGTAAAAAATAAATAAATAAATAAATTAAAATGCCATAAAACTATGCTAACTAAACTATAATCCCCTATATTGTAGACGCTATAACTTTTACGCAAACCAATCAATAAACTCTTTTTGGGATTTTTTTTTACCAAAAATGTGTAGCAGAATACAAATTGGCCTAAATTGATGAAGAAATTACAATGTCCATCGGCTCCGGGTCCAGGAGCCGGCATCCTTTGCGGCTTCACAGCCTGTTTCTGACTGCGCATGCGAGAAGTCATGCAGCGCTTTCAGAATGGTCTCGTCGTCTTCTGGGATGCACACAGGCCCCAGATGCCAATAGGGGGAAGGGGGAGGACACCCGAAAAAAAACACGGAAGCGGCACCATGGAACAGAAGTCCTGAAGAAAACATACCAAAAAGGTATGGAAAAAAAAATCCAAAAACGTGCTTTTGTTTCAAACAGATTTCAATTTTTGCCTGGAACTCCGCTTTAAGGCATACACCATTGGGATTTTAGGAGTTTATCCACATTTATGGAGGAGAAAATAAAAAGCTAGTGCATTTTTTTAAAAATTATCCCACTGAGATTTTTCTTTTTATTGAATTGTTTATTTTATAAAATGTAATGAATGTTTAAAAAAAAAAGAAAAAAGAAAAGTTGCAAAGAAACAAAACAAAAAAAAAAAATCACATCGAGTTCATTTCTATCACACGTCCTCATGTCACTGTTGTCTGGTGTGAAGAACTATTGATTTTGTTTTTCCAGCTTATGCAGTATTTTCTCAAATCAATGATGGAAAAAAAAAAAGGCAATGGAGACCAGTTCAGTGAAGCGACTTATATGACTGAAAACTCAGGACAGAGGTCTCCAAGGGTCACATTGTAGCAAATACATAACTTTAGAAGTCAAACTTTAAAGGGGTCCAATAAAGAAAAAAAAACATCCAAGAGGCACTGGGACTTTGAGGCAAGGTTATATAAAGTAGTTAAAAGAGAGCAGGGGCGGACTGACCATTCGGGCACTCGGGCACTTCCCGAGGGCCCCATGCCACTAAGGGGCCCCATCAGGGTTGCCAGCCTCAATAAAACCAGGGACAGTATGTAAAAATCTGTGGTTTTTTAAAAAATCCCAAGATTATAGCTGCCCGGCCTCTCCACTACCTTTTCAGTGTGTGTATGTTTATTCTGTGTGTGTATTCTGTGTGTGTATATTATGTGTCTGTGTGTGTATACTGTGTGGCCCCATAATGTATTGCCTGGGGGCCCCATAATCTCCTATTGCCCGGGGGCCCCATAATCTCCTATTGCCCGGGGGCCCCATAATCTTCTCCTATTGCCCGGGGGCCCCATAATCTCCTATTGCCCAGGGGCCCCATGAGTTGTCAGTCTGCCTCTGAAAGAGAGAGACATTGGAAGAGCTCGCTGGCTCAGGTTAGGCTGCTTAAAACAGACAGGGTTACCCTTTAACTTTAGTGGGTACCCAGCAGGTTGGCAGAAAAAAAAATCCACCAATGGAAGGGGTGCCAGAACAAAGGATAAAAAAAGTCTAAATAAATTTATTAGTTCCCACTAAAAAACAGCCAACACCGACCCCCCCCCCCCCCCTTTCATCGCTTGCGACAGAATTGCACATTAGATACCGACTATGCCTTACAAAGTGTCCCCCTAAAAAAGACATTTATGGACAAGCAGTACCCAGAAGAATTGGTGGACAAGGCTTGTGACTTTTACTCCAAAGGCAAACCCACCAAAACAGTCAGAGAACCGATAGAACACCCCACCAGATTCATCACTACTTTCCACTTCCAACACAAAAAAATGGAAAAAATACTTATTAAACATTGGAACATTCTGGAACAAGACCCCCATCTCAAAACTATTCTCCCACCGGTATCCAGAGTCTCCTATCGAAAAGCCGCAAACCTTAAAAATAAGATTGCCCCTAGCAAACTGGAATCTATCCACACAAGCCCCAGCCCTGTGGCCCTTATACCCCTCGTGGGTATGTACCAATGCCACAGCAAAACATCTTTCTGTTCTAAGGGGAAAACCTACCCTCTAGACCATTTTTATATTGGTTCATAAGATTTCATGCTATATGGTCTCACATACCCCTGGTAGACTAATCTATGTTGGCCGCAGCATCTGCCCCCTAAGGCAGCGGTTCGACCAACATAGAAGTCTCATTTGAATGGGGTAAGGACACGTAGAGTGTCCCAAGGCATTTTGGAAAATTTCACAAAAAATCTACCACTGGCCTAACAGTATGGGTGATTGAACAAATTCCCCAATCCCTCACAGAAGACAAACGATTCAAAAAATTGTGCGCCAGAGAGACGTTCTGGATTTATAACCTCTATGTTCTTTCACCAGGTGGCTTAAATGAGGGTATCGAGATCGCGACTGTACTTGGATGATATTTTTAGTATAGGACTGTTGGATGTTATTTTATCCTTACGTTATTTTATCTTTACATTGTTTTTATCACGGGCTCCCCTCTCCTTCTCTATTCCACATAGGGGTGGCGGGTTCGTATTTCTGTGAGTATATGGTAATCTGGCCATGAGATAAGAGATAGTACAGAACATTGTATATCGTATAAGACTAAACATTATTTAGTATCTTACCATTCGCACCCACACTAAACTCCCCCCCCCCACTCATTTTCTCCCTGCGCCCCCAAAACAAACCCCCCCCACATAACTTTTTGCCCTCCACCTACCACATTACCCCCCCCCTTTCCAAACCCCCCTCTCCCCTCCCTTAATCAACATCCGATCCATCTATATATTTCAAGATCGATTGAATTGCTATTCCATCGCAGCATACTACAGTGATTAATTGAACGACTGTTTTTTATTAATCCTATATTTATTCCTATCTCTAATTCATCATTCATCTTTACCTATTATTGAGTATACATAATAATTCCCTCCCACTAAACTCTTCCCATAACTTCCTCATAAATTTCACCAAAACATTGAATTACTTTATTTATTATACATCATGCACATAGCTACCCTATTTCCCCGAAAATAAGACCTAGCGTGATTGTCGGTGATGGCTGCAATATAAGCCCTACCCCCCAAATAAGCCCTACCTTGTTTCCCCGGAAATAAGCCCTACCCTGAAAATAAGACCTAATGGGACTTTAACTAGGGCTTATTTGGGGGGTAGGGCTTATATTGCAGCCATCACCGGCAATCACGCTAGGTCTTATTTTCGGGGAAACAGGGTAGGTTGCAGTATACAATTCACACATTATAATCATGTATAAACTATGAGATTAAGTTGCACTTGCTATGTTGCTATTGCTATTGCTTTCAGGATGTTTTTATTTGAAGCACCTGATTAGAGCCAGAGGCTCTAATAGGCTTTAAAATAGGGTGGGCTCGGAACGCAGAGCATTGCGTCTGGAGCCCACCCAGTTGTGTTACAACAGCAAATGAATATTCGCTGTTGCAACACTGATCCGCCATCCGGCCAATCGGGAATCGGGTCTGATACCCGTCACCCAATTGGCTGAAAGGACAGGCAATCCTATTGGACGCCTAGGAGGAGGGGAGGAGACGCACAGCGAAAGCTTCCATGGAGGAGAAGAGGGATGCCTGGATGCCCTGATCCCCGCGGCTGCTTGGTGCCCTGATCCCCGCCACTCCTCGGATGCCTGATCCCAGCCTCTGCTTCTTGGATGCCCGCCGATGCCCTCCTCCTAGATGGGGTAAGTGCCGGTGGACCGACCGGCAGACAGTGGGGGTGGTTTGAGGGGGAGTTTGGTTGTTTGCTGCCCCACCAAACAAAAAACCACCAGCTGCCACTGGTCTTTTGTCTATTTTTTGATAGTAATTTACAACAAAGGTAAAAGGATCTTTACTTGTGTCCTTTTATGTACTTGCAGTGACTTTCATTCAACCAGGTGTGTCAGGGGGCTGAGGTTGTTCCTGGAGCTGAGACCCGAAACAGAGAACCCAAAATTACCTATTGGCTCCTTCGGGAGTAGCACTACAACACCTGGAATCTTGTTCACCAAAACAGAAACAGACAACAAAACTATAGTTACGGTTAGTGTAATTTGAAGGCTTTACATAAAACAGATTAAATTTCATGCACATGTGGCACCCTCTCAGACAGGTTGTTAGAATGGCTAGGTAAATTTAGCTTTTTTTTTGGCTCCTCTGTAATCAGTGGAACAGCGTGTGATTGCTTTGGGCTGTTCTGGGCTCCACTGGCTGCAGGTTAGATTGTTTCCCCCTGCTTTCTGAAGGATTCTAGAATGTAGTGGGCTGGAAAGGCAAATCAGCAACCTAAATATTTAAGTTGTCCTAAGGGAGGGTGCCCAGAAGGTGGCTGGGGAGTGCATAAATAGTTTGGGGTCTGGAGCTGCCTGTCTTGTCCAGGAGGAGATGTTCCCAGCCTGAAGGGCTGCTGCCCTTCTATGCAGCTCAGCTGAAATTCTGCTTATGCTCATTGAGTTCCCAGCTATGCTAAAGCTGGGGGCTCTGTTTGCTGAGAGTCTCTGGAACTAACCAAATGATTTCACTGAGGATCTTTTCTGGGGAGTTCACTGGAGTAATGTCAGGCTGATACTGAACAGAGGCATCCAAGTATCCGGGGACATTGTGGGTACAGACCTGAGTGCAGGATCCTAGCGACTGTTTCTGCTGCTATCCCTTGTGTATCAGTACTAGTGCTTATCTGGCCTGGGGTATTTCTGATGGTGTCCCATTGCTGCCCATTGTCTGGGCCATTACTAAAGGGGGCTGTCTTAAGGAGTAGTGACAGGGTGAAGCGTGTTCTTTCATTACTGTTCAGTGCTAATGGAGTATCCCACAGCTCCCTATGCCCCACCCAAGTTTGTCCAGCAATAAATATAACAAAAAGGCAACCCTTGGGCTGCTAATTGAGCCAGAAGAATGGCTGTGTACCTAGCTGGCTCTAATTTGTTGCGGCACAGAATAGAAGGTGCCTAGAAAGTACCTATTCCAGATGTGTGCCTTTAAAAGTGACAATAACATACAATACAGATGCAATAAATGGGAATTTTTGATTTATTTTTTTTTGCTGCAGAACATCACAGCCCTGAGCTGACCTCAGACATAAAGGTCCTTGAGGAACCCGATATATACCACACAGGGCTGGCAGCCCTCCCGTGCATCAAATCTTCCCTCAACTAATGTGCGGCTGGAAATTATTCTCTTCTATTTCCATCCAAATTAAATATTAATGCAGTTTAACTGCACAGTCTTCAGTTGGGTTTGCAAGTAATATTTATTGCTGGAACCTGGCCGTAAACTAGAAAACTTTCCAGGAATCTGCAGTAGGCTTCGCTGGTGGAAGAAAAGAACACACGTTAGAGAAATGGAGATGATGGAGCTTATATCAACATCTCACTGTTTTGTTTTGTCTGCTTATTCTTAAAACCTAATATAAAAAAAGTATTTAATCTAGTATGCCAGCAGCAGAATTTACCTACAGGCACTACACAGAAAAAATCAGAGGCGCTATTTATCAATAAAAGTGAACATGTGCTAAACACCAGTGATGGTGTGACCCCCTAAAGGAGTCAGTGTATCCAAATAATTAAAGTGAACCGACAAAACTGTGTACAGAAAAAGTGTTCAAGACTATATATAAAATGCACTCAGTGAGTGGTAAAAATACAGTGATGATGTGACTCCCTTCGTATAACTCACCATCAATGAGTACATCTATTAAACTAGAATAATAATGCCTCTTCAGTGATAAGGTGCAACATATTCAAGCTAAGCATGCATTATATACATAAAAAATATTCACACTTTCAAAATATCAGTCCAAAAAAATATTAGTCCAAAAAAATTATGACAACACGCGTGATGAATAGTGTTCTAAATAAGTGTTCAATCTTGATGCAACCCGGTGATAGCATAAATCATCCACCTCTGGTGCACGGTGCTTCCACTCCCTTAAGAATAACACTCACCGACTAGCTTTGCCTGCACTCTCATGCACGGCAAAAATCGCTTGTTTACCACCCCCGGGTAATAGGATCAGTCGTTGTTTCCACGGTGATTGTTTCAACATAAGGCCCACATAAAAGAAATAAAAAGTGCTCCAAATAGTGTGAACCAATTTAAACACTTTTAATAAAATCACTCCAATCTTCTAATATATCACTCACATTTAAAACGATAAAAATTAGCCAAACGATTAAAGTGCAGATCACATCAAACTGTGTATAGTGGAACCAAACTGCAACAAATGGTCACGGCGGACCCGAGGTGTGTCGGCGCACAGCGTTCAATCTCACCACCTCCCTGACAGCTCCTCCGCGTCTCCGTGTACTCACAAACTTCCTCCCTCCGTGAGGATAGCAGCACTGTGTGTCACGTATTACGGCCACGCCCCCGACATGTTTCGTCACAAGATGACTTATTCATGGGGTCACACCATCACTGGTGTTTAGCACATGTTCACTTTTATTGATAAATAGCGCCTCTGATTTTTTCTGTGTAGTGCCTGTAGGTAAATTCTGCTGCTGGCATACTAGATTAAATACTTTTTTTATATTAGATTTATTTAAAGGGGCTGCTTCACTTCAGGTGTGGGGAGTTTATTTTCCACACGGTTTTGATATCAGTGTACACAGCGATATTACACTCTTATTTTCCAGTAGGCGCGGTGGAGATATTGATAGGTGACAGGGCGGTGTCTTTTTAATATCTATTTATCTATTCTTAAAACCTCCCCAGGAAATTATCAATTACCAGGTCGAAGGCTCCTCTTGCCCTTTCATGCCAGATGCTTCTGAAGGTGATGAGACACCTACACTGTCTCCTAGGGGACAGTGCTGCCCCTCTTTGTTAGGGTGTGGTAGAGTCTGACCAACGGCCTATTACAAATCTATTACAAACTCCTGGGGTGATGACTTGTCTCCTTTCGTACTCTGTTGGCAGCTCAGAAAAATCAATGAAAGCAACATCCTCCCCAATGATCAGACAATAGCACCAGTCAACAACAGTGGCATTCTCCCCAACAATCAGGTGGCATCACCAGTCAACAACAGTGGTGTTCTCCCTAACAATCAGGTGGCATCACCAGTCAACAACAGTGGCATTCTCCCCAACAATCATGTGGCATCACCAGTCAACAACAGTGGTGTTCTCCCCAACAATCAGGTGGCATCACCAGTCAACAACAGTGGTGTTCTCCCCAACAATCAGGTGGCATCAACAGTCAACAACAGTGGTGTTCTCCCCAACAATCAGGTGGCGTAACCAGTCAACAACAGGTGTGTTCTCCCCAATGATCAGGCAGCGACCCCAGTCAACAACAGGTATGTTCTCCCCAATGATCAGGCAGCGACCCCAGTCAACAACAGGTGTGTTCTCCCCAATGATCAGGCAGCGTCCCCAGTCAACAACAGGTGTGTTCTCCCCAATGATCAGGCAGCGACCCCAGTCAACAACAGGTGTGTTCTCCCCAATGATCAGGCAGCGTCCCCAGTCAACAACAGGTGTGTTCTCCCCAATGATCAGGCAGCGACCCCAGTCAACAACAGGTGTGTTCTCCCCAATGATCAGGCAGCGACCCCAGTCAACAACAGGTATGTTCTCCCCAATGATCAGGCAGCGACCCCAGTCAACAACAGGTGTGTTCTCCCCAATGATCAGGTGGCATCCCCAGTCAACAACAGGTGTGTTCTCCCCAATGATGAGGTGGCATCTCCAGTCAACAACAGGTGTGTTCTCCCCAATGATGAGGTGGCATCTCCAGTCAACAACAGGTGTGTTCTCCCCAATGATCAGGTGGCATCCCCAGTCAACAATAGTGGTGTTCTCCCCAACAATCAGACAGCGACACTAGTCAGCAACAGTGGCATTCTCACGTACCAGGAGATATCCTCTACTCTGTCTCTCTGTGCCCTTGATGTGGGGAAAAAATGTTCTGCTAGCAGCCTGCTGCACAGCCTGTCCCCCACACTGTTTTCACCATGTCTTCCCTGAGCCTGGGAAAAGACCTCCCTGTACTGTGAAGGCCATGTACAGAGAGGGCCCGTGTACTGTGAGTGCCGTGTACAGAGAGTGCCCGTGTACAGAGAGTGCCCGTGTACTGTGTGTGCCCGTGTACTGTGTGTGCCCGTGTACTGTGTGTGCCCGTGTACTGTGCGTGCCGCGTATTGTGAGTGCCCGTGTACTGTGAGTGCCTGTGTATTGTTGAGTACCTTTGTATTGCTGAGTAGTAGAGTCAGGAAGCTAGTTGTTAGTTAATTGGACAGAGTATATTTCTAAATGCCCATTAAATATTAATGGGTACGATGCCCGGTGGGTGTGGAGACACGACTCGGTGCACATCATGCGGCATGTATGCGTTCCTTGATCATCCAATCGAGGGTGAATACTGCTGCACAAAATGTAAGCACGTTGTTTCCCTGGAAGCCCAGGTTCTGAATCTAGGGAAGCAACTGTCAACACTAAGAAGACTTGCATACTAAAGGAGAGTTGGAATCGTACCCAGAAGTTGGCAGCAGGGGCCAGCACAGAGGCGGATGGAGACAAAGAGGTGCAGGCACCAGAGCAGAGTAGATGTGTGATATTAAGGAAGGGTAGAGGGGAAAGAGTCAGGGAGGCCTGTTCCTGGTCTGGAACATCCCAATAAGTAAACCCTGTTGAGTGATATTGGGAAAACCAGTCAGGGACCAGCATTGCTGAAGCAGAGTGACGCCTCTAGCTGCCAGGAGAAAAACTCCTCCAGTGAGGACGGAGGTAAAGCCAAGGGTAAGGAAAGACAGATTCTGGTAGTAGGGGATTCAATTATTAGAAGGACAGAGAGGGCAATCTGTCATAAAGACCTGAAGCACCAAACTGTATGTTGTTTGCCGGGCAGTCGGATTCGGCACATTACAGATCTGGTGGACAGATTATTGGGAGGGGCTGGGGAAGACCCAGCTGTCATGGTACACGTTGGCACCAATGACAAAGTCAGAGGAAGATGGAGTGTCCTAAAAAACGATTTTAGGGACTTAGGAGCTAAATTGAAGAATAGGATCTCCGAGGTAGTATTCTCAAGTCGGTTACCGGCTCTTTAGCAAGGACGGACTGCACCTAAATGGGGAGGGTGCAGCTCGGCTGGGAGAGAAGATGGCCGAAAAGTTAGAGGGGCTTTTAAACTAGGCGACAGGGGGAGGGTCAAGATGTAGAGATAGCCAGCGTGGAACAAGTTTCAAAGGGTAGTATTGCAGGCATTAGTGGTAGGGTGACTAGAGTACCTAATCCCTAGGTAATTCATTTGACAAATCCAAATTGCAACCTCAGAACAACCAACAAGGAGATGCGAGTATGTGACCGGACAAAACTATGAGGCTTGTTCACTAATGATGGAAGAACTAGAGCTGCTGTTGTACGAGGGGGATTTTGATTTTGTGGGAATTTCAGAGACTTGGCTCAACAGCTCTCATGATTGGCTGACAACCATTCAAGGGTATTCCCTATATTGCAGAGATAGGGAGGGTAAAAAAGGGGGAGGGGTATGCCTGTATATTAAGAACGATGTGCAAGTGAATGTGAGAGATGACATCACTGAGGGAGCTAGGGAGGAGGTGGAATCTTTATGGGTAGAGCTTCAAAGGGATGAAGCTAAGGGGAAAGTAATACTGGGAGTATGCTATAGGCCCCCTAACCAGAGGGAGGAGGGGGAGACGGACCTCCTATCACAGTTTGGAATAGCGGCAAGGATGGGAAGTGTCATTAGAATGGGGGATTTTAATTATCCAGATATAGACTGGGCGGAAAGAACCAAGCATTCATCTAAGGCTTGCCATTTCCTAAATGTCTTACAGGACAATTTCATGGGTCAGATGGTAACTGCACCAACAAGAAATAAAGCGTTACTAGACCTACTGATTACTAACAATACAGACCTGATTGCGGATGTGGAAATACGGGGCAGTTTAGGAAACAGCAACCACAGATCAATTTGTTTCAGTATAAATCACACAAATAAGAAACACAAGGGTAATACAAGGACACTGAAATTCAAAACAGCCAACTTCCCTAAACTGCGCTCCTTGCTAGAAGATATTAAATGGGTTAAATCTTAGGAACAAAGAACAAGGAGGAAAAATGGGAGTGCTTTAAGAGCATATTAAATAAACGTATTGGCCAGAGCATTCCAATGGGAAATACATTTAAAAAAGTAATGGGTGGCTTAACTCCAACGTAAAAATGCATATTAAAGAAAAGGAGAAGGCCTTCAAAAAATACAAGGCTGAGGAGTCATCGTCAGCATTCCTAATTTACAAAGAATGCAATAAGAAATGTAAGGGTGCAATCAGGGCGGCTAAAATAGAACCCATAAGGCACATACCGAAGGACAGTAAAAAAAAAAACAAGAAATTCTTTTACCACTTCAGCCCCAGAAGAATTTATCCCCTTCCTGACCAGAGGGTTTTTTTGCGATTCGGCACTGCGTCGCTTAAAATGATGTCCTTTTTTTCCCACAAACAGAGCTTTCTTTTGGTGGTATTTGATCGCCTCAGCAGTTTTTTATTATTTGCGCTATAAACAAAAAAAGAGCGACAAATTTGAAAAAAACACAATATTTTGTAATTTGCTATAATAAGTATCCCCATTTTTTTTAAATAAAGCAAATTTTTTCTCAGTTTAGCCCGATATGTATTCTTCTGCATATTTGTGGTAAAAAAATCGCAATAAGCGTATATTGATTGGTTTGCGCAAAAGTTATAGCGTCTACAAAATAGGGGATAGATTTATAGCATTTTTATTATTTCTTTATTTTTTTTATTAGTAATGTCGGCGATCTGCGATTTTTATCATAACTGCAACATTATGGCGGACACATCGGACAATTTTGAAACATTTTTGGAACCATTGGCATTAATACATCGATCAGTGCGATTAAAAATGCATTGATTACTGTAAAAATGTCACTGGCAGTGAAGGGGTTAACACTAGGGGGCGGTGAATGGGATTAACTGTGTTCCCTGCGAGGTGATTCTAACTGAAGGGGAATGGGACTAACTACAGGAAGTGACGGATCGTGGTTAGCTAATAGGAACACACGATCTGTCACTCCTATCAGAACAGAACAGGGAAGTGTGTGTTTACCCACACTTGTCCCTGTTCTGTGTCTCCTGCTCACGATCGCTCGTGGCCGGTGGTCATCGCGACACCACGAGCGTCGGCACCCCCCACAGCTACGTGGTTTGGCACAGGGGAGCCAACCTGCCGCAGTATAACTGCAGCGGCTGGTCTGGAAGCGGTTAAGTATATAAATATTAGGAAAGGGAGGTCAGAACATATTGGCCCCATAAAGAATGATGAAGGGAATCTGGTTACAAAAGACGGAGAGATGGCGAACTTAATAAATGTATTCTTCTCCTCAGTCTTCACAAGGGAAATGGGGGGATTCAGTAACCAAGACTGCAATGTTTATCCTCGTGACACATCACAGGAAGCACCCGCATGGCTAACAGAGGACAGAATTAGAAATAGACTTGAAAAACTTAACATTAAAAAGTCACCAGGACCAGATGACTTGCACCCGAGGGTCCTTAAGGAACTCAGTCAAGTGATAGCCAGACCATTATTCAAAATTTTTTTGGACAGTCTACTGACTGGAATGGTATCAGCTGATTGGAGAAAAGCCAATGTAGCACCAATATTTAAAAAAGGGCCCAAAATACATCCCTGGGAATTACAGACCAGTTAGCCTAACATCAATAGTATGCAAGCTCTTGGAGGGAATGATAAGGGACTATATACAAGATTTTAGTAATGCGAACGGTATCATTAGCAGTAATCAGCATGGCTTCATGAAGAATTGTTCTTGCCAAACCAATCTATTAACCTTCTATGAGGAGGTGAGTTGCCATCTAGATATAGGAAGGCCCGTAGACGTGGTGTATCTGGATTTTGCAAAGGCATTTGACACAGTTCCCCATAAACGTTTACTGTACAAAATAAGGTCCGTTGGCATGGACCATAGGGTGAGTACATGGATTGAAAACTGGCTACAAGGGCGAGTTCAGAGGGTGGTGATAAATGGGGAGTACTCAGAATGGTCAGGGGTGGGTAGTGGGGTTCCCCAGGGTTCTGTTCTGGGACCAATCCTATTTAATTTATTCATAAACGACCTGGAGGATGGGATAAACAGTTCAATCTCTGTATTTGCAGACGATACTAAGATAAGCAGGGCAATAACTTCTCTGCAGGATGTGGAAACCTTCCAAAAAGATCTAAATAAATTAATGGGGTGGGCAACTACATGGCAAATGAGGTTCAATGTAGAAAAATGTAAAATAATGCATTTGGGTGCCAAAAATATGAATGCAATCTATAGACTGGGGGGAGAACCTCTGGGGGAATATAGGATGGAAAAGGACCTGGGGGTCCTAGTATATGATAGGCTCAGCAATGGCATGCAATGCCAGGCTGCTGCTAACAAAGCAAACAAAATACTGACATGCATTAAAAAAGGGGATCAACTCCAGAGATAAAGCGGTAATTCTCCCACTCTACAAGACTCTGGTCCGGCCGCACCTGAGTATGCCGTCGAGTTCTGGGCACCAGTCCTCAGGAAGGATGTACTGGAGCTGGAAAGAGTCCAGAGAAGTGCAACAAAGCTAATAAGACTCGGTTCACACAGGGGCGGCACGACTTGCAGGTCGCCTCACCGAGGCGACCTGCACATGACTGCCATGGCGACTTGCAAAATGACTTTTGTATAGAAGTCTATGCAAGTCGCCCCAAGTCGCCCACAAAGTAGTACAGGAACCTTTTTCTAAGTCGGAGCGACTTGCGTTGCTCCGATTAGAACGGTTCCATTGTACAGAACGGGAGGCGACTTGTCAGGCGACTAGGTCGCCTGACAAGTCGCCCCTGTGTGAACCGAGTCTAAAGGGTCAGGAGGACCTTCGTTATGAGGAAAGGTTACGAGCACTGAACTGATTCTCTCCGGAGAAGAGACGCTTGAGAGAGGATATGATTTCAATGTACAAATACCGTACTGGTGACCCCACAATAGGGATAAAACTTTTCTGCGCGAGGGAATTTAAAAAGACATGTGGCCATTCACTAAAATTAGAAGAGAAGCGATTTAACCTTAAACTGTGTAGGGGGTTGTTTACTGTAAGAGAGGTAAGGATGTGGAATTCCCTTCCACAGGCGGTGGTCTCAGCGGGGAGCATCGATCATTTCAAAAAACTATTAGATAAGCACCTGAATGACCACAACATACAGGGATATACAATGTAATACTGACATATAATCACACACATAGGTTGGACTGGATGGACTTGTGTCTTTTTTCAACCTCACCTACTATGTAACTATGTATGTAACATGGATGAGACAAACCATTTAACACTGAGAGGGGTGCTTACAATGATAAACTTTTATTTATTTATTTAAAACTTTTATCCCAAAAGGAAAAAAAATGTTGCTCTAACTGATTATAAAGTGGGAGCTGGAGTTTGACTTCAATTTGCTAAGGTATCTAAATCTGCTAGTACACCTAACAACCCCCTTCCGACAGACTGACAGTGCTGCTGTCCGAAGGTGTCCCCTGTGCTCCATCATTCAGAATGAGGGTGTTCCAATACACCATAAGCATTGGACATCCATATATGACCAGCTGGATATGTTCAGGGAAAGGGATTCCTGTATGTGGGTGGTGCAAGTGTACTTTTTGTCCCTGCTCTGGTTTTGACTCTAATCCTGAAATCCTACATATGCCCCCTTAGAACGTAACTGCAAGTAACAAATATTAAAATAAAATGCAGTCAAAGAGCAGACATAGGGCAATGTTCAGTCAATGTGGTAGCCAAAAAACGAAATATCAACATTCCTTAGAACAGAAATATAGAAAAATAACAATAATGACCCCCAGGTTGCCGATCCTTGGAGGCACCACCGAAAACCAACACAAAATTTGTATATGCGGAACCACTTGAAGTCCACAGCCGCAGAACAATGGCTCGAGAACAATACCAAATTGCCCCGCTGACAGCTCCATCTCCACAAATTCCCGTTAAACCACTGAGATTAAACATAGGACTCCATACCATAGACGGTTCTTTACTCTGATCTTACACAGCAAAATTTGGACGCCTCCAAGGACCCCACACCGCCATAACACTACAGCCACCCAACAAGTCCAACATCCACATGGCAGGAGGGTGGGATGCTTCTTCGTCGTCCGTCTACCTTGAAGAGCCCCTCAGACTTCACAACCCCACCTTCCCACGGTCCTTGCCCCTCCCTAGCATTACCTCCACCAATCAATGCCTACAGCCCCTTATACCGACCCATTGACCATTTTACCTTTAACCCACTGACTGCTGTACTACCCTGCTAGCCTAGTCATGCCTGCCCTTCGCCTATTTTTCTTTTTGCTTCAGGCCTCTCTGTACCCCAATATTAGTTTATAAAGCTAGGATTACTTTTATGGGGGGACCAATTTTTTATTTTTTTTTAACAAGTATTGTGTAGAAACGTAATGAAATGAAATGAAATGTAGGTCTGGTTACATCTCCTAAAGTTGAGCGAGTCCATAACGGAAGAGAAAGCTTGCGTTCCTATATTAGAGTAAGATTTTTCTCTGCTCTTTTATGGCACAAACTATTCTTTTAATTAGTAAGATGTCTTTGATTGATTTGGCTCGGTGGCACAGTTTCCCCCATTGCACGGAAGGTAAAAATAATTGGCTCAACTTAAAACAATAACTATTTATAACAGAGATCCATTTTGTAAAGCGAAACTCCAATTACAATAAAGTGAGGGTTTTAGCAAACCTTTGTTGTAGACCATTAGCTGCTTCTGTTCTGTAGATGCACTATAAGGCAAAAATATGTAGACACCTGTCCATCACACCTATAGGAGCTTCTTAAAGATCCCATTCTAAAACCATGGCCATTAATATGAAGTTGTGGCTATAACATTCTCCACTCACCTGGGAAAATTTTCCACAAGATTCTGGAGAGTGTCTGTGGGAATTTGTACCCATTTGTGAGGTAAGGTACTGATGTTGGATGAGAAGACCTGGCTCACCCTTTGCCTTCTAATTCATTTAAAAGGTGTTCAGTAAGGTTGAGCTCAGGGCTGTTTGCAGGACACTTGAGTTCCTCCACAACAAACTGGTCACACCTTGTGGAGTGGTTCATCCTGTCCATAAGAGCCTCCACTCTTCTGGGAAGATGTTCCACAAGATTTTGGAGGATGTCTGTGGCAATTTTTGCCCATTTGTGAGTTTAGGTGCTAATGTTGGATGAGAAGACCTTACTCACCCTTGGCCTTCCAATTCATCCCCAAGTTATTCAGTAGGGTTGAGGTCAGGGCTGCTTGCAGGACACTTGAGTTCCTCCAGAACAAACTGGTCACACTTTGTGGATTGGTTCATCCTGTCCATAAGAGCCTCCACTCTTCTGGGAAAACGTTCTACAAGATTTTGGAGGATATCTGTAGGAAATTGTGCCCATTTATGAGTTTAGGTGCTAATGTTAGATGAGAAGACCTGGCTCCCCCTCAGCCTTCCAATTCATCCCAAAGGTGTTCAGTAGGGCTGAGGTCAGGGTTCTTTGCAGGACACTCGATTTCCTCCACACTAAACTGGTCAAACCATGTGGAGTGGTTCACCCTGACTATAAGACCATAAGTTTCTTCTATTCTGTAGATGCACTATACGGCAAAAGTTGTAGACACATGTCCATCCCACCTATGGGAACCTATTGGAGATCTCATTCCAAAACCATGGCCATGACTATGTAGTTGCCCCTCCTTTGTGGCTTTAACATCCTCCACTCATCTGGAAAAATTTTCCACAAGATTCTGGAGGGTGTCTGTGGGAATTTGTTCCCATTTATGACATCAGGTACTGATGTTGGATGAAAAAACCTGGCTCACCAACAGCCTTCCAATTCATCCCAAAGGCGTTCAGTGAAGTTGAGGTTAGGGTTCTTTGCAGGAGATCCAAGATCCTCCACACAAAACTTGTCAAACCATGTGGAGTGGTTCAGCCTGTCTATAACAGCCTCCACTCTTCTGATAAGGCATTTCACAAGAATTTGGAGGGTGTCTGTGGAGATTTTTGCCCATTTATGAGGTCATGTACTGATGTTGAATGAGAAGATCTGGCTCACCATAGACGTTTCAATTCATCCTAAAGGTGTTCAGTAGCGTTGTGGTCAGGGCTCTGCACAGAACACCTGAGTTCCTCCACACCTCTCACCTTGTGACTTTCTACAAAGTTACAAGGTTGTAATCTGATTACTGTGGGAGAGACTGTCAAAATGCTTCCTCTTGCCTGCAGCAGACTGATGACATAATCTTCGCCTAGGCAAAGTTACTGGACTAGAGCTCAACTCTGTCCTACTCCTAATAATAATAATAGGGGAGCTTTTCTGAAATATAATACTGTTGCTCTATATCAGTGGTCCTCAACCTTTTTGGGACTGTCTGCATGATAGAAAAATATGCCGAGCCTTGGGGGGGATGGGGACGGGTTGACGATGCGGTTTTTCGTAAGCAATGTCTGGTGCTGGCACTTCGATCACCATGGTACCATGGTTGATATGGTGTCAGGATGATTGAAGTGCATTATTTCTACTATTACATTGTAATATAAATGAAATAGTTCAACTCAACATAATGCAGAATCAGTGGGGGCCCCGAGTGTGTCACTTGCCACTGTCGCCTGCCACCAGATGCAGCTTGTCACTAGGCACCATATGCAGCTTGTCATTTGCCACATTGCCTGCCACCAGATGCAGCTTGTCACTTGCCACGTCGCCTGCCACCAGATGCAGCTTGTCACTTATCACGTCACCTCCACCAGATGTGGATTGTCACTTGCCACGTCACCTGCCACCAGATGAAGATTGTCATTTGCCACATCACCTGCCACCAGATGTGGATTGTCACTTGTCAGGTCACCTGCCACCAGATGACGCTTGTCACTTGTCACGTCACCTGCCACCAGATGTGGATTGTCACTTGTCACGTCACCTGCCACCAGATGCAGATTGTCACGTCACCTGCCACCAGATGCGGATTGTCACTTGTCACGTCACCTCCACCAGATGTGGATTGTCACTTGCCACGTCACCTGCCACCAGATGAAGCTTGTCATTTGCCACATCACCTGCCACCAGATGTGGATTGTCACTTGTCAGGTCACCTGCCACCAGATGACGCATGTCACTTGTCACGTCACCTGCCACCAGATGACGCTTGTCACTTGTCATGTCACCTGCCACCAGATGCGGATTGTCACTTGTCACGTCACCTGCCACCAGATGCAGATTGTCACGTCACCTGCCACCAGGTGCGGATTGTCACTTGTCACGTCACCTGCCACCAGATGTGGATTTTCACTTGTCACGTCACCTGCCACCAGATGCAGATTGTCACGTCACCTGCCACCAGGTGCGGATTGTCACTTGTCACGTCACCTGCCACCAGATGTGGATTTTAACTTGTCACGTTACCTGCCACCAGTTGCGGATTGTTACTTGCCACGTCACCTGCCACCAGATCTGAGGGCGGGCAGTGACAGATGATGTAATCTCTCTGCTGCCCACAGCTGCACAGTGAAGGCGGACTTGCAGTGATGCAGGGCCCTTTCACCCGGCCCTTTCGCCAGCCCGTCGGCCGGCCAGCCTCTTCCCTTGCCCGCTGACCTGCTCGCTCGCCCGGGAGCGGCCCAGTGGTTGGGGACCTCTGCTGTATATGACATGCCGGGAAATGGAATGTGATCATGAGGTCTTGTAAAGCTCCACTTTAAAGTCAAAGTTTACTTTTTTTTTTATTCGCACAAGGGATGGTACTTACATTCACGGATAAGTGTCCATTGTGCTGGTGGCTGCTTTCTTGAAATCCAAAGTCCTCTGCCTCACCTTGCAATACTCCCGAATGTTGGTGCTGCGGGGGGGGTTAATAAAGCCGTTGGACCTATCATAGGCACTTGTCAAGCGCCCCTACTCTGCCCATCCTTTCCACCCCTCCTCCATTCATCAAAGCTGCACTATAGCTTCCATCAACAAAAAACACTCTGTGAATGGAGGAGGTGGAGCGCAAACCAAGTGCACCTATTACTGCAATAAATAGTACATTTTGACCCAAACAAACTATTTGCAGGGACATTAAAACTGGAGTTAGGCTTTAAGTTCTCTAAGGTTTCATTGGGGATTCACAGGCAGGGATCTCTAACTTTCTTAAAGTATAAAAATGCAGACTTTTGAAGTAATTACGGTGTTATCACAGCAGGATTTCTGCAAAGGTAGAAAAAAAAAAAAGGGAAAATAAAATCCTTTTGCAAATAATGGTTTTAACTGGGAGGTTTAATAGGATTGGTATCGATAATAGGGGCTGAGACTAAAATAGCATTCTATTCCTACATTCAGCCTAATTGCTGTGTGATTCATATAATTTCACCATGTGTCTGGATTGACTTGTGTTAAAGCCTACCTCATTAATATGCATTATAACATTAAAACCAGACAGGTTTAGTTCAACTAGACTCCTGTATTAATAATAGTTAAAATGTTGGAATTGCAGAATATGTAATTATGTCCTACCTGTCAGTGCCAGCTGCCTGGATGTCCTTCCAGACTTCATCAAATACCCTGGGTTAGTTTGATTGTCCCCCCTCCCCCCACCATCACTGAAATGTGACAATTCTCTAATTATACCGAAAAAAAAAAAAAAAAAACACATTCCAATTGAAGCAGCTTATTAAAGGTGCTTTGGATACAAGGTTTTTCCTGTGCTGTCGGCCACCCTGGGCACAATATTTGCAGTCTCTGCAGGGAAGTGGTTCCTTTTTATGAGGGTGGGTAGCCAGCTTGATGTCCAACCTTTGCTCATTCATGGCAAGGGTTTGGGGCCAACCATACTTACATTTGATTTATCCCACTGAACGTTTGTTCTGGTCAGTGATCCAAAAAATGGATGGACAAACATAGAGCGTCTGATTATTGGACCCAAGGCAGCTAACAATTTCAGAAGGAAAACAATACTATCTTTATACTCTCAGTATGTTCCTATGACTCATTAGAACTGACGAAGTGGTTTGCAGAGCTCCAGCTGCATGTGACTAACTTCTATTAGCTACTGTATATCACAACCTGCAATATTGGGAAACTTCACAGATATAATCATCCAAAATGACTCACTTGTTATGTAGTACAACTTCCGCAGGCTGTGGTCACCTGGTTAGGGTCATTCAGGCATCATAATCTCAAAGTTGCTCCAACCATGGAGCATCTAATGATTGGACCCAAGGCAGCTAATAATTCTGGAAGGAAAACAATAGCATCTTTTATACTCTCAGTATGTTCCTATCACCCGTTAGAACTAAAGAAGTGGCTTGGAGAGGTCCAGCTGCATGCGACTACCTTCTACTAGCTATATGATGGCCTGCACTATGGGGAACCTTCACAGATATCTTCATCCAAAATGACTCACTTGTTCTGTCCTACAACTGCAACTTCCATCGGCTGTGGTCACCTGGTTATGGTTATTCAGGCATCATGACCTCAAAGTTGCTCCAACCATGGAGCATCTAATGATTGGACCCAAGGCAGCTAATAATTTTGGAGTGAAAACAATAGCATCTTTATACTCTCAGTATGTTCCTATCACTCGTTAGAACTAAAGAAGTGGCTTGAAGAGGCCCAGCTGCATGCGACTACCTTCTACTAGCTATATCATGACCTGCACTATTGGGAACCTTCACAGATATCCTCATCCAAAATGACTCACTTGTTCTGTCTTACAACTGCAACTTCCATCGGCTGTGGTCACCTGGTTATGGTTATTCAGGCATCATGACCTCAAAGTCGCTCCAATCATGGAGCATCTGATGATTGGAGCCAAGGCAGCTACAATTTCAGAAGGAAAACAATGACATCATTATGCTCTCAGTATGTTCCTATCCCTGATTAGAACTACAGAAGTGGCTTGGAGAGGCCCAGCTACATTTGAGTAACTCCTTCTAGCTATATCATGACCTGGATTAATGAGAACCTTCACAGAATCAAAAATGCCTCATTTGTTCTGTGTTACAACCTCCACAGGCTGTGTTCACCTGGTTATGGTCATTCAGGCATCATAAGCTCAAAGTTGCTCCAACCATGGAGCATCTGATGATTGGAGCTAAGGCAGCTAACAATTTTAGAAGGAAAACAATAGCATCTTTTATACTCTCAGTATGTTCCTATCACCCGTTAGAACAAAAGTAGTGGCTTGGAGAGGTCCAGCTGCATGCGAGTAACCTTCTACTAGCTACATGATGACCTGCATTATTGGGAACCTTCACAGATATCATCATCCAAAATAACTCACTTGTTCTGTCCTACAACTGCAACTTCCATCAGCTGTGGTCACCTGGTTATGGTTATTCAGGCATCATGACCTCAAAGTTGCTCCAACCATGGAGCATCTGATGATTGGAGCCAAGGCAGCTACAATTTCAGAAGGAAAACAATGACATCATTATGTTCTCAGTATGTTCCTATCACTGATTAGAACTACAGAAGTGGCTTGGAGACATCCAGCTACATTTGAGTAACTCTTTCTAGCTATATCATGACCTGGATTAATGAGAACCTTCACAGAATCCAAAATGCCTCATTTGTTCTGTGTTACAACCTCCACAGGCTGTGTTCACCTGTTTATGGTCATTCAGGCATCATAAGCTCAAAGTTGCTCCAACCATGGAGCATCTGATGATTGGACCCAAGGCAGCTAACAATTTTAGAAGGAAAACAATAGCATCTTTATACTCTTAGTATGCTCCTATCACCTGTTAGAACTAAAGAAGTGGCTTGGAGAGGTCCAGCTGCATGCGACTACCTTCTACTAGCTACATGATGACCTGCATTATTGGGAACCTTCACAGATATCATCATCCAAAATAACTCACTTGTTCTGTCCTACAACTGCCACAGGCTGTGGTCACCTGGTTATGATTATTCAGGCATCATGACCTCACGGTTGCTCCAACCATGGAGCATCTAATGATTGGACCCAAGGCAGCTAATAATTCTGGAAGGAAAACAATAGCATCTTTATACTCTCAGTATGTTCCTATCACCCGTTAGAACTAAAGAAGTGGCTAGGAGAGGTCCAGCTGCATGCGACTACTTTCTACTAGCTATATCATGACCTGCACTATTGGGAACCTTCACAGATATCCTCATCCAAAATGACTCACTTGTTCTGTCCTGCAACTGCAACTTCCACCGGCTGTGGTCACCTGGTTATGGTTAATCAGAAAGTTGCTCCAACCATGGAGCATCTGATGATTGGAGCCAAGGCAGCTACAATTTCAGAAGGAAAAAAATGACATCATTATGCTCTCAGTATGTTCCTATCACTGATTAGAACTACAGAAGTGGCTTGGAGAGGCCCAGCTACATTTGAGTAACTCCTTCTAGCTATATCATGACCTGGATTAATGAGAACCTTCACAGAATCCAAAATGCCTCATTTGTTCTGTGTTACAACCTCCACAGGCTGTGTTCACCTGGTTATGGTCATTCAGGCATCATAAGCTCAAAGTTGCTCCAACCATGGAGCATCTGATGATTGGACCCAAGGCAGCTAACAATTTTAGAAGGAAAATAATAGCATCTTTATACTCTCAGTATGTTCCTATCACCCGTTAGAACTAAAGAAGTGGCTTGGAGAGGTCCAGCTGCATGCGACTACCTTCTACTAGCTACATGATGACCTGCATTATTGGGAACCTTCACAGATATCATCATCCAAAATAACTCACTTGTTCTGTCCTACAACTGCCACAGGCTGTGGTCACCTGGTTATGATTATTCAGGCATCATGACCTCAAAGTTGCTCCAACCATGGAGCATCTGATGATTGGAGCCAAGGCAGCTACAATTTCAGAAGGAAAACAATTGCATCATTAAACTCTCAGTATGTTCCTATCTCTGATTAGAACTACAGAAGTGGCTTGGAGAGGTCCAGCTACATTTGACTAACTCCTTCTAGCTATATCATGACCTGGGTTAATGAGAACCTTCATAGAATCAGAAATGTCTCATTTGTTCTGTGTTACAACCTCCACAGGCTGTGGTCATCCGGTTATGGTGATACAGGCATCAGACAATACAGGCATCAGAAACTCAATGATGCCCCAACCATGGAGCATCTGATGATTTGACCCAAGGCAGCTAACAATTTCAGAAGGAAAGTAATAACATCTTTATACTCTTATGCCGCGTACACACGGTCGGACTTTCCGGCATACTTGGTCCGACACACTTTCCGACGGACTTTGTCCGCCAAGTGCGCCGGACTTTAAAACGGACGGACTTGCCCACACACGCCGGGACTTTCCGACGGGCTAAGTCCGCCCGTCTTTCCGACGGACTTTCGCCGGAGTTCCGGCGGACTTTCAGAATGAACGGACTTGCCCACACACGGCCAAGTCCGTTCATTTTGAACGTGACTCAGGTGCGACGGGACTAGCAAAGGATGTCAATCTTGCCGCTTTTATCGGCGAGATTGACACCTTGCGAGCCCCGTTGCGGGGCATACCAGGCCCTTAGGTCTGGTATGGATTATAAAGGGAAGCCCCTACGCCGAAAAAACGGCGTGGGGTCCCCCCTAAGATCCATACCAGACCCCGATCCGAGCACGCAGCCTGGCCGGTCAGGAAAGGGGGTGGGGACGAGCGAGCGCCCCCCCCCCTCCTGAACCGTACCAGGCCGCATGCCCTCAACATGGGGGGGGTGCTTTGGGGGAGGGGGGCGCCCTGCGGGGCCCCCCCACCTCAAAGCACCTTGTCCCCATGCTGATGAGGACAAGGGCCTCTTCCCGACAACCCTGGCCGTTGGTTGTCGGGGTCTGCGGGCGGGGGGCTTATCGGAATCTGGGAGCCCCCCTAAAACGTCACAGTCCCAGCATGCCCAGGGACTGTGACATCATATGGGGGCGGGGTCTCCGCCTATATAAGTCACAACGCAGCCCTCGGAGACCAGTCCAGCCGGAGAGAGCGTCGTGTCAACATCTGGGGGAAGAGAAGAGAAGAGAAGAAGCCCAGCAGCTCAGAAGTCCGGACCTCCGCTGGCAAGAGAGCTACCTGAACACAGCAGAGGAGCCGGCCGAAGAACTGGAACACCGGGAGAAGAGAGCGGAGAAGAACCAACCGGACGCCGGGAGAAGATGAACCGGAGGGACCCCCGAAGACGGAAGAAGACCCCCGAAGCCGGAGGAAGATCCCCCCCCCACCCGGAGCTGTTTAATAAATTATTTTAAAACCCTGTGTTGTGTTTTATTATTGACACTTTACCTAGGTGAATGGGTAGGGGTACGATGTACCCCATACTCATTCACATAGGGTGGGGGGCCGGGATCTGGGGGCCCCTTATTAAAAGGGGCTCCCAGATTCCGATAAGCCCCCCGCCCGCAGACCCCGACAACCAACGGCCAGGGTTGTCGGGAAGAGGCCCTTGTCCTCATCAACATGGGGGGGTGCTTTGTGGTGGGGGGGGGCACCGTAAGGCGCCCCCTCCCCCAAAGCACCCCCCCCATGTTGAGGGCATGCGGCCTGGTACGGTTCAGGAGGGGGGGGCGCTCGCTCGTCCCCACCCCCTTTCCTGACCGGCCAGGCTGCGTGCTCGGATCGGGGTCTGGTATGGATTTTAGGGGGGACCCCACGCCGTTTTTTCGGCGTAGGGGCTTCCCTTTATAATCCATACCAGACCTAAGGGCCTGGTGTGCCCCGCGCTCGCCGCAATAGGAAAATTTGTTTTTCCTATTGCAGCGAGCGCGAGATGCAATACCCTGCCCTCGTGTCGTATCTGGTCCGTCGGACCAGCATACACACGAGCGGCCTTTCCGTCGGACCAGCACACACACGAGCGGACTTTCCGCCCGAAACTGAGTCCGACGGAAAGATTTGAAACTTGGTTCAAATCTAGGTCCGGCGGGCTTTTGGGAAGAAGTCCGCCGCCGCCCACACACGGGCGGATTGTCCGGCACACTCTGGTCCGCCGGACCAAGTATGCCAGAAAGTCCGACCGTGTGTACGCGGCATTAGTATGTTCCTAACAATCGTTAGAACTGAATACGTTGCTTGGAGAAGCTATGAAATGTCACATTACACAAAAAAATCCAGCTGAAGGTTACTAGCTTCTACTATCTATACCATAGGTCTTCAAACTATGGTCCTCCGGTTGTTCAGGAACTACAATTCCCATAATGCCTAGAAATGTCTGTGAATGTCAGAGTTTTACAATGCCTCATGGGATGTGTAGTTCTGCAACAGCTGGAGGGCCGTAGTTTGAAGATCCCTGATCTATACCATGACCTGGATTAATGAGAACTTTCATCATCCAAAATGTCTAATTTGTGGACTATTCCCCACTCCCTCCCCCCCTTCCCATTTCCAAATCCCCCAAGCAAGAAGGAACATGATATAGTAGTCAATCATGTTCGTTTTATAAATTCCAATTTTATTCATTTCATTGGTATTATACATTTTACAAGGATATATTGTAAGCGCACAGAAGTGCCCAGCATGCGTGGATCAATAAGAAACCAAATTAACTGTTTTAAATTAGGTTAATGCCTGTATGGGTATATAAGCCTACACTTAAGATGGTGGATTTAGAGCTTCCTGATGATGGCCTTTCCTATTGGCTGAGACGCATTAAGGCTTGATCGCGTCATCGCAACACCAGATCCGCCTGAAAATTAAGCACCAGGACCGAACCTCGCTGCAAACGAGTGGTGTCCAATGGAGATTGGCCATATTACCATAGCTAACTACACATGCTGATCACACCGGGTGCCAGGCTTAGGCACCAAACTATGTGAGTGCATCTTTCACATTTTACTCTTGTTTTTTTATAATAAAATATGCTTTTACACTATGGGAGCACCCCGTCTGTTATTTTCTCTTTCCATCCATGGAGAACCATCCTAAGCAAAGCTGACCTTGGATAAAGTCATCTAGGGGTCTTTACTCCCCACAAAGCGCAAGTGACCACTCTAGCGATAGGTGGTCAATGTTTAGGGGTGAGTGCACATCCATGTGGGGCACTTTTGTCTGAACACTGAATATTGGAGCACCTATCAATCTTTTATGCACAAGCACTTTACTTCACCAGTGGGACGTTTATATTGATTCTCCTGTACTTTGCCTCCATCCATAGCTCTCATTGTAACATTCAAGTATACAATATAGCATATAGCTATTTTTCTCTGTTCAACTTCCTTGGGTTGCACTTCATTTATGTGTTCTTGTACTATTTGTAAAACCTCAAAAACCTAATAAATGTTTTGTGAAACAAAATGTCTGATTTATTCTTTATTACAGTCTCCACGGGCTGTGGTCATCCGGTAATGGTCATTCGGGCATCCTAAACTTAAAGATGCTCCAACCATGAAGCATCAGATGATTGGACCCAAGACAGCTAACAATTTCAGAAGGAAAGCAATAACTTCTTTATACTCTCAGTATGTTCTTATCACTTGTTAGAAAGGTAGTGGTTTATGGATAGAGAAGCTACAAAATGACACATAACAACACATCCATCTGAAGAACAATATTAACTTCTACTATTTATATCATGACCTGGATTAATGAGAACTTTTAGAGACATCATATTCCAAAATGTCTCATTTGTGGACTATTTCCCACTCCTCTCCCCCCTTTCTGATTCCTTCAGGCAAGCATCTCCCCCAGTTGCTCCCTCCATCCCTGGCTTTTCCAACTCTTCCCTTTCTGTTGTTTCTGACCATATCTATTCTCTCCCCCATCACACTAGAGTCCCCATTCTGAGCCAAATGGCACTTTTCCCTCCTTTTTCCTGTAGAGGAGTTCATGACCATTGACGCAGAACACTCCCAGGTGGCCTACTCAATATCCTCACCTCCTACTCTGGGTTTAACCCTTTCATGACTAAGCCTATTTTTGAAATTTGGTGTTTACAAGTTAAAATCCGTATTTTTTGCTAGAAAATTACTTAGAACCCCCAAACATTATGTATATTTTTTTAGCAGAGAATCTAGAGAATAAAATGGAGATTGTTGCAATATTTTATATCACACGGTATTTGTGCAGCGGTGTTTTAAACGCAAATTTTTGGAAAAGGGACACTTTCATGAATTTTAAAAAATCCAAACAGTAAAATTACCCCAATTTGTTTGTATAATGTGAAAGATGATGTTACGCCAAGTAAATAGATACCAAACATGTCACGCTTTATAATTGCACGCACTCGTGGAATGGCGATAAACTACGGTACCTAAGAATTTCCATATGCGACGCTTTAAATTTTTTTTACGATTACCAGGTTAGAGTTACAGAGGAGGTCTAGTGCTAGAATTATTGCTCTCACTCTGACGATCGCGGCGATACCTCACATGTGTTATTTGAACACCGTTTACATTGCGTGTGCGACTTCCGTATGCGTTTTCTTTGCTGCGCGAGCTCGCGGGGCGAAGGCGCTTTTAAATTATTTTTTTTTCTTATTTATTTTATTTATTTTTAAATTCATAAATTGTGTTTAAAAAAAAAAAATGTTTTGATGACTTTTATTGCTGTCACAAGGAATGTAAACATCCCTTGTGACAGTAATAGGTGGTGACAGGTACTCTTTGTGGAGAGATCGGGGGTCTAAAAGACCCCCCATCCCTCCTTTACACTTCAAAGCATTCAGATCGCCGAAAACGGCGATTCTGAATACTGTGTACTTTTTAAAAACCGGCGCCATTGGCAGCCGAGTAAACGGGAAGTGACGTCATGACGTCGCTTCCGCGTTTACAATTTGAAGGCTGGAACGAAGCCACCCACAGCTTCGTTCCAGCCCGCCCCCAGCTGCCGGAGGCATCGGATTGGTCACCGAGCCTCCGGATCGACCGGGAGGCCCGGTAAGAGCGGCGGGAGGCGGCAGGAGGGGGGGACGTCCCCTCCCGCTGCTCCGGTATAACAGCCGAGCGGCTTTTAGCCGCATCGGTTGTTATACACGGATAGCCAATCGCCGGCTCTAAACAACGGTACCGGGATGATGCCTGAAGCTGCTGGCATCATCCCGGTATAACCCCCGAAAGCCAGAGTACGCATATCTGCGTACGGTCGGCGGGAAGGGGTTAAAGCTCTAGGTTTCTTGAAGTCTTCTGTACTTTGCCTTCCTTTATAGCGCTTGTTGTATTTCTCAAATACCTCAGCAATTTTCATCTTCTCAACTTCTCTTGGTTGCACCTAATTTATGTGTTTATTGTACTATTTGTAAAATTTCAAAAACCTAATAAATCTTTTTGTGAAACAAAATGTCTGATTTGTTCTTTCCTTCAACCTCCACAGGCTGTTGTCATCTAGTAATGGTTATTTGGGCATCCTAAGCTCAAAGATGCTCAATCATGAAGCATCTGATGATTGGACCCAAGGCAGCTAACTACTTCAGAAGGAACACAATAACATCTTTATACTCTCAGTATTTTCCTATCACTTGTTAGAAGAAGTGGCTTTTGAGAAGCTAGAAAATGTCACATAACAACACAAGTCTACCTGAACATGACTAACTTCTACTAGCTATATCCTGATCAGGAATAACGAGAACCTTCAGAGACATCATCATCTAAAATGTCTCATTTATGGACCATTCCCCACTCCTTCTCCTCTCCCCCCCTCCCCGTTTCTGAATTCCTCATTCCATCTCTGGCTTTTCTCTCTCTTCACTTTCTGTTGTTTATGATCATATCCCCCCCTCCATTTTGTGAAACAAAATATCTTGTTCTGTCCTCCAACCTTCACACGCTGTGGTCATCTGGCTATGGTCATTTAGGCATCATAAACTCACAGATGCTCCAAGTTCTCCAACCATGGTTGGATCCAAGGCAGCTAACAATTTCACAAGGAAAACAATGGTATCGTTATACTCTCAGTATGTTTCTATGACTCATTAGAACTGAAGTAGTATCATGGAGAAGCTATGGAATGTCACATAACAAAGCAAGTCCATCTGAATGTAACTAACTTCTACTAGATATATCGTGACCTGGATTCAGGGGTCCCTTCACAGATATCATCATCCAAAACGTCTCATTTGTTCTGTCCTACAACCTCCACAGACTGTGGTCATCTAGTTATGGTCATTTAGGCATCATCAACTCAAAGATGCTCCAACCACAGAGCATCTGATGATTTAACCCAAGGCAGCTAACAATTTCAGAAGGAAAGCAATAACATCTTTATACTCTTATGCCCCGTACACACGGTCGGATTTTCTGATGGAAAACGTCCGATCGGAGCATGTTGTCGGAAATTCCGACCGTGTGTAGGCTCCATCGGACATTTTCCATCGGATTTTCCGACACACAAAGTTTGAGAGCAGGATATAACATTTTCCGACAACAAAATCCGTTGTCGGAAATTCCGATCGTGTGTACACAAATCCGACGGACAAAGTGCCACGCATGCTCAGAATAAATAAAGAGATGAAAGCTATTGGCCACTGCCCCGTTTTATAGTCCCGACGTACGTGTTTTTTTATGTCACCGCGTTCAGAATGATCGGATTTTCCGACAACTTTGTGTGACCGTGTGTATGCAAGACAAGTTTGAGCCAACATCCGTCGAAAAAAAATCCTAGGATGTTGTTGTCGGAATGTCCGATCAATGTCCGACCGTGTGTACGGGGCATTAGTATAGGTTTCTGATGTGGCACCTTCCTAGTTAGGTTGCTAGGATGTTAGGCAAACTTAGTTCTTTTTGGCTCCTCGGTAATCAGTGGAGAAGTTGTTGATTGCTTTGGGCTGTTCTGGATCTCACAGGCAGCAGGTTTGATTAATCTCGCCTGCTTTCTAGAGGCTTCTGGAACGTAGGAGGTTGAGCAAGGCAAATGGGCAACCTAAATATTTATTGTGCTTCAGCCAAGGTCTTTTTTTGGATGGCTTCCGCCTGTCTGGGTGGGGATAGGGGTGGTAGTGGGGGTGGATACCCCCATCTACAGCAGTTCTACTGATTCAAGCTGATGTTCATCGAGGTCCCAGCTGTGCCATAGCTAGGGGGGGCCTACTTCTAAAATCCCTTTCTGAAGCTAATCAAGGGAATTTCATCTAAGGACCTGGTCTGGAGAGCCACTAAAGAGTGCACAGTGGAAGTTGAAAAGGGCTTGGTTATCCTGTGGCTATGTGGGCATGAACCTCTCCCTCACTGAAGAGTGTCTGGTGGGTACTGGAAGGAGGAATCCGGTCATCCTGTGATATTGTGAGTACGGACCTGAGCTCAGAGTCCTTGTGACTGTGTGCTGTTTTCCTTTTGGGCGGGAGTGCCAGCGGTAGCTATAACTGAGATAGCTTTTACAAGGAAGTGCTGGCCATCTTCCTTTGCTCCTCCATAAAGACTGTTTAGGGAGGCTTAGCCTAATGAAGTGTCCTCCTGCTATTATTCAGTACATTTGGAGTATCACCCTATGTCACCCTACGCCCCATCCAACTTCTTCAACAATAAAAATTATAAAAAGACATCCCCCAGACTGATTAATGAGCCAGAGTGAGTGACCTGTTGTTGTGTGTCTGGCAGCCTCTGCACTAATCATAGCTAAGAACCAGTGAAATTACAGCGGCTCCTTCAGCGGTGGCGCTACATCCCTAAATAGGTTGATAGAGTACACTATGGCCAAATGGTTGTACATACCTGACCATCACATCTATTTGAGCCTGTTGGGCACCCTGTTCCAAAACCAGAACCATGAATATGGAGTGGGCCCACCTTTTGAGGCCATTACAGTCAAAATTCACCTGGGAAAGGTTTTCTTTAAAATCTATACAAAGCAAATGTGTCCATCTAAGGCCTAATGTACACAGATGCTTTCAGACATCAAACATACACTATATTGCCAAAAGTATTGGGACACCTGCCTTTACACGCACATGAACTTTAATGGCATCCCAGTCTTAGTCCGTAGGGTTCAATATTGAGTTGGCCCTGCCATTTGCAGCTATAACAGCTTCAACTCTTCCGGGAAGGCTGTCCACAAGGTTTAGGAGTGTGTCTATGGGAATGTTTCACCATTCTTCCAGAAGCGCATTTGGGAGGTCAGGCACTAATGTTGGATGAGAAGGCCTGGCTCACAGTCTCCGCTCTCATTCATCCCAAACGTGTTATATTGGGTTGAGGTCAGGACTCTGTGCAGGCCAGTCAAGTTCCTCCATCCCAAACTCGCTCATCCATGCCTTTATGGACCTCGCTTTGTGCACTGGTCCATTTGGTGGAGGGGGGTTTATGGTGTGGGGGTTGTTTTTCAGGGGATGGATTGGCCCCTCAGTTCCAGTGAAGGGAACATTTTTTATTTTTTTTTAAACCATAGATTTTTATTATAAATTTTCAGTTTATACATAAAGTACAAAGTTTTGTTTACAGTGTATGACATAAACAGGGTGAGTATTGACTGACAGTCATAATTCCACAAAGAGATAAATCTACTTGAGCCACCATAACCACGTAGCTAACGACCTCAATAGGAGGTAGGCCCTGTCACCCCGACTGGGTACTGACTGTGAGCAGGAGCCTATAGCAGTCTTAAACCAGGCAGCCCTCTAATGACCTTAATGAGGGTCAATAGTGAGGAAATACAATATATATTCATTTAGAACTTTGTAAACAGCTATCTTATTAACTTCAAACGTAGATATATTCTTAATACATTAATAACAGAAAACACATACCTTTTAGAGCAGTCACTAAATAATACAGTCTAGGTTGGTTCTTCTGGTTTGACTACTTCTAGTAATGTCGATTGTTTATTGATATTCTGATTACTTTATCTAATTATTTAAATACTTTTACCACTATAAGCCTAGTCGTTTAGCCTAAATATCATGAATAGGGATGAGCCGAACACCCCCCGGTTCGGTTCGCACCAGAACCCGCGAACGGACCGAAAGTTCGCACGAACATTGACGTCTATGGGACTCGAACGTTCGAAATCAAAAGTGCTCATTTTAAAGGCTAATTTGCATGGTATTGTCCTAAAAAGGGTTTGGGGACCCGGGTCCTACCCCAGGGGACATGTATCAATGCAAAAAAAACTTTTAAAAACGGCCGTTTTTTCGGGAGCAGTGATTTTAATGATGCTTAAAGTAAAAAAAAAAAAGTGAAATATTCCTTTAAATATCGTACCTGGGGGGTGTCTATAGTATGCCTGTAAAGTGACGCGTGTTTCCCGTGTTTAGAACAGTCCCTGCACCAAATGTCATTTTTAAAGGAAAAAATCTCATTTAAAACTGCTTGCGGGTTTAATGTCATGTCGGGTCATGGCAATATGGATGAAAATCAGTGAGACAAACGGCATGGGTACCCCCCAGTCCATTACCAGGCCCTTTGGGTCTTGTATGGATATTAAGGGGAACCCCGCACCCAAATTAAAATAAGGAAAGGTGTGGGGCCACCAGGCCCTATATACTCTGAACAGCAGTATACAGGCGGTGCAAACAAGACAGGGACTGTAGGTTTGTTGTTAAGTAGAATCTCTTTGTAATTTTGAACATTTTTAACGTGTTTAGCTCCAGCCAAAAAATCTTTTTTAAGCTTTTTGGAAAACATAGGGAAGGGTTATCACCCCTGTGACATTTGTTTTGCTGTCTTTCCTCCTCTTCAGAAGATTTCACCTCACTTTTTTGTCCCAATGAAAAATGTTTTTTGAAAATTTGGGTTTTTTTGTGGAACAAGGATTGGAAAGCATCAGTGGAAAGGAGAAATTGTTTTCCCATATTAACTCTTACAGGAGAGAATTTCCCTTCCTAGGGGTAGATTTCATCTCACTTCCTGTTGTCTCCTTCCGTTTGCAAGTAGGAGTCGTTTGTAAGTTAGATGTTTGAAAGTAGGGTCCTGCCCTATATACTCAGCAGAAATTTGGGCCTTAGGTGTTGCTGTGGCCACAACACTGTAAGCCCTCACAGGGCCCTGCTGTGAAATATTAGATCAAGAATTGTAATTACATGCCCCTGTTGAACAGGAGCTGAAAAATTAGGCCTTAGGCACTGGTGCTGGTGCCACAACACTGCAACCCCTCACAGACACTCTAGTTGGAACGCAGGAACAAGCCCTGCTGCAAAGTATTGCATCAAAAATTGTAATTACACGCCCCTGTTAGACAGGGGCAGAAAAATTGGGCCTTAGGCACTGGTGCTGGTGCCACAACACTGCAACCCCTCACAGACACTCTAGTTGGAACGCAGGAACGAGCCCTGCTGCAAAGTATTGCATCAAAAATTGTAATTACACGCCCCTGTTAGACAAGGGCAGAAAAATTGGGCCTTAGGCACTGGTGCTGGTGCCACAACACTGCAACCCCTCACAGACACTCTAGTTGGAATGCAGGAACGAGCCCTGCTGCAAAGTATTGCATCAAAAATTGTAATTACACGCCCCTGTTAGACAGGGGCAGAAAAATTGGGCCTTAGGCACTGGTGCTGGTGCCACAACACTGCAACCCCTCACAGACACTCTAGTTGGAATGCAGGAACGAGCCCTGCTGCAAAGTATTACATCAAAAATTGTAATTACACGCCCCTGTTAAACAGGGGCTGAAAAATTGTGCCTTAGGCACTGGTGGTGGCGCCCAGAACCAAAAATGTTCTTACAATCTATCAGCGTGATGATTGAGGAGGAAGAGGATAATTACTCAGGGATAGTCACTCAGCATCAGCATAGGCAGTCTTTGAAGGGATCTGAGATTTCAAAAAAAAAATATTCGGTTACATCAGCATCAGGTGCTTGGTAGCTGGTGGTGATCCAAGACTGATTCATTTTTATGAAGGTCAGCCGATCGACCGAGTCGGTGGACAGACGCACCCTGTGATCGGTTACCACGCCTCCAGCAGCACTGAATGTGCGTTCCGAAAGAACGCTGGATGCAGGACAGGCCAGTAGCTCAATTGCATACTGTGCAAGCTCTGGCCAGTGATCCATCCTCAAGACCCAGTAACCCAGAGGATTTTCGGTGGGAAAGGTGTCCAAGTCTGATCTTGCCCCTAGGTATTCCTGCACCATGTAAAACAGACGCTGGCGATGGTTGCTGGAACCGATCATACCTTGGGGCTGCGGACCAAAAAATTGTCTGAACGCATCAGTCAGACGGCCACCTTCTCCACCGCTCCTTCTTTGACTGACCGAAGCCTCAGCAACACATTGTCCAGAAACAGGAGTTTGTAACCTCCCAGTCTCTGGGAACGCATTGCACAGACCTTTCTGCAAGGCCTCCCGAAGATGTTTCATCCTCTGCTCCCTCTGCGATGGCAAGATAAGGTCCGCAACCTTACCCTTGTAACATGGATCAAGGAGGGTTGCCAGCCAGTATTGGTCCTTCTCCTTGATACCACGAATACGAGGATCCTTACGCAGGCTTTGCAGGATCAGGGAGGCCATGCAGCGTAGGTTTGCTGAGGCATTCGGTCCGGAGTCCTCTGGGTCACTAAAGACGACAACGTCCGCAGCCACCTCCTCCCAGCCACGTACAAGTCCATGTGTTTCTTGGGACTGATCCCTTAAAGACTGCTGCTGATGCTGAGTGCCAGGCTCCACCTCCATACTGACACAATCTTCCTCCTCCTCCTCCTCGTCCTCTTCCTGTGTGATCGGCGGGCACGCAGGAACACTGTCTGGATAAAGGGGGCCTTGAGAGCTAAGGAAGTCCTCCTCTTCCTGCCTCTGTTCTGCCTCAAGTGCCCTGTCCATTATTCCACGCAGCGTGTGCTCCAACAGGTGGACAAGGGGGACAGTGTCACTGATGCATGCACTGTCACTGCTCACCATCCTCGTGGCCTCCTCGAATGGTGACAGGACAGTGCATGCATCCCTGATCATGGCCCACTAGCGTGGGGAAAAAAAACCAAGCTCCCCTGACCCTGTCCTGGTGCCATAGTCGCACAGGTACTCATTGATGGCCCTCTGCTGCGTGTGCAGCCGATGCAGCATGGCCAACGTTGAGTTCCACCTGGTGGGCATGTCACAGATTAGGCGGTTCTTGGGCAGGTTAAACTCCTTTTGGAGGTCCGTCAGCCGAGCACTGGCATTATATGACCGGCGGAAATGCACACAGACTTTCCTGGCCTGCCTCAGGACATCCTGTAAGCCCGGGTACCTGCCCAAGAACCACTGCACCACCAAGTTAAGGACGTGAGCCAAACAGGGCACATGGGTCATTTGTCCCTGTCAGAGGGCAGAGAGGAGGTTGGTGCCATTGTCGCAAACCACCATTCCTGCCTTAAGTTGGCGTGGCGTCAACCACCTCTGAACCTGCCCCTGCAGAGCTGACAGAACCTCTGCCCCAGTGTGGCTCCTGTCCCCCAAGCACACCAGCTCAAGCACCGCATGGCATCTTTTGGCCTGCGTACTTGCGTAGCCCCTTGAACGCCTACGGAGCACCGCTGGTTCCGAGGAAGAGGCCATGGAGGAAGAAGAAGAGGAGGGGGTGGAGGAGAGAGGTGTGTCACAATCAGCATTTTGGAGGCATGGTGGCGGAACAACCTCCAACACTACTGCACCTTGTCCTGCATCCTTCCCAGCTGCCAGCAGAGTCACCCAATGCGCCGTGAAACTTAGGTAACGTCCCTGTCCATGCCTGCTGGACCATGAGTCAGCGGTAATATGCACCTTACCGCTGACCGCCCTGTCCAGCGAGCATGGACATTGCCTTCCACATGCCGGTAGAGAGCCGGAATCGCCTTCCGTGAGAAAAAGTGGCGTTTGGGTACCTGCCACTGAGGAACCGCACATTCCACAAACTCACGGAAGGGGGCAGAGTCTACCAACTGAAAAGGCAGCAGTTGAAGTGCTAGCAATTTTGCCAAGCTAGCATTCAACCGCTGGGCATGTGGATGGCTGGGAGCAAACTTCTTTCGGCGGTGCAGCAGCTGGGGCAGGGAAATTTGCCTGGTACAATCTGACGTCGGTGTACCAAAAGCAGATTGCCCACAAGTACTTGGCTGTGACACACCTAATTCTACACCTTCATTCCTCTCACTGCAGGTCTCAGAGAGGACTGGAGGTCTAGTGGGGTTGGAAATCTCAGCTGATGAGGAGCAAGGAGAGATCCTCTTTGTTCTTTGGTGTGGGTCTTTTAGATACGCTTGCCAACGAACTGCATGGCAGGTCAACATATGTCTGGTCAAGCATGTGGTACCCAAGCGGGAGATGTTTTGGCCACGCGAGATACGCTTGAGACATATGTTGCAAATAGCAGCGGTGCGATCTGATGCACTCGTCTCAAAAAAGGCCCACACCAAAGAACTTTTTGAATAACGCGCAGAGACTGCAGCGCCCTGCACATGTGGAGCTTTGGGGTGTGATGCAGTCAATGTGCTGCCCTTAGGCTGGCCCCTGGAGGGCATCCTGCCTCGTTGGTGATGTGCCGCCTCCTCCTCCTCCTCCTCCTCCTCCTCCTCTCTCCTATCAGGCACCCACGTTGAGTCAGTGACCTCATCATCCCCTCCCTCCTCATCACTGGAGCAAACCTGGCAGTATGCTGCAGCAGGGGGAGCATGACTGCCAGATTGCTGTCCTTCTTGGGCACCCCGTCTGTCCGTGCTCATGTTACTGCCTTCATCGAGCTCAGTATCATCATCAGAGCCTTCCAAACGCTGGGCATCCTCCTGGAGCATGTACCCAACACTGTGGTCAAACAGTTCGAGGGAATCCTCAGGAGGACATGGTGGAGCTAGGGAAGGAGTCACTGATGACATTGAGCTGAGGGAAGAGGCCGCTGCTTTGCCAGACAAAGCACCCTGGGTGAGAGAGGATGAGGAGGATGAGGACGGCCTGGTCATCCACTCGACCAAGTCTTCCGCATGTTGCGGCTCAACACGGCCAGCTGCCGAAAAAAAGGCCAAGCGTGTCCCATGGCCACGTGCTGATGAGGATGCACCGTCTCCACGACCAGCACTAGACACAGAGCCTGCTTGCCCTCTCTTATTGGCTTGTGACTGTCTGCCTCTCCTTCTTGGCCTTCCAGACATACTAATGGCCTGTAGCTGCACTAAGCTGGGATAGAACACCAGTAATTTTCTTCAGGTAGCTTTATATACTGTAACCAGACAAGCCTGCCTGTCAGTAGGAAGATAACAGGAACGGATCTAGCTGAACACTGTGAGCAGGACGCACTGCACTAAATGTAAATAGTCTAGAAGATAACAGGAACTGATCTAGCTGAACACTGTGAGCAGGACGCACTGCACTAAATGTAAATAGTCTAGAAGATAACAGGAATGGATCTAGCTGAACACTGTGAGCAGGACGCACTGCACTAAATGTAAATAGTCTAGAAGATAACAGGAACGGATCTAGCTGAACACTGTGAGCAGGACGCACTGCACTAAATGTAAATAGTCTAGAAGATAACAGGAACGGATCTAGCTGAACACTGTGAGCAGGACGCACTGCACTAAATGTAAATAGTCTAGAAGATAACAGGAACGGATCTAGCTAAACACTGTGAGCAGGACGCACTGCACTAAATGTAAATAGTCTAGAAGATAACAGGAACGGATCTAGCTAAACTGAATACAGTGTATATATATATATATATATGCAACACCTGGGATGCATATATATACACAATACACTGTAAGTGCAGCTAACTGACTGACTGTTCTGCCTAATCTATCTAACTCAAATCAAATGACACTGTCTCTCTCTCTCTCTCTCTATCTCTCAGCACACCGGAACACACACTACACAGGGCCGCCGTGCAGGCGGCCTTATATAGTGTGGGGCGTGTACTAAATCCCCTGAGCCATAATTGGCCAAAGCCACCCTGGCTTTGGCCAATTACAGCTCTCTCTACTGACGGCGCTGTGATTGGCCAAGCATGCGGGTCATAGTGCATGCTTGGCCAATCATCAGCCAGCAATGCACTGCGATGCCGCAGTGAATTATGGGCCGTGACGCGCCACACGAATTTGGCGCGAACGGCCCATATCGTTCGCAATTCGACGGACGGTCGAACAGCCGATGTTCGAGTCGAACATGGGTTCGACTTGAACACGAAGCTCATCCCTAATCATGAAACATAACACTCATTTTCACAAGTGAGAGGGAGCATACTGAGAAGATTTCCAGACTTCCCAGTGTTTGTGGAAGGCCGGGACTCTTCTTTCCTTATACGCTAGCATTTTTTCCATTGTGTAGTGGGCATTCACTCTGGAGATTACTTCTTCGATTTTTGGTGGTGATTGGGAGCGCCATTCTCTTGCTAAGGATATGCGTGCTGCAAATAAAATATTTATAACAACCTTTCTCGTCAAATGAGGAAAGTTGTCTATGCCCAAGCTTAGGAGGGAAAGTTCAGGGTTTATTGGACTTGCGGTGTTTGTAATTGTGTGAATGATGGAAGCTACTTTCTGCCAGAAAGGTTTTATTACCTTACAGCTCCACAATATGTGTAGAAGGTTGCCAGTATTGTCACATTTTCTCCAGCATATTGGGGAGGAACTCGGGTTCATTTTGTGAATACGTAGGGGAGTAAGATACCACCTATGTAGTATCTTCAGTGCATTATCCCAGTGGTCTATGCACGCTAAAGATTTACTATTACTCTTCACCGCTAGATGCCATTGGTGTAATGGGAATTCCTTTTTGAGGTCCTGTTCCCACTTTCTCATGTTGGGCAATTTAGCTTGTAAGTATAGAGGGGTAGCGAATTTGTAGAAAAATGATATTCCCTTGTGTTTCCCCGGGCTTTTGTTTAATAGATAGTGCCACAGTATTTGGGGTAATCTAAGTGGTCTAGAATTATTATGTTTGAGGTAGTGCTTTATTTGAAACAGTTGGTAACTTTCCATTGTTTCCTGTCCTTGTAGGTCAGGTGTGAGGAAATGTTCCCCTCTATTTTTCAAAGTTTGGGTTGATATGTTTGGAATCAAATGTTCATATGTTGCTAATGGGATTTGTATTTCCTGCATAGTAGTATCCTTAAATGGTTGTCTGAACAAGGAGGACCAGGCTGTTATAGAAGCTTGTATCGTAGGGTATAGTGGAGTGATTGGTCTATGGTGTATACCAGCAGCTATCACCAGGGCTGGTAGATTATGGCCGGGGGTGATTTCTTGTTCTAATTCAGACCATTTATTGTCAGTTTGGCATGCAAACCAATATCGGGTTCGTTCCAATATGGCAGCTTGGTAATAAGTGTGTGCATTTGGGAGACCTGCTCCACCTAAGTGTTTGGGTTTATACAAATGAGTCAATGCGATTCTAGGTTTCTTTCCTGCCCAAATAAATTTATTTAAATTTTTCGCTAGTTGTGAGAAAAATGTTTGAGGGAGAGGTATGGGCAGAGTTCTGAAGTGGTATAGAAGTTTAGGTAATATTTGCATTTGATATGCAGCTATTCTCCCCATGCATGATAAATGCAGTTTACCAATTTGGACCATTTCTTCTTCCACATTTGCAAGTAGAGGCGTGTAATTGCTGGAATATAGTTTATCGGAAGAGGAGGTGAGCTGCACGCCAAGATACGTAATTGAGGGGGGGTCCCAATTACAGGGAAATAAATGTTTAATCGTGCTTTGTTCATCTAGGGGAATATTGAGTGTTAAAGCGAAACACTTGTTTGTATTGATTTTATAAAAGGAGATTTTACTAAAATTATGCAATAGTTTTTTAAGTTCTTGTATAGAGGTTGTTGGCTCGGATAAGGTTAACATTATATCGTCGGCAAAGAGTCCTATTTTATGACTGTCTTTACCTATATTTATGCCTTTGATGGAAGTATTGGACCTAATGCTTTGTGCCAGAGGTTCTATAATGAGTGAAAAGATTATTGGTGATAAGGGGCAACCTTGTCGTGTACCATTAGATAGTAGGAAAGGATCAGATAGGAGACTAGAGGTATAGACTTGGGCGGATGGATTAGAGTATAGGGACATAATTGCCGAATGTATCATTCCTGAAATTCCAAATTTTTGTAAAGTTTTCGATAGGTAACCCCAATGCACCCTATCGAACGCCTTTTCGGCGTCTAATGCAAGAAACATACTTGGTAATTGATTAATTTCTGCGAATCGTAGTAGATCTAACATCCTTCTAGTTCCATCCGGTGCTTGTCTGCCCTTTACAAACCCCACCTGATCCAGTCCTATTAGGGAAGGAGTAATTTCTAATAACCTGTTGGCCAATACTTTCGCATAGATCTTTAGGTCACAATTGAGTAAGGATATTGGCCTATAATTTTGGGGGTGGGAGTTGTCTTTGCCGGGTTTGGGTAGTGTTACTATTATTGCTTGGAGCATTTCTTTCGGGAAGGATCCCCCTGTGGCTGCTTTATTGAAAACCTCTACTAGTTTTGGTGCGAGCAGGGAGCTGAATGCCTTGCAGTACTCAGCAGAAAAACCATCCGCTCCTGGGGATTTATGCATGGGGAGAGATTTAATAACTGTCTCAATTTCTGCTTCAGTGATTGGGGAGTTTAAGGTTTGGAGAATTGTAGAGTCTACTGAGGGGAGTTGGATTACTTGAAGGAACTCATCTATCTCTTTATCTGTAGGTTGGTAGGTGGATGGATCTTTATTGAGATTGTAAAGGGTTTTGTAATAGTCCCCAAAAGCATTAGCTATGTCCTTAGGGTTGTGGAGTGTGGTATTGGAGCTATGATGTTGAATATGAGTGATGTTGGATTTTGCATATCTTTTTTTTTAATTTGCGAGGCCAGAAGTTTACTTGCCCTATTGTTTTGGGAGTAAAAAGATAGTTTCAGCCTTTTGAAATATAGATCGTAGTCTGCCCTAAGTTCCTGTCGCAGTTCTTCGCGACAAGAGTTAAGGCGTTTTAAGATGCTGGGGGATGCGGTGTTGGGGTCCTTGTGTTGAGCCTCTAAATCTGCAATATCTTTATGGAGTTTTGCTAAGTAATGTGATTTCTTTTTCTTTTCTCTTGAAGCGATCTGAATAAGAATACCCCTAGCGTATGCTTTGTGAGCACACCAGATCATTGTTGGGGAGCATTCCCCATTGGAATTGATACTAAAGTATTCTTTAAGTTTCTTCTCTATTTCCTCTTTAATGTGAGGACAAGATAGGAGGTAGGTATTGTTGCGCCATAGTGGTTTGTGGGATGTTTTATTGCTAGTTTCAACCTCAATGGCCACAGGCGCATGGTCAGACCACGTAATGTTGAGGATATCAGCCTTAATCACTTTCTGCAGGGTATACATATCTGTTAGAAAAAAGTCAATTCTAGAGTAGCTATTATGCACCATGGAGTAATAAGAGTAGTCCCTCTCGGTGGATCTGAGGCAGCGCCAGGGATCAAAGAGCCTTTCTTCATGACACCAAGTACCTAAAGAGGGCCTCTTTCTCAGAGCCACCGAGGAGGAGTCAAATTCCTCATTCATGACCATATTAAAAGACCCACATACTATTAGATTGCCCTTTTGCAAGGATTTGGCATGTTTAACAACCTTTCGGATAAACTTCATTGGCTTAACATTTGGGGCATATAAGTTTACCAGTGTGTAGAGGACCCGATCTATTTCTGCGATCAAAATAATAAAGCGTCCATGGGGATCATTATGAATCTGCAATAAAGAAAAGGTTAATGTGTCCCTAATAGCAATCAATACCCCATTTTTTTCGAAGTGTCATTGGCGGTGAATACTTTGGAAAATTTATTGTGTGTGCATTTTGGAGGGTTGCTGCTGGCGAAGTGTGTTTCTTGTGCACACAAGATGTCACATTTCAGGTCCAGAGCTGACTTCCACATGGCCCTGCGCTTGTATGGGCTGTTTAATCCTCTCACATTGTGTGATACTATTTTAAGGTTCATTCCATTCAATGAGTACAAGCTGCTGCCATCTAGTGGTAGAGATCAATAAACAATATGCTCTTGGGTTGATGTTGGGTACGTGTAAGGATTGAAATAAAGATTCTGAAAAAAATGTCAGAAAAGCAACAAGAAAAAGAAAAAAGCGAACAAAAAACCAAGCTGACTTATGCAGCATTATATACCAATCAAACATTAAAGTTTGAGTAGAACAGGTTACAGGTGTCATCCTGTAAATGAAGAAGGGGGATAACCAAAAAATATATTAGCCGAACAACGGCTGCTTCTGGAACCTACACCTGGGTTCATGGAAGATCTGGAAGGCATCAGGGGATGTTGATCCTGAGAGAAGTGCCACACGTGTATAAGAGCCATCTACTGAGGCGAACGTGTAGTCGAGTAGCATTTACTTGCCTCTTCTGTTTTGACGGTAGTTGTTTCGTCTGTCAGGCAGTGGATCAGGGTCTGCAGCTTTTCCATCCAGCGGTAGAAGTCGCCATTTTCTGAGGAGATCCATCCCTTTTTCCAGTGAGGTAATTGCGTGCGATTCGCCGTGCATTTCCAGCAACAGTTTGGCAGGGAATCCCCATTTATACAGAATCTTGTGGTTGCGTAAGATTTTTGTAATAGGGACTAAGTTGTGCCTCGCCGTTAGTGTAGCTTGCGATAAATCTGCATACAATGCGATTCCGGTAAATGGATCAGGGAGCGTGGGGTGCTGTCTGGCAAATCGCATCAGCTGATCTTTTATGTGGTAAAAGTGGATCCTAGCGATGACATCCCTGGGGATTTGGTCCGGCAGGAATGAGGGTTTTGGCAGTCTGTGGGCTCTGTCTATGATTATATCGTTAGGCCCCAAAGACGGCAGAACCGTGGTCATGAGCTTCTGGAGGTACGCAGTGAGTTCTGCTGGTTTGATCAATTCAGAGATCCCTCTGAACTTTATGTTATTCCTGCGTGCCCTGTCTTCGATGTCCGCCATTTTTAGGCGCATAGATTTTATCTCATCTTCTACATCAAAGTGCGCATCCACCAGCTCATTATGAGCTAGTGTAAATTCTTCCATTTTTTTTTTCCACATACTTGACTCTGCTACCAAACGCTGACAGTTCTTTTTTTGTAGTGTGCATAAATGCTGGCATGTCCTGTTGTAGGGCCCCCCTGAGGGTTAATAACATTTCCTTCATTGTGGTATCCAGGATGGGCTGCCCTGATGTGGGAAAAGCGTCTAACTGCTGGCTGTGAGAGGATGAATCCTCCATTATGTCTTCCTCTGCCCCTGCCTCATCCTGATTCTCCTCCTCCACCCCAATCCTCCTTTTCTGCTCAACTGGGCTGTCAGAGGGTGAGGATGTTGGTGGATGCTGTGTGAGATTAGACTCACCCTAGGATGGCGATGGATGGCTGCAGGAGTGTGCAGGGGATGCTGCATTTCCATTCTCGTAGCGGGGGCGCCATCTTGGAAATCTCGGCCGGCCGTGAGGGGGTAGAAATCGGTCAATTTTTTCGGTGCTTCTCTCGTTTTTCGTTTATACATCTTGACCGCTGTGTTCCACTGTGTCTCCCCTCTCTGTGGATGTATTTTAGGGTGTGTAGTGTCGCTGTGAGCCGCTCTATAGAAGCCGTTGTGTCAGAGCTCTCTCCTCACACTACCATCCGCTCTGGCTGCCTGCTCCGCCCCCCGTGAAGGGAACATTTAAGTCATCAGCATAGCAATACATTTTGGACAATTTCATGCTCCCAACTTTGTTGGAATGGCTTGGGGATGGCCCCTTCCTGTTCCAACATGACTGCGCACCAGTGCACAAAGCAAGGTCCATAAAGACATGGATGAGCGAGTTTGGGGTGGAGGAACTTGTGCTTGTAAAGACAGGCGCCCCAATATTTTTGGTGATATAGTGTAGGTTTTACGGGTATTTCCATTCCCAAGATGCACAGCTACAGTGTACAGCCGCCCGTAGTAAATGATGTTTGTACCTTAGCTCTATGTAGGTATCTACTGCACTTGCATAAACAAGCGCATATAATTAAATCCCTGCTGTGTTTATGCTACTGACTGCATCCCATGTGTCATTTTTTTACGTTTAATATGTTTATTAGGTTTTACACAACATGACAAGAAAATAACACAGCAATGTAGGCCAGTAATAGCAGTAGGCATAGTCACAAGCAAAAGAAAGTGCGTACAGATCATCCGACAGCACAGTAAATGATGACACATAAGGAGAAGGAATACATTGTGCATGATACCATGGCTACAAACTCACGAGAAAGTCATACAGCAATATACTTAAAACATGCCAAATACACACCTCCCAACCTTTTGAGATCGGAACAAGGGACACCTATTAGCAAAAGTATGTAGGGGGTAGGGCACACCCCCTGCCACGCCCCCTTAAATTAGAATTATACAAAAAAAAAAAAAAGATTAGTTAAACCCACAAGTGTTTTTTTTTTTACCACTATTATTCCTTTATACTCACTTTTGAAATTTACAAATGCAGCCATTTATAAATTGGATGAAAGGTTTAGCCCTGGGAAAGATAAAAATGCATTATTATATACACAATTATATAGATGAGACCAAAATAAGGGGGGAATGAGGAGGAAAGAGGGACTTTGTACCAAATCAGGGACAATCCCTCAGAATCAGGGACAGTTGGGAGCTATGAGTGACAGACTTAGCCGGAACAGGGGCTTTGGAGAGAACAGGGAAACCTTTGTTTCAGTCCCCCATGTCCCTCTTACAGTGGGGACGGAAAGTATTCAGACCCCCTTAAATTTTTCACTCTTTGTTATATTGCAGCCATTTGCTAAAATCATTTAAGTTCATTTTTTTTCCTCATTAATGTACACACAGCACCCCATATTGTACACACAGCACCCCATATTGTACACACAGCACCCCATATTGTACACACAGCCCCCCATATTGTACACACAGCACCCCATATTGTACACACAGCTCCCCATATTGTACACACAGCACCCCATATTGTACACACAGCACCCCATATTGTACACACAGCTCCCCATATTGTACACACAGCTCCCCATATTGTACACACAGCGCCCCATATTGTACACACAGCGCCCCATATTGTACACACAGCGCCCCATATTGTACACACAGCACCCCATATTGTACACACAGCCCCCCATATTGTACACACAGCACCCCATATTGTACACACAGCACCCCATATTGTACACACAGCACCCCATATTGTACACACAGCACCCCATATTGTACACACAGCTCCCCATATTGTACACACAGCTCCCCATATTGTACACACAGCGCCCCATATTGTACACACAGCGCCCCATATTGTACACACAGCGCCCCATATTGTACACACAGCGCCCCATATTGTACACACAGCACCCCATATTGTACACACAGCACCCCATATTGTACACACAGCACCCCATATTGACAGAAAAACAGGTGTGTGGCTTTCCTAATCAAGTCCAATCAGTATAATCAAACACAGCTGGACTCAAATGAAGGTGTAGAACCATCTCAAGGATGATCAGAAGAAATGGACATCACCTGAGTTATATATATGAGTGTCACAGCAAAGGGTCTGAATACTTAGGACCATGTGATATTTCAGCTTTTCTTTTTTAATAAATCTGCAAAAATGTCAACAATTCTGTGTTTTTCTGTCAATATGGGGTGCTGTGTGTACAATATGAGGTGCTGTGTGTACAATATGGGGGTGCTGTGTGTACAATATGGGGTGCTGTGTGTACAATATGAGGTGCTGTGTGTACAATATGGGGTGCTGTGTGTACAATATGAGGTGCTGTGTGTACAATATGGGGTGCTGTGTGTACAATATGAGGTGCTGTGTGTACAATATAGGGGGCTGTGTGTACAATATGGGGTGCTGTGTGTACAATATGAGGTGCTGTGTGTACAATATGGGGTGCTGTGTGTACAATATGAGGTGCTGTGTGTACAATATGGGGTGCTGTGTGTACAATATGGGGTGCTGTGTGTACAATATGAGGTGCTGTGTGTACAATACGGGGTGCTGTGTGTACAATACGAGGTGCTGTGTGTACAATATGGGGTGCTGTGTGTATAATATGGGGTGCTGTGTGTACAATATGGGGTGCTGTGTGTACAATATGGGGTGCTGTGTGTACAATATGGGGTGCTGTGTACAATATGGGGTGATGTGTGTACAATATGGGGTGCTGTGTGTACAATATGGGGGGCTGTGTGTACAATATGAGGTGCTGTGTGTACAATATGGGGTGCTATGTGTACAATATGGGGGGCTGTGTGTACAATATGGGGTGCTGTGTGTACAATATGGGGTGCTGTGTGTACAATATGGGGTGCTGTGTGTACATTAATGAGGAAAATAATGAACTTAAATGATTTTAGCAAATGGCTGCAATATAACAAAGAGTGAAAAATTTAAGGGGGTCTGAATACTTTCCGTCAACAGTGTGTATATATATATATATATATATACTGTATATATGATATATATATCTATAGATATATCTATATATCTATAGATATATATATTGGCTAAGGTGGGCTGTACCCCAGCAAAATATTAAACACTCAGTAAGGACGTTCATTTTGTATTTTGTGGCTCCACTCTTCAAGTCCTGCATGTGTCTCTCTCCTTTGATGCTTATATACTATACTTTTCTTAAAGCATCAATGCACATTGACAAGAAGCCTCATTTACATTCGCACACATATGAAAGAGGAACATTAAAGTGGCTGTAGGTTCGCTTTGATAGAAGTCTCCAGTGATCCTACCCCCTGCTGGGTTGCACCAGCTCAGATATCAGTGGAGCGTGGGCTGTGGGCGGTATCCCCCCCCCCCCCCCCTCACATGAAAGTCGAACAGATGCAGCGTCACGCTGTGTCTTTCTTATCAGAGAACTTTGGTTTATTGAAAAAAAAAAAAGACATAGCATGAGGGATCGCCACTTTGACATCAGCCTTTTGGTGGCCATGAAGACCACAAACTGTCCTTTTTCTGATTCAAAAAGTTTGACTTCATGGTTGGAGCATCTTTAATGCTGAGATGACCATAGCAGATGACCACAGTCTGCAGAGGTTGGGGGACAGAACAAATGAGACATTCTGTGAAGGTTATCAATACAAAGATAAGCATGCTGTTTAAAGCTCCAAAGTTTTCAATCCACTGATTCCCACACACTGACGGGTGCAGCTCCAGAGGCCCGTCTCGCCAGAATACATAGACAGCAAGCAGAAGATAGGAGTGCACACCGAGGCTGCCCGCTTCTATGTCTCATTTGTTCTGTCCCCCAACCTCCGCAGACTGTGGTCATCTGCTATCATCATTCAAGCAGTAAAGTGGTTGTAAATGTACAAGGTTTTTTACCTTCATGCATTCTATGCAGCAGCCCCCCCCCCCCCCCCCCCCCCCCGATGCCATTCCTCTTGCTATATTTTTTGTTTTTGATTTCAAACACATGACTTATATGCAAGAGTAGCACCCTCTAGTGTGTTAGATTAGGATGTACATATGTTTTTGTAGTGCACGAAATTTTAGGCTTTTCTGGCAGCCAAGCCTGTGTGTTGAATCTGGGTCGGGTAAGTGATCCAGGGAGGCTGGATGACTCATCAGGCAGCATCTATGGTACCTCCTCCTACTCGTGGAACCTTGGAGAAGCTTCCAGAAGAATGGGAGGGAGGTTAGGAATAGCTGCCTGGAGTATTGGATGAGGGCCCCAACCAATCACCGGCCAAATGAGCTGGCAGGGGGAGGGCACATTTTAAATACTCAGGGTCAGGCCAGCAGGGGCAGTGTGGGGTTCGGGGTGGAAGCTGGAGTTGGAGTGCTGAGGAGGCTGTCGGAGGCTCTTGAGGATAGCATCCTAGTCTGGGGGGGGAGTGACCTCAAGCCTTGGTCTAAGATGCTGGAGGGGTCCTGTCCAGTGGCACGGGAGCAAGAATGAGGACAGCAGAAGCCAACGAGCACGTCCAGGAGATCTCCAGGGAGGGGACAGCCTGGTGGCTGGTAAGTGTGGCAGTCTAGGAGGACTATAGGGAGAAGTTAGCCTGGAGGGCTAATGAAAGGGGCAGGCTGGCAGTGCCTGAAGAGGTGGTGCTGGGATTAGTAGCCACTGGAATGTAGCTGGACACTGGGACTTTTTCTACACACCAAATGGGGCCTGCGGGCTCTGCCTGTAAAGGACCTTTGCTTTATCTGACTGTTGCTTTTGTCAGATCAACTAACAGTGTTCCAGCTGGATCTGTGATCTTTGTTCTGCAAGCAAGAGATGTGCTGGAGGAAGAGGAGTGTATATAGTTGAAGTGTCCCTGAAGAGACTTTTGTTCCAGTCAAGTAGACATCCCATAATACCCCTATCCTCATCCAAGTTCATTATCCCCTCAATAAAAAAACAAAAGCAAGGCCACATGGACTGTTTCCTGTCTCAAGTGAGCCTGTGTAACATTCAGTGTGCCTCACTGTGCAGGGTGGGGGGTCCCTTTTCACCTGCGGCTCCTACGTGGGATGCGTAACACAAGTTTCTCTGGGAAGGGCAGAAGCAGCAGTTGTCTTAGTTTTCTTATCTGCATAGTGTAACGGACTCCGGACTACCTGTAGGCTATTTCCGACATAAAGCTGCTTCCCAAGTCCTGGAACACAAAACCAGTGGATCTGGCTATAGTAACCCCAAGAGCTAGGCAACACCAGTTTTGGAGTACACCAGAATAATAACTGTTTATTAGAACAAGAATACAGGCTTTTGTACACTTGATGAGGAGCTTCTCCCCTCCTGATCATATTACCCTAACAATACAACTGTAACCAGAAACATACATTAACATGAGCTAATTAACTAATCATTTAACCAGTCTAGGTGACTCAGAGGTATGACCTTGCCATCTCCTAGCTCAGAAGACACAATCCACATTATCAAAATACAAACACAGGGCACCTTCTCACAATAGCAGAGAGTCCACCAGTAGTAGACTATCCGTTGCCTACATTGCACAGAAGCCAATGTGATCAGCTCTTTCAATTAACATGTATAGTTCAGAATCAAGTAAACCAGGAATAGCCTTTGTATATTTCCTGGGAGATATTGTGGATGAATATTACTGTTCCATTTGCTTGGTCACCCTGTGCCCCTAATAGACACAGGGTAACTTAGACATACAGTGGGGACGGAAAGTATTCAGACCCCCTTAAATTTTTCACTCTTTGTTATTTTGAAGCCATTTGCTAAAATCATTTAAGTTCATTTTTTTTCCTCAGTAATGTACACACAGCACCCCATATTGTACACACAGCACCCCATATTGTACACACAGCACCCCATATTGTACACACAGCTCCCCATATTGTACACACAGTACCCCATATTGTACACACAGCACCCCATATTGTACACACAGCACCCCATATTGTACGCACAGCACCCCATATTGTACACACAGAACCCCATATTGTACACACAGTACCCCATATTGTACACACAGCACCCCATAATGTACACACAGCCCCCCATATTGTACACACAGCACCCCATATTGTACACACAGCACCCCGTATTGTACACACAGCACCCCATATTGTACACACAGCACCCCATAATGTACACACAGCCCCCCATATTGTACACACAGCACCCCATATTGTACACACAGCACCCCGTATTGTACACACAGCACCCCATATTGTATACACAGCACCCCATATTGACAGAAAAACACAGAATTGTTGACATTTTTGCAGATTTATTAAAAAAGAAAAACTGACATATCACATGGTCCTAAGTATTCAGACCCTTTGCTGTGACACTCATATATATAACTCAGGTGCTGTCCATTTCTTCTGATCATCCTTGAGATGGTTCTACACCTTCATTTGAGTCCAGCTGTGTTTGATTATACTGATTGGACTTGATTAGGAAAGCCACACACCTGTCTATATAAGACCTTACAGCTCACAGTGCATGTCAGAGCAAATGAGAATCATGAGGTCAAAGGAACTGCCTGAAGAGCTCAGAGACAGAATTGTGGCAAGGCACAGATCTGGTCAAGGTTACAAAAACATTTCTGCTGCACTCAAGGTTCCTAAGAGCACAGTGGCCTCCATAATCCTTAAATGGAAGACGTTTGGGACGACCAGAACTCTTCCTAGAGCTGGCCGTCCGGCCAAACTGAGCTATCGGGGGAGAAGAGCCTTGGTGAGAGAGGTAAAGAAGAACCCAAAGATCACTGTGGCTGAGCTCCAGAGATGCAGTCGGGAGATGGGAGACAGTTGTAGAAAGTCAACCATCACTGCAGCCCTCCACCAGTCGGGGCTTTATGGCAGAGTGGCCCGATGGAAGCCTCTCCTCAGTGCAAGACACATGAAAGCCCGCATGGAGTTTGCTAAAAAACACCTGAAGGACTCCAAGATGGTGAGAAATAAGATTCTCTGGACTGATGAGACCAAGATAGAACTTTCTGGCCTTAATTTTAAGCAGTATGTGTGGAGAAAACCAAGCACTGCTCATCACCTGTCCAATACAGTCCCAACAGTGAAGCATGGTGGTGGCAGCATCATGCTGTGGGGGTGTTTTCAGCTGCAGGGACAGGACGACTGGTTGCAATCCAGGGAAAGATGAATGCGGCCAAGTGCAGGGATATCCTGGACGAAAACCTTCTCTAGAGTGCTCAGGACCTCAGACTGGGCCGAAGGTTTACCTTCCAACAAGACAATGACCCTAAGCACACAGCTAAAATAACGAAGGAGTGGCTTCACAACAACTCCGTGACTGTTCTTGAATGGTCCAGCCAGAGCCCTGACTTAAACCCAATTGAGCATCTCTGGAGAGACCTAAAAATGGTCGTCCACCAACGTTTACCATCCCCCTTGACAGAACTGGAGAGGATCTGCAAGGAGGAATGGCAGAGGATCCCCAAATCCAGGTGTGAAAAACTTGTTACATCTTTCCCAAAAAGACTCATGGCTGTATTAGATCAAAAGGGGCTTCTACTAAATACTGAGCAAAGGGTCTGAATACTTAGGACCATGTGAGATTTCATTTTTTCTTTTTTAATAAATCTGCAAAAATGTCAACAATTCTGTGTTTTTCTGTCAATATGGGGTGCTGTGTGTACAATATGGGGTGCTGTGTGTACATTAATGAGGAAAAAATGAATGAATAGTCCCAACTATACATATATATATATATATATATATATATATATATATATACCGTATTTATCGGCGTATAACACGCACTCTTTTCCCCTTAAAATCAGGGGAAAATCGCGGGTGCGTGTTATACGCCGATCCCCTGCGATCCTGAGCTCACAGATGTTAAAAATCGCCGACCGCGATTTGAAAATGGCGCCGCCGGCGCCGAAATACACAGTGCCGGTCCTCGGCTCTTCTCGGACACTTTCGGCTGCACTCGTCGCCGCCCGAAAGTAGCCGAGTGTACTCGGCTAGGTTCGGATAGCTCCGCTCACAGTCACGCCCATCTCGGGCGGGACTACGAGTGGAGCCGAAAGTGCACGAGAGCCGCCGAGAAGAGCCGAGGACCGGCTCTGTGTATTTCGGCGCCGGTGGCGCCATTTTCAAATCGCGGTCGGCGATTTTTAAGCTCAGGAGATGGAGATGGGATCCTGCAAGGCTGCACTGACAAGGCTGCACTGACATGGCTGCACTGACAAGGCTGCACTGACATGGCTGCACTGGGGCGGCTGCACTGGACACTGGGGAAGGCTGCACTGACAAGGCTGCACTGACATGGCTGCACTGGGGAAGGCTGCACTGACAAGGCTGCACTGACATGGCTGCACTGACATGGCTGCACTGACAAGGCTGCACTGACATGGCTGCACTGACATGGCTGCACTGACATGGCTGCACTGACATGGCTGCACTGACATGACATGGCTGCACTGACAAGGCTGCACTGACAAGGCTGCACTGACATGGCTGCACTGACAAGGCTGCACTGACATGGCTGCACTGACATGGCTGCACTGACAAGGCTGCACTGACAAGGCTGCACTGACATGGCTGCACTGGGGCAAGGCTGCACTGAGAAGGCTGCAATGATGGGCATTTAAATGTAAGTTTTTTTTCCTTCAACTTCCCTCCTAAAAGTTTTTTTTTCCTTAAAATTCCCTCCTAAATTGGGGTGCGTGTTATACGCCGATAAATAAATTTTATCGGCGTGAATTATGTAATATATATTACATAATTGCATAGTTATTTAGGTTGAAAATAGACAAAAGTCCATTTAGTTCAACCAATAAAAAAAAAAAAAAATAGAATAAATAAATAGAATAACTATAAAACCTCCAAATACAGAATGCTATACCCACAGCTGATCCAGAGGAAGGCAAAAAAAAACAAAAAACATATAAAGCATGACCTAATTTGCTCAGGTGGTGGAAAAAATTAATACTAATTCTGTGTATAATATCTGTATATTATTGATTTTAATAAAAGAATGCACAATGAGCTTCTGTTTCCACTCTTCTGTTATATACCATATGGTGTTTAGCCATTTTTTTAAGGTAAGTAGTCAACAACAGAAGGTGAGTTTATCACCACTTGGGTGTCCATAGAAGATAGAAGTGGTTGTTTTGGAAGAACACGAGTGTGGATTCCATTGCTGGTACTGACACTTGCTTGGACGGACTTTATGATTTCCATTATGTACTTTATACTGTTGTTCACTTTAGCATGGTATAAGTTTAGCCAGGGCCAGGACAAGGGGTGGGCAGGAGGGACAGCTGCCCTGGGCACTGTAGTATCATATGAGGTGGGGGGGGGGGGCACCACAAGGAGATTGGGGGGGAAGGGGATTTGTGTTGGAAGGAGGAATTTGGGGGGGGGGGGGGTGGCATGGGGTAAGTATTCTTCTAGGAAGGGAAATTTGAGATGGGGGTGCTATAAGTGGTGGTCTAGGGGGATGTGTGTTGGAAGGGGTGGTGGGGGGAGAAGATTTGAAGTAGGAGGGGAAAATGTAGGGGTAAAAGGTTTGTGCTAAGAGGGGTACTTTTTTTTTGGGGGGGGGGGGGGGGGGCATTTTAGCTGGGGGGATTTGGGTGATGGGGGGTCAAAGATTTGTGCTGAGAGGGTGGATTTCAGCAGGCAGGCAGATTTGTACGGGGAGGAGGGGGAATTTATGCTTGGGGTAAGCATGCAAATTAGTGCTCAATGTTTTTTTTTTTTTGGGGGGGGGGGTTACTGACACATAATACTCATACATCTTAAGGGGGGCACAGTTTGGCATGTTCGCCCTGGGCTCTAGATGACCTTGTCCCAGCACTGAGTGTAGCGCTTACCCCTGAAGGGGCTGCTGGAAAAAGGCAGGTTCTCCCTACTTAGTACAGAGGCCACCAGTCTCTCGGGCACACCAACAATTAAAGCTCAGTCCAGGAGGTGTCTTTTTAGGATTTATTGCTCAGAACTTTAACAGGAGAGGGGTTTAGTAATATTCCAAACATTTAGCAACGGCAGCAAAAGAACTTCACTCTAGTCTCTAAAAAGCAGTTGCTCTGGAGGTAGCTTGCTCACAGTGTCCTATAAGCTGTCTACACTTAGCTGTCAGAGAACTCACACAGCAAGCACCCGTCTCCATGCAGCAGCTGCAAATCCTCATTCTGCTAATGCAAAGGTGCATGCACGGAACCATAGCCAGAGGCAAATGAGATCCAGGGTGAGCATGCACAATGGCACCTCTATGCGAATGCGCACACGCGCTAACGCGCGTCCGCGAGTGCCAAAGCGCTAATATGCTATAGCACATGCTCAATGTGCCAACGTGCTAATGTGCTAACGCGCATGTGCCAATGTGCTAAGTTGCTAATGCGCATGCGCGTACGCTGGCGCCAATCCTGGCACACAGCACCCTATATAAACAGAGAGTCTGCCTAGCATCAGTGCTGGATTGTCTTCAGCTTGTTCCTGTGTTCCTGTTGTTATTCTGCCTGATTGACCTTGTTCCTGAAAACCCGGCTATCTTCTGACCATTCTCTTGGATCTCCCCTGCCTGCTGAACCTGCCTCTACGTGCAATATTGACCTTGGCTTGAACTTATGATTACGGCTCTGCTTCCTGATTCTGTACCCTGCTGCCCGTCTGTTGCCAACCCCTGCCTGTTCCTGACTACGGTTTTGCCTTCTGACTTGGTACCCCGCTGCCAGCCTGTTGCCGACTCCTGCCTGTTCCTGATTCTGCAGTTGATCCTGATCTGGCTCCCGCTGAACAAGTTTGGTGATCAGTTTCCACATCTCCTCAGCAGAGGTTCTTATATCTCCACGTTCCAGCCTCCTGACTGCAGGCACCTGCACCCTTTCGTTGCCCTCGCACTCCCTGTACCCACCACCAGGGGTGCTTGGACCGGAACCGTGCAAAAGGCCACCCTCATCATTTCGGGCTCCACTGTAAGGTACGTGACATTAGCTTTCTCAGGTAGATCCTCCAACAGGCAGATGACAAATTCCTCCTCCAGACATGGAATCTGAAACAGTGTCCTTCAGCGGGTATCCTCTTTTTTTAGCTGTTCTCCTTAGGTTCTTAGTGCAGATGCTGAGGCCCAACCGGTGGTTTCTTATCTTTGTGATCCTTCTCCCAGAGGCAGCAGCCCCCGGAGAACTGGAACCCTCCCTGATGAGTTAAGAAGAGTTCCAGCACATTTATCACCTCTCCAACCACCTTCTGAATGCTTTCTTCCAGGGATTGGCCAGGGCATGATAAATATTCAGCTGATCATTTGGATCTCCCTCCCTATGCTCTGGGAGCTTCTTCCAGAGGTAGGGGGGAAACAATCGAACTTTCAGCCTAGGAATCCTGAGCAGACCACAATAGTCACCCACCACTCCACTGATTACAGTGCAGCAAAAGCTAAATTTACCCAATAGCCTAACTACCCTGTTTCCCCGAAAATAAGACCTAGCGTGAATGTCGGTGATGGCTGCAATATAAGCCCTACCCCCCAAATAAGCCCTTCCCTGTTTCCCCGAAAATAAGCCCTACCCTGAAAAGAAGACCTACAAGGACTTTAACTAGGGCTTATTTGGGGGGTAGGGCTTATATTGCAGCCATCACCGGCAATCACGCTAGGTCTTATTTTCGGGGAAACAGGGTAGGAGGGCGCTACACCATGAATTTTGGTTCGCAAAGTATATGGATTGATATTATGTGTTTTTTTAAACATTTTTTTTTGTGGTTTTTGCTTTTTAATTTTTTTTTGTGATTAGAGCTGTTTAATCGCTTCAGCACCGGAGGATTTGGCTGTTCAATGACCGGGCCATGTTCTGTGATTCAGCACTGCGTCGGTTTAATTGAGAATTGCGCAGACGTGCAACGTTGTACCCAAACAAAATTGATGTCTTTTTTTTCCCCACAAATAGAGCTTTCTTTTGGTGGTATTTGATCACCTCTACGGTTTTTATTTTTTGCGCTATAAACAAAAGAAGAGCGACAATTTTGAAAAAAAAACACAATATTTTGTACTTTTTGCTATAATAAATATCCCCATTTTTTTTAAAAAAAGCAAATTTTTCCTCAGTTTGCGCCGATATGTATTCTTCTACAAATTTTTGGTAATAAAAATCGCAATAAGTGTATATTGATTAGTTTGCGCAAAAGTTATAGCGTCTACAAAATAGGGGATAGATTTATAGCATTTTATATTTATTTATTTTTTTATACTCGTAATGGCGGCGATCTGCGATTTTTATTGTGATTGCGACATTATGGAGGACACATCGGACAATTTTGACACATTTTTGGGACCATCGTCATTTATACAGCGATCCGTGCTCTAAAAATGCACTGATTAGTGTTTAAATGTCACTGTCAGGGAAGGGGTTAACACTAGGGGGCGATCAAGGGGTTAATTGTGTTTCCTAGTGTGTGTTCTAACTGAAGGGGGGAGGGGACTGACTAGGGGAGATGACAGATCGCTGTTCATACTTTGTATGAACAATGATCTGTCACTTCTCCCCTCAGAGAACCGGGATCTCTGTGTTTACACACAGAGGTCCTGGTTCTTGCCGTGTTATGAGTGATCACGGGAGCCTGGGTGGTTATTGAGACCGCCGGGCACTCGCATCGGCTCCGGGGGCGAGCAGTGGGTGCGCACCCCTAGTGGCCGCCCAAAGGAGAGACGTACCACAACGTCGGTTCGCCTGCCCGTGCCATTCTGCCGCAGTGAAACTGCGGCGGCTGGTCGGCAAGCCGTTAAATGATCTTTTATATTTCATATCAAATTTTGATATTTTTACAGAAGCTGGGATGACGTTTAAAGGAGAAGTACGAGGGACATCATCCCTCAGTGGGATTTAGCAGATAAGATAAGCAGAGGACATTGATAGGACAATGTATCAAGGAAGCTATGAACAAAGTAAGCCCATTGCACATTATGAACAAATATATTGTGTCTCCCAAGGGACCAGACAGTGCTGGTAGGAAAAGGGAGAAGAAGGGATGGGGGAGGGTAGGGGGTTTCCCGTGGGACCCAGAGACTTGACTCTGAGAAGTACAAAAAAAAAAACAGCCAAGAGGAAGCACATGGAAAATAGCTCTAAAGATTCATCAAAATGTGGGAGTAAATCCGCGTACACACGAGCGGAATGTCCGACAGAAAAAGTCAGACGGAAGCTTTTCATCGTATATACCGATCGTGTGTAGGCCTCATCAGACTTTTTTTTTCGAAAATTCTGAAGGACCTAGAAATGGAACATGTTCTAAACATTTCCGACGGACCCAATTCCTATCGGGAAAATTGCTCGTCTGTATGCCGGTCCGACGGACCAAAAACGACGCATGCTCTGAAGCAAGTACGAGAAGGAAGCTATTGGCTACTGGCTATTGCACTTCCTTTTTCTAGTCCCATTGTACGTGTTGTTCGTCACCGCGTTCTGGACAGTCGGACTTTGGGTTGACCGTGTGTAGGCAAGACCGCTTGAATGGAATTCCGTCGGAGAAACCATCGGAGTTTATTACGACGGCAAAACCGGTTGTGTGTACGCAGCATTAGTGGTGGCTCACCTAAGGTCACCATAGTCACTTATACTTCGCAATATACTGTACTGTATATAAATATTTTTTCTGTTTTCTTATTTCTTATTATAAAAAAGTAAAATAACAAATAAAATGAAAATGTCTTACTTCTATAAAAAATAAAACACACACAAAATAATGGAACAAAAAAACACACACTAGAACAACCTTCAGGAGCTATCTAGAGCCCATTTTACCCCTTAAAAACACCAAAAACCCCTTTAACTTTCCATGATTTTAACTTCTTCACTGATTTATATACAGTCTGGTGGAATGAAGGGAAAGAGGACACATCATTGAAACCGTTCAACACTTGATGGATCTCGTGGTCTTCACTCTTGATTCTATGACCCCCAATGGATTTTACCGTAATGGCTCAACATTAAGGCTTGGTTCACACTGGAACACGCATCGGCTCACAGCAGGAGTCTGGTGCGTCTCTATTCGCCGTTTCAGGTCCGATTTCAGACCGAATTTTGGGCTGAATTCAGACCTGAAACGAACCAAAAGACACACAGGGCTCCTGTGCAATTCGCACTGGAGCCGCTGCGGAGATGTGTGAACTGGCTCCCTAGAGAGCTTCTTTGCTGATTTATGTACAGTCTGGAGAAATAAAGGAAAGAGGAGACATGATTAAAACCTTTAAACATTGATGAACCTCTTGGTCACTTGATGAATACAAGGACAATATGCGACCGGTCTAAACTATGTGGCATGTTCACTAATGCCAGGAGCATGGCGGACAAGATGGGTGAACTAGAGATACTGTTGTACAAGGAGGATTTGGATTTTGTGGGAATTTCAGAGACCTGGTTCAACAGCTCTCATGATTGGCTGGCAAACATTCAAGGGTATACCCTTTATCGCAGGGATAGAGAGGGTAAAAAAGGGGGAAGGGTATGCCTATATATCAAGAATAATGTACAAGTGAATGTGAGAGATGACATCACTGAGGGGGCTAGGGAGGAGGTGGAATTTTTATGGGTAGAGCTCCAAAGCGATGAAGCTAAGGGGAAAATAATACTGGGAGTATGCTATAGTGCCCCTAACCTGAGGGAGGACGTGGAGACGGATCTCCTATCACAATTTGGATTAACAGCAAGGATGGGAAGTGTTATCATAATGGGGGATTTTAATTATCCAGACATAGACTGGGCGGAGGGAACCGCGCATTCATTTAAGGCTCGCCAGTTCCTTAGTGTCTTGCAGGACAATTTTATGGGTCAGATGGTAGACGCACCAACTAGAAATAAAACATTACTGGATCTACTGATTACCAACAATACAGACCTGATAACAGATGTGGAAGTACATGTTTAAGTATGCTAAAAGGCATAAATTGGGATAAAATATTAGGAACAAAGAATACGGAGGAGAGATGGGTTTGCTTTATGAGCATATTAAATAAGGGCATTAGCCAATGTATCCCATTGGGTAATAAATTTATAAGAGCGAACAAACATCCTGGATGGCTTAACTCCAATGTAAAAATGCATATAAAAGCAAAGGAGAAGGCCTTCAAAAAATACAAGGTTGAGGGATCATCCTCAGCATTCAGAATTTATAAAGAATGCAATAAGAAATGTAAGGGTGCAATTAGGATGGCTAAGATAGAACATGAAAGACACATAGCGGAGGAGAGCAAAAAAAATCCCAAGAAATTCTTTAAGTATGTAAACAGTAAAAAAGGGAGGACAGACCATATTGGCCCCATAAAGAATGAGGAAGGACATCTGGTTACAAAGGATGGGGAGATGGCAAAGGTATTGAATTTATTCTTCTCCTCAGTCTTCACGAGTGAATCGGGGGGCTTCAGTAACCAAAACTGCAGTGTTTATCCTCATGACACAACACAGAAAGCACCTCCATGGTTAACAGAGGACGGAATTAATATTAGACTTGAGAAACTTAACATTAATAAATCACCGGGACCAGATGGCTTGCATCCGAGGGTACTTAGGGAACTCAGTCAGGTGATTGCCAGACCGTTGTTCCTAATTTTTACAGACAGTCTATTGACTGGAATGGTACCAGCTGATTGGAGAAAAGCCAATGTAGCACCAATATTTAAAAAGGGCGCAAAAAACATCCCTGGGAATTACAGACCAGTTAGCCTAACATCAATAGTATGTAAACTCTTGGAGGGGATGATAAGGGACTATATACAAGATTTTAGTAATAAGAATGATATCATTAGCAGTAATCAGCATGGATTCATGAAGAATCGTTCTTGCCAAACCAATCTATTAACCTTCTATGAGGAGGTGAGTTGCCATCTAGATAAAGGAAGGCCCGTAGACGTGGTGTATCTGGAATTTCCAAAAGCATTTGACACAGTTCCCCATAAACGTTTACTGTACAAAATATGGTGCGTTGGCATGGACCATAGGGTGAGTACATGGATTGAAAACTGGCTATAAGGGCGAGTTCAGAGGGTGGTGATAAATGGGGAGTACTCAGAGTGGTCAGGGGTGGGTAGTGGGGTTCCCCAGGGTTCTGTGCTGGGACCAATCCTATTTAATTTGTTCATAAATGACCTGGAGGATGGGATAAACAGTTCAATCTCTGTATTTGCAGACGATACTAAGCTAAGCAGGGCAATAACTTCTCCGCAGGATGTGGAAATCTTGCAAAAAGACCTGAACAAATTAATGGGGTGGGCGACTACATGGCAAATGAGGTTCAATGTAGAAAAATGTAAAATAATGCATTTGGGTGGCAAAAATATGAATGCAATCTATACACTGGGGGGAGAACCTCTGGGGGAATCTAGGATGGAAAAGGACCTGGGGGTCCTAGTAGATGATAGGCTCAGCAATGGCATGCAATGCCAAGCTGCTGCTAATAAAGCAAACAGAATATTGGCATGCATTAAAAGGGGGATCAACTGCAGAGATAAAACGATAATTCTCCCGCTCTACAAGACTCTGGTCCGGCCGCACCTGGAGTATGCTGTCCAGGTCTGGGCACCAGTCCTCAGGAGGGACGTACTGGAAATGGCGCGAGTACAAAGAAGGGCAACAAAGCTAATAAAGGGTCTGGAGGATCTTAGTTATGAGGAAAGGTTGCGAGCACTGAACTTATTCTCTCTGGAGAAGAGACGCTTGAGAGGGGATATGATTTCAATTTACAAATACTGTACTGGTGACCCCACAATAGGGATAAAACTTTTTCGCAGAAGAGAGTTTAATAAGACTCGTGGCCACTCATTACAATTAGAAGAAAAGAGGTTTAACCTTAAACTACGTAGAGGGTTCTTTACTGTAGGAGCGGCAAGGATGTGGAATTCCCTTCCACAGGCGGTGGTCTCAGTGGGGAGCATTGATAGCTTCAAGAAACTATTAGATAATCACCTGAATGACCGCAATATACAGGGATATGTAATGTAATACTGACACATAATCACACACATAGGTTGGACTTGATGGACTTGTGTCTTTTTTCAACCTCACCTACTATGTAACTATGAACTTCTTCACTAATTTACAGTGGCTTGCGAAAGTATTCGGCCCCCTTGAACTTTTCAACCATTTGCCACATTTCAGGCTTCAAACATAAAGATATAAAATTTTTATTTTTTGTGAAGAATCACCAACAAGTGGGACACAATTGTGAAGTGGAATGAAATCTTTTGGATTTTTGAAACTTTTTAAACTAATGAAAAAATGAAAAGTGGGGCGTGCAGAATTATTCGGCCCCCTTGCGTTAATATTTTGTAGAGCCACCTTTTGCTGCGATTACAGCTGCAAGTCGCTTGGGGTATGTCTCTATCAGTTTTGCACATCGAGAGACTGAAATTCTTGCCCATTCTTCCTTGCAAAACAGCTCGAGCTCAGTGAGGTTGGATGGAGAGCGTTTGTGAACAGCAGTTTTCAGCTCTTTCCACAGATTCTCGATTGGATTCAGGTCTGGACTTTGACTTGGCCATTCTAACACCTGGATACATTTATTTGTGAACCATTCCTTTGTAGATTTTGCTGTATGTTTGGGATCATTGTCTTGTTGGAAGATAAATCTCCGTCCCAGTTTCAGGTCTTTTGCAGACTCCAACAGGTTTTCATCCAGAATGGTCCTGTATTTGGCTGCATCCATCTTCCCCTCAATTTCAACCATCTTCCCTGTCCCTGCTGAAGAAAAGCAGGCCCAAACTATGATGCTGCCACCACCATGTTTCACAGTGGGGATGGTGTGTTGAGTGTGATGAGCTGTGTTGCTTTTACGCCAAACATATAGTTTTGCATTGTGGCCAAAAAGTTCGATTTTGGTTTCATCGGACCAGAGCACCTTCTTCCACATGTTTGGTGTGTCTCCCAGGTGGCTTGTGGCAAACTTTTGACGAGACTTTTTATGGATATCTTTGAGAAATGGCTTTCTTCTTGCCACTCTTCCATAAAGGCCAGATTTGTGCAGTGTACGACTGATTGTTGTCCTATGGACAGACTCTCCCACCTCAGCTGTAGTTCTCTGCAGTTCATCCAGAGTGATCATGGGCCTCTTGGCTGCATCTCTGATCAGTCTTCTCCTTGTCTGAGCTGAAAGTTTAGAGGGACAGCCAGGTCTTGGTAGATTTGCAGTGGTCTGATACTCCTTCCATTTCAAAATGATCGCTTGCACAGTGCTCCTTGGGATGTTTAAAGCTTGGGAAATCTTTTTGTATCCAAATCCGGCTTTAAACTTCTCCACAACAGTATTACAGACCTGCCTGGTGTGTTCCTTGGTCTTCATGATGCTCTCTGCGCTTTCAACAGAACCCTGAGACTATCACAGAGCAGGTGCATTTATACAAAGACTTGATTACACACAGGTGGATTCTATTTATCACCATCAGTCATTTAGGACAACATTGGATCATTCAGAGATCCTCGCTGAACTTCTGGAGTGAGTTTTCTGCACTGAAAGTAAAGGGGCCGAATAATTTTGCACGCACCACTTTTCAGTTTTTTAATTGCTAAAAAAGTTTAAAATATCCAATAGATTTCGTTCCACTTCACAATTGTGTCCCACTTGTTGGTGATTCTTCACAAAAAATTTAAATTTTATATCTTTATGTTTGAAGCCTGAAATGTGGCAAAAGGTTGAAAAGTTCAAGGGGGCCAAATACTTTCGCAAGCCACTGTATGTACAAAAAAAATGAAAAAATAGAAAGAGGAGACATGACTGAAACCTTTACACACTTGATGAATCTCTTGGTCTTCACTCTTGATTCTATGGCGCCAATGGATTTTACCAGAAATTATTTTACCACAATGGCTCAACGTTAAGTGGATTTGAACATTACCCTTTAAAAACACCAAAAACACCTTATATCACTAGGGATGAGCCGAACACCCCCCGGTTCGGTTCGCACCAGAACCCGCGAACGGACCGCAAGTTCGCACGAACGTTAGAACCCCATTGACGTCTATGGGACTCGAACGTTCGAAATCAAAAGTGCTCATTTTAAAGGCTAATTTGCATGGTATTGTCCTAAAAAGGGTTTGGGGACCCGGGTCCTACCCCAGGGGACATGTATCAATGCAAAAAAAACTTTTAAAAACGGCCGTTTTTTCGGGAGCAGTGATTTTAATGATGCTTAAAGTAAAAAAAAAAAAGTGAAATATTCCTTTAAATATCGTACCTGGGGGGTGTCTATAGTATGCCTGTAAAGTGACGCGTGTTTCCCATGTTTAGAACAGTCCCTGCACCAAATGTCATTTTTAAAGGAAAAAATCTCATTTAAAACTGCTTGCGGGTTTAATGTCATGTCGGGTCCTGGCAATATGGATGAAAATCAGTGAGACAAACGGCATGGGTACCCCCCAGTCCATTACCAGGCCCTTTGGGTCTTGTATGGATATTAAGGGGAACCCCGCACCCAAATTAAAATAAGGAAAGGTCCCTATATACTCTGAACAGCAGTATACAGGCGGTGCAAACAAGACAGGGACTGTAGGTTTGTTGTTAAGTAGAATCTCTTTGTAATTTTGAACATTTTTAATGTGTTTAGCTCCAGCCAAAAAATCTTTTCTAAGCTTTTTGGAAAACATAGGGAAGGGTTATCACCCCTGTGACATTTGTTTTGCGTCTTTCCTCCTCTTCAGAAGATTTCACCTCACTTTTTTGTCCCAATGAAAAATGTTTTTTGAAAATTTGGGTTTTTTTGTGGAACAAGGATTGGAAAGCATCAGTGGAAAGGAGAAATTGTTTTCCCATATTAACTCTTACATGAGAGAATTTCCCTTCCTATGGGTAGATTTCATCTCACTTCCTGTTGTCTCCTTCCGTTTGCAAGTAGGAGTCGTTTGTAAGTTAGATGTTTGAAAGTAGGGTCCTGCCCTATATACTCAGCAGAAATTTGGGCCTTAGGTGTTGCTGTGGCCAAAACACTGTAAGCCCTCACAGGGCCCTGCTGTGAAATATTAGATCAAGAATTGTAATTACATGCCCCTGTTGAACAGGAGCTGAAAAATTAGGCCTTAGGCACTGGTGCTGGTGCCACAACACTGCAACCCCTCACGGACACTCTAGTTGGAACGCAGGAACGAGCACTGCTGCAAAGTATTGCATCAAAAATTGTAATTACACGCCCCTGTTAGACAGGGGCAGAAAAATTGGGCCTTAGGCACTGGTGCTGGTGCCACAACACTGCAACCCCTCACAGACACTCTAGTTGGAACGCAGGAACGAGCACTGCTGCAAAGTATTGCATCAAAAATTGTAATTACACGCCCCTGTTAGACAGGGGCAGAAAAATTGGGCCTTAGGCACTGGTGCTGGTGCCACAACACTGCAACCCCTCACAGACACTCTAGTTGGAACGCAGGAACGAGCACTGCTGCAAAGTATTGCATCAAAAATTGTAATTACACGCCCCTGTTAGACAGGGGCAGAAAAATTGGGCCTTAGGCACTGGTGCTGGTGCCACAACACTGCAACCCCTCACAGACACTCTAGTTGGAACGCAGGAACGAGCACTGCTGCAAAGTATTGCATCAAAAATTGTAATTACACGCCCCTGTTAGACAGGGGCAGAAAAATTGGGCCTTAGGCACTGGTGCTGGTGCCACAACACTGCAACCCCTCACAGACACTCTAGTTGGAATGCAGGAACGAGCCGTGCTGCAAAGTATTACATCAAAAATTGTAATTACACGCCCCTGTTATACAGGGGCTGAAAAATTGTGCCTTAGGCACTGGTGGTGGCGCCCAGAACCAAAAATGTTCTTACAAGCTATCAGCGTGATGATTGAGGAGGAAGAGGATAATTACTCAGGGATAATCACTCAGCATCAGCATAGGCAGTCTTTGAAGGGATCTGAAAAAAATTATTCAGTTACATCAGCATCAGGTGCTTGGTAGCTGGTGGTGATCCAAGACTGATTCATTTTTATGAAGGTCAGCCGATCGACCGAGTCAGTGGACAGACGCACCCTGTGATCGGTTACCACGCCTCCAGCAGCACTGAATGTACGTTCCGAAAGAACGCTGGATGCAGGACAGGCCAGTAGCTCAATTGCATACTGTGCAAGCTCTGGCCAGTGATCCATCCTCAAGACCCAGTAACCCAGAGGATTTTCGGTGGGAAAGGTGTCCAAGTCTGATCTTGCCCCTAGGTATTCCTGCACCATGTAAAACAGACGCTGGCGATGGTTGCTGGAACCGATCATACCTTGGGGCTGCGGACCAAAAAATTGTCTGAACGCATCGGTCAGACGGCCACCTTCTCCACCGCTCCTTCTTTGACTGACCGAAGCCTCAGCAACACGTTGTCCAGAAACAGGAGTTTGTAACCTCCCAGTCTCTGGGAACGCGTTGCACAGACCTTTCTGCAAGGCCTCCCGAAGATGTTTCATCCTCTGCTCCCTCTGCGATGGCAAGATAAGGTCCGCAACCTTACCCTTGTAACGTGGATCAAGGAGGGTTGCCAGCCAGTATTGGTCCTTCTCCTTGATACCACGAATACGAGGATCCTTACGCAGGCTTTGCAGGATCAGGGAGGCCATGCAGCGTAGGTTTGCTGAGGCATTCGGTCCGGAGTCCTCTGGGTCACTAAGGACAACAACGTCCGCAGCCACCTCCTCCCAGCCACGTACAAGTCCATGTGTTCCTTGGGACTGATCCCTTAAAGACTGCTGATGCTGAGTGCCAGGCTCCACCTCCATACTGACACAATCTTCCTCCTCCTCCTCCTCCTCCTCCTCGTCCTCTTCCTGTGTGATCGGCGGGCACGCAGGAACACTGTCTGGATAAAGGGGGCCTTGAGAGCTAAGGAAGTCCTCCTCTTCCTGCCTCTGTTCTGCCTCAAGTGCCCTGTCCATTATTCCACGCAGCGTGTGCTCCAACAGGTGGACAAGGGGGACAGTGTCACTGATGCATGCACTGTCAGTGCTCACCATCCTCGTGGCCTCCTCGAATGGTGACAGGACAGTGCATGCATCCCTGATCATGGCCCACTGGCGTGGGGAAAAAAAACCAAGGTCCCCTGACCCTGTCCTGGTGCCATAGTCGCACAGGTACTCATTGATGGCCCTCTGCTGCGTGTGCAGCCGCTGCAGCATGGCCAACGTCGAGTTCCACCTGGTGGGCATGTCACAGATTAGGCGGTTCTTGGGCAGGTTAAACTCCTTTTGGAGGTCCGTCAGCCGAGCACTGGCATTATATGACCGGCGGAAATGCACACAGACTTTCCTGGCCTGCCTCAGGACATCCTGTAAGCCCGGGTACCTGCCCAAGAACCGCTGCACCACCAAGTTAAGGACGTGAGCCAAACAGGGCACATGGGTCAGTTGTCCCTGTCGGAGGGCAGAGAGGAGGTTGGTGCCATTGTCGCAAACCACCATTCCTGCCTTAAGTTGGCGTGGCGTCAACCACCTCTGAACCTGCCCCTGCAGAGCTGACAGAACCTCTGCCCCAGTGTGGCTCCTGTCCCCCAAGCACACCAGCTCAAGCACCGCATGGCATCTTTTGGCCTGCGTACTTGCGTAGCCCCTTGAACGCCTACGGAGCACCGCTGGTTCCGAGGAAGAGGCCATGGAGGAAGAAGAAGAGGAGGGGGTGGAGGAGAGAGGTGTGTCACAATCAGCATTTTGGAGGCGTGGTGGCGGAACAACCTCCAACACTACTGCACCTTGTCCTGCATCCTTCCCAGCTGCCAGCAGAGTCACCCAATGCGCCGTGAAACTTAAGTAACGTCCCTGTCCATGCCTGCTGGACCATGAGTCAGCGGTAATATGCACCTTACCGCTGACCGCCCTGTCCAGCGAGGCATGGACATTGCCTTCCACATGCCGGTAGAGAGCCGGAATCGCCTTCCGTGAGAAAAAGTGGCGTTTGGGTACCTGCCACTGAGGAACCGCACATTCCACAAACTCACGGAAGGGGGCAGAGTCTACCAACTGAAAAGGCAGCAGTTGAAGTGCTAGCAATTTTGCCAAGCTAGCATTCAACCGCTGGGCATGTGGATGGCTGGGAGCAAACTTCTTTCGGCGGTGCAGCAGCTGGGGCAGGGAAATTTGCCTGGTACAATCTGACGTCGGTGTACCAAAAGCAGATTGCCCACAAGTACTTGGCTGTGACACACCTAATTCTACACCTTCATTCCTCTCACTGCAGGTCTCAGAGAGGACTGAAGGTCTAGTGGGGTTGGAAATCTCAGCTGATGAGGAGCAAGGAGAGATCCTCTTTGTTCTTTGGTGTGGGTCTTTCAGATACGCTTGCCAACGAACTGCATGGCAGGTCAACATATGTCTGGTCAAGCATGTGGTACCCAAGCGGGAGATGTTTTGGCCACGCGAGATACGCTTGAGACATATGTTGCAAATAGCAGCGGTGCGATCTGATGCACTCGTCTCAAAAAAGGCCCACACCAAAGAACTTTTTGAATAACGCGCAGAGACTGCAGCGCCCTGCACATGTGGAGCTTTGGGGTGTGATGCAGTCAATGTGCTGCCCTTAGGCTGGCCCCTGGAGGGCATCCTGCCTCGTTGGTGATGTGCCGCCTCCTCCTCCTCCTCCTCCTCCTCTCTCCTATCAGGCACCCACGTTGAGTCAGTGACCTCATCATCCCCTCCCTCCTCATCACTGGAGCAAACCTGGCAGTATGCTGCAGCAGGGGGAGCATGACTGCCAGATTGCTGTCCTTCTTGGGCACCCCCTCTGTCCGTGCTCATGTTACTGCCTTCATCGAGCTCAGTATCATCATCAGAGCCTTCCAAACGCTGGGCATCCTCCTGGAGCATGTACCCAACACTGTGGTCAAACAGTTCGAGGGAATCCTCATGAGGACATGGTGGAGCTAGGGAAGGAGTCACTGATGACATTGAGCTGAGGGAAGAGGCCGCTGCTTTGCCAGACAAAGCACCCTGGGCATGGGTGAGAGAGGATGAGGAGGATGAGGACGGCTTGGTCATCCACTCGACCAAGTCTTCCGCATGTTGCGGCTCAACACGGCCAGCTGCCGAAAAAAAGGCCAAGCGTGTCCCATGGCCACGTGCTGATGAGGATGCACCGTCTCCACGACCAGCACTAGACACAGAGCCTGCTTGCCCTCTCTTATTGGCTTGTGACTGTCTGCCTCTCCTTCTTGGCCTTCCAGACATACTAATGGCCTGTAGCTGCACTAAGCTGGGATAGAACACCTGTAATTTTCTTCAGGTAGCTTTATATACTGTAACCAGACAAGCCTGCCTGTCAGTAGGAAGATAACAGGAACGGATCTAGCTGAACACTGTGAGCAGGACACACTGTACTAAATGTAAATAGTCTAGCTGCCTGACCGTGGTACTAATAGGATCAAAAAGAACACCTGTAATTTTCTTCAGGTAGCTTTATATACTGTAACCAGACAAGCCTGCCTGTCAGTAGGAAGATAACAGGAACGGATCTAGCTGAACACTGTGAGCAGGACGCACTGCACTGAATGTAAATAGCAGGAACGGATCTAGCTGAACACTGTGAGCAGGACGCACTGCACTGAATGTAAATAGCAGGAACGGATCTAGCTGAACACTGTGAGCAGGACGCACTGCACTGAATGTAAATAGCAGGAACGGATCTAGCTGAACACTGTGAGCAGGACGCACTGCACTGAATGTAAATAGCAGGAACGGATCTAGCTGAACACTGTGAGCAGGACGCACTGCACTGAATGTAAATAGCAGGAACGGATCTAGCTGAACACTGTGAGCAGGACGCACTGCACTGAATGTAAATAGCAGGAACGGATCTAGCTGAACACTGTGAGCAGGACGCACTGCACTGAATGTAAATAGCAGGAACGGATCTAGCTGAACACTGTGAGCAGGACGCACTGCACTGAATGTAAATAGCAGGAACGGATCTAGCTGAACACTGTGAGCAGGACGCACTGCACTGAATGTAAATAGCAGGAACGGATCTAGCTGAACACTGTGAGCAGGACGCACTGCACTGAATGTAAATAGCAGGAACGGATCTAGCTGAACACTGTGAGCAGGACACACTGCACTAAATAGTCTAGATAGAAGATAACAGGAACGGATCTAGCTAAACTGAATACAGTGTATATATATATATGCAACACCTGGGATGCATATATATACACAATACACTGTAAGTGCAGCTAACTGACTGACTGTTCTGCCTAATCTATCTAACTCAAATCAAATGACACTGTCTCTCTCTCTCTCTATCTCTCAGCACACCGGAACACACACTACACAGGGCCGCCGTGCAGGCGGCCTTATATAGTGTGGGGTGTGTACTAAATCCCCTGAGCCATAATTGGCCAAAGCCACCCTGGCTTTGGCCAATTACAGCTCTCTCTACTGACGGCGCTGTGATTGGCCAAGCATGCGGGTCATAGTGCATGCTTGGCCAATCATCAGCCAGCAATGCACTGCGATGCCGCAGTGAATTATGGGCCGTGACGCGCCACACGAATTTGGCGCGAACGGCCCATATCGTTCGCAATTCGACGGACGGTCGAACAGCCGATGTTCGAGTCGAACATGGGTTCGACTCGAACACGAAGCTCATCCCTATATATCACCATGTTTTTAAATTCTTCACTAACTTATGTACAATCTGGAGAAAGAAGGTAAAGAAGAGACACGATTAAAACCTTTAAACACTTGATAGACCTCTTGGTTTTCACTCTAGTTTATATGGCTCCAATGGATTTTACCACAATTGATTTTACCATAATGGCTCAACATTAAGTGGATTTGAACATTACCCCCTACAAAACACCCAGAACAGCTTATATCACCATGATTTTACCTTCTTCACTGATTTAGTACAGTCTGGAGGAAAAAGGAGAAATGTGACTGAAACCTTTAAACACTTGATGGACCTTTTGGTATTCACTCTTGATTCTATGGCTCCAATAGATTTTACCATAATTCATTTTACCGCAATGGCTCAACATTAAATGGATTTGAACACTATCCCCTAAAAACACACCAAAAACACCTTATACCACCATAATTTTAAGTTCTTCACTGATTTATGTACAGTCTGGAGGAAAGAAAGGAAAGAGGAGACATTATTGAAACCTTTAAACACTTGATGAAGTTCTTGGAGGAAACCCACGCAGGCACAGTGAGAACATGCAAACTCCAGACATGTAGTGCCATGGTTAGGATTTGCACCAATGACCCTAGTGCTGCTAGGCAGAAGTGCTAACCACTTAGCCACTGTGCAGCCCATACATTAAGTGGAATCAAACATGCTTAGGACAAACATAGATCTATACTCAGACAAAAGAAAAGTAAAAAAGAACTTTAAAAAAATGTTATATATATATTTATATAAAAAAATGGGGCAGGCTTGATGGACCACATGGTCTTTACGTTCAATAGTTTTTTTAAGCAGAAAATAATACAGAAGCAGACAATATAATGAAGATATACTCCAATGGTATCTGAGAAACACAAACATTTTAATAAACATGAGGTAGGCCGGAGAAGAAACAAATAATGTCTTTAAGGGGGGGGGGGGGGGGCATGTGCCAGCTAAACACTCACATAACTAAAGTATACCTGTAATATTAATATAATTATGTCCAGAACAAATAGTATCCTAGTACATCAATACCAATCAAAATCAATGAAAAACAGTAGAATGAGGAGCGAAACAGAGAAGGAAGAAAGACGAAAAAGGGGAGCAATCTTGAGAAGAAGTGGGAGGCATCAAGGAACCGCATAGAGTGAAACACATTGCAATAGATCACATAGGCTGTTGTAGGTAGATTTTCCATGGTTGATGTTCCAAATTTTTCTGTGATGGCCTGAAGAATACTAACCATCTATTTTTACTGTACCATTATCCAGGATACTTTTCGTTTAGCTGTGGCAAAGGACACCGTTGGCTGATTCCAGGCTAGAACTACCATAATCTTAGCGACCAACAATATGAAATGAACGAGTCTCTGTAGGGATTTGGGACATCCGACTGGCCTACTGTTCAGTAAGGTGATCTCGTGTGTGTTTTTGGCGGAGTCTTGACCAGTTACCTTACGCAGCAAGCAAAAGATCCTGTTCCAAAAGCCCTGAATTCAAAGGCATTCTCACCATGTGTGGAAGAAAGATCCCATGAGCCCACATCCTCTAAAGCATAACGAGGAAGAGCCCGGGAAAATCTTGGTCGGGCGGGATGGCACACGATACCAACGTGTGAATAACTTGACACTTGCCTCAATGAGGGATTTATTATCCCCTTGAAGGACTTCTGGAATTGTGTTAACCATGTGTCTGCTCCCCAACCGACCTCCACATCCCATTCCCAGCTCAATGTATAAGAGGGTTTGTCAAGGCTCTCTGCTAGTGAGGCATAGATCATAGAAATTCCATCCCATGAATCCAGAGCACCACTTTTCATATACAGTGTATCTTGGTGGGTCAGGTTTCGAGTCCCATAGAGAAAGAATAAAATGGCAAATTTGGTGCAGTCGGAATCTTGCAGACAGGGGCCTTTCCAGTTTACTGATACAGTGGTTTGACGACAAGGGTCCCATAGAGGATAGGGAAGTGGCCGATCCTGAACAGACCCTTATTCGTCCACCACTGAAATGCCCGAATATCTTGGCCAGGGGCAAATCGGAGATAATGGAAAAGGTGTGCTAATGACCACTTGGTCTTTTCTCTACCGTCACTCTTGTTTCTATGGATTTTACTACAATGGAAACATTTCCCTTAAGAGTCTGACATTTTGGCAAGGCCAAAATTGTCAATTTTACTCATTTCTAGTCCCAGGCCTTACAAAAGAATTGCTATACTGTTTCTATAAAACCCATGGTCTGTTTGCAGCATGCCAGCGGTTAGTGAATTCTCAAAAGACCTAAATGTTTTTACTGCATTAAGTTTTTTCACTACACCATATAATAAAAAAAAGTTTATAGTTTACATGTACAAGTTGAGTACTCATATGTCTATTAACTTCTCCGCTTCAGCTAAAGAGAATTATTCATTCTCTCTCTAAATGTAGCATGGTGAAATGCACTCAGTGTGAACGCAAGGCCGATCCGTGCCGATGTCTGGGGATGAATATATTACTATGAGCTGATTAATGCAGAGGGTGAGGTGGGGTTATGTGGTCGATGCTTCATTTAGAAATGGAACATGAAAGATAGAAATGTTTTTGCTGTTCTGTAAAAAAGTCAGCCGAGTTTACGGAAAGAAAACGGCAAACAGAAGTTGGGAAAGTTCTAAGGATTACTTAGCATTTTACTGAAGTTCTTCTCATAAAAAAACATTAGATCAATGTATACGGGGGCATTTTTAATAGAAGCAAATGTCGAAAAGGCTCTGAAGATCTCAACAGGTCTCTTCCACTCTGCAGAGACTGGCAAAAAAAAAAAAAACAGGATCTAATTTATTAAACACAAAAAAGAGAAAGTGGTTGCCTTGTCAACTACTTGACCTCACATACTGGGGTTGATTTAGTAACAGTGTTAAAAATTGTTCACTTAGCTTAGATTTCACCATTGGTAAAGTTTTTCTCCTTGGCTAAAATTTTACTCATTGTTGTTAAGGCAACATTTGCTTGAAAAGGAAAACTTACCACTCATTTTCTTTATTCCGTGTTTGTTTGGACTGCTATTTTATTTATTTATTTATTAAATGTTTTTATTGTTTCTTTTTGTTTGTTTTTTTTTTGGTGGTGGTGGTGGAGGGGGGGGGGGGGGGGTTATAGTCAATGTAATTTATTTAATTTAATGTCCTTTTGTATTTCTTTTTTTTTCCTTTTAATACAGGTAACACTCACAATTTCATGGACAGATTTGGAGACCAGTAGCTATTTATTTATTTATTTATTAAATGTATTTATTGTTTTTTTTTGTTTGTTTGTTTTTTTGCCGGGGGGGGGGGGTTGTCAATGTCATGGTCAGGCTTGGAGAACAGTAGCTATAGCAGTGGAGAGGCTCTCACCAACCAGTTGGATAAATATTGAAGCAGGTCTCCCTGGCGGATGACACAAGCTCACCCAAGGTCCAGAGCCTAAGCACTAACTGGTGTTCACCAGAGCTCCTGATGATAGAGATGGGTTTTGCTGTGTGTTAGCACCAGGTCGCGGTCCTCGGGGTCACCCCACTAAGAGGTGAGCAAGCCAGGGTCCAGTAGCTGATATAGCAGGTAGGGATCAGGCAGAAGCGTAGTCAGTAAACAAGTCAAAGGTTGGTAACAAGTGGTTGCAGGTTGGGATCAATTAAAAGTGTAGTCAAGGAACAAGCCAAAGGTTGGTAACAAGTTGTAGTGAAGATACGGACGGCAGTGAGCTATTGGCTGGAGAGCACAATCATTTGTTAAACAGGAAGTGCGAAGGCATGGCTAATATGTGAAGATCATGAGAGGAGAAAACGGTTCTAGGTCAAAGAGAAGCAAGGTTCAAGGCAAGCTTGTTCAAGGAATTGTCCATGGAGATGTCCAGCATCCCAGATTGCTCAGTGAAAAGAGACACTGCCAGAAACAGCAGAGGTCACAGGTTCAGACCCAGGTCTTTAAAGGACAGATATTATTTGACAAAACACGAGATGGGAGGTGTGAAAGTTGTGTCAAGAAGTCTACAAAGGTCTATTTACATGGCAGAAAGTGTGAATTGTTGTCAAAATGTAGGGGTAGAGATAATAAAGCAGATGCTGTTGAAGGCCCCCCCACCCGTGTTCAAGTATGGTGGTTTTAGTTTGATGAAGATGGCCTCCTTCTTGTGAACCAGTTGTCCTCCCTGCCCAAAATGTGCACCTCGCCAGCCTTGAAACAATGTCTCTCTTCCATAAGGTGAAGGAAAACTGCTGAGTCTTGACCTGATGAATTTGCCCATCTACATTGGGTCTTTAATTTGTTGGGAGGTTGCTTCATTTTCTCACCATATAGGTGTTTGTATCCATCACTACAATGCACTGCATCAACCAAGATACTTCACTTTTAGTGTTGTTGGGTTTTTTGGATTGGACTAAGGTGTCTGTGCTTCCTGTGTGCATATTAATATTAGGGGTATCTTCCTGACACTCATTAGAACCAAAGAACTGGTTGGGATAAAAGGGGAGGGACACATACTGAGAAGATATAGAGTGCTGCACACCCCGATTAATGTCAAAAAGAAGATATCCCCTGTGGGGTTTTAAAGCAGCAAGAAATTATGAAAATAATAAGCTGTAACTTGAAAAGGTTTTTATTTTGTAGGACTTGACCATGATGGTTAAAATAAGAGCTGTGCTACAGGAGATAACACAAATGAAGCTGGCACAAGTTTATACAATGTTCAAGCACTATATTAGGGTAATTATGCTGACGCGTTTCGACCCCGTTGGGTCTCACTTGAGGCGCTGTAACAAAATTTGCGTATTAAAGTTCATGGATGTAACCATAAAAATTTAATATAATATATATATGTTTAACAGTATAATTACCAATCACATTGTGTTAGAACAGTTTCTCCTGAGCCTAAAATTCTCCAAAGTCTCCCCCACCGGGTCCCGACAGGGGTCCCCGGCCGTCCACCACGTCAACAGGGACCCGGTGGGGGAGAACTTTAATACATAAATTTTGTTACAGCGCCTCAATCCTCTGAAGATGACCCAATGGGGTCGAAACGCGTCAGCATAATTACCCTAATATAGCGCTTGAACATTGTATAAACTTGTGCCAGCTTCATTTGTGTTATCTCCTGTAGCACAGCTCTTATTTTAACCATCATGGTCAAGTCCTACAAAATAAAAACCTTTTCAAGTTACAGCTTATTATTTTCATAATTTCTTGCTGCTTTAAAACCCCACGGGGGATTTCTTTTTCTCTTTAAAAACTGGTTGGGATATTCTATGAAAACCAACTACTAATAGACATAGCATGACCTGGATAAATGAGAACCTTCACAGACATAGGTGATGTACATAGCTTCCTGAATATATCATAGCACTCCGCCCCAGTACTCCTTGCAAGAGTCCTCATCTCTAATACAAGCAGTAGGCTGCCTCTTGGGAGAAGCTAAGTACATATCAAAATGTCTTGATGGATGGGTGTCAGTCTGGAGCAGTGGACGTTCCTTGCATGCAGGTAATGCACACCATGAGGCAAAGCCTAAATTAATAAAATAACCGAAATCCATTGAATGAAAGGGACAGGCCAGGGACAGTAAGGCTGGGGACGAAAGAGTTAGATGAGCATAATGAGTTCTTGGTGCACTGAGGAGCACATAGTACAAAGGTTCATCTCACTTGTAGGACTTTTTGGATTATTTAATGGTTAAAGACATCAAATACAAATACTCATTGAAAAACAAAAACAACATTAAACACAGCCAATGCGTTTCAGGGAGAAAAGCCTAGCCCTTTTTTTTCAGGACTTGAGCAGTTGATGTTAATAGAATCATGGTAGAATGCATTGGGGACATGTTATGGCTTGATGAACACTAGCATCTCCTGACTCCTTTAGTGTCCAACAGGAGACACTAGTATTCTTCAAGCTCTAACACAGCTGCCCTAGGCCATTCTCTCGTGATTCTTTAACCACGCTCCGACCAGCACACAAGGATATACGTCGGCACAATGGCAAGGCTGGGCAAATGGGCGTACAGGTACGTCCCCTTTAAGATGCGGAATTGTGTTCGTGCACGCGCCCGCCGCCTGCTCCGTGCCCACGGGTCCCACGGACTCAATGTTCCCCGGGTGCCCACGATCGTGTCATGGAGCAGAAAAACGGGGAGATGCCTTTGTACACAAGGCATTTCCCCATTCTGCCTAGTGACATGACAGAGATCCACTGCTCCCTGTCATCGGGAGCAGTGATCGCTGTCATGTGAGTGGTAGCCCCTCCCCCCACAGTTACAATCACTCCCTAGGACACACTTAACCCCTTGATCGCCCCCTAGTGTTTAACCCCTTCCCTGCCAGTGTCATCTACACAGCAATCAGTGTTTATAAGCACTGACCGCTGTATAAATGACAATGGTCCCAAAATAGTGTCAAAAGTGTCCGATGTGTCCGCCATAATGTCGCAATGTAGCTGTATCTGAGCCAATGAGGAGTAAGAGAGCAAGGAGAGTCTCGACTCTTGTGCACATCGCTGGATCAAGATCGGGCTTAGGTATGTACCGTATTTAGGGGGGCTACGGAGGGAGCTGCATGCAGAAGGTTTCTTACCTTACTACATAGAATGATATGTAATAAATGTTCCAAAAAGCCCTTCAAGTGAAATTAACTTTTGTACCAGGCGATCCTCAGTAAACATCTAAAGACTTTACTGCCTGTCAAGTGCTTACTTTGTTGCTATTAGAGAGGTAGAAGTCTAGGACCCAAACAGGGTCCACCTATACTATATTTTAACCGAGGATCTGCTTCTTTGAAGAGAAACATAACTTTACGGTAGATCCATCAGAACCAACTTTCACTTCTGTTGGTCCAGTACACACGTCAGATGCAGTTGAATGTCCAGCCAGGAAATAGGGTGGGTGCTATTTAACTTGTGAGAAGCTCACAGTGTGCAGTGAAATCAGAGGAAGCCATTTCAGTCCAGGAGAGAAGCCGGTGTTTTGCCGAGAAAGTTCCGCTCGGCGGATAAGTTCCCCCCTCTACTGCGCATGCGCAGTAGGATCCGGCGGAAATAGCCCAAGCGGAATAGCTGAAAATCAGCTGTACACGGCGCCTGTAAGAGGGCCCCTCGCGGGCTTGCTGCGCTCGGCACTTTTAGATTCCCCCTCTAGGTCCACTTTGATGGTGGGGAAGGAACCTGGACCTAGGGCGCAGGCGCCGTGTACAGCTGATTGAAGCTTTTGAGCTTGGGCTATGTCCGGCGGCTGACAGTAGTCTGTACTGCGCAGGCGCTGTGCCTGAGCAGTACAGGGGGGGAACTTATCCGCCGAGGGAACTTTCTCGGCAAGACACCGGTACAAGTGTGCAAGACTGAAGGGAAGGCCGGAGGTCAACTCTAACTCAACCCTAGGTTTTATTATATTATATTCATTCAGCAGGGAGTTCCTCTTTACGATGGTGAAGTGGACTTATAGGACAGACATTTAGAATGTCATAAAGGGATAATTGCTTCAAGTGATTGTTATGCCCCGTACAGACGATTGGACTTTCCGCCAACAAAACCGTGGATTTTTGTTCAAAGGATGTTGGCTCAAACTTGTCTTGCATACACACGGTCACACAAATGTTGGCCAACAATTACGAACGTGGGAACGCGGTGACGTACAAGACGTACGACGAGCCAAGAAAGAGGAAGTTCAATAGCCAGTGTGGCTCCTTCTGCTTGATTCTGAGCATGCGTGGAACTTCTGTTCGTTGGACTTGTGTACACACGATCAGAAATTCCGACAACAAAGTTTTGTTGGCGGAAAATTTGAGAACCTGCTAGCCAACATTTGTTGGCGGAAAGTCCGACAACAAATGTTCGATGGAGCGTACACACGGTCGGACTTTCAGCCAACAAGCTCACATCCAACATTTGTTGTCAGAAAATCTGATCGTGTGTACGGGGCATAAAGCTTTGTTTTTTTTATTACTAATATAACAAACATGTTATACTTATGGTACCTGTGCTGTACATTGGCTTTTCTCGAATTCCCCGGCTGGCACTCTGGGCTCCACCTCTAAACTGGGCACCCCCATAGAAACCTGCTTTCTATAGGGACACTTGTGTGGGCTCCAGTGGCGGCTGTTTTTTTTGCTAGGAGGGGGGCGGCAAACAGCCGAACCCCACCCGCGGAACTCAAACATCCCCCGCTGTCTGCTGGTCGGTCCACGGAACCGTTCACCTGATTTGGATGTAAATACCCTCAAATTAAAGCTGAAAGTCTGCAGTTAAAGCACATCTTGTTTGTTACATTTCAAATCCATTGTGGTGGTGTATAGAGCCAAAAAGATTAGAATTGTGTCGATGTCCCAATATTTATGGACCTGACTGTAAATCTATCCATGGCATATAGGGGGTGGCTTGGAGAGAGGGGACACCCCTAATGGACGGGCCGTCCCCCCTGGCGTGCTCGCTCCTGAACCCTGCTCTGTGTGTCTTGACCCTTGTCATTGGTGCTCCTCGTCACTATGGATGCAAACAATTGATAAAAAGTGCACCAACAACTCTTTTGCTTGCTCCTGTTTTACAGATATGGTTTATGGTTCTGTCATTTTTCCTTCATGCTACCAAGAGGCTTTCATGTCCTCAGATATAATAAAAAGATGTATTATTTTCCCTAAAATGTCAATAGACAGAGTGCTTTTTTGATCTCAGATTTGTATTGAGGCAGAAGTGCCACCCTAATGAACCTGGCTTCCATTGACCAACCTAGGGTAAGTGTATCGAATAATCGTTTTTTGAAGATCTTGTCTCTTCTCTGCCACTCTTCCCTTTTATACCTAATTAAGATAATCAATTGGAAGCAGAAAAAAATCCCAATTTTAGGTCAAGCACAAAGGATGTTCTGTGTAGAGTTTTTTTTTTTTCTAGCACTCTGGTGACATAATACTTTCCTAGTGAGACAAAGAATAAATCCAGGACATGTAGTGATGTAAGGCAGGTACCTTTCATTTTATAAACGCAACAGTTTGCCCTAGATTCCATAGATCCGAATGTTTTATTTATTTCTTATGTGATGTTAACCACTTCCCATCCGGACCAATTCTTACACATGTAAAAATCTACTTTTATTTGCTAGAAAATTAAACCTCCAAACATTATATACAGTGCCTTGCAAAAGTATTCACCCCCCCCCCCTTGGCATTTTTCGTGTTTTGTTGCCTCCTGCCTGGAATTAACATGGATTGTTTGAGGATTTGCATCATTTAATTTACAGAACACGCCCACAACTTTGAAGATGTTTTTTTTTTTTTTTATTGTGAAGCAAACAACAAATAGGACAAAATAACTGAAAAAGTCAATGTGCATAACTATTCACCCCCCTAAAGTCAATACTTTGTAGAGCCCCCTTTTGCGGCTATCACAGCTCCAAGTCGCTTTGGATAAGTCTCTAAGAGCTTGCCACATCTTACCACTGGGATTTTTTGCCCATTCCTCCTTGCAAAACTGCTCCAGCTCCTTCAAGTTGGATGGTTTGCGCTTGTGAACAGCAATATTTAAGTCTGACCACAGATTTTCTATGGGATTGAGGTCTGGGCTTTGACTAGGCCATTCCAACACATTTACATGTTTCCCCTTAAACCACTCAAGTGTTGCTTTAGCAGTGTGTTTGGGGTCATTGTCCTGCTGGAAGCTGAACCTCCGTCCTAGCCTCAAATCACACACAGAGTGCTACAGGTTTTGCTCAAGAATATCTCTGTATTTAGCACCATCCATCTTTCCCTCAACTCTGACCAGTTTCCCAGTCCTGACTGCTGAAAAACATCCCCACAGCATGATGCTGCCACCACCATGTTTCACAGTGGGGATGGTGTTCTTTGGGTGATGTGATGTGTTGGGTTTGCACCAGACATAGCGTTTTCTTTAATGGCCAAAAAGTTTAATTTTGGTCTCATCAGACCAGAGCACCTTCCTCCATACATTTTGGGAGTCTCCCACATGCCTTTCCGCAAACTCAAAACATGCCATTTTGTTTTTTGCTGAAAGTAATGGCTTTCTTCTGGCCACTCTGCCATAAAGCCCAACTCTATGGAGCGTGCGGCTTATTGTGGTCCTATGTACAGATACTCCAGTCTCTGCTGTGGAACTCTGCAGCTCCTCCAGGGTTACCTTAGGTCTCTGTGCTCCTCTCTGATTAATGTCCTCCTTGCCCGGTCCGTGAGTTTTGGTGTACGCCGTCTCTTGGCAGGTTTGCTGTTGTGCCATGTTCTTTCCATTTGGTTATGATAGATTTGATGGGGCTCCTAGGGGTCATCAAAGATTTGGATATGTTTTTATAACCTAACCCTGACTTGTACTTCTCAACAACATTGTCCCTTACTTGTTTGGAGAGTTCCTTGGTCTTCATGGCAGTGTTTGGTTAGTGGTGCCTCTTGCTTAGGTGTTGCAGCCTCTGGGGCCTTTCACAAAGGTGTGTCTATGTAATGACAGATCATGTGACACTTAGATTGCACACAGGTGGACATCACTTTACTAATTATGTGACTTCTGAAGGTAATTGGTTGCACCAGAGCTTTTTTATGGGCTTCATAACAAAGGGGGGTGAATACATACACACATGCCAATTATCAGTTTTTTTTTTTTCTGAAAAAGTTTTAGGTATACATTTTTCTAATTTTACTTCACCAACTTAGACTATTGTGTTCTAGTCACATATAATTCAGATTAAAAAAACATTGAACTAAAGGCTGTAATGTAACAAAATAGGTAAAAAGCCAAGGGGGGTGGGGGGGGTGAATACTTTTGCAAAGCACTGTATATTTTTTTTAGCAGACACCGTAGAGAATAAAATGGCAGGAGTTGCAATTTTTTTTGTCACACGGTATGTGCGCAGCGGTTTTTCAAATGCAATTTTTTTGGAAACAAAAAAACACCTTCATGAATTAAAAAGAAAAAAAAAACACTAAAGTTCACCCAATTTTTTTGTATAATGTAAAAGATGATGTTGCGCTGAGTAAATAGATATCTAACACGTGACGCTTTAAAATTGCATCTGCCCGTGGATCGGCGGGAAACTACGGTGCTTAAAAACCTCCATAGCCGACGCTTTAAACGCCTTTACAGGTTACCAGTTTAGAGTTGCACAGGAGGTCTGGTTTCTAGAATTATCACTCTCGCTGACATTCGTGACAATACCTCACATGTGTGGTGCGATCGCCGTTTACATATGAGTGCTGGGGTAACATATGCGTTCGCATTTGCGCGTAATCACAGTGGGACGGGGCGTTTGATTTTTTTTTTTTATTATTATTATCATTTATTTTCTACAATTTTTTTTTTTTTTTTTACACTTTCTTTTGACTTAAGTTTATTGCTATCACAAGGGATGAACAACATACCTTGTGATAGCATGGGCCGTGACAGGTCCCCTCTATGGCGAGTTCTGAGAGATCTGGCGTCCTTCCTCTCTCTCTCTGTAACCCCCAGAAACCGGGAGCGCCGAGTAGTTCGTCACCTCCGGTTCTGCCTCTTGGTTTGCCAGGCCGCCATGGGAGGCTAGCCTTGCTACGAACAAGGCTGTTGCCGAAACGCGTCAGCTGTTCTTCTTGTCACTTCATGTAACCAACCATTAAAATCGCTATATGGACTACAGAGTTGCCGGATCAATCCTTTTTACTTGTTAGAGGAGATAAGACCCAAAATCTGTCCTCTAGCCTCCCATGGCGGCCAGGTAAACAAAGAGGCGGAACCTGAAGTGACAAACTACTCGTCGCTCCTGGTTTCCGGGGTTACAGAGAGAGGAATGATGTCAGTTCCTCTCTCTCTCTGTTTAGGGCAGCAATCGCCGTGGGCCATGCCGCTCCCGGGCCCCACAATGGGACGGTACAGTTGGGAAAGGCAGAGGCCGCCACAAGAGGGGGTGGTGGGACCCCCTTCCGCCACCCGCAGAAGTGATCGAATAGCTAATTAGCAACTCAGATCAACTTCTGCATTACAGGGAATCGCTGGCTGAAAAGATTGATACCGGGATGATGCCTGTAGGTGCACCCACCATCCCGGTAAAACCACTGAAACCCGAGGATGTCCATGGACCATCATTTCACTTTAGTGTTTGTTGATGGGAAACCAATAAGCACACACTGGGGTCAGTTCAGTTATTTTAATGAGGACCTTGTACCTTAGTGACTTCATCTGCCTAAGGTGTTTCCCCTCCACCTCCCCCTCCCTAAAACACAGGATCAAAGTGCAAATAAATTGAATTTGGAGGGGAAAATTAGATAATATACTTTACTTTCCCTGGCTTCCTCCCATGGTGACTAGGCAAAGGTGACGTCATCCTACTTCCAGCTGCCCTGGTTCTAAGGTGCTGCTCACACTGGATTATATACGGAATAACGAGGTCACATTCATTCAGAGCGGCACCCACATCCTGACAGCGCTCTGGAAGCCCCCTTTAACAATAAGGCAGCCCCTCCCCCATGTGAAGAGCACCCCTACCCCTACAGGGCACCACGGTAGCTAAGTGGTTAGCACTTCCACCTAGCAGCACTAGGGTCTTTAGTAGGGATGGTCCCGATGTTGGAATCAAATGTACGTTCGACTCTAACATCGGGTGTTCGTTTGTCCGCAAACAAACCAAACATATGGGGCGCTCACTGCGAATTTGAGCACCTCGGAGCGCCCCATAATGCACTGTGAGATTGCAGTGCATTGGACGGCTGCTGATTGGCCAAAGCATGCACCTGACCTGCATGCTTTGGCCAATCAGTAGCACGATCTGCTGGGAGAGGCATGATTGGCCAAAGACAGGGTGCTTTTGGCCGATCATGGCTCAGGGGGCTAAGTCCATGCCCCACACTATATAAGGCTGCTTACACGGCGGCTTTATGTAGTGTGATACGTGGAGAGATTGAGAGAACTTTAGCTAGATTAGGCAGGTTAATTAACGGCGTGCAGGCAGTTTAATATATATATATATATATATATATATATATATATATATATATATATATATATACCCTGTTTCCCCGAAAATAAGACCTAGCGTGATTGTCAGTGATGGCTGCAATATAAGCCCTACCCCCCAAATAAGCCCTACCCTGTTTCCCCGAAAATAAGCCCTACCCTGAAAATAAGACCTACAAGGACTTTAAATAGGGCTTATTTGGGGGGTAGGGCTTATATTGCAGCCATCACCGACAATCACGCTAGGTCTTATTTTCGGGGAAACAGGGTATATATATATATACATATATATATATATATATATATATATATATACATATATACAAAAGTGAGTACACCCTCACATTTTTGTAAATATTTTCTGTGACAACACTGAAGAAATGACACTTTGCTACAATGTAAAGTAGTGAGTGTACAGCTTGTATAACAGTGTACATTTGCTGTCCCCTCAAAATAACTCAACACACAGCCATTAATGTCTAGTGAGTACACCCCAATTAGCCTTCCCCCCCTGGTGTCATGTGACTCGTCAGTGTTACAAGGTCTCAGGTGTGAATGGGGAGCAGGTGTGTTAAATTTGGTGTTATCGCTCTCACTCTCTCATACTGGTCACTGGAAGTTCAACATGGCACCTCATGGCAAAGAACTCTCTGAGGATCTGAAAAAAAGAATTGTTGCTCTACATAAAGATGGCCTAGGCTATAAGAAGATTGCCAAGACCCAGAAACTGAGCTGCAACATGGTGGCTGAAACCATACAGCTGTTTAACAGGACAGGATCCACTCAGAACAGGCCTCGCCATGGTCGACCAAAGAAGTTGAGGTCAAGTGCTCAGCGTTATATCCAGAGGTTGTCTTTGGGAGACCAAGATAAACTTATTTGGTTCAGATGGTGACAAGCGTGTGTGGGGGCAACCAGGTGAGGAGGACAAAGACAAGTGTGTCTTGCCTACAGTCAAGCATGGTGGTGGGAGTGTCATGGTCTGGGGCTGCATGAGTGCTGCCGGCACTGGGGAGCTACAGTTCATTGAGGGAATCATGAGTGCCAACATGTACTGTGACATACTGAAGCAGAGCATGATCTCCTCCCTTCAGAGACTGGACCGCAGGGCAGTATTCCAACATGATAACGACCCCAAACACACCTCCAAGATGACCACTGCCTTGCTAAAGAAGCTGAGGGTAAAGGTGATGGACTGGCTATCTATCTATCTATCTATCTATTTATCTATCTATCTATCTATCTATCTATCTATCTATCTATCTATCTATCTATCTATCTATCTATCTATCTATCTATCTATCTATCTATCTATCTGTACCTTTCTAACCATTTTTTTCCCCCAAAGCATAGTGTACCTCTAATTTTCCTAATTTAAAGTGGACCTGTCATCATAATGTGTGAGTGTGACACTTGCAGGCATTTATAACCTCTCACAGAGGTCACCGTACTCACCCTGACATTGCCTTGATCTACCTATATCCCCAAAAAAATGGCGCCATCTTTGTTCAGACATCTCTCAAGGTCACCATTTACTTCCTGAACGAATCGATCTCTACTGCCCATTCAGCTTTATTGATTTTTTTTCTGCACTAGGTAGATGCAAGCTCAAAAAAAAAATCAAAATTGTGTCCAGTGTTTTTTAATCATTGTGGCCGAGCTGCAATTTCTGGCTGATTAAGCTTTGAGAATACATTTCCTAAACGGCTAATCCTTGAGACAATGAAGCGATTATTACATTTCTCTAGAAAATCATCCCGCCTGCTACTAGGAAAGCAAACCGTCCTTTGATATGGTGATAAGGGTGACACACCTGGATCATCTGATTTTCGGGGGGTGGTGGGGGGGGGGACAGAGACGGTTCAATGAGGGTCTCGCTTTTATTATCTATGCTGTGTGTTTACATGGCCTGACAGATGGTGGAGGGAATAAGGACGGCTCATACCGGATTACAAGGCGTGTTTGGTGATGTTTACAAAATCTCAAAACTCAAGTAATAGAATTACAGAATACCTTTGATTTTTTTAGGATTATTTTTTTAACTGTAGATTGCACAGCTAACGTCTCCGGCACATAGTGGCCAGCTGGGAGGAACATGCACGTCTAAAGGGATACTGGAAATGCGTTTTTCCATATAACGTCGGCTCTTGCAAAAAAAGATCTGAGGCAAAACTCAAGTAATATGTTACAGAATACCTTTGACGATTTTAGGCTTTCTTTTTTACAGTATATTGCACAGCTAACGTCTGTGGCACATAGTGGCCAGCTGGGAGGAACATGCAGGTCTAAAGGGATACTGGAAATGTGTTTTTTTCATATAACGTGGGCTCTTGCAAAAAATAGATCTGAGGAACAGAAGCCTGGCAGCCTATCCAACCAGAAGACCAGCAGGAAGACCCAGTGATGTCATTAAAATGTCAATGTCCTGAAAAAAAGATGAAAGATTTGAATTGCATGTTGATCAGGAAGGAAGGAGGGGGAGGGGCGGACTTCCGTAGCTGGCTTCAGGACCCGGCAAAAAAAGTCAGCATGCCTTCGCACTTGCGGGTTTCCATGCACAACCGAGCAAAGAATGATGCAGTGAAGGAGGTCCGAGAGCGCAGCTCGGCGCAGATGTGCCCTGGGGTTCTGCCAGGTCCGGAAGGCAGAACACAGCCCTTCGGTGCACATGCACTGGACTATTACAAATATTGGTGCTGATGGTGGAAGCGAAGCCACAGTCAAGGAGAGTGAAGTTCCCCCTTTAATCACTACATGGCAGCAATCTGTAGATTATTATTCCCAAGTCCAGTTCCCTGTGCTGTTAGTTTGGTCATCTATGTTGTTGCTGTGGGAGCGCGCACCTATGCGTGTACTACTACCTCTCTACCTCTCCAGCTGCCCTGTCCCACAGTGGTCTCCTCTGGGCTCACTCCACCAGACCCAGTGGATGAAAAGGAGGTGGCGTCGGACTTCTCCTCTCCCCACAATGCACCTTCCAGGTTCTTCCCACACCTCCTACTCTTTCCACCTGCTCTTTCGAAGTGCACTGCACTCGTCTTTTCTCTCCAGCTTGTCTGAGGGTCACAGTCATTTATCGGCCTCCTGGACCAGTGTCACGCTTTCTGGGTGACTTCTCTGCATGGCTACCCTACTTTCTCTCCTCTGAAGTACCTGCCATCATCCTAGGTGACTTTAACATTTCGAGATATCTTTTCTTCCATTTTCCTTCGTGGCCCCATATCAGACTCCCCCATCACAGATCCCCCCATCACAGATTCCCCCATCTTAGATCCCCCCAATATCAGATACCCCCATATCACAGATCCCCCATAACAGACTCCGCCATCACAGAGCCCCCCATATCACAGCCCCCCCATATCAGACTGCCTCCTATCACAGATGCCCCCCCATCACAGACTCCCCTCATTGATATTTAACTGACGCCCCTTCTATAATATCACAGCACTCCCACTCCCCTCTGTTACCTGTATCACACAAGACACGAAGCATGGTAGGTCCGGACAAAGGGCGGGACTTTGCAAGTGAAAGGCAGGTGATTGATTCCTGGGACTGCCCCGATGCCTAGTAACCAATCACCTGCTTCTTAACAAAAAAGGTCCTTTGTCCAGACCTGTCATGTTTCCCGTCCTGTGTGATAAAAGTAGCAGAGGGCAGGGGGAGTGCTGCGATGTTAAAGGGGCAGTCCGCGGGCCGGATAAAAAACGCTGGAGGGCCGGATTCGGCCTGCGGGCCGTAGTTTGAGGACCCCTGATCTACAACAAAACACTGTTATCCTCCCTAGATGTACTTGCTCCTCTTTCTACACGCAGAACCAGGCCCCATCTGCCACAACTATGGCAAACAGACAACATCAGAAGTCTCAAGAGACACAGCCGTGCCCTTGAGCGAGCGTGGCGTAAATCGAAATCCCTGCAAGACGTCACCCTCTACAAATCTGCCCTTCTCAAATGCAACTCCTGCCTCCACACTGCTAAATAGGGATGAGCTTCGAGTTCGAGTCGAACTCATGTTCGACTCGAACATTGGCTGTTCGCAAGTTCGCCGAACAGCGAACAATTTGGGGTGTTCGCGGCAAATTCGAATGCCGCGGAACACCCTTTAAAAGTCTATGGGAGAAATCAAAAGTGCTAATTTTAAAGGCTAATATGCAAGTTATTGTCATAAAAAGTGTTTGGGGACCCGGGTCCTGCCCCAGGGGACATCGATCAATGCAAAAAAAAGTTTTAAAAACGGCCGTTTTTTCAGGAGCAGTGATTTTAATAATGCCTAAAGTCAAACAATAAAAGTGTAATATCCCTTTAAATTTTGTACCTGGGGGGTGTCTATAGTATGCCTGTAAAGGGGCGCATGTTTCCTGTGTTTAGAACAGTCTGACAGCAAAATGACATTTTGAAGGAAAAAACTCATTTAAAACTACCCGCGGCTATTGCATTGCCGACAATACACATAGAAGTTCATTGATAAAAACAGCATGGGAATTTCCCAAAGGGGAACCCCGAACCAAAATTTAAAAAAAAAAAATGACGTGGGAATCCCCCTAAATTCCATACCAGGCCCTTCAGGTCTGATATGGATTTTAAGGGGAACCCCGGCCAAAATTTAAAAAGAAAAATGACGCGGGGTTCCCCCTAAATTCCATACCAGACCCTTCACGTCACAGGGAAGTCCCGTCAAGTCACCGTGCATCAGAGGAGGCGGGGTCACCGGGTGGCCCCGCCCCCCGTTATTTAAGAACTGTCAGACGAGGAGCGCCGTCACACAGCAGGAGCCTCCCTCCATGCCAGCATGGGTGCAGAGCGGCCCGGAGAAGAAAATGAAGAAGAGAAGAAGAGAAGAAAAGAAGAAGAGAAGAGCGGCAGCCTCCCCCATGCCATGGGTGCGGCCCGAGGAGAAGAAGATAGAAGACGCCGCAGAGGAGATGCTGGACGAGAACGCCGGAGGAAGAACCAGAAGAGCCAGAAGAACCAGAAGATGAAGGAAGATAGAAGAAAGAAGAAGTATTTAAATAAAGGAATTGTCAAAAACTGTCTCTTGTCATTTTTAACATTTTTGACAGTTTTTTAGTGAAATGGTAGGGGTAAGTACCCCCTTACCATTTCACACAGGGGGGGGGCGGGATCTGGGGGTCCCCTTGTTAAAGGGGGCTTCCAGATTCCGATAAGCCCCCCGCCCGCAGACCCCCACAACCACCGGCCAGGGTTGTGGGGATGAGGCCCTTGTCCTCATCAACATGGGGACAAGGTGTTTTGGGGGGCTACCCCAAAGCACCCTCCCAATGTTGAGGGCATGTGGCCTGGTACGGTTCAGGAGGGGGGGGCGCACTCTCGTCCCCCCCTCTTTTCCGGCGGCCTGCCAGGTTGCGTGCTCGGATAAGGGTCTGGTATGGATCATTGGGGGGACCCCACGCCGTTTATTTTTTTTTTTTGGCGCGGGGTTCCCCTTAAAATCCATACCAGACCTGAAGGGTCTGTATGGAATTTAGGGGGAACCCCACGTCATTTTTTTTTTTAAATTTTGGCCGGGGTTCCCCATTATATCCATACCAGACCTGAAGGGCCTGGTATGGAATTTAGGGGGACTCCCACATCATTTTTTTTTTTAAATTTTGGTTCGGGGTTCCCCTTTGGGGAATTCCCATGCCGTTTTTATCAATGAACATCTATGTGTATTGTCGGCAATGCAATAGCCGCGGGTAGTTTTAAATGGGTTTTTTCCTTCAAAATGTCATTTTGCTGTCAGACTGTTCTAAACACAGGAAACATGCGCCCCTTTACAGGCATACTATAGACACCCCCCAGGTACGAAATTTAAAGGGATATTACACTTTTATTGTTTGACTTTAAGCATTATTAAAATCACTGCTCCTGAAAAAACGGCCGTTTTTAAAACTTTTTTTTGCATTGATACATGTCCCCTGGGGCAGGACCCGGGTCCCCAAACACTTTTTATGACAATAACTTGCATATTAGCCTTTAAAATTAGCACTTTTGTTTATTCATGTTCGTGTCCCATAGACTTTAACGGTGTTCGCGTGTTCGAACGAACTTTTTTCCTGTTCGCATGTTCTGGTGCGAACCGAACAGGGGGGTGTTCGGCTCATCCCTACTGCTAAACAAACTTACTACAACACTCTCATCAAAACCCTCTCATCCAAACCTTGTCAACTCTTTTCTAACCTTAATTCCTTACTTCACCCCACACTGCCCCCACCCACCAACTTGCTTACCGCTCAACAGATTGCTAACCATTTCAAAAGCAAAATCAACACAATTCGCAAGGAGATATCCAGCATTCAACTTCCTCCCCTACCCAACACATCAGGTCCAACACCACACTCAATACTCTTCTCTTTCTGCCCAGTTACCACCGATGAAGTTGATAAACTCTTCTCCAGGGCCTACCTCACTACCTGTCCCCTGGACCCTGTCCCCTCACAATTACTACAACCACCTTCCCACTCTATCCTAAACTCTCTAACCCACATCTTCAACCTCTCCCTGTCCTCCGGCACCTTTCCTTCCCTGCTCAAACATGCACTGGTTACCCCCATACTTAAAAAACCCTCACTTGACCCCACCTGTTTGAATAACTTAAGACCCATCTCCCTGCTCCCATTTGCCTCCAAGCTCATCGAACGCCTTGTCCATGACCGAATGAGTCGCTACCTCACGGACAACCTTCTCGACCCCCTACAGTCCGGCTTCCATCCAGAACATTCCACTGAAACTGCCCTACTAAAACTCACCAATGACTTCTAACTGCTAAAACCAATGGCCATTACTCCATACTCATACTCTTAGACCTCTCAGCTGCCTTCGACACAGTTGACCCCCTGCTCCTCCTCAGCAAACTACACTCCCTTGGCCTCTGTGATTCTGCTTTATCCTGGTTCTCCTCCTACCTATCTCAGCGCACTTTCAGTGTCACTTACAACTCCATCTCCTCCGCTCCCCTTCCTCTTTCTGTTGGGGTACCCCAAGGTTCTGTCCTTGGGCGCCTCCTATTCTCACTCTATACCTCTTCCCTGGGCCAGTTGATAACCTCCCATGACTTCCAATACCACCTCTATGCCGATGACACCCAGATCTATCTCTCCACTCCTCAACTCACCCCCTCGATCTCCTCACGGATCTCAAACTTGCTGAATGACCTCTTGGTATGGATGTCACACCACTTCCTCAAACTTAATCTTTCTAAAACTGAGCTTGTTATATTTGCTCCTTCCCGGTCCCCCTCCTGTGACTTCACCATTAATATCAACAGCACAACCATTGGTCCCTCCACACATGCCAGGGTGCTGGGTGTAATCCTTGACTCTGACCTCTCCTTCAGCCCCCACATCCAATCACTGGCTAAATCCTGCCGCCTTAACCTCCGCAACATCTCCAGAATTCCACCTTTCCTGACTAATGACACCACAAAGCAACTTATTCACTCCTTGATTATTTCCCGCCATGACTACTGCAACTCTCTCCTTAATGGTCTACCCTTAATCAGGCTATCCCCCTTTCAATCTATTATGAATGCTGCTGCTAGACTAATACACCTCACTAATCGATCCGTGACTGCTGCCCCTCTCTGCCAATCCCTTCACTGGCTTCCCCTCCCCCACCGTATAAAATTCAAAATGCTAACCACAACATACAAGGCCATTCACAACATCGCCCCCATCTACATCACCAACCTCATCTGCAGATATCGCCCAAGTCACCCCCTCCGCTCCTCCCAGGACCTTCTGCTCTCTAGCTCCCTTGTTACCTCCTCCCATGCTCGCCTTCAGGACTTCTCCAGAGCCTCTCCCCTCCTCTGGAATTCCCTGCCCCAGTATGTCCGATCAGCCCCTACCCTGTCCACCTTTAGGAGATCCCTGAAAACTCACTTATTCAGGGAAGCCTATCCCACACCCACATAACTGTCCCTGAGCCACCCCCATCAAATCATTCTTTGCAGCTATTACCTTTTGTACCACCACCCCCTCCCTTTAGAATGTAAGCTCTACGAGCCAGATCCTCCTGTCCCTTCTGTATTGAACTGTACAGTAATTGTGTTTCCCCCCTCTACATTGTAAAGCGCTGCGTAAACTGTTGGCGCTATATAAATCGTGTATAATAATAATAATCTATGTTGTTGCTGTGGGAGCGCGCACCTATGCGTGTACTTGTTCTGAGATTGTGTTGTCAATGATTTCAGATTAGCAATTAAACAGCACGGTATTGGGACGCCGGCCTTTACACGCACATGGACTTTAATGGCATCCCAGTCTTAGCCCTTAGAGTTTAATATTGAGTTGGCCCCCTCTTTGCAGCTATAACAGCTTCAACTCTTCTGGGAAGGCCATCCACAAGGTTTAGGAGGGTGTCTATGGAAATGTTTGACCATTCTTCCAGAAGAGCATTTGTGAGGTCAGGCACTGATGTTGGACAAGAAGGCCTGGCTCGCAGTCTCTGCTCTAATTTATCCCAAAGGCGTTCTATTAGGTTGAGGTCAGAACTCTGTGCAGGCCAGTCAAGTTCTCATCCATGTCTTTATGGACCTTGCTTTGTGCACTGGTCCAAATCATTTCGTGGAGGGAGGATTGTGGTGTGGGAATTTTCTTCAGGGGTTGGGCTTGGTCCCTTAGTTCCAGTGAAGGGAACTCTTAAGGCATCACAATACCAAGACATTTTGGACAATTGTGCAGGCCAGTCAAGTTCCTCCACCCCAAACTCGCTCATCCATGTCTTTATGGACCTTGCTTTGTACACTGGTGGGCAGTCATGTTGGAACAGGAAGGGGCCATCCCCAAACTGTTCCCACAAAGTTGGGAGCATGAAATTGTCCAAAATGTCTTGGTCTGCTGACGCCTTAAGAGTTCCCTTCACTGGAACTAAGGGGCCAAGCCCAACCCCTGAAAAACAACCCCACACCATAATCCCCCTCCACCAAATGATTTGGACCAGTGCACAAAACAAGGTCCATAAAGACACGGAACCTGACTGGCCTGCACAGAGCCCTGACCTCAACCCCATAGAACACCTTTAGAATGGGTTAGAACGTTCATTGCAGGCCGGGTCTTCTCATCCAACTTTAGTACCTGACCTCACAAATGACTGAATGAGCACACATTCACAGTTCACAACCTTATGGAAAGTCTTAACAAAAAGAATGCTTGCTGCCATGGTCGCAGGAGGATGTGGGGTGGGGGGCACTCAATATTAATGGCCATAGTTTTGGGACGGGAGGACCATCAAGCTCATATAGGTGTGATTGTCAGATATCCACCACATATGTACTATATATTTATATTTACAGTATATATCTCAATAATAAAAAATAAATAAAATATCTCAATAAAAAAATAAGAAAATATTACACTTTTATTGTTTCACTTTAAGCATTATTAAAATCACCGCGCCCGAAAAAACAGCGGTTTTTAAAACTTTTTTTTGTGATTGATCCATGTCCCCTGGGGCAGGACCCAGGTCCCCAAACACTTTTTTATGAAAATAACTTGCATATAAGCCTTTAAAATGAGCACTTTTCATGTTCGTGTCCCATAGACATTAACGGTCCTTGCACAAATTTTTTGCCTGTTCGCATGTTCTGGTGCAAACCGAACCGGGGTGGGGGGGTAGCACTGATCACTGTATTAGTGTCACTGGTCCCCAAAATGTGTCAAAGGATGTCAGTTAGTGTCAGATTGTCCGCCGCAATATTGCAGTCCCACTCCAAGTCGCTGATTGTCGCCATTAGTAGTAAAAAACAAAAACAAAAACAAAAAAAGAAATAAAAATAGAATAAAAATAAAAATTAAAATAGTTTGTAGATGCTATAAATTTTGCACAAACCAGTCAATATACGCTTATTGGGATTGTTTACCAAAAATTTGCAGCAGAATACATATTGGCCTAAATTGATGAAGAAATTCGATTTTTTTTTTATTGGATATGTTTTATAGCAAAATAAATATTGTTTTGTTTTTCCAAATTGACGCTCTTTTTTTGTTTATAGTGCAGAAAATAAAAACCGCAGAGGTGATCAAATACCACCAAAATAAAGCTCCATTTATGGGGAAAAAAAAGACAATTTTATTTGTGTACAGCGTCGCACGAACGCGCAATTGTCAGTTAAAGTTAACGCAGTACCGTAACGCAAAAAAATGGTCTGGTCATGAAGGGGGGGGTAAATAATCCAGAGCTGAAGTGGTTAAACAATAAAAAAAAAAAAATCACTGCTCCTGCATTTAAGAAAAGAAAAAAAAATGCATTAGTGCACGTTTTCTAGGGCAGTAATACCCCCCTCTCCCCCCACCCTTGCCCATTAGCGCAGAAAATTAGCATTTTTAATTTGACAGATTTGGCATCCAAACTTCTTTGAATTTTTCTGGATCCTGATTGAACTGAACCCAGGGCAGTGCAACTCACCCCAAGTTTATTAAAGTATATACAGTGCCTTGAAAAAGTATTCATACCCCATTGAAATTGTCCACACTTTGTCATGTTACAACCAAAAACGTAAATGTATTTTATTGGGATTTTATGTGATAGACCAACACAAAGTGGCACATAATTGTGAAGTGGAAGGAAAATTATAATTTTTTTTTTTACATTTTTTTACAAATAAATATGTGAAATGTGTGGGGGGGCATTTGTATTCAGCCCCCTTTACTCTGATACCCCTAACTAAAATCTAGTGGAACCAATTGCCTTCAGAAGTCACCTAATTAGTAAATAGAGTCCACCTGTGTGTCATTTAATCTCAGTATAAATACAGCTGTTCTGTGAAGCCCTCAGAGGTTCCTTAGAGAACCTTGGTGAACAAACAGCATCATGAAGGCCAATGAACACACCAGACAGGTCAGGGATAAAGTTGTGGAGAAGTATAAAGCAGGGTTAGGTTATAAAGAAAAATCTCCCAAGCTTTGAACATCTCACGGAGCTCTGTTCAATCCATCATCGGAAAATGGAAAGAGTATGGCACAACTGCAAACCTACCAAGACATGGCCGTCCACCTAAACTGACCGGCCGGGCAAGGAGAACATTCATCAGAGAAGAGCCAAGAGGCCCATGGTAACTCTGGAGGAGCTGCAGAGATCCACAGCTCAGGTGGGAGAATCTGTCCACAGGACAACTATTAGTCGTGTTCTCCACAAATCTGCCCTTTATGGAAGAGTGACAAGAAGAAAGACATTGGTGAAAGAAAGTCATAAGAAGTCCTGTTTGCAGTTTGTGAGAAGCCATGTGGGGGACACAGCAAACATGTGGAAGAAGGTGCGATGGTCAGATGAGACCAAATGTAACTTTTTGACTTAAAAGCAAAACGCTATGTGTGACGGAAAACTAACACTGCACATCACCCTGAACACACCATCCCCACCGTGAAACATGGTGGTGGCAGCATCATGTGGTGGGGATGCTTTTCTTCAGCAGGTACAGGGAAGCTGGTCAGAGTTGATGGGAAGATGGATGGAGCCAAATACAGGACAATCTTAGAAGAAAACCTGTTAGAGTCTGCAAAAGACTTGAGATCGGGGTGGAGGTTCACCTTCCAGAAGGGCAATGACCCGAAACATACAGCCAGAGCTACAATAACAGTGCCACTTTGTGTTGGTCCATCACATTAAATCCCCCAAAAAAATACATTTACGGTTTTGGTTGTAACAAAATGTGGAAAATTCCAAGGGGTACGAAGACTTTTTCAGGGCACTGTATCTCATTTGAAATGTATCAGTTTGTGGGAAGTGCCTTCACTACTTCAAAATCCATCGGCATAAAAATGGGGGAGCTTTACTGGAAATCAAAAATGGTTATCTTATGACGCATCAAAATAATGTATGACTGTTTATCAGCCACTGTATCAAATCTTGTTTGTTTCCTACGTCTAACCAAAGCCTATTTGATTATTCATCCATTTCAGATAAAACGATAGTGAAAGCATACAATATTTTATCAAGCCACCGAGAAAACCAAACAGAATCTCGTAAAACAACATAACGGTAAAGCAGAAATTGGATTTTACAGGATTGTCGCTGCATTTTTTTTATTTATCCCCCCCCCCCCCCCCGTTTTTGGAACGACACATAATATTTAATTCCTTCCCCATGAATATATGTAGGGAATGTTTTATTCCAGCTTTTAACTGTGCCGTGAATACAAAGAGAGGTTTTCACGTCTGTTTATGTCGCTGAGACATCACGCTGTCAAATAAATCTGTCGGTTCGGAGATGAACGTGACTTCTGTTAAATGGAAGCAGTAAACTTTAATCGAATTTAATATCTATATTTATGTGACGTCTCAGCACGGCAAGGATGATTTTTATACACCCCCCCCCCCACCCCAAAAAAAATACATAAAATAAACCGATATATAGAGAGGTGGAGCAAGCAGCCCTCAGCTTAATGTCTACAGAAAAAATGAGAGCAACAGGAAATAGGCATTCAAATTGGTACTTAGGGTCTGCGTTTTGTGTTTGGCCATCTTTGGTGCTGATACAAATGTTAAGGGGGACTTCCACTAAAAAAAAAAAAAAAAAAGACAAACAAACATGTTATATTGCAGCCATTTGCTAAAATCATTTAAGTTCATTTTTTCCTCATTAATGTACACACAGCCCCCCCATATTGTACACACAGCACCCCATATTGTACACACAGCACCCCATATTGTACACACAGCACCTCATATTGTACACACAGCACCCCATATTGTACACACAGCACCCCATATTGTACACACAGCACCCCATATTGTACACACAGCACCCCCATATTGACAGAAAAACACAGAGTTGTTGACATTTTTGCAGATTTATTAAAAAAAGAAAAACTGAAATATCACATGGTCCTAAGTATTCAGACCCTTTGCTGTGACACTCATATATATAACTCAGGTGCTGTCCATTTCTTCTGATCATCCTTGAGATGGTTCTACACCTTTATTTGAGTCCAGCTGTGTTTGATTATACTGATTGGACTTGATTAGGAAAGCCACACACCTGTCTATATAAGACCTTACAGCTTACAGTGCATGTCAGAGCAAATGAGAATCATGAGGTCAAAGGAACTGCCTGAAGAGCTCAGAGACAGAATTGTGGCAAGGCACAGATCTGGCCAAGGTTACAAAAAAATTTCTGCTGCACTTAAGGTTCCTAAGAGCACAGTGGCCTCCATAATCCTTAAATGGAAGATGTTTGGGACAACCAGAACCCTTCCTAGAGCTGGCCGTCCGGCCAAACTGAGCTATCGGGGGAGAAGAGCCTTGGTGAGAGAGGTAAAGAAGAACCCAAAGATCACTGTGGCTGAGCTCCAGAGATGCAGTCAGGAGATGGGAGAAAGTTGTAGAAAGTCAACCATCACTGCAGCCCTCCACCAGTCGGGGTTTTATGGCAGAGTGGCCCGACGGAAGCCTCTCCTCAGTGCAAGACACATGAAAGCCCACATGCAGTTTGCTAAGAAACACCTGAAGGACTCCAAGATGGTGAAAAATAAGATTCTCTTGTCTGATGAGACCAAGATAGAACTTTTTGGCCTTAATTCTAAGTGGTATGTGTGGAGAAAACGAGGCACTGCTCATCACCTGTCCAATACAGTCCCAACAGTGAAGCATGGTGGTGGCAGCATCATGCTGTGGGGGTGTTTTTCAGCTGCAGGACAGGACGACTGGTTGCAATCGAGTGAAATATGAATGCGGCCAAGTACAGGGATATCCTGGACAAAAACCTTCTCCAGAGTGCTCAGGACCTCAGACTGGGCCGAAGGTTTACCTTCCAACAAGACAATGACCCTAAGCACACAGCTAAAATAACGAAGGAGTGGCTTCACAACAACTCCGTGACTGTTCTTGAATGGCCCAGCCAGAGCCCTGACTTAAACCCAATTGAGCATCTCTGGAGAGACCTAAAAATGGCCGTCCACCAACGTTTACCATCCAACCTGACAGAACTGGAGAGGATCTGCAAGGAGGAATGGCAGAGGATCCCCAAATCCAGGTGTGAAAAACTTGTTGTATCTTTCCCAAAAAGACTCATCAAAAGGGGCTTCTACTAAATACTGAGCAAAGGGTCTGAATACTTAGGACCATGTGAGATTTCAGTTTTTCTTTTTTACTAAATCTGCAAAAATGTCAACAATTCTGTGTTTTTCTGTCAATATGGGGTGCTGTGTGTACAATATGGGGTGCTGTGTGTACAATATGGGGTGCTGTGTGTACAATATGGGGTGCTGTGTGTACAATATGAGGTGCTGTGTGTACAATATGGGGTGATGTGTGTACAATATGGGGTGCTGTGTGTACAATATGGGGTGCTGTGTGTACAATATGGGGTGATGTGTGTACAATATGGGGTGCTGTGTGTACAATATGGGGCACTGTGTGTACAATATGGGGCACTGTGTGTACATTAATGAGGAAAAAAATGAACTTAAATGATTTTAGCAAATGGCTGCAATATAACAAAGAGTGAAACATTTAAGGGGGTCTGAATACTTTCCATCCCCACTGTATATATGTGTATATATGTGTATATATATATATCTATATATATATATATATATATATATATATATATATATATATATATATATATATATATATAGATATATATCTATATATCTATATATCTATATATCTATATATATATATAGATATATAGATATATGAGGTCCATATGAAAATCCATACTAGTTCCTTATTCCGAGCAGCCTAGAGGACTGTCCCGACGCATGTGCTGTGGATCCTCTTTGGACGATACGCGCATGCGTGGGCGTTATGTGTGACGTAATGACGTCACGCGTTTTGAGTCAGTCTCCATTTAAGGCCGAGGACTCGAATGGACAGAGGGCCGCTGCCATCCTGTGACACAACTTGTGGACTCCATTACGTGGAGGGTATGAGGATCAGATCACCTTGTCACAAGGGGAAGATTCGGCCCAGTCCAGCGGATGTCTGGACTTCTGGGCCGTCCCTTCCTGCACCCCCTCTATTGATATTGCTGCTACCTGGTGATAATTGGGGGTTGTTTTACTATATCCCCTCTATAATTATAATGTTGGGTTATTAAGGTTACGTCATTTTTTCCCTTCTTCATAGTGTCCTCAGCTTGGTGTACCTATCACTACCAGCACAATTCCATCCATGGCTGCTAAATCCAGCAACACATGTGTGGAACAGTGGGGGCCCATTATTCCCCCTATCCCTTTTTTGGGATTCAGGGTGTCCTCTCATTGCACAGCTGCTGTGACTGGCCACACAGCGGAATTTCTTGCCTACTGTTATTCCTGGTATGTTATTCCATTGTATCTGCTGCTCTTATACTGTTGTAAATGGTCAAAAGTTTGCAATTTTCCCGCTACATGTTATGACTAATAATATGCTGCTTTTTTTTAGAACATTGTGACTCCTATGTATCAATGCCTCTAATGTAGGGACGCGATCTGTCCCGAAACATGTTGGGCCTCTAGGACCACTGCATGGAATCGACCACAGTCACTTACATGTGTTCTCACATTTTTACCATTGGTGATGTTATACACCCGTCTTTTATCTGTTTTGTATAATGAAATTCTGTTACTTTTCAATTCTATGTTTCTGTCAGGGCTGGGCTCAGCCCTTCCCTCTCTGAGCTGGCCGCTCAGCTGTCGGCTAATTGCCAGCTCCTATCTCTCCACAGTTACTCAGCTGTTGATGATATCCTGCTCGTCAGTCCTGCCTACTTAAGCCGTCCAGCACAGAGGATCTCTGCCTTTGCCTTAGTCAACATCACAGAGACTATCTTCTGCATTCCTGTTAAAAGACTTGCTTGGCTGACCTTCCTTCTGGCTCCAGATCCTGCTTGCTGTTTTACTATGCTCATCTCCGGCTCCATGATGTTTGGCTTGTCTGACTATCCATTCTGGTTCCTGAACTCTGGCTATGTTTTGACTACGTTTGTTCTATTTACTTTTATTATTAAACAAGTGTTACTTAACTGTACTTCTGTCTCGGTCTGATTTAATTGTTTCTGACAGTTTCATTGTTTGCCTCAAAAGCCCCACTAGTACCGGGGGGGTTACTCTGCTATATATTCTGAGCATACAGTCTGGATGGCCAGGAAAAGAGAGGGAATGAGCAACCCCCCCATCCCACCCCGAATCAGGCCACATGGGGACATCCTGGCAAAGCACCTTGTCCCCCGTGTAGATGAGGACTAGGACCTCTTCCCTGGCCAGAGGTTCTGGCAGTCTTCTGACAGGTGGTTCATTGAAATCTGGAAGCCCCCTTTAATAATAAGGGGGCTCCCACCAGATACTGACCCCAACCCCCCCCCCTCCTCCACACACACACACACATGAATGAGTACATAGTACACCTACTCATTCATAAAACAAAAGTTGTAACCTAGAGATAAAGATACCCAAACGTCTTTTATTTAAAAAAAAAAAAATCACCAAAAAATGTCCCTCGTAAATCCATTGTCATTCATGATGTACACCACCCACGGACTTGCCAGTGTCTATATTTGAGCAATAATATCACTGCTCTGCCATGTAGGATATTCTAAATTATTAGTCATCATTCCATGTTTACAAAATCCCCCCCTGTGATGTCAATTATTCCGAGGGAAGCCCCGAGTGCGGGCTCCCATGGCTTCCTTAGCAACTAGTGACAGTAGGAAGCTGCCGTCTAAAGTAGTAGTAGAAATACCCCTTTTATATATAATGCACAGCTCCCACCAAATAGTGGGCAGCATGGGCTAAAGTCCAGTCCAAATCTAGGTTTAGACCGAACCCTGGAATCGCCCATAGGGCTGATGAAGGGGGAGCGTTAGGCCCCCCCCCCCCCCCCCGGAATGTGTTGGACTTTGTTGCGGAATAAAATCTTTTATGAAAGGAACAAGCTAGTGTGGTGCTTCTGTCTTTTCAAATCTTTGGCAAACTCTTCTGAAGGTCCAGCAGGACACCAGGGTTGTTGGAGAGCAGCCTCCGGGAACGCATACCGCATATTGAGTTACAACAAATCACTATACGGTTGAGCGCTCCTATGCAACAAAAAGGTTGGCTCCACTTGTTGGCAGAAAAGATGAGGATCCATGCCTTAGTGGATTTTCTGTATAGCTAGAAGCAACCAACCAGTGGTATGGTAGACTTTACAACTATACCGTTTGAGCACAGCACAGTGCACCAGTACCAGGGCAAGTAGCAATCCCGAGCCCTGCTGCTGCCTCCATTGACACAGACAGCAGGACTCTGCCCCACCCCGACTCACATGTCACTGAATTTGATTGACAGCAGCGGGAGCCAATGGCTCCTGCTGTTACTAATCTATTCAATGAGGACTTGAGACAGTGGCTGGAGCTACTGGGTTTGTGCTCATCACTGGAACAAACGGGTTCAGGTAAGAAAAAGGGGGGCTCTGGGGGGCAGCTGTGGCACAGAAGGTTTTTCACCTTAATGCATAGAATGTAGTAAGGTGAAAAACCCTAAGACTTTACAACTCCTTTAATGAGCCTCCAGCTTGACAGGGCCAGAATAATCTACACCAATACACCAAGTCCACTTGACAGGCACCCACCTCATCAACATGGGGACAAGGTGCTTTGGGGGCGACCCCAAAGCATCCTCCCCATGTTGAGGGCATATGGCCTGGTATGGTTCGGGGGGCGCTCTCCTGTCCCCCCTCTTTTCCTGTGGCCTGCCAGGTTGCATCCTCGGATAAGGGTCTGGTATGGATTTTGTGGGGACTCCTATGCCATTTTACTTTTTATTTTGGCGCAGGGTTCCCCTTAATATCCATACCAGACATGAGGGCCTGGTATGGATTTTGGGGGGGACCTCCACAAATTTTTTTTTTTAATTTGGGTGCGGGGTTCCCCTTAATATCCATAGTCATACCAGACCCAAATGGCCTGGCAATGGACTGGGGGGGAAACCCATGCTGTTTTTTTCAATGATTTTTATCTATATTGCCGGGACCTGGCGACGATACATTACAGCCGCAAGAAATGTAATTTTGCTGCGGGACCTTTATAAACACTGGAAAAATGTTATACTTTACAGACATACTAAGGACAACACCCCCCAGGCACGGTATTTAAAGTAATATTTCATTTTTATTGCTTCACTTTAAGCCTTATTAAAATCACTGCTCCCAAAAAAACGTTAGTTTTTAAAAAAAATTTTTGCATTGATACATGTCCCCCGGGTCCCCAAACACTTTTTATTGCAATGACTTGCATAGCCTTTACCTTTAAAATGAGCACTTTTAATTATTCATGTTCGTGTCTCATAGACTTTAACGGGGTTCGCATGTTGGTATGAATTTTTGGCCTGTTCGCAAGTTCAACCGGGGGGGTGTTCGGCTCATCCCTACTAAGCACTAACCGGGGTTCACCAGAGCTTCTGATGGTGGAGATGGGTTTTGCTGTATGTTAGTACTAGGTTGCGCTCATCAGGATGACCCCAGCGGGAGGTGAGAAAGCTGGGGACCAGTAGCAGATAAAGCAGGTTGGGATCAAGCAGATGCATAGTTGGTAAAAATCCAAAGGTCAGTAACAAGTGGTTTCAGGTTGAGATCAAGCGGAAGTGTAGTCAAGTAACAAGCCAAGTTTGGTAATGAGTAGTAGTGAGGATACGGGCAGCAACAGGAGAGACAAGTGAGATATTGGCTGGAGAAGAGCACAATAATCTGGCAAACTGGAAATGCAAAGGCGTGGCTTAAATAGGAAGTTCATGGGAGGAACAAAGAGTTCAAGGTTGACCAGAAACAAGGAACAAGGCAGGATTGTCCAATGGATCCAGCATCCAGCATCTCAGGGGGCTCAGCAAGAACAGCTACTGGCAGGCTCAGGAGAGGTTGTGGGTTCATATCTTGGTCCTGGGAGCTATAAGGATGGGAAAACACAGGCCAGAAGATGGTAAAATAGGTTTCTTTTTACATTTTCAAGACCTGCATACAGAGGCAACGCCACCAGCATATTTCTTCAACATTGCAAAACAATACATTTCCAGAACAGGTATACAACGCCTTTCTTGAGCATAACTCTTCATGGAGAAACATCATAATTATTAGGAGGAGAGCCTTACTACTCACATTCGTCTGTCAGCAATAAATTGTGTTCTGAGAGAATTCAAAACCTTTCTACTTCTTCTACACTATGGCTCCAGACTCCCCCTAAAGTGGGAAGCACCCCAAGGTCTTTTCACTACATGGTGACACAGTTGGTCAGCACCCCCCAGACAAAATGTTTTTTTCTCCCCTTCTCATGGACTAGTCCACTACACCCCAACTCCTTCATAACAGACCTCACTGTATATACTACTTGGTAAACAGGAATAATAAGCATACAGCGCTATCTGGCAAAACTTGGGTGGAACCTCCCATAAAAGGGACCTACACCTTGTTACAAGCCTGTTACACCAGGACAGGGGTCTCCAAACTTTATAAATAAAGGGCATTTTATGGTTCATCAGGCTTTAGGGGGACTGTGGCCAATGGGAGTGGAAAAGGTCCCGAAGTCAGTGGGAAAAAAACATGCCCCATTATTAGTGTCAGTGGGACAAATTGTGCCCCATCATTGGTGTCAGTGGGAGGAATTGCACCCCATCGTTGGTGTCATTCAGCCCAATTGTTGGTGTCATTGGGAGGAATTGTGTCTCATCGTTAGTGTCATTGGGAGGAATCATGCCCCTTAATTGGTGTCAGTGAAGGGGAAATTATATTGGTACCCATTATTGGTATCAGTGGATGAAATGGTGCCCCAAGGGCCAGATAAAGGGCTGCACTTTGGAGACCACTGCACTAGGACATGAAAGCTAACTGAGTCAGAGAACTTGACTGGGTGTCAAACTGATCAAAATGCTCATGTGATAACATAGAACGAGCTATCCTCATGTTATTTGTGGATTTTGGCTGTAAGTTTGACAGTCAGAGTACATTCTATGAAGCACTGAACACCAATGCTTGGGACAGAGGGATTTTTTTGTATCACTGACCAACAGTGCTTGGGGAGATAGATTCTCATTGCCACTGACTACCAAAGCTGGGGGGTAATAACCTTACGGCCATTGATTGTCAATAGTCATTTATATTGTACATGCTTCAATATCATTAAATTACCTTTGACTCTTGGACATTTTTGACACCCTCATTGGAGTGTATATATGTGGATTCTCAATGCTGAGTTCTTGTCAGTGCATTGTCCACACCAGAGGTGCTCAAAGACCTGGCATTCCTGCCAGTACATTGCATGGCTGCAGGAATGCCTATTGGTGCACACCGGGTGTGTGGGGACACACATTGGTGCACACATGTGCAGTGGCGTGTGTATGGATGCATGTCGGAACATCCATGCATGCATCCATGCTCACAGCTATGCATGCTTCCAGCTCAGTTTGGCTCAAAACGGCCTTTATAAGTAGGCCAGTCACTATTTGCAATTTCTGCTTGATCTTCGATTCTCCAATGCATTTGTTCCTGTGCACCTCTGCATCTGTGAATACCTGTTACTGACTCGGCTTGCCTCTGGACCTGCCTGCCTCCTGACCTGATTCAGGTTTGTATAATGGATCATCTCTCGCTTTGCTCTCCTGTTTATGACCCCGGCAATCTTCCTGACTACGCTTGCACTTATCCATACCTGGTACCTGACCTTGTGTCACGTACCTGGTCAGAGGCTGAAGTGCTGAGAGGGCTTCCCTTGTGGCTAAGTGCAGAGCACCCCTGAAAGTGGTAACAGGGAGTGCTATGCTCAGAGAAGCAGAGAGATGTCCGCTGGATGGTGGCTGACCAGCAGGATGCACTGCTTAGCAGGAATCCCTCAGGAGTACCAGGTGAGACTTGGCAGAAGGGAGAGACAGGAGCAGGGTCTGGTGCCAGGCCAGAATTCATGCACGGAAGGTCAGGCCGCAGTAAGCCAGCAAGCAGAGTCAGGAGTAAGCCGGGGTCATACACTGGTAATCAGGCAGTAGCGGAATCAGAAGAGCAAGCCAGAGGTCATACATGGACCAGCAGGCAGAAGTGGGGTCAATGGAACAAGAACATATCAAGAACAGGAACACACAGGGGGAGCTGAAGATCATCCAGCAACTATTGGCTCATGCTGCTGGCTTTAAATAGGCCACTAGGGGCCAGAATCTGTCACGCAGTGCGTGGGCTTTGGCACACGAGCATGCGCATTGGCACATAAATCCTTGCGGCCCTTCTTGCCCGCGCGTGCATGCGCATTCACATTGGCGAATTTCTATGTGCCAATCTTCGGTCTTTCTGGGCATTTGCAGGTGTGCCAATTCTTCTATGAACCATTCTCTGGCACCTTGGCTTCGAACCGACTACTCTTCTGCTCTCTGTTCTGCTTGAAACCTGTTGCTTCTCATGGGTGCCACCTGTCTGCAGACACCATTCCAGTGCATCAGCTGTATATCTTTGCATTCCTCTGACAACATCTTAGTCGAGAGCATCTCTGCAAGCACTCCAGCAGGTGACCCATGCTTCTTTGAGCCTGACTCCTCCTGTTCCACCTTCAGGGCAGTCTGGAACTGAGTCGCAAGGGAAGCTCTCTCTCTCCTTTGGCATTTAGCACCAGGTACATGATAGTCCTTTTCCTGTTCCTGAGGGTAGTCCCCATTTTGGGGAGTGCTGTTGAACTGAAGCCAATGTGCCAAGTGATCCTTAAAAAATCTGAACCCAGACCTTGTTTGTTCTTTTGTTTGAGCAAGCCATCAATTAATAGCAGCTTTTGATGAACTTTTCTGGGTCTTTTGTAAGCTTGGCATGTGGCTAAACCCGCAGTTTCCTGCTTGTGAAATTCTAACCTCTTTGCTGCAGTGGATCTGCTGGACCTATGGTTTTAGTGTAGCATCCTCTAGTGTGCAACTATTGTCAGAGTAGGTAAGCCATAGTTTGACTCAGGGCTAAGTCTGAGTCTTAATCTGTGTCAGGGTTTACTAGAGTTCAGGACTTGATGACCCATGCAGGCAAGTCTCTGGTGTCTCCCCTGGGTTTGGAGGTTTGTAGACACTTCTAGAGGTTAGTGGGCAGAGGCCAGAAGGATTGTTCTGCATACTTAGGTCAATTTGGCCAATCCCCAGTCAGTGGGCCTGGCATGGGGCTAAACCAACCTACTCTAGATTTATGTCCATTTCTCTTCAATTACTTCCTAGTCCTCCTTCCAGTCTGCTTCTATATATAGACATGCTCAGTGCAGCTTGTGTTGCCTGAGCAACTTCTTAGTTCCTCCATGCACCTATTTTCCAACATATTACTTGTATCCTGAGTCTGATTTCCCGTGTACCAACCCGGCTTCATCTACTGCCTTTTCCCACCTGCTGTGTGCTCATTTCTCAGATCCTCTTTGGTTTTCTGCCACATGCTAGTGATCTTTACATCTTCAGCTGGGCATACCTGGGGGCCACAACCTGGTCCCAGTCTGCTACAGGTCCCTCCCCAACATTAGGGGCCCTAGTAAAGAAGCAGGCTGGGGTTTAGACTCTGTGTACTGGGGAACTTCGAGTTAGTATTTTACAAGGTCTCACCACCATAGAAACCTGACACCTAGGCCTACCAGGCTTAGGTGACCAATGCATTGCTCCAACTATTCTACTTGACTAGAGTAGTTCAGATAACTTACTACCCCAACTCAAAATTGTACCTACCACTCCCACTTATTAATAAATAAGGACATTGACACTGTATTGGATTTAAAAGGCCAGCTTGGCCTTTATTAACTCACAACCAAATTAAAATATAAACATTATTAAATACTCCAGCTCCAATCGGAATAACTGGTTGCCGGTCCCTGACGACTCCATCTTCCCAACTTTGGAATTTGTGGTACCTCTAAGTTAGGTTCTGTCCCCAACCGCCAAATACTACCTCGAGGACTCGCTAACTGACCACAAACCCCTACCACCTTACTACTCAGTAGTCTAGACTGAACCAGACCAACTGGGAGGACTCCATACCTGAGATGGGTCCCACCGTTTTCTCAAACACCTCATGTTGTATACCCATTGTCAAGGACCCAACCGCAGTTACGTTTTCTTCACTTCTTCACCACAGCCAAATCACTTCTACTAGGGCGGGAGGGAGGTACGTTCCACCGCGATTTCTCCCTCCAACTGATCCACCGCGACTGTGCCTCTGCTCCATCTTCACCCTTTATCTCACGGCTCCTCCCGTCTCCCTGTTTCTCCTCTAATCCGGTAAGAGCAAGTTCTTTTATCTGACCAGCACCTAACTTAACCTATTCCAGTCTGATAAATACTTCCACCCCGTCATGTATGTCCTGCGCTTACATTTCTTTCCAGCTGCGTACATGTCTATCTTAAAGTCGTACCTCTACTATACTACTCCGGAACATTGCAACTGTTAGTGAAAAGCTCACTAACATTAAATGATTCATTTTTCTAGAAAGAATGTTTCAGACAGTGGTATCATTGTGAATAATTTATTTGCCAACTGTTGCCGCACCTCTGTTTGATTTGGAATCCCATGCTTCATCCTGGTAGAGTGCAAAACATAGCCTAGGCTGTTGACTTTCCTGAATGGCAGACATTTGGAGAAAAGAAAATCTCTTCTGAAAAAGAAACAATTACATTTTGCAGAGTAAAACAAATTAACGTCAAATAAAAAAAAAAAAAAAAGAACTCCATTCCGTCTGGTGGGAGAATTGTCTGCCAGTGAATAGCCGCAGATGCATATTTGTAAAATATTTGGGTCATGAAAGAAAGCAAAATGTGGAATGAAATATTCAGAAAAGGATCAGAAAAACCAGCAGCCCTTTAAATACATTGGCTGTGATATTCTTGTTAAATTCATGAGGATTTCTGAGTTAAACTGACTCGGGGTAGTTACAGTATAGGTGGATCGCTTTGTCCAAAGTGAGATTTGTGCCACTTGGTTGGTGCTTGCCATGGAGCCATATACCAGCTACTGTCAATCTGTGTCCATGCATGCAAGCTGGGTGTTCTGAGCCCTTAGCACCTTCCGTCCAGCAGCCATGATAGTTACTAGTGTGAAGGAGCCAATAAGATTATATACGAATCAAGGTGGAAATGCCTTTTCTTAAATAAAAATCAGTTTCTCCGTGGACACCATCCCTCAATAAAATACAAAATGGAAGCCATTTACCACCCACAAAAGGCGGGAACAGATAATGGGACTTTATATGTGCAACTGAGAAATCACAGGAGATATATACATAAAACGACGGATTAGACAGAAGAAAGAATTCTTATATACAGCACTGTGCAAAAAATTTTAGGCGGTTGTGATAAAATGCTATAAATGAAGGATGCTTTCGAAAATCGAAGTGTTAATAGATTCTTTTGATCATTTAACAAAATGGAAAGTAAATGAAGAGAAGATAAATCCAAATCCAATCAATACTTGGGGTGACCACCTTTGCCTTCTACTAGGTAGACTTGCACACAGTTTTTGAAGGAACTCTGCAGGTAGGTTGTTCTTTGTAAATCTTGGAGAACCAAGCACAGATCTTCTGTGGATCCTTCTGTCTCTTCATGTCATCCCAGACAGGCTCCATGACGGTGAGATCAGGGCTCCGTGGGGGGCCAGGACTCCTTGTTCTTTACACTGAAGATAGTTAATGACATTGTCTGGATGTTTGGGGTGGTTGTCCTGCTGCAGAATAAATTTGGGACCAATCACAGGCCTCCCTGATGGTATGGCATGATGGAGAAGTATCTGCCTGTATTTCTCAGCATTGAGGACACCATTGATCCTCACCAAATCTCCAACTCCATTTGCAGAAATGCAGCCCCAAGGAACCTCCACCATGCTTCACAGTTGCCTGCAGACACTCAATATTGTACCGCTCTCCAGCCGTTCGCCAACAAACTGCCTCCTGCTACAGCCAAATGGGTCAAATTTTGACTCATTTTGCTGCCTCACAGTTCCTATAATTTCCTGCATAGTTGAGAACCTTAGCCTTGTTTCCGCATCCTATGCACAAAATGTAATATCATATTCTAATGTAATGGAGAATACCTACTGGTAACTGGCTAGCCACTGACATATATTTTATGTGTAACCAGGTGCTGGGCTACACCTATATGGAGATGGGGACATTGCCCTTTATCCTTCTCTTCCTGTACTGTGATATTAATGTTATGCTGCACTATCCTCCTCCAGGCCAGCAGGGGGAGAGCTAAAGCCAAGGAAGCCCGTAGACCAGGGATCCTCAAACTACGGCGCTCCAGCTGTTGCAGAACTACAGATCCCATGAGGCATTGTAAAACTCTGACATTCACAGACATGACTAGGCATGATGGGAATTGTAGTTCCAGAACACCTGGAGGGCCGCAGTTTGAAGACCCCTGCCGTAGACCCATATAATGGCTACACTATAATGGTTACACCAAAGATCCCAATAGGCACTGTGCAGTAGGAGTAATGGAGAGAGGATTTTTTTTAAGCTGCTTGGGAAATCTCTTCCCCTTGGCACCAAGGGAGTTAGAGATAGAGAGCACATCTGTCTAAAGATTCGCCTGCCAGCTGGAGGCCATAACAACACAGATCCAAGCCTTGAGACTGAGAGTGAGGACCCCCAGGGGCAGCGCAGAACCACCTACAATGCAGCACCTGCATCGCTGCCACAGGGAGACTGGAGCATCCGCTCATCTTTCCGCTTATCACTTTAGGCTTTCGGAGAGAGACTGAGGAGACCCCCCTTTCTACAGCGAGAGGTCATGACTGCTGAGGTGCAATAAGCCCAGGTCCCAACCATCACTTGTCATACCTTACCCCTTCTTCCCATCCAATAACAAACCACACATGCAACCATTAACGTTGGAAAGGGCAAGGCCACAGCTTTATTTAAATCAACATTAACATTAACCTTTAGGACCGTGCCAGTCACAGTTGTACTGTGAGCACTCAACTACCAATGTAAAAGGGAGATGAAGGAGGGGCCTGTCCTTACCATCAGTGCCGGACCGGCCGTCAATCTCCCAATTACCATCCGGGCATCAAAAGGGTGCCATATTTGCTGGCAAGGTTACCAAAACCGCCACCAGCCAGTCAGTGATCCACTGACGGGCGCCCCACCGCAGCCAGCGCCTGTTCCACCCCCCTCTGAAGTCCCAGGTTAAATATGTCCATGCCAATGTCATTGAGATGAACACCATCCCTCCTCAATAAGTCATTGTTGTTTCCCTCCAAATCTTTGTGATGGACAACGACCCCCCCGATCCTCCGAACAAATTTGGACACCTGGGCGTTGACCTTCCTCCGAAAATTTTCTAAACAGGGTCCCGGAACTTCTCTAGCCCAAATAGAACGAGGGACAATCTCTGACCATACGAAAGTCACACTGGTAAACATTGCAAGGCATTGAGCAATATCACCTTTTATGGCAGCAATTAAATCCACGGACCGGGTGTAACCTACGTCATTCCCGCCGGCGTGAACCACAAGGACGATGTGCCCGGACACGCGGGTACGGAGGTGCCAACATTCCCACAGTACCTGATGCCAACGCAGCCCGCGCAGGCCCAGCCAGCGAATCCTGGCCACGTTTGAAGAGAGTCCCAAATTTCGCCCATAGTTCCGGATCTCTGCGCGACGAGCCACCCAGAAGACAAAGGAATCGCCCAGTATCCATACTTGCGTCGGGGGAAAACCTGAAATTAACACAAAAGGTGAGGGCGAACATACAGCGAAAAACGAGACGACTCCCATCTACCCAGCCGCTGAAGTTCCGTATCGGAAAACCCTAAGCCCGAAGCGGCGGTGGCAGCGCCTATGCGAAATGAGTGAGTCGAAAAATCGCCCGCTGGTAAGCCTAGAGCCTCGAGGCAGAAACGAAAAACTTTTAAAAATTGGAAGCGACTCAAAGAGGAGGAGTCAGCGTGCACGAAAAAAGTGGGAAATGGGGGGCGCGCGGAAAGAAAAGGAAAGGCCAGAGACACAGGACAGAATGGGCCGCCACAGTGGTGCAGCACCACTCGGCGGCCCCTGCCAAGGCTGTCAGTCTTCGAGGAGCGCAATAAAATGGTGACACTGCGCTCCGACAGGGCAACATCCTCCGATCGAATACCCCCAGTAGATTTTGCAACTAATTCCCCGATGCGAAAAGCCCCAAAAAACGCCCATGAGAAAGCTACTCGGAACAGCAAAATCTCAAACTCAGATGAGCACACCTCCGGCAACATGGCCAAAACATCCGATAAAATCTGTAAAGAAATGGGGCGCCTGGAATCAGGCAAATGAGTGATGCGTTTCCAGCCCCTCAATATCCGACGCACTGGAAAGGCTTTTGTGACGTCCTCCCACCCCAGAAGCTGAAACCAAAAGGATAAGGCGGACATAGCCGAAGAGACAGTGGAACCCGACACTCCCTTATCCTGTAACTGGACCAGGTAAGCAAATAGGATTAAACGTCAGTCATCAGGGGATGAAATAGAGAACTCACCGCCCGACGCTTGTGACCACTCGTGCCAGACCCGACAATACGACGCCCACGTCCGCGGAGAAAGCGACGAACGAAGCAGCTCTAACAATCCCCGGAAACGAGGTTCCATAAGTGGGCCGGACAGGGGAGGCCCTCCAGCGAAGCAGACGGAGCCAGGGAACGAAAACGGGGGTACTGTTGGCGGGAAAGAGCATCGGCAATGTCATTAGAAACTCCCGGAACGTGTTTTGCCCTAACATAAATGTTAAATTGCAAACATTTTAAAACCAAAAAACGCAACAGTGACACAACCGGGGGGGAACTGGCCGATTGCTTGTTCACTACCTGCACTACGCTCATATTGTCTGACCAAAAGATCACCTGACGATTGCGCAACTGCTCACCCCAAAGTTCCACCGCTACAATGATCAGGAAAAGCTCCAAAAGGGTGAGATTGTGCAATAAGTCCATGCGGGCCCATGAGGCCGGCCAACATTCCGCAGACCACTCCCCCCGAAAGAAGGCACCGAAACCACAGGAGCCTGCCGCATCAGTGTACAACTCCAGCTGTGAGTTCGGTACCTCCTCCCGCAACCAACAAGACTGTCCGTTGTAGGATTGCAAAAAGGTTAGCCAAATATCCAAATCCGCCCGCATGGGCTTGGTGATCCGAACGTGGTGGTGCGGGGCCGTAACGCCCTTCGTGGCCCAAGACAAGCGCCTGCAGAAAGCCCTCCCCATGCGTATGACCCTGCACGCGAATACTAGGTGTCCCAGCAGAGATTGCAGCTGTTTCAGTTGAAGCTTTTTAGACCCTTTCGCCAAACGCACCAGGGATAGAAGCCTGGTCAGCTTCTCCCTCGGCAGGCGAAAGACCATGGCCACTGTGTCAATCTCGATACCCAAAAAGGATAGTACCGTTACTGGACCCTCGGTCTTGTCAACGGACAGTGGGACGGCGAAACGCCGACAAACATCTTGAAAAACAGAGAGTAAGCATTGACACTGCCCACTGTCCGAGGGACCCACAAAAAGGAAATCATCCAAGTAGTGCAGCATGGACTGAGATCCGGCCTCCCGGGCGACTACCCACTCAAGGAAGCTACTAAATAACTCGAAGAAGTAACACGAAATGGCGCAACCCATAGGCAGGCACATATCGAAGAAATAGCTTCCCTGAAAGTAGCAACCCAGGAGGTGGAAACAATCCGGGTGGACCGGGAGAAGGCGAAAAGCGGATTCAATGTCCGCTTTAGCCAAAAGAGCAGAACGCCCTGCTGCCCTGACGAGGTGAAGAGCCTTATCAAATGAGGCGTAATGCACCCGCGATTCCTCGCGATCAATTCCGTCGTTGACAGAGGAGCCGGAAGGGTAGGATAAGTGATGAATTAAACGAAATTTACCACTCGCCTTTTTGGGGACCACGCCTAGAGGGGACACCCGCAGGTTGTGAAATGGGGGAAGATCAAAGGGGCCCGCCATGCGCCCCAGTTCCAGCTCTTTCTGGATTTTTTGGGCCACTACGGATTCAAATTCCACTGCCGATTTTAAATTAGCCGACATGGTAGGAGCGTTAGACGGGGAAAACGGTATCCAAAAACCTCGATCCAGGCCATCCTTTAGAATCAGGGCCTCCCTACGAAGGGGGTAACGGTCTAGCCAGGGCAACATCTCTAGGACGTTCACCGGCGTCCTCCGGCTTAGGAAGGTCGGTCTTGGCTCCCGCTCTGGAAAGTGTCTGTTTTCCCTTCCTGAAGCACCGGCTGGAGGGGTGAGCGCCCCCACAGCTAGAGCACTCATTCCTGAAACGACAGGCAGAGTACCACTTACAGTGGCTTTCGTTGAAAAGCCAACAGACACCCTTCTTGGAGGCGGCCGACGCTCCGGATTGAGGAGCGCCGACCGCGGACTGAAAGGACGCCGGCCTATGAGGGCACATTAGCAATAACCATAGGCTACCATCCTGACAGTCGAAACGAAGCTCCTTGCGCGCCGCCATCTTCTGTCTAAACTGGGTATCATACTGGAACCAGCATTGACCCCCATAAACCTTGTACACTCCCCAGATAAGGTCCAGGTAGCAGAACAAGGAGGTCGCCAACTCTGGGTAACGCTCACAGAGCACACCCGCGTAGGCGCAAAAACCCTGCAGCCAGTTCCCAAATGTTCTAGGAAGCTGCTTGACTTTATCGCCCTGTGTAGCGACGTCCACCCGACGGGATTTGTCGACCGTTTCCCTGTCCGACGGAACTAGAGCGAGGAAATCAACGAAATCCCGACGCCATATTCTTTCCTTCGTCTCCTCCGGTATGTGGGCACCCGTGGGAGCTACCGCCCACAAGGCCCCTCCGGAAGGAGGGAAAAGATTTGACGCCGCGCTCGAAACGCCCATACTAGAGAGAACCGACCTGACCACCGACACTATACGGTCTTCAGGGCCCGATACGGAATCATCAACAGACCTCCCCCAAATCAGTTCACAATCATACTCACTGATCCTTGGAGGCATCACCGATGGACGATCAACGGGCGAGGCGGTGTCCCATACGACTCCGGGAGACTGCAGGCTGGAACGGCCAGCACCGTGAGGAGCAACGGGGCCGTGTATGTTCGGGCCGTCCCGGCCGACTGATAGATCCAAAGGCGGGGGTCCCTCCCCAGACACTGAAGGGGCCCCTTGGCCGAGGGCAGGGACTGTGCAGGTGCAGGAGTGTCTCGGGATTCTGTCCGGCTGATCCGGGGCGGAAGCTGCCGCCAGCCCGGATCCGGAATCTCCCGCCCGGCCGGGCGCAGGGAGACTGGCGTTACCCGCCATGTTGACCGCGTAGGAGGGGTTAAACCCCGGGGACTGGAGGGGGGGAATCCGCGAGCCCTCCGCCCGACTGGGCGCTGGGGGGCGTCCGAGAGCACGGGGGGGAATGGCATCCGTGGGGGCCGAAAAACCCGCACCCGCCCTGCCAGGCGCAGAGGGGGCACATCGCATCCGGGATGGTAAATGACATGGCGCGGCCTGGGTCTGGGACCTGTCCGCCACCCGTCCGGGCGCAATGGGAGTCCCGTCCTGCGAAAAACCCGCTCCCGATGGCCCAGAAGCTGCCGAGGGCCCCGCCCATGAAGGCGCCGGGGGACCGTGCGACCTGGCCACTCTTGGACGATTCGCGTCCCGGGATGAATTACCCCCCACCCAGCCGGGTGCTGAAAGGGCCACATTATGAAGGGCGCCCTGGCCATAGGAATCCTGGGCCAGCTGCGACCCCACCCTGGAGGGCGCAGGATGAGGCAGCTCGCACCCATATGTTCCCCCATGCATGCCCCCACAATCACCCCCCGCCCAGCTGGGCGCAGAGGGGTGCTGGGGACATGCATTGCCTGTGCTGTGCACGGCCAGATCGAATCCTCCCGCCTGGCTAGGCGCAGGGAGCGAGCTGGCCGCTAGGGGGCGCCGGTATCGAACCGAGGCGCCGTCGACGCTGCCCGAGGGAACGAAAGCCGCCGCTGGAGCGGGCGAACAGCTCCGGCACCCTCCAGCCGCCCTGCGAGAGGACAGCCTGGCCGAGGAGCGGAGCGGCCGCACACCCGCCGCCCCCCCGCTGCTAGCAGGGGCGGAAGCAGGTACAGACCAACGCGAGGCCGTGGGCTGGAGTGCTCTAGCTCCATCCAGGCCTCGCACCATACCCAGGGAAGGGGAGGGGGGCGAGGGGGGAGCTGCGGAGCGGGGGCTACGGGAACGGGGACACCGAGGGGGGGGCCGCAAGCTATTCCTGATGGCCGGGGAAGGCGAGCGACGAGGGGGGGCACGCCGAGAGCGGGCGGCCGACCCCCGCTTCCTGGCTGCTGGAGCCCTGGGAGCCCGAACCGGAGAGGGATGGATGGGGGGAGGAGGGGGGGGAGCAGTGAGAGGCCGCAGAGGGGCTGGGGCTGAAGCGAGAAGGTGGACGGGCACGTCTGCGGGCCCTGCGTCCATCCGACTCGGGAGGAGGAACAGGGGAAGGGGCAGTGGAAGGGGCAGGAGAGGGCACCCCAGGGGATAAGAGGGCAAAGAGCCAGTCAGCCTGACCCTTGAGGGCCAGCTCACGGACCTTAGCCAGGAGGTGATCCGTGTCCATAGCTGGAGCCGCAGGGTCAGGTCCGAGCTCTTCCATGCTTCCGTCCGAAAAGGACCATAATCCCCTGGGGTGCCAAACTCCTGAGCTCAGGCCCAACCCTTTTCCCCCTTGTACCAATCCTGAGTTATAACAACTTAATGCAACTCCTCCCTGGCCATGCCCCCATCAGTCAGGGCTCTCTTTCCCGATGGGCTCAAGAGGCTCTCACCTGTCAGGGAAGAAACCAGAGAAGAACTGGCAGATATGTCAGTATCCATTATGGCTGTGCGAATCCGCGCATGCGCATTAGCAAGCGGTGCGTGATGGCAAACGTACGTTAGCAACGGCTAACGTGCGTACACAAAACGTGCTACAGTAATTACCAGTGTTTTCCTGGCCTATGTAAGGACTCCAATTGCTCTCACAAATCGCTGGATTATTGCCAGCTCTGTATCCTGTGTTCCTGTGTTTATTTCTCCTGTTTGATTGCCTGTTACCGACCCAGGTTACCTTGACCCGCTCTGGTTTCTCTCCTGGGTCTGGACCCGGCTTGTTTCACGGACCTGCTCTTGCCTGTTCCAGATTGACTTCCTGTGTTTGACCCAGGCTTGATCACAACTACTCCTTCTGCCTCTGCTTCTGACTGCCTTCCTGTGTTTGACCCCCTGGCCTGGCTTCTGATGATGTCTCTGCTTTTCCACCTGTTAAGATCCACCAGTACCTCCAGGGAATCATTGGCTGTGACCACCTTCTCTGCTCCTGGGTGTCCGCTTCTGGAACCATCAGACAGCTTCAACGGCAGGCAACCCGTGCATCTCTGGCCATAGCACCCTCTGTCTCCAACTCCAGGGGTACTCTGCACTCAGCCACAAGGGGAACCCTCTCGTCACCTCAGCCTCCAGCCAGGTACGTGACATCACCACAGCATCCCAGGGACTGGTGAGAGGGCTAATTTTCCATTGCTAACATTGCTAGCAGGGACTGAGCTACTGGGAAAAGGACACTAAGTGTACCCAATTCATACTGCACTCTATACCAAGCCTAGACTGCACCTATACCAACCCTATACCGCATTATATTGAACTGTTACTGCATCTAAATCATATCTTACTTTCACCTGTGCCAAGACTATATTGTACCTAAACTGTACCTATACTGCATGCAGGTTACCTGGGACGTCACTAAGTGCGAAGACGCTGTTAACGGACCACAACGGTAGCTGGCAGAACATCTCAAAGGATTACCCATCCCTCAATAATTATTCTGCTAGCCTCTTTTGTTCTCCTGCTCCCTCCGCTGCCATCCTCCTTTTCTATTGGACAGTGCTTATTAAGTAGGTCTAGGACCAGCATTGCTGTGTGTTCAGGCAGTATAGTTCCAGCACTCGGTAGATTAAACTTTACTTCTACTCACTGCTGCACTTGAGGTGGTCTTGCTACTGTTTATGCTGATCTGGATGCCAAGGGGGAGATTTACTAAAACTGGTGCACACAGAATCTGGTGAAGCTGTGCATGGTAGCCAATCAGCTTCTAACTTCAGCTTGTTTAGTGAAGTATTAACAATAAAACCTGGAAGCTGATTAGATACTATGCAGAGCTGCACCGGATTCTGTGCGCATCCGTTTTAGAAAATCTCCCCCAAAATGCCATCTTATGCATAGTCCTTACTGTTAATCACTTTGTATGCTAAATTGTGTTATTACCATTGTTAATACATTTTATGTTTGCCTAGTCTAGCACCCTGATAGTAGACAGGGTTGCTAACAAATTTAACTTGATAGGTGGTAACTAGCCTGGCTGATTGATAGGGGATTTACCGGCTTTTTTCCTAACTCTGGATTTGATGCACCTCTCTCTTCTGTCACTATTGCCTCGTTTCCACCGAGCGGATCGGTTCGGCTCGGTTCGGTACGGTACGCTATTTTGGGTGTTTCCATTATGAAAGCGTGCCATACGAACGAACCGTACCGCTCCATTCAGGGTCCTGCTTCAGATGTGGGGCCATAGAAAACGGAACAGTTCGCTTAGGGCGGAGTTACCGGCGTCATACTATCTTTTCCATTGATTGGCTGACACAAAACCCTCTGCTGTGCTCTGATGATGTCAGAGGAAAGCGCCGAGCAAACACATGCATAAAAGGAGAATTAAAGGAAAAGGATGCCTGCTAACAAAAGCCGTGTTTGGTCATCACAGGAACTATCTACTTTCCTTAGCATAATTGGTGATAGTGTTATTCAGAGTGAGCTTGATGGATCAGTGAGGAATGAAAAGGTGTACAAAGATATTTCTCAGCGGATGGCAGCCGAGGGATTTGAACGCACGTCGGGTCAGTGTAGGGCAAAGCTTATGAAGCTTAAAGGCCAATATAAAAAACTTAAGGAAGACAACAGTCGTAGTGGAAACAGTCGGAGAACTTGGAAGTGGTACGACGCCATGGACGCCATTTACGGTCATAGGCCAGCAAACCAAGGCAGGGAGGGACGTCTGGACTCTGCAACTTCAATGCTCGAATCCATGATAGACCCCTTTGGTGAGTTTTTTTTTATTATACATTGGATTTTGCTCTGCTAACCATTTAAAAAACATATATAACCATATGTGCATTTTCAGAAACAAGTGATGGAGTCTCCAATGATGCATCAAACGTTTCCGACGATGGACCTTCAACCTCTTTCAGCAGCACCAGTACTATTTCCTCAAGCCAACCACAGAGTAGCCAACCACAGAGTAGCCAACCAGAGAGTACGCCCAATGCACCCTGGCACACTGGTAAGACATGATGATAGTTGTAAATTTTATTAAAATGAATCAGAATTGTGGCAGATGTGCAGGGGGTACAGTGGTGGAACAGATGAGAAGGGGCATCAGCAGTGTGGCAGATGTGCAGGGGGTACAGTGGTGGAACAGATGAGAAGGGGCTTCAGCAGTGGACAGAAGAGCAGTAGGGCAGATGTGAAAGGAGGTGTATTGCTGCCGGGGCAGATGAGCAGGGTGAATAGAGTTGGGGCAGAATATCAGGGGTAACAGAGGTGGGACAGAAAATCAGGGGTAACAGAGGTGGGACAGGAGAGCAGGGGGTACAGTCTGGTGGGGTATATGAGAAAGGGGGTTACAGTGGTGACACTCATGCTTCCAAAAACTATTCTGGTCTTTTGTATATTACAGGTGAAAGGAGACGGTTGCAGATGGATTTGCGCACAGTCATGGAGGATATGCGGGCATCAGAGGAAAGGCAGCTGGAAAGGATTGAGAACCTTTCTGAGAGGCGATTTCAGGCACTGCGTCAGGATGCACAGGAAGCTATGCGCCAGGAGGCAGAAATCGCCCGGCAGCAGATGGAACAGTTGGCTACCTTCAACCAGGCCTTCCTTGGTGTCCTGGGTCAGCTTATTCAAGTGCTTGGAGCCAGTCGTGATCCCAGGTTACCACCCAGACAGTAGGGCCTTTCATGCAGCACAGAATTGTACACTTGTACATGTTTCATTAAAAAAAAACATTTGAGTTAAGTTTTTATAGCAAAAAGCTTATTTTTAAATATATTTTTCACACTTTGACTTTCTAGAATATATAGAATTTTTTTTTGTGAAATAAAAATCATGAGAGAATTTTTTGAGTATGTCTGATTTAATGTAACACTTTATTAACAATACAGTAATACTTTATTAAAACTTGTAAAAATGAATGTTAGGAAATTAAACGTTGAGGTGCCGCATCAGAGCCTGACGTATTTCACCGCACTCTTCTTCCATATCCTGTGCTGCTATCACTACTTGCTCGTCTGAATATGTATTCCAATCCTGGTGGAAGTCTTCTCCATGACTTTCACAAAGATTGTGAAGAGCACAGCAAGTAAGCACCATGGATTTGGCAAGTTTAACCACTTCCCGCCCACCCTATGGCGGATTGACGTCCGGGAAGTGGTTCTGTTATCCTGACTGGGCGTCATATGACGTCCAGCAGGATAACATGCCGCAGCGCGCCCCCGGGGGCGCGCATCGCGGCGATCGGTGGAGCGGTGTGTCAGTCTGACACACCGCTCCACCAATCTTGGTAAAGAGCCTCCAGCGGAGGCTCTTTACCACGTGATCAGCCGTGTCCAATCACGGCTGATCACGCTGTCAATAGGAAGAGCCGTTGTTCGGCTCTTCCTCACTCGAGTCTGACAGACGCGAGTAGAGGAGAGCCGATCGGCGGCTCTCCTGGCAGGGGGGGTCTGCGCTGATTGTTTATCAGCGCAGCCCCCCCTCAGATCACCACACTAGACCACCAGGGATCGCCACTAAGACCACCAGGGAAGGGGCAACATGTGGATGGCCAGGTATGTACCCCATGGCCATCCACATGTGCCCAGTGTGCCAAATCTGTGCCAATCAGTGCCCACAAATGGGCCGCATAAAGGTGTACTTCTCCTCTCGGCTACATATCCAAGCTAGAAGTTTTCTTTTATTTTCTGCTGTGTTTCTCATTGCCGCTCGCAACCTTCTCTCATACAGTGCAGCATGTTTTTTAAATATGAAGACCCAAAAGGCAAATAGAGAAAAGATGAGCTGCTGGATGATCTCCATTGCTGTTGATTCTCAGGTTTCCTGTCGCACAAATATGACATCACACTAGCATTTTTTCTAAACCCTGTATGGCCCCCTTGTGGTCCCACTTGCAGTGGAAACGCTCACCATAATAGACCGGACCATTCGAGACCATTCAAACTGTACCGAACCGAACCGATCCGCTCAGTGGAAACGAGGCATAAGTATTGTTGCCTGTGGCAGTAGAATGATAAGGGCATAGGGAATCCAGACTAGGAGTGAATAGGTTGACTAAGGCAGGGGTCTCTTTGGTCCCTTGGCCTGCTGGAAGCGCCTATTTATTCAGGAGGAGTCAGGTGATTCAGGGTTCTGTTCCCCCTGGACGGTTGTCTGGGTGGACGTGTGTCACAAGGCTCTGGGTTGCTAGGCCAAAAGTCTGAGGCCTATCCAGGTTTGAGAGAGGCAGCGTGGGGTTGGGGATTCAGGCTGGAAGCCCAACCAAGTTGCAGAGGTTCCGCCAGAGGGGGGAACTGGATCATGGGGGGAGAAGAAGTTGCCACAAGGGATGACCACTACTGTCGCCAGGGGCAAGTGATGATCAAGGCCAGAGGTAAAGGGAGGGATAATCTCCAGCAAGGGACAACAGCTCCTGTTAACAGAGGCCAGTGTATCGAAGTCTGAAGGAGTACCAGAGCAACCTCTTCACCACCCGGGGACGGTGAAGAAGTGGGAAAGCTTCAGCAGAGTGTCAAACCAGGGACCCAGTGGGTTAACGTGGGTGAAGCTTGGGGAGTTTACAGCGGGTTAGCTGTGGAAGAGCTCAGGGGATCCAGTGATGACTGAGATCCTGAAGTCTAGTGAGAGACCAGGAGCTCAGTGAGTGAAGATCTACAGTGAGATACTGTGAGATGTGAGAGGAGATCTACAATGGGTTACTGTGAGTTACATGTATGGATCTCTATTGACTGTTCAAAGTTCAGTTGCCATTGGAGACAGCAGTTCTACATATACAGTTGCTGCATCCAGCTTAAAGGCCCTCTAACAGTATTGCTGTCTGCCAATTATTTTGTCTCGGAGTATGCCAATTACTATTTCATCTGCCTAAGGGTGTCCTGGCCCTAACCCTCTCTCCCCCAGTTCTGTTTAAGAGACAATAAATCTCTTTTCTTGCATTTCAAAAAGTGACTGGCGCCCATGTTTCCAACTTGCAATACACCCACCATGCCTAATTTTCAGGGCTGGGCTCAGCCCTTCCTTCTCAGAGCTGGCCGCACAGCTGTCGGCTAACTGCCAGCTCCTATCTCTCCACAGTTACTCAGCTGTTGATGATATCCTGCTCGTCAGTCCTGCCTACTTAAGCCGCTCAGCCCAGGGGATCTCTGCCTTCGCCTTGGTCAACATCACAAGAGACTATCTCCTGCGTTCCTGTTTAAAGACTTGCTTTCCTGACATCCCTTCTGGCTCTAGATCCTGCTGTTCCACTACTTTGATCCCTGATTTCTGGCTTGGCTGACTATCCGTTCCGTTTACTGAACTGTGGCTATGTTTTGACTACGTTTGTTCTTTTTACTTTTAATGTTAAACAAGTGTAATTTAACTGTACTTCTGTCTCGGTCTGGTTTCACGGTTTCTGACAATAACAACCCACACTACAAGGAAGGTAGTCAGCTCTGCCTGACTCTGGAGGTCACCATTAGGCCTTTGGAGGTCAGAGATGCCGCTACACTAGTTACAAACCATATTGGATGACAATATATTAGGTTTGCCAATACTACCTGGTTTGGTGCCTGTTTTCTTTGACATAGCACTAGGGATGAGCCGAACACCCCCTGTTCGGTTTGCACCAGAACATGCGAACAGGCAAAAAATTTGTTTGAACACGCGAACACCGTTAAAGTCTATGGGACTCGAACATGAATAATTAAAAGTGCTAATTTTAAAGGCTTATATGCAAGTTATTGTCATAAAAAGTGTTTGGGGACCCGGGTCCTGCCCCAGGGGACATGGATCAATGCAAAAAGAAGTTTTAAAAACGGCCGTTTTTTCGGGAGCAGTGATCTTAATAATGCTTAAAGTGAAACAATAAAAGTGTAATATTCCTTTAAATTTCGAACCTGGGGGGTGTCTATAGTATGCCTATAAAGGGGCGCGTGTTTCCCGTGTTTAGAACAGTCTGACAGCAAAATGACATTTCAAAGGAAAAAAAGATATTTAAAACTACTCGCGGCTATATGAATTGTCGGTCCAACAATACACATAAAAGTTAATTGATAAAAACGGCATGGGATTTCCCCACAGGGGAACCCCGAACCAAAATTTTTAAAAAAATGGCGTGGGGGGTCCCCCTAAATTCCATACCAGGCCCTTCAGGTCTGGTATGGATTTTAAGGGGAACCCCGCGCCAAAATTAAAAAAAAATGGCATGGGGTCCCCCCAAAAATACATACCAGACCCTTATCCGAGCACGCAACCTGGCAGGCCGCAGGAAAAGAGGGGGGGACGAGAGAGGGCCCCCCCTGAACTGTACCAGGCCACATGCCCTCAACATTGGGAGGGTACTTTGGGGTAGCCCCCCCAAAGCACCTTGCCCCCATGTTGATGGGGACAAGGGCCTCATCCCCACAACCCTTGCCCGGTGGTTGTGGGGGTCTGCGGGCGGGGGGCTTATTGGAATCTGGAAGCCCCCTTTAACAAGGAGACCCCCAGATCCCGCCCCCCCCCCCGTGTGAAATGGTAAGGGCCTACCATTTCACAAAAAAACTGTCAAAAAGGTAAAAATGACAAGAGAGTTTTTGACAATTCCTTTTTTCAAAGTCTTCTTTTTTCCATCTTTTTTCTTCTTTCTTCTTCTATCTTCTTCTTTTTTCCATCTTCTTTCTTCTATCTTCTTTCTTCTATCTTCCTTCGGTTTCTTCCTCCATCTTCTTCTTCTGGTTCTTCTGGTTCTTCCTCCGGTGTTCTCGTCCGGCATCTTCCTCCGCAGTGTCTTCTTCCCTTCTTCTTTTCGGGCCGCTCCGCATCCATGATGGGAAGCACCCGCTGTGTGACGCTTCTCGTCTTCTGATGGTTCTTAAATAACGGAGGGTGGTTCCACCCGGTGACCCCACCCCATCTGATGCACGGGGACTTGACGGGGACTTCCCTGTGGCATTCCCCATGACGTCAGAGGGGGCGGGGTCACCCGTTATGTTTCTTCCCCGAAGAAGGGAAGAAGACGCCGTGGAGGAAGATGCCGGACGAGAACACCGGAGGAAGAACCAGAAGAAGAAGAAGATGGAGGAGGAAACCGAAGGAAGATAGAAGAAAGAAGAAAGCAGATGGAAAAAAGAAGACTTTAAATAAAGGAATAAAGGAACTGTCAAAAACTGTCTCTTGTCATTTTTAACATTTTTGACAGTTTTTTGTGAAATGGTAGGGGTACTTTTGTACCCCCTTACCATTTCACACGGGGGGGGCGGGATCTGGTGGTCCCCTTGTTAAAGGGGGCTTCCAGATTCCGATAAGCCCCCCGTCCCCAGACCCCCACAACCACTGGGCAAGGGTTGTGGGGATGAGGCCCTTGTCCCCATCAACATGGGGACAAGGTGCTTTGGGGGGCTACCCCAAAGCACCCTCCCAATGTTGAGGGCATGTGGCCTGGTACGGTTCAGGAGGGGGGCGCTCTCTCATCCTCCATCTTTTCCTGCAGCCTGCCAGGTTGCGTGCTCGGATAAGGGTCTGGTATGGATTTTTGGGGAGACCCCATGCCATTTTTTTTAAATTTTGGCACGGGGTTCCCCTTAATATCCATACAAGACCTGAAGGGTCTGGTATAGATTTTGAGGGGGGACCCCCACACCATTTCTTTTTTTAATTTTGGCCAGGGTTCCCCTTAATACCCATACCAGACCTGAAGGGCCTGGCATGGAATTTAGGGGGACCCACCACGCCATTTTTTTTTACATTTTGGTTCGGGGTTCCCCTGTGGGAAATTCCCATGCCGTTTTTATCAATGAACTTGTATGTGTATTGTCGGACCGACAATTCATTAATAGCCGCGAGTAGTTTTAAATGACTTTTTTTCCTTTGAAATGTCATTTTGCTGTCAGACTGTTCTAAACACGGGACACATGCGCCCCTTTACAGGCATACTATAGACACCCCCAGAGTACGAAATTTAAAGGAATATTACACTTTTATTGTTTCACGTTAAGCATTATTAAAATCACTGCTCCCGAAAAAACTGCCTTTTTTAAAACTTTTTTTTGCATTGATCCATGTCCCCTGGGGCAGGACCCAGGTCCCCAAACACTTTTTATGACAATAACTTGCATATAAGCCTTTAAAATTAGCACTTTTGATTTCTCCCATAGACTTTAACAGGGTGTTCCGCGGCTTTCGAATTTGCCGCGAACACCCCAAATTGTTCGCTATTCGGGGAACGGGCGAACAGCCGATGTTTGAGTCGAACTCGAAGCTCATCCCTACATAGCACTACTATTTGGGCACTATGTATAACTTCCAGAGATATTCCTGTGATATTCTATGTTTGCATACTCAGCCTGTTGTGTCAGAGGGGCTGAGGTTCTTGAGAAGGTCAAGACAAATAACAGAGGACCCATCCTATCCAGTGGCTTCTACGTGGGTAGCGCTACACATGTATTGCATTCCTTCACCCTGATGAAGGGAGACCAGTGAGCCTCTGAAACACTTGGGATCATTTTTATGATGTCTGTTGATACTTTTAGACCTACAAAACCTATTTTGAACCTATCTTATGCTTTCACTTTTTCATTTTGCTTAACGGGACGGCACTGGGAAAGGTGCTCTCATTGGTTGAGTTATGCTGGTGACACCAGTACAGCCACTGGTAAAACATCAGCATTAGGGATGAGCCGAACACCCCCCCGGTTCGGTTCGCACCAGAACCCGCGAACGGACCGCAAGTTCGCACGAACGTTAGAACCCCATTGACGTCTATGGGACTCGAACGTTCGAAATCAAAAGTGCTCATTTTAAAGGCTAATTTGCATGGTATTGTCCTAAAAAGGGTGTGGGGACCCGGGTCCTACCCCAGGGGACATGTATCAATGCAAAAAAAACTTTTAAAAACGGCCGTTTTTTCGGGAGCAGTGATTTTAATGATGCTTAAAGTAAAAAAAAAAAGTGAAATATTCCTTTAAATATCGTACCTGGGGGGTGTCTATAGTATGCCTGTAAAGTGACGCGTGTTTCCCATGTTTAGAACAGTCCCTGCACCAAATGTCATTTTTAAAGGAAAAAATCTCATTTAAAACTGCTTGCGGGTTTAATGTCATGTCGGGTCCTGGCAATATGGATGAAAATCAGTGAGACAAACGGCATGGGTACCCCCCAGTCCATTACCAGGCCCTTTGGGTCTTGTATGGATATTAAGGGGAACCCCGCACCCAAATTAAAATAAGGAAAGGTCCCTATATACTCTGAACAGCAGTATACAGGCGGTGCAAACAAGACAGGGACTGTAGGTTTGTTGTTAAGTAGAATCTGTTTGTAATTTTGAACATTTTTAACGTGTTTAGCTCCAGCCAAAAAATCTTTTCTAAGCTTTTTGGAAAACATAGGGAAGGGTTATCACCCCTGTGACATTTGTTTTGCGTCTTTCCTCCTCTTCAGAAGATTTCACCTCACTTTTTTGTCCCAATGAAAAATGTTTTTTGAAAATTTGGGTTTTTTTGTGGAACAAGGATTGGAAAGCATCAGTGGAAAGGAGAAATTGTTTTCCCATATTAACTCTTACATGAGAGAATTTCCCTTCCTAGGGGTAGATTTCATCTCACTTCCTGTTGTCTCCTTCCGTTTGCAAGTAGGAGTCGTTTGTAAGTTAGATGTTTGAAAGTAGGGTCCTGCCCTATATACTCAGCAGAAATTTGGGCCTTAGGTGTTGCTGTGGCCAAAACACTGTAAGCCCTCACAGGGCCCTGCTGTGAAATATTAGATCAAGAATTGTAATTACATGCCCCTGTTGAACAGGAGCTGAAAAATTAGGCCTTAGGCACTGGTGCTGGTGCCACAACACTGCAACCCCTCACAGACACTCTAGTTGGAACGCAGGAACGAGCCCTGCTGCAAAGTATTGCATCAAAAATTGTAATTACACGCCCCTGTTAGACAGGGGCAGAAAAATTGGGCCTTAGGCACTGGTGCTGGTGCCACAACACTGCAACCCCTCACAGACACTCTAGTTGGAACGCAGGAACGAGCCCTGCTGCAAAGTATTGCATCAAAAATTGTAATTACACGCCCCTGTTAGACAGGGGCAGAAAAATTGGGCCTTAGGCACTGGTGCTGGTGCCACAACACTGCAACCCCTCACAGACACTCTAGTTGGAACGCAGGAACGAACCCTGCTGCAAAGTATTGCATCAAAAATTGTAATTACACGCCCCTGTTAGACAGGGGCAGAAAAATTGGGCCTTAGGCACTGGTGCTGGTGCCACAACACTGCAACCCCTCACAGACACTCTAGTTGGAACGCAGGAACGAGCCCTGCTGCAAAGTATTGCATCAAAAATTGTAATTACACGCCCCTGTTAGACAGGGGCAGAAAAATTGGGCCTTAGGCACTGGTGCTGGTGCCACAACACTGCAACCCCTCACAGACACTCTAGTTGGAATGCAGGAACGAGCCCTGCTGCAAAGTATTACATCAAAAATTGTAATTACACGCCCCTGTTATACAGGGGCTGAAAAATTGTGCCTTAGGCACTGGTGGTGGCGCCCAGAACCAAAAATGTTCTTACAAGCTATCAGCGTGATGATTGAGGAGGAAGAGGATAATTACTCAGGGATAGTCACTCAGCATCAGCATAGGCAGTCTTTGAAGGGATCTGAAAAAAATTATTCAGTTACATCAGCATCAGGTGCTTGGTAGCTGGTGGTGATCCAAGACTGATTCATTTTTATGAAGGTCAGCCGATCGACCGAGTCAGTGGACAGACGCACCCTGTGATCGGTTACCACGCCTCCAGCAGCACTGAATGTGCGTTCCGAAAGAACGCTGGATGCAGGACAGGCCAGTAGCTCAATTGCATACTGTGCAAGCTCTGGCCAGTGATCCATCCTCAAGACCCAGTAACCCAGAGGATTTTCGGTGGGAAAGGTGTCCAAGTCTGATCTTGCCCCTAGGTATTCCTGCACCATGTAAAACAGACGCTGGCGATGGTTGCTGGAACCGATCATACCTTGGGGCTGCGGACCAAAAAATTGTCTGAACGCATCGGTCAGACGGCCACCTTCTCCACCGCTCCTTCTTTGACTGACCGAAGCCTCAGCAACACGTTGTCCAGAAACAGGAGTTTGTAACCTCCCAGTCTCTGGGAACGCGTTGCACAGACCTTTCTGCAAGGCCTCCCGAAGATGTTTCATCCTCTGCTCCCTCTGCGATGGCAAGATAAGGTCCGCAACCTTACCCTTGTAACGTGGATCAAGGAGGGTTGCCAGCCAGTATTGGTCCTTCTCCTTGATACCACGAATACGAGGATCCTTACGCAGGCTTTGCAGGATCAGGGAGGCCATGCAGCGTAGGTTTGCTGAGGCATTCGGTCCGGAGTCCTCTGGGTCACTAAGGACAACAACGTCCGCAGCCACCTCCTCCCAGCCACGTACAAGTCCATGTGTTCCTTGGGACTGATCCCTTAAAGACTGCTGATGCTGAGTGCCAGGCTCCACCTCCATACTGACACAATCTTCCTCCTCCTCCTCCTCCTCCTCCTCGTCCTCTTCCTGTGTGATCGGCGGGCACGCAGGAACACTGTCTGGATAAAGGGGGCCTTGAGAGCTAAGGAAGTCCTCCTCTTCCTGCCTCTGTTCTGCCTCAAGTGCCCTGTCCATTATTCCACGCAGCGTGTGCTCCAACAGGTGGACAAGGGGGACAGTGTCACTGATGCATGCACTGTCAGTGCTCACCATCCTCGTGGCCTCCTCGAATGGTGACAGGACAGTGCATGCATCCCTGATCATGGCCCACTGGCGTGGGGAAAAAAAACCAAGGTCCCCTGACCCTGTCCTGGTGCCATAGTCGCACAGGTACTCATTTATGGCCCTCTGCTGCGTGTGCAGCCGCTGCAGCATGGCCAATGTCGAGTTCCACCTGGTGGGCATGTCACAGATTAGGCGGTTCTTGGGCAGGTTAAACTCCTTTTGGAGGTCCGTCAGCCGAGCACTGGCATTATATGACCGGCGGAAATGCACACAGACTTTCCTGGCCTGCCTCAGGACATCCTGTAAGCCCGGGTACCTGCCCAAGAACCGCTGCACCACCAAGTTAAGGACGTGAGCCAAACAGGGCACATGGGTCAGTTGTCCCTGTCGGAGGGCAGAGAGGAGGTTGGTGCCATTGTCGCAAACCACCATTCCTGCCTTAAGTTGGCGTGGCGTCAACCACCTCTGAACCTGCCCCTGCAGAGCTGACAGAACCTCTGCCCCAGTGTGGCTCCTGTCTCCCAAGCACACCAGCTCAAGCACCGCATGGCATCTTTTGGCCTGCGTACTTGCGTAGCCCCTTGAACGCCTACGGAGCACCGCTGGTTCCGAGGAAGAGGCCATGGAGGAAGAAGAAGAGGAGGGGGTGGAGGAGAGAGGTGTGTCACAATCAGCATTTTGGAGGCGTGGTGGCGGAACAACCTCCAACACTACTGCACCTTGTCCTGCATCCTTCCCAGCTGCCAGCAGAGTCACCCAATGCGCCGTGAAACTTAAGTAACGTCCCTGTCCATGCCTGCTGGACCATGAGTCAGCGGTAATATGCACCTTACCGCTGACCGCCCTGTCCAGCGAGGCATGGACATTGCCTTCCACATGCCGGTAGAGAGCTGGAATCGCCTTCCGTGAGAAAAAGTGGCGTTTGGGTACCTGCCACTGAGGAACCGCACATTCCACAAACTCACGGAAGGGGGCAGAGTCTACCAACTGAAAAGGCAGCAGTTGAAGTGCTAGCAATTTTGCCAAGCTAGCATTCAACCGCTGGGCATGTGGATGGCTGGGAGCAAACTTCTTTCGGCGGTGCAGCAGCTGGGGCAGGGAAATTTGCCTGGTACAATCTGGCGTCGGTGTACCAAAAGCAGATTGCCCACAAGTACTTGGCTGTGACACACCTAATTCTACACCTTCATTCCTCTCACTGCAGGTCTCAGAGAGGACTGAAGGTCTAGTGGGGTTGGAAATCTCAGCTGATGAGGAGCAAGGAGAGATCCTCTTTGTTCTTTGGTGTGGGTCTTTTAGATATGCTTGCCAACGAACTGCATGGCAGGTCAACATATGTCTGGTCAAGCATGTGGTACCCAAGCAGGAGATGTTTTGGCCACGCGAGATACGCTTGAGACATATGTTGCAAATAGCAGCGGTGCGATCTGATGCACTCGTCTCAAAAAAGGCCCACACCAAAGAACTTTTTGAATAACGCGCAGAGACTGCAGCGCCCTGCACATGTGGAGCTTTGGGGTGTGATGCAGTCAATGTGCTGCCCTTAGGCTGGCCCCTGGAGGGCATCCTGCCTCGTTGGTGATGTGCCGCCTCCTCCTCCTCCACCTCTCTCCTATCAGGCACCCACGTTGAGTCAGTGACCTCATCATCCCCTCCCTCCTCATCACTGGAGCAAACCTGGCAGTATGCTGCAGCAGGGGGAGCATGACTGCCAGATTGCTGTCCTTCTTGGGCACCCCCTCTGTCCGTGCTCATGTTACTGCCTTCATCGAGCTCAGTATCATCATCAGAGCCTTCCAAACGCTGGGCATCCTCCTGGAGCATGTACCCAACACTGTGGTCAAACAGTTCGAGGGAATCCTCATGAGGACATGGTGGAGCTAGGGAAGGAGTCACTGATGACATTGAGCTGAGGGAAGAGGCCGCTGCTTTGCCAGTCAAAGCACCCTGGGCATGGGTGAGAGAGGATGAGGAGGATGAGGACGGCTTGGTCATCCACTCGACCAAGTTTTCTGCATGTTGCGGCTCAACACGGCCAGCTGCCGAAAAAAAGGCCAAGCGTGTCCCATGGCCACGTGCTGATGAGGATGCACCGTCTCCACGACCAGCACTAGACACAGAGCCTGCTTGCCCTCTCTTATTGGCTTGTGACTGTCTGCCTCTCCTTCTTGGCCTTCCAGACATACTAATGGCCTGTAGCTGCACTAAGCTGGGATAGAACACCTGTAATTTTCTTCAGGTAGCTTTATATACTGTAACCAGACAAGCCTGCCTGTCAGTAGGAAGATAACAGGAACGGATCTAGCTGAACACTGTGAGCAGGACGTACTGCACTAAATGTAAATAGCAGGAACGGATCTAGCTGAACACTGTGAGCAGGACGCACTGACTGCACTAAATGTAAATAGCAGGAACGGATCTAGCTGAACACTGTGAGCAGGACGCACTGCACTAAATGTAAATAGCAGGAACGGATCTAGCTGAACACTGTGAGCAGGACGCACTGCACTAAATGTAAATAGCAGGAACGGATCTAGCTGAACACTGTGAGCAGGACGCACTGCACTAAATGTAAATAGCAGGAACGGATCTAGCTGAACACTGTGAGCAGGACGCACTGCACTAAATGTAAATAGCAGGAACGGATCTAGCTGAACACTGTGAGCAGGACGCACTGCACTAAATGTAAATAGCAGGAACGGATCTAGCTGAACACTGTGAGCAGGACGCACTGCACTAAATGTAAATAGCAGGAACGGATCTAGCTGAACACTGTGAGCAGGACGCACTGACTGCACTAAATGTAAATAGCAGGAACGGATCTAGCTGAACACTGTGAGCAGGACGCACTGCACTAAATGTAAATAGCAGGAACGGATCTAGCTGAACACTGTGAGCAGGACGCACTGCACTAAATGTAAATAGCAGGAACGGATCTAGCTGAACACTGTGAGCAGGACGCACTGCACTAAATGTAAATAGCAGGAACGGATCTAGCTGAACACTGTGAGCAGGACGCACTGCACTAAATGTAAATAGCAGGAACGGATCTAGCTGAACACTGTGAGCAGGACGCACTGCACTAAATGTAAATAGCAGGAACAGATCTAGCTGAACACTGTGAGCAGGACGCACTGACTGCACTAAATGTAAATAGCAGGAACAGATCTAGCTGAACACTGTGAGCAGGACGCACTGCACTAAATGTAAATAGCAGGAACGGATCTAGCTGAACACTGTGAGCAGGACGCACTGCACTAAATGTAAATAGCAGGAACGGATCTAGCTGAACACTGTGAGCAGGACGCACTGACTGCACTAAATGTAAATAGCAGGAACGGATCTAGCTGAACACTGTGAGCAGGACGCACTGCACTAAATGTAAATAGCAGGAACGGATCTAGCTGAACACTGTGAGCAGGACGCACTGCACTAAATGTAAATAGCAGGAACGGATCTAGCTGAACACTGTGAGCAGGACGCACTGCACTAAATGTAAATAGCAGGAACGGATCTAGCTGAACACTGTGAGCAGGACGCACTGACTGCACTAAATGTAAATAGCAGGAACGGATCTAGCTGAACACTGTGACCAGGACGCACTGCACTAAATGTAAATAGCAGGAACGGATCTAGCTGAACACTGTGAGCAGGACGCACTGCACTAAATGTAAATAGCAGGAACAGATCTAGCTGAACACTGTGAGCAGGACGCACTGACTGCACTAAATGTAAATAGCAGGAACGGATCTAGCTGAACACTGTGAGCAGGACGCACTGCACTAAATGTAAATAGCAGGAACGGATCTAGCTGAACACTGTGAGCAGGACGCACTCACTGCACTAAATGTAAATAGCAGGAACGGATCTAGCTGAACACTGTGAGCAGGACGCACTGCACTAAATGTAAATAGCAGGAACAGATCTAGCTGAACACTGTGAGCAGGACGCACTGACTGCACTAAATGTAAATAGCAGGAACGGATCTAGCTGAACACTGTGAGCAGGACGCACTGACTGCACTAAATGTAAATAGCAGGAACGGATCTAGCTGAACACTGTGAGCAGGACGCACTGCACTAAATGTAAAGAGCAGGAACAGATCTAGCTGAACACTGTGAGCAGGACGCACTGCACTAAATGTAAATAGCAGGAACGGATCTAGCTGAACACTGTGAGCAGGACGCACTGCACTAAATGTAAAGAGCAGGAACAGATCTAGCCTAATCTAGCTCTCAAATCAAATGACACTGTCTGTCTCTCTCTCTATCAGCATACCGGAGCACACACTACACAGGGCCGCCGTGCAGGCGGCCTTATATAGTGTGGGGCGTGTACTAAATCCCCTGAGCCATAATTGGCCAAAGCCACCCTGGCTTTGGCCAATTACAGCTCTCTCTACTGACGGCGCTGTGATTGGCCAAGCATGCGGGTCATAGTGCATGCTTGGCCAATCATCAGCCAGCAATGCACTGCGATGCCGCAGTGAATTATGGGCCGTGACGCGCCACACGAATTTGGCACGAACGGCCCATAACGTTCGCAATTCGACGGACGGTCGAACAGCCGATGTTCGAGTCGAACATGGGTTCGACTCGAACACGAAGCTCATCCCTAATCAGCATGTACACAATATGTGGGGATACAGTTGTTGGATACTATGAATGCATTTAGAGCCGAATTGTATGTCCCCACACAGAGTTCACAACCTGCATTCATGGAGTCTCTCATGCAGCACCTGGAACAAGCAGATTTGGCCTAGTCTGTGGTTCACCTTGAATTTTATTTCCCCGGGATACGGACAGTTGTTGGGAACAACTGAGAAATATCCAGCAATGCAGCGTGTTCTTCTCCTCATCTGTCTGCAGGATATTTTTACCGATGTCATGTATTTGTTCCACAGTCACAGCCGAGTGAGATTATTGTTGGGAGGCTCAGCTGGAAGGGCGCTCCCTCTGCGTCCATTCACCACAACACCGCGTCTCTCTCCAGTGTCTGGAGAGACTTAGGAGACGAGTGGTCACCATAATAAAATGACATTGTCAGAATGAGGAAGACACCAGGAGAAAATCTTCAGTTTTTATTATCGAGGGAAAACGTACGTCTGATGGGCCTTTCGTGTTCAGAAAGGGAAAAAAAAAATACTACCACTGCTACCACCAAATAACAATGAAATGTCTACTACTACCTAGTATTATTATTATTATTAATAATGCTTCTTTACTGCTATAATTATTGTTGTTATTATTATTAGATGAAGGAAAGGTAAGGGAGGTTTTGGGACTTTAACTATACCCCTAGTGTCACTCATGTACAGTGCTTTGAAAAGTATTCATACCCTTTGAAATGTTTCACATTTTGTCATGTTACAACCAAAAAATGTAAACGTATTTTATTGGGATTTAATGTGATAGAACAACACAAAGTGGCACATAATTGTAAAGTGAAAGAAAAATGATAAATGGTTTCAATTTTCTTTATAAATAAATATGTGAAAAGTGTTGCGTGCATTTGTATTCAGCCCCCCTTTACTCTGATACCCCTAACTAAAATCTACTGGAACCAATTGCCTTCAGAAGTCACCTAATTAGTAAATAGAGTCCACCTGCGTGTAATTTATTCTCGGTGTAAATACAGCTGTTCTGTAAAGGCCTCAGAGGTTTTTTAGTGGACCGTAGTGAACAAACAGCATCATGAAGGCCAAGGAACACACCAGACAGGTCAGGGATAAAGTTGTGGAGAAGTATAAAGCAGGGTTAGGTTATAAAAAAATATCCCAAACTTTGAACATCTCACAGAGCTCTGTTCAATCCATCATCGGAAAATGGAAAGAGTATGGCACAACTGCAAACCTACCAAGACATGGCCGTCCACCTAAACTGACCGGCCGGGCAAGGAGAACATTCATCAGAGAAGCAGCCAAGAGGTCCATGGTAACTCTGGAGGAGCTGCAGAGATCCACAGCTCAGGGGGGAGAATCTGTCCACAGGACAACTATTAGTCGTGTTCTCCACAAATCTGCCCTTTATGGAAGAGTGACAAGAAGAAAGACATTGGTGAAAGAAAGTCATAAGAAGTCCTGTTTGTAGTTTGTGAGAAGCCATGTGGGGGACACAGCAAACATGTGGAAGAAGGTGATCTGGTCAGAGGAGACCAAAGTTAAACTTTTTGGCCTTAAAGCAAAACGCTATGTGTGGGGGAAAACTAACACTACACATCACCCTGAACACACCATTTTTTTCAGCAGGGACAGGGAAGCTGGTCAGAGTTGATGGGAAGATGGATGGAGCCAAATACAGGGCAATCTTAGAAGAAAACCTGTTAGGGTCTGCAAAAGACTTGAGACTGGGGCGGAGGTTCACCTTCCAGCAGGGCAACGACCCTAAACATACAGCCAGAGCTACAATGAAATGGTTTAGATCAAAGCATTATCATGTGTTAGAATGGCCCAGTCACAGTCCAGACCTAAATCCAATTGAGAATCTGTGGCAAGACTTGAAAATTGCTGTTCACAGACGCTCTCCATCCAATCTGACAGAACTTGAGATATTTTGCAGAGAAGAAGAATGGGCAAAAATGTCCCTCTCTAGATGTGCAAAGCTGGTATAGACATCCCCAAAAAGACTTGCAGCTGTAATTGCAGTGAAAGGTGGTTCTACAAAGTATTGACTCCGGGGGGCGCCATACAAATGCCCTTCCGACACTTTTTACATATTTATTTGTAACAAATTTTGAAAACCATTTATCATTTTCCTTCCACTTCACAATTATGTGCCACTTTGTGTTGGTCTATCACATAAAATCCCAATGAAATACATTTAAATTTTTGGTTGCAACATGACAAAATGTGGAAAATTTCAAGGGGTGTGAATACTTTTTCAAAGCACTGTATGATTAAACAGAACTTATAGGTTAACAAAAAAAAAACAATTTTATTAAATACAGTTTAAAACCATATAGAAACCATATAGAACATAGATACATCACAAAGACAAGCAATCTGTGTCCTCTCAATAAGGTCTACGCGTTTCGCGGATATACCACTTTGTCAGTGCCCGCAAACGTTTTTTTATGTTCAGAGAGCTTGCTTACAATCATAAAAACAAATCTACAGAGAAAAAAAGATAAAAAAGCCATAAACAAACAGAATAAGTTATCGCATTGACACTTTGCATAGGTACAAGGCCAATCACATTTTGCATGATATACATGGATATATCAGTATCAACCAGTGGCGTCTCAAGATTTTTTTTGGGGGGGGGGCAAAAAAAACCTGTCCCCCCTCACTTGCACCGCCGCCGCTACAGAGACCCCTCCAGTTGATGGTCATCTATGGTTAAATAGACAAAAGTGGGTATAGTACAAATAAGCAGCCATACTCACAAAATATAAGAGACTCCAAAAAACAAAATAAGGTTTGAAAGAGATTCAAATACATGTTATTACCCCTGGCAGGACAAACAGCATGTCTAATGCCGTGTACACACGGGCGGACTTTTCGACCGGACTGGTCCGACGGGACGAATCCGTCGGACAATCCGACCGTGTGTGGGCTCCACTGGACCTGCAGCGGACTTTTTCAGTCGAAAATCAGACGGACTTTAGATTTGGAACATGTTTCAAATCTTTGCGACGGACTCGAGTCCGGTCGAAAAATCCACTTGTCTGTATGCTAGTCCGACGGACGAAAACCGACGCTAGGGCAGCTATTGGCTACTGACTATCAACTTCCTTATTTTAGTCCGGTCGTACGTCATCACGTACGAATCCGTCGGACTTTGGTGTCATCGTGTGTAGGCAAGTTCCTTCATTCGAAAGTCCGTTGGAAGTCCGTCAAAAGTCCGTCGAAAGTCCGTCGGAAAGACCGTCGGACCTTTGATGCCGAAAAGTTCGCCCGTGTGTACACGGCATTACTCTTCACCTCAAACTGAGCCAAAAGCTGTCCATAACAGGTGATCTATATATACCCCCATCAAGGATCACCTCCAAGGGTGATCCTGTTATGTTGTAAGTAGGGTCCATAAATTAACCCCATGTGTGCCCACGCCACACTGGCGGGCCTCTCCTGCCCCTATTTGTATCCTCATATCATTGAAATGGTGTCCTTGTTGGAGGAGAAAGCACAAGAAAGCGCCACTCTAAGTGCAGTATAAGATACAATTTATTAGAACACCGGATGTATGGTACTCACAAAAATATGTGACAGGTAAGCATTTCACCAAAGTAAGCCATCCAGGGGGAATCCATGGGAGAGTCCAATGGGATGTCCAGCCATGAGTCCATCAGAGGCAAAGACGTGGGAACCGTGGAGCGGGTTGCGCCGGTGGATACTGGCGATTCCTGGTCCTCAGAAGCCCGGGATGCCGGTCAGTGACTCACTTCCGATCGGACGGGTTGGTCAGTATCAGGCGACGCGTTTGCGGAGCATGCGCTCCTTCTTGTTGGAGGACAGCCCTCCAAAGAGACAGGATGCATGGTTCTGTTGATATAAACACCCATGCCTCTTATGGGTGTAATAAGATGGCGCCCAGACTGGAAGTGGTGCAAACCCGGAAGTGCATCAAGAAATCAATTATACATAGCTGCCAGATGTACCAAGATGGCAGTTGTGTGCTAATGTACAAGGAAAGGGACACATCCCCATCTGAAGGTGTACTAAGGTGGCATCCAGCCCAGGATGCACATCCAACATAGGCCTCCATCCACCCCACCAACATTGGGACCACGCCAGGGCTATCATGCCCACCCGCATATAAAATACACACAAAAACCATCAGTGTAGCAAACATGCAGGGGGAGGACATGGGCAAGTCAAGAACTATTTGATATTCAGTACATTGGTAAGCTTTGAATTAAGAGTATCTCAAAAGGTCTGGAAAATCCCTGTATACAAGTACAGGTATGTGAAATATCACACTGGAGTCCCAGTAGGATCACAATAAGATGAATAAGTCCCCTGGTCTGCCCAAAACAGATCCATGTAATAGGACTCCTCCACACAGCATCTCCCCCTATCCTACCACAGCCTCAAAGTCTTTACCTTCTGAGCCTAGGTATCAGGTTCCTTCTATACATACACTATATTACCAAAAGTATTGGGACACCTGCCTTTACTGGTCCAAATCATTTGGTGGGGGGGGGGGGGGGGGATTATGGTTTTTCAGGGGTTGGGCTTGGCCCCTTAGTTCCAGTGAAGGGAACTCTTAAGGCGTCAGCATACCAAGACATTTTGGACAATTTCATACTACCAACTTTGTGGGAATAGTTTGGGGATGGCCCCTTCCTGTTCCAACATGACTGCCCACCAATGCACAAAGCAAGGTCCATAAAGACATGGATGAGCGAGTTTAGGGTGGAAGAACTTGACTGGCCTGCACAGAATCCTGACCCCAACCTGATAGATCACCTTTGGGACCTTTGGGATGAATTAGAGCGGAGACTGCGAGCCAGGTCTTCTTGTCCAACATCAGTGCCTGACCTCACCTTCTGGAAGAATGGTAAAACATTCCCATAGATGAGTAACAAAGTATCACCAGCGCTCAACTGAAGACCATGTGAAGAAATATATAAAGATGAAATTAAAATAATAAATTGAGTATCTGCTAAACCCAGTGCAGCTGAAGGATGACCATAACTGGTGGATATTGATAGCAGCTAAACAAAACAAAACAAACAAGGTCAGCGCTCGATGGGTAACATTAGACAAGCATATAACTAGCCAGTGATATGCTTGTCTAATGTCACCGATCGAGCGCTGACATTGTTTTGTTAAACATTCCCATAGACACCCTCCTAAACCTTGTGGACGGCCTTCCCAGAAGAGTTGAAGCTGTTATAGCTACAAAGGGCGGAACCAACTCAATATTGAGCCCTACGGACTAAGACTGGGATGCCATTAAAGTTCATGTGTGTGTAAAGGCAGGTGTACCAATACTTTTGACAATATAGTGTATCTGCTTTGCTTCCAAGTATTGACATAGACAATAAATGTTGTATTTATACAGGTAACGGCAAAAACTGACCAATCACAACTTTCATTATTCCAAATGATCTTCTTCTTTAAAACAATTGTTTAAAAAAAAGATCAATTTGGTTAAATTTGAATGGATTTTCTGCCAGGATTATTTGCTCTTTTTTTTTCTTCACTGAAACAGATAACTAATTGATTGAACCATGCATCCAGTGCAATTGATTACTGAATTGTACTATTTTTTTTTAAGCCATTGTCATGTTGAAGTATTAAGTTTAGGGGTTAGGATCAGCCATTGGCTTGGGAGGGGGGTGGCATACTAGGTACGTGATTCTGCACAGGAGAGCTGCTTTGCCGCCGTATATATATAGTATATGGTTGCCAGGGCCGATCCTGGGGTCACAAGCGCCTGGGTGCAGAAATATTTCTGGCGCTCCCACATGGGCGTGGTTATCTTACTAACTCCTCCTCTTTAGTGGGGGGGGGGGTCACAGTGGCACTATTTGATGGGCACACTGACAGCATTTGATGTGGCACTATTTGATGGGGCACAGTGGCAGCGTTTGATGGGCACAGTGGCAGCGTTTGATGGCACAGTGGCTGCATTTGATGGGCACCGTGGCTGCATTTGATGGGCACAGTTGCTGCGTTTGATGGGCACAGTGTCTGCATTTGATGGGCACAGTGGTGGCGTTTGATAAGCACAGTGGCTGCGTTTGATGGGCACAGTGGCTACGTTTGATGGGCACAGTGGCTGCATTTGATGGGCACAGCGGTGGTGTTTGATAAGCACAGTGGCTGCATTTGATGGGCACAGTGGCTGCATTTGATGGCACAGTGGCTGCGTTTGATAGCAGGGCATGATCTAGGGGGGGGGGGGGGTGCTGGGATAGGCTCCCTCCCGGAATTCAATGGTGCCCTTCCAGGACCAGTGACATTGGCATTAGAAAGTAGAAGGGCTGGGAGGCAGAATGCAGCCTTGGTGGTGCTATGTTGGCATGGCTGTAAAGGAGTCGGACCATTTATTGCCAGGGCAATCTTTAATATTGATTGGACCCTGGGCAAACATATTCTTGGGCCCTCCTGAATCCACTTATCAACTATTTGGGGGCAGTGCAGGCTCGAGAGGCAGTTGTTTTGGGCCCCACAACAATGCCTCGGCCCTTGGCAGCTGCCCCTTTTGCCCTGAGTTGAAGACAGCCTTGTTTATTGCTATTTATGAAGGGGGATTCTGTTGTGATGAGGGGAGAACTCTGTTGTGATGGGACAGGGGGCTCTAATGTAATGGGGGTACTCTAATAGGAAGGGGGACTCCAAAGGGATGGGGGCAACTCTGACTTGAAGGAGGTAATGTATTGGCGAGACATTGGAGTAAAGGGGGCTTAATGCTCCCATGTGATGTCAAGGAGTGGGTGACATCATCATCCAGTTCAGGTGTCAGTGTCTTTTAGCCCAATAAATACAGTTAAGGACTAGGGGTGTCTCAGGATTTTTAAAGGGTGCCATGACAGTAAAAAAAAAGGTTGAGAAATGCTGGCCTAATACATGTCCTTTTTATTGCAGCCACATAGAGAAGTAGGGAACGAGGAGAGGATAAAGTAGTGAGTTAGCTTTCTGCTCCCCTGACTTTTTTTTCCTGGACCCCCAGATCAGGCAGGCTAGGTCCGGCCCTGAAAAGTAGTCTATCTCCATCATAAGTGGATAGACTTGTCTTCAGAGCAGAGAAGGTAGAGGCTGGTCAGGCACTGATGAACGTGCTCCTCTTATGATGTTCAGCTTGTTACGGTCACAACAATCCATTTATTTGATCTCATGACAGCAAGTAACTCGACAAAAGTGTAAATTGGGAAGTTCACAGTGAGAGCTTTGATACACATTCTGAGCCCAGAATTCACCAAGCTGAAGACTCACTAATGGCTATTAAAACACATTTCTGGGTTTGTTTTGTGGTATAGAAAATAAGACAACATTTTTTTCGATCTATTTTATCTTTAGTACAGCGCCTCCGGAAAGTCTTCACTTTTTCCACATTTTCTTATTTTTATAGCCTTATTCCAAAATGGTTTAAATTCATTATTTTCCTCAAAATTCTACAAACAATACCCCATAATGACAACATGAAAGAAGTTTGTTTGGAATCTTTGCAGATGTATCAAAAATAAAAAAAGGAAAAAAATCCCATATACATAACTATTCACAGCCTTTGCCATAACGCTCAACATTGAGCTCAGGTGCCTCCTGTTTCCACTGATCATCCTTGAGATGTTTCTACAACTTGATTGGAGTCCACTTGTGGTAAACTCGGTTAATTGGACATGATTTGGAAAGGCACACACCTGTCTATATAAGTTCCCACAGCAGAGGCGTAACTAGAACCTTCAAGGCCCTGGTGCAAGAAACCATGGAGGGGCCCCCCCCTGACCTCCGGCCAGGGCCCTACCCACTGATCCCGGGGGCATCAGGACCTGGATAGGAGGGGGAACAAATCCCCTCCATTTTCCTCTTGCAGCCACTGAATGCCTATCAGAGGGAGAGGAGGAGAAGCAGATTTTTAGTGGCTGCAGGAGAAAAATAGAGGGGATTTGTTCCTCTAAATGCCGCCCCCCCCCCCCATCCAGGTGTTCAGGGGCAACGTGCGCTATTGCAATTGTGACCCTTGTAGTTACGCCCCTGGCAGCGGTGAGGAGGTATGGGATCAGTGGCAAGGGTTGTGGTTGGGGGGGTAGTATAAGTGGTAGGGGGAATGAATGGGATGAGTGGCTGAGGTGGTGGGGGGAATGGGTTCAGTGGCAAGGGTTGTGGTTGGGGGGGTGGGATCAGTGGTAGGGGGATTGAATGGGATGAGTGGCAGAGGTGGTGGGAGAATGGGATCAGTGGCAAGGGTGATGGTTGAAGGGGTATGGGATGAGTGGTAGTGGAGGGGGGGGGATTAGATGGGATGAGTGGCAGCGGTGGGGAGCATTGGATGAAATGAGTGACGTTGGTGGTTGGGGGGGTGGGATGAGATGAGTGATGGGGAAGGGAATGGTATCAGTGGCAAGGATGATGGTTGCGGGATGGGATCAGTGGCAGTAGTGGTCATGGTGGTGATGATCAGTGGCAGCAGTGGTTGTGGTGGTGTGGGGGGTATCAGTGGTGGCGGTGTGGTGGGAGGGAGGAATCAGTGGCATTAGGGCAGTAGTGATGGTGTGGGAGGGGTATCAGTAGTGGTGGTGGTGTGGGGGATCAGTGGCAGTAGTGGTAGTGTGGGGGGTATAAGGGTATCAGTGGGGGTGGTGTGGGGGGTACCAGTAGCAGCAGTGGTGGGGGGGAATCAGTGCAGTAGTGGTGGTGTGGGGATCAGTGGCAGTAGGGGAGGTGTGTGGGGGAATTCAGTGGCAGTTTTGATATTGAGGGATGGGTGCCACTCACTTGCAGATCACTTGGTTCCTCCTCCTTGCTAGGTCTTGCTTGGGCGAGCAGAGGGGATAGGTGGGACCTGTGAATACCTGTGAGTGCAGGCGGAGCAGGAGAAGATGGGGTGGAGCGGGTGGGGACTGTGCCCGTGAGTGCAGGTGGAGACAGATAACATGTGCGGGGACTGTGCCCGTGAGTGGGCAGAGAGGAGGGGCAGAGAGGTTGGGCAGAGCGTGTGGAGAAGATGGGTGAAATGGGCGGGGACTGTGCCCGTGAGTCCGGGAGAAGAGGATGGGTGGAGAGGATGGGCGCAGCGGGCGGGACTGTGCAATGCGCCCGTGAGTGCGGGCAGGGAGGATGGGCGGAGCAGCTGGAGAGGATGGACGGAGCGGACGGGGACTCCCCGTGAATGACCAGTGTACTATCTCCCGGGCGGCGGCGGGCCCCCCTACCTACAGTAGCGGAACTCAAGGGCCCAGTCGCAAATGCGACTGGTGCGACCCTGGTAATTCCGCCACTGTCCCACAGTTAACAGTGCATGTAAGAGCACCAACCAAGCCATGAAGTCCAAGGAATTATTTTGAGGCCTGACATAGGGCACAATAATATTTACCAGCTCTTCCATTTGGCTACCATTGAGGAACTTTGCTTTTATTTAAAACCACAAAAAAAAACATCTCTAGAACAATCCAGGCTCTGATTCTTATTACAAATGCCAGTCCTCATCAAGAGAAAAAAAAAAAAGGTGGAATTTGATTGAAACTCAAGCTGAAGAAGATTTCGTCTGATTAATATTAACTGGTTTGGGAAACTTGAGTTTTCCCGCAATCAGTCTCCCTCGTCAGCTGCATGGCTTGAGAATATACAATAATCTTTTAAGAACAAGAGAGTCCGACCGCCACATTTTACACTTGAAATTGCATTTGCTTCTGACTTAATTGGCAAATAAACTAAAATTCTCAGAGGAGACACTTGCAGAGCGTTCTGAACATCAAAGTGACCAAACATGACTAGCGTATAAAAGATGATTTGACTCCAAGGCTGCCTGACCACCACTTCAACATTTACCATTGCCCAAGTAACCGCACATGACACAGGTTGGAATTTAAAGGCCATTGCAGCCCTTTATTAACAAAAAAAAGAAAAGAATGTTAAAATATTAACATTCAGTACAGTATGAATGGACCCCAAAGGTCCTTGTAGGCATCTATTTCAAGTACCTGCATAAAACGGAAAAATATGCCTCCAAACCACCGTCTCAGTCAGAGACAAACCAATAATCGCAGATTGTGTTGCATTCGAGATTTCAGGTGGGCTGAATTCAAGGACACCCCGAAAATCAAAGTGAAAAAAAAATGGTGCAGCAGGCTAGTCCATTTTGCTGAAATTTCATTGCAGCAACTCAAAATGGTAATCAGTGGTATGGTCCCTGCGTGCTTGTATGCATGCCTGACAACGTCTGGGCATGCTCCTAATGAGACGACGGATGGTGTCCTGGGGTATTTCACTGAGCTCCTGAACAGACTGAGGTGCAACCTGGCGGTGTCGGATGGACCGAAACATAATGTCCCACAGGTGTTCTAATGGATTTAGGTCAGCCGAGCGTGGGGTCCATTCAATGGCATCAATTCCTTCATCCTCCAGGAACTGGTTGCATACTCTCACCACATGAGGCCGGGCATTGTCGTGCACTAGGAGGAACCCAGGACCCACTGCACCAGCGTAGAGTCTGACAATGGGTCCAAGGATTTCATCCTAATGGCAGTCAGGGTGCCATTGTCTAGCGTGTAGAGGTCTGTGCATCCCTCCATGGATATGCCTCCCCTGACCATCACTGACCCACCACCAAACCGGTCATGCTGATGATGTTACAGGCTGAATAACATTCTCCACGGAATCTCCAGACCCTTTCATGTCTTTCACATGTGCTCAGAGTGAACCTGCTCTCATCTGTGAAAAGCACACAGGGCGCCAGTGGCGAACCTGCCAATTCTGGTGTTCAATGGAAAATGCCAATCAAGCTCCACGGTGCTGGGCAGTGAGCACAGGGCCCACTAGAAGACCTCGGGCCGTCAGGCTACCCTCATGGAAGTCTGTTTCTGATTGTTTGGTCAGAGACATTTACACCAGTGTCCTGCTGGAGGTCATTTTGTAGGGCTCTGGCAGTGCTCATCCTGTTCCTCCTTGCACAAAAGAGCTGATACCGGTCCTGTTGATGGGCTAAGGACCTTCTACAGCCCTATCCAGCTTTCCTAGAGTAACTGCCTGTCTCTTGGAATCTCCTCCATGCTCTTGAGACTGTGGTGGGAGACACAGCAAACCTTCTGGCAATGGCACATATTGATGTGAAGATGGAGATAAAAAAATAGTGTCCCTCGATGTATATCCATCGTCAATCATGCTGCCCGAAGACCCGCAAAAATATATTTTTTAAAAATGATCCGCCTTGTGTGAGGCCTCCTGCGGACTGCCCGTTCTGCGCTTTGACAGTTCTTATATAGACAAGGGGCGGAGCCACCTGGCTACATCACCTGGTGGCACTGCCCCCCGTCACATTCTCCCAGAACACTGAAGATGGGTCATTGATGGGTCTTTCAGTATGACAATGACCCAAAACATACATACCGCCAAGGCAACAAAGGAGTGGCTCAAGAAGTAGCACATTAAGGTCATGGAGTGGCCTAGCCAGTCTCCAGATCTTAATCCTATAGAAAATGTATGGAGGGAGCTGAAACTGAGTTGCCAAGCGACAGTTAAGAAACCTTAAGGATGGCGCCTAGTCAGGATAACTGAACCTATAGCAGATTGACGGCCGGGCGGGAAGTGGTTAAAGACTTGCTTTGCTGACATCCCTCCTGGCTCCAGATCCTGCTTGCTGTTCCACTACATTGATCTCTGACTTCTGGCTTGGCTGACTATCCGTTCCGGTTACTGAACTTTGGCTATGTTTTGACTACGTTTGTTCTTTTTACCTTTATTATTAAACAAGTGTGATTTAGCTGTACTTCTGTCTCGGTTTGATTTCATGGTTTCTGACAGTAAGTAAAAAGAACAAACGTAGTCAAAACATAGCCAACCTTCAGTAACCGGAACAGATAGTCAGCCAAGCCAGAAGTCAGGGATCAATGTATTGGAACAGCAAGCAGGATCCGGAGCCAGAAGGGATGTCAGCAAAGTAAGTCTTTAAACAGGAATGCGGGCGATGTTGACCAAGGCGAAGGCACAGATCCACTGGGCTGAACTGCTTAAGTGGGCAGGATTGACGAGCAGGATATCATCAACAGCTGAGTAACTGTGGAGAGATAGGAGCTGGCAACTAGCCGACAGCTGAGCGGCCAGCTCGGAGAAGGAAGGGCTGAGCCCAGCCCTGACACTAATGCCGCGTAGGCACGGGCGGACTTTTCGACCAGACTGGTCCGACGGTCTTTCCGACGAACTTTCCGATGGACTTCTGATGGACTTTCAAACGAACGGACTTGCCTACGCACGATCAACCAAAGCTTGACGGATTCGTACGTGATGACGTACGACCGGACTAAAATAAGGAAGTTGATAGCCAGTAGCCAATAGCTGCCCTAGCCTCGGTTTTTGTCCGTCGGACTAGCATACAGAAGAGCAGATTTTTCGACCGGACTCGAGTCCGTCGGAAAGATTTGAAATGCGTTTCATTTTTAGGTCCGTCTGACTTTTGGAGAAAAAAAAGTCCGCTGGAGCCCACACACGATCGAATTGTCCGATCCGCCGGACCAAGTCTGCCGGAAAGTCCGCTCGTGTGTACGCGGCATAAGCCGCGTTTTGCTTGGGGATCGAATACTTATTTTAGTCACTGAACTGCAACTCAATTTGCAACATTTGTATCATGTGTTTTTTTTTCTGGATTTTTGGTCGATATTCTGACTCTTTCCTATAAAATACATCTATGATAAAAATGATAGACCCTTCATTTCTGTGTAAGTGGGCAAACACAATCTGCAGGAGATCAAATCATTATCCCCCCCCCCCCCCCACTAAATCTTGTATGCCGGTGTTCTGACGAGTACAGAAAAAAACAAAATAACTTTGCGCTTACTCAATATTGCAAGCAGCTAACGCTGCAAATAGAAATTTTGCTGTAGACTATAAATATAAATATAAAAAGTGTAGCGCTAAAAATTATACAAAAAGTGAAATAACAAAATATTATTCTAATGGGGCGTACACACGGTCGGACTTTTCAGCTACAAAAGTCCGACAGCCTGTCCGACAGACTTTCGACAGACTTGCGGCGGACTTTCTAACGAACAGACTTGCCTACACACGATCATACAAAAGTCCGTCGAATTCTTACGTGATGACGTACACCGGACTAAAATAAGGAAGTTCATAGCCAGTAGCCAATAGCTGCCCTAGCGTGGGTTTTTGTCCGTCGGACTAGCATACAGACGAGCGGATTTTTCGACCGGACTCGAGTCCGTCGGAAAGATTTGAAGCATGTTTCAAATCTAAAGTTCGTCGGATTTGAGGCTGAAAAAGTCCGTTGAAAGTCCGGAGAAGCCCACACACGATCGGATTACCAGTCAGCTTTAGTCCGTCAGCGTCCGTTGGACTTTTGTAGCTGAAAAGTCCGACCGTGTGTACGCCCCATAATAGTAGTAAATGTTCATCTTATATAGTAGTGAGTCATAGTCCATCATTCTGTGAAACCATTGTAGTCACCATGTGGATAAACGACTAAATAGTGACAATACCATCACCAAAATAAATGAAGGCGTACCAGAAAGTTTGAACCCAAAAATAGCATATGCTATATGGGTCAAACAAGCCTTTAATGCCCACCGGCTGTAGTAGGAACACTGATGATCAGCCAAAAATATGCAATCTTGGAAGCCTTCTCAAGAGTGTAATACATATAAACCAAGGATTGTGCAGATACCACCACCCAAGTGAATGGAGGCTTACCAGAAAGTTGGGACCCAAAAAGCATATGCTGTGTGGGTCAAACAAGCTTAAATTGCCCACTGGCAATGGAGGGGAAGCCCCGATGGCGAACAGGGGATGAGGTCCTAAGGGTCTTCACATGAGTGTCTTCTCCATATAGATGTTTAAACGTCCCCGATAGGACTGCCGCCATTATTTTACACACAAGCGCTTTTTTACTTTTGAAATGTAAGTGTTTCTCTTTTAATAAAATTCATGTTGTTTACGGAATTACACTATATGGCCCCTTCTTTATCCTACATGGGTTATGTTCGGGGACGTTTAAACATCTATATGGAGAAGACACTCATGTGAAGACCCTTAGGACCTCATCCCCAGTTCGCCATCGGGGCTTTCCCTCCATTGCCAGTGGGCAATTTAAGCTTGTTTGACCCACACAGCATATGCTTTTTGGGTCCCAACTTTCTGGTAAGCCTCCATTCACTTGGGTGGTGGTATCTGCACAATCCTTGGTTTATATGTATTACACTCTTGAGAAGGCTTCCAAGATTGCATATTTTTGGCTGATCATCAGTGTTCCTACTACAGCCGGTGGGCATTAAAGGCTTGTTTGACCCATATAGCATATGCTATTTTTGGGTTCAAACTTTCTGGTACGCCTTCATTTATTTTGGTGATGGTATTGTCACTATTTAGTCGTTTATCCACATGGTGACTACAATGGTTTCACAGAATGATGGACTATGACTCAGTACTATATAAGATGGACATTTACTACTATTAGAATAATATTTTGTTATTTCACATTTTGTTATTTCACTTTTTGTATAATTTTTTAGCGCTACACTTTTTTATATTTACGGTGTTCTGACGAGAAGTGTCCTCCTATCAGATAGTGTCCACCCTGCGCAGTACGGAGGAGAAGGAGATGCCGAAAGTGTCCGAAGTTGATCAGCTGACCATCAGCTGTACACGGCGCTCGGGCACTTGTTAGCGATGGCTGTGTAAGAGGGCCCCTCGCGTGCTCGCTTCGCTCGCCACGCTTCGGGCACGGCCTCGCTGCACTCGGCATCTATTTATTCTAACTCTATGTCCACTTGGATAGTAGGGAATGAACCTGGACACAGGGTGAGAATAAATGCGCAGGCGCCATGTACAGCTGATGATCAGCTGTTGAACTTTGGAGACTTTTGGCTCTCGCTTGTCCTCCGTACTGCGCCTGCGCAGTACAGGGCGGACACTATATGATGGGGGACAGTATTTTACAAGACACCGGGAGAAGGTGGATGAGCTTGTGATGTCATTGTGATGTCATTGTGATGTCATCGTATAGAAGCGCGGTGCTGAAATTGGCGAACTGATTGTTTCCGAACCCCTACTTGCAGCCCTACCACGAAATGAAAGCTTCTCCTTGGCTTTTGTGGTTTCATCGTTGCAGTTCCCGTTTATTAAATCAAGTGTCTTTCACAGCTGTAAAAAAAAAAAAAGAAATTTTGATCTACCATTTTAATCACAATATTTTGATTTCTTCCTTTCTTCTCTTTTATTTGTCAGAATAGGAGGGTCCTGTGTGATAAGACTTGTCTTTCAAGTCAACAAGTCTCCCGAGGGAGTCAGACCGGAATCCTCCTACATCAGAGCTGGAGAGGTCAATTATATTTGCATATTTTAAAGAGAATCAGCGTGTCGGCTTTAAAAAAACCACGCTTGTGAAATAATTTCATTAGCAGAAATTGTTTCAGAAATCAGCCTTCACTCCTTGAGCTTAATGAAATGAATATTTAAGGAAAAAAAAAAAAGATAAATGAGAGAGAAGCGCGTGTTATTTATTTTTTATTTTTTCCCCTGCCGTCTTCCAGCGAAGGCGGACGAGGTATTTTTCAAGTATTTTAAACGACGCTAAATTGGCGGAGATACGGCCGGGCTGAACCCCGGGGTGACCGCAGCAATCAGTCAGAGGAGGAATTAGGACATCTAGACGCAGAAATTAACCCCGGCGGGAGAGTTTGATAACACGTCCGCTGATTGGCCGCTTAAATGATCTGTAGCCGTCCGGTTCAGTTCCGGTGTAGCAGACGCAGAATGTGGTGCTTCCAGACTGGAAACGGTGTAAGGCCCGGCGCACACGGACATGAGGTTTAAAATGGAGCAGTGGTCTCCAAACTGTGGCCCTTTGCTTGCCTTTCGCTTGCCCTTGGGGCACCTATTCTGCCATAGGCACAATTATTCCCAATGACACCAATGATGGGGCTCACTGACACCAATGATGGGGCACGATTCCTCCCAATGACACCAATGATGGGGCACGATTCCTCCCAATGACACCAATGATGGGGCACGATTCCTCCCAATGACACCAACTGTGGGGCACACTTCCTCTCACTAACACCAACAATGGGGCACAATTCCACCATAGACACCAATGAAGGGGCACAATTATTCCCAATGACACCAATGATAGGGCTCATTGATACCAATGATGGGGCACGATTCCTCCCAATGACACCTATGATCGGGCATGATTCCTACCAATGACACCAATGATGGGGCACTATTACTCACACTGACACCAATGATGGAGCACAATTCCTCCCAATGACACAAATGATGGGGCAGGATTCTTCCCAATGACACCAACAATGGGGCACATTTCCTCTCACTGACACCAACAATGGGGCACAATTCCACCACAGACACCAATGAAGGGGCACAATTATTCCCAATGACACCAATGATGGAGCACGATTCCTCCCAATGACACCAACAATGGGGCACATTTCCTCTCACTGACACCAACAATGGTGCACAATTCCACCATAGACACCAATGAAGGGGCACAATTATTCCCAATAGCACCAATGATGTGGCTCAATGACACAAATGATGGGGCACAATTCCTCCCAATGACACCAATGATGGGGCATAATTCCTCCCAATGACACCAATGATGGGGCACGATTCCTCCCAATGACACATATGATGGGGCATAATTCCTCCCAATGACACCTATGATGGGGCACGATTCCTCCCAATGACACCAATGATGGGGCACGATTCCTCCCAATGACACCAATGATGGGGCATAATTCCTCCCAATGACACCAATGATGGGGCACGATTCCTCCCAATGACACCAATGATGGGGCACGATTCCTCCCAATGACACCAATGATGGGGCATGATTGCTCCCAATGACACCAATGATGACACTTTTGGTGGTATTTGATCGCCTCTGCGGTTTTTATTTTTGTGCTATAAACAAAAAAAGACAGACTATTTTGAAAAAGAAGCTTTTTTGACTAACCCCTGAAAAACAACCCCCACCATAATCCTCCCATCCACCAAATGATTTGAACCAGTCCACAAAGCAAGATCCATAAAGACACGGTTGAGCGAGTTTGGGCTGGAGGAACTTGACTGGCCAGCACAGAGTCCTGACCGCAACCCGATAGATGCGAGCCAGGACTTCTCGTCCAGCATCAGTGCCTGACCTCACAAATGCTCTTCTGGAAGAATGGTCAAACATTCCCATAGACACACTCCTAAACCTTGTGGACGGCCTTCCCAGAAGAGTTGAAGCTGTTATAGCTTCAAACTGCGGAGCCAACTCAATATTGAACCCTACGGACTAAGGCTGGGATGCCATTAAAGTTCATGTGCGTGTAAAGGCAGGTGTCCCAATACTTTTGACAACATAGTGTATTTGAGAAGTGTCAGACTAGGATTGGAAATAGGGTCGCCACCTCATCCTTTTAAACCCGAACACATATTAGATACACGGGTTCTGTGGCTGATTAAGGTGGTAAGTAAAGTCACTTGGTGCCTTATCCCCATTAAATCAGCCTCAGAACCCGTGTAATTCATATGTGTTCGGGTTTAAAGGGATGAGGTGGCAACCCTACTGTTGGGGGGTACTTGAGGACCGAGGTTGAGGACCACTGCTGCACAGGACAGGAAAAGATCTCAGTGAAACCCTTCAAAAATAGCAGTGCAGCTTAGGAATGATGCACCTATGTGCCCCCTACTAACCCCCCCGTCCCCACCATGTGGCTCAAATTCCAGCTTTGTCTACCCTTCAGGGAAGGATCCAGTTCCACGGGCTGCACGAGCTGATTGATCCGTAAAGAATGAAGCATAAGTTCATTAGTTCTGCACAGGTTATTGGCAATGTAAAGAAATGGGTGGGCAGATGCTGCATAGCTTGGCATGCTACTCATATAGTAGGAGACATATATGCAATAAGATATATCAGGCACCTTCCTGACATACAGTATGACTCAATTCATCGGGGGGGCCAACTTCCCCCTCATTAACTATTATCTGTCCGAAAAAAAAAAATGAAAGGGAGCTTTAAGTCTAATGCCGCGTACACACGGTCGGACTTTTCGTCTACAAAAGTCAGACAGCCTGTCCGACAGACTTCCGGCAGACTTTCGGCGGACTTGCGGCGGACTTGCGGCGGACTTTCTAACGAACGGACTTGCCTACACACGACCACACAAAAGTCCGACGGATTCGTACGTGATGACGTACACCGGACTAAAATAAGGAAGTTCATAGCCAGTAGCCAATAGATGCCCTAGCGTGGCTTTTTGTCCGTCGGACTAGCACACAGACGAGCGGATTTCGGGGTCCGTCGTAGTTACGACGTAAAGATTTGAAGCATGTTTCAAATCTAAAGTACGTCGGATTTGAGGCTAAAAAAGTACGTTGAAAGTCCGGAGAAGCCCACACACGATCGGATTACCAGCCAGCTTTAGTCCGTCAGCGTCCGTTGGACTTTTGTAGACGAAAAGTCCGACCGTGTGTACGCGGCATAAGATTTGTAAGATGTGATAACAAATACGGCTTCAAGCAAACCAGTCACTCGTTCAGCGCCAGCGCTACCAAAACTTCACCTCCGAAACATTTACCCCCCCCCCCCCTTCATGACCAGGACATTTTTTGCGATACGGCACTGCGTTATTTTAACTGACAATTGCGCGCTCATGCGACGTTGTACCCAAATAAAATCAGCGTCCTTTTTCCCCCCACAAATAGCGCTTTCTTTTGGTGGTATTTGATCACCTCTGCGGTTTTAATTGTTTGCACTATAAACCAAAAAAGACCGACAATTTAATTAAATTAAAAATATATATATAAGAAATACAGTGTGGCGCTAAAGTGAACTTGTTCCTCATTTGGGTCAGACCCACTGAAATATCAATCAGAGGGCCAAAACTACCCAGTGAGGTATTTAATCAAATAGAATTTTGTTCAAATCCTATAGAGAAGAAATAGTGAAATCCCTGAGTAAACACCCCTATAGTCTGCCTCATCAGATGTATATTATACTGTATCCAATAAAGTATAACCAGACAGAAGGTTGATTGCATTACCCTAAAGGGGATATCTATATGGGGATTAATAGATGTGCTACTTAAAAGGAAAACTCCCCGTGAGGGGGAAGTAAAAATAAAATAAGAAACGTGATGTTTAAATTAGAATCCCGTGGATGAACACAAAATATGCTAAAACGTAATTCAGCAGGCGTATATATCCGCTACAAACAAGTATCGTATAAAATACGTGTGTTATATTGGTATGTGAAAACATAAAAAATATACAAATTGTGAAAAATTTCTCTCAATATAAGTGCAATCATATATATAAATAATGTTCATAAACAAACTAAATTTAAATCAGATGTGAGTCCCAATGTTGGACCTATGGAGGTACGCCTAGATACTTGGCCGCTTGAACTCCCTCCGAACAGCCAGGATGGTTGCCGTATACCGAAGTGGTGAGGCTGAAACTGTAGATATAGGTATGTATAAAATACTCTTACCAAGAGTGGTGGACTCCCCGGCCAGCGGCTTCGGAGTCAAGGTAAGCTTGTGATAACACGAACGGCAATAAATGGAATGCTGCTTCATCTGTTAGTAGAGATGCTGGAAGGTGAGGGTCTCCACCAAACGGTCCCCCACATTCAGGTATTCCATTCACCGTACAGCTCCTCCGATGGAAAAATCAAAAGGAGAAACTCCACATAGCGTAAAACCGCTTCAAAAAGACTTTAATGAAAGCTTTACAATAAAAAAGGATCACACTGGCTCATGGACCACACCAGAGACCAGGTATAGTAAAGGTCTATTGGCCCATAGACAACAACAGAGGCCAGAAAGCCAAAATATATATATTTTTTTTACTTTCTGCTATAGAACATATCCAAAAAAAAAAATGTAAAAAGATCACATTTCAGATATTTTGAAATATTAAAAAAATAAATAAATATATATCTATCTATATCTATCTATCTATCTATCTATCTATCTATCTATCTATCTATCTATCTATCTATCTATCTATCTATCTATCTATCTATCTATCTATCTATCTATCTCTATCTATCTATCTATCTATCTATCTCTATCTATCTATCTATTATATATATATATATATATATATATATATATATATATATATATATATATATATATAACTTTCTGCTATAAAACATATCCAATAATATAAAATGTGAAAAATTTAATTTCATATATTTTGAAATATTTTGGAAATATATATATATATATATATATATACTTTCTGCTATAAAACATCCAATAAAACAAAAATGTATAGATATTTTGACATATTTTGGGAGAGAAAATATATATTTTTTTTTACTTTCTGCTATAAAATATATCCAATAAATAAATAAAATGTAAAAAGATCAAATTTCAGATATTTTGAAATATTAAATAAATAAATAAATAAATAAATATATATATATATATATATATATATATATATATATATATATATATATATATATATATATATATATATATATATATATATATATATGCTATAAACATATCCAATAAAAAACATTTAAAAAATTTAATTTCATATATTTTGAAATATTTAGAAAAAAAAAAAAAAAAATATATATATATATATATATATATATATATATATATATATATATATATATATATATATATATATATATATATATATATATATATATATATATATATTCTGCTATAAAACATATCCAATAAAAACAAAAATGTAAAAAATCTAATTTCATATATTTTGAAATATTTTGGGAAAAAATATATGTATTTTGTTTAGTTTCTGCTATAAAACATATCCAATAAAAAAATGTCTAAAAAAAAAAAATCTAATTTCATATAGTGTTGAGTATCAAACAAAATTAACCACTTCAGTCCCAAAAGGTTTTACCCCCCCCCCTTCATGACCAGGCCATTTTTTGCGACACTGCACTGCGCTACTTTAGCTGCCAATTGCGCGTTCGTGCTACCTTGTACCCAAATAAAATGCATGTCCTTTTTTTCCCACCAATAGAGATTTATTTTGGTGGTATTTAAACACCTCTGCGGTTTTTATTTTTTGGGCTATAAAAAAAAAAGACCGACACTTTTGAAAAAAAAACAAAAAAAACAATATTTTTTACTTTCTTCTATAAAACATATCCAATAAAAAATAATGTAAAAAAATCAGATTTCATATATTTTGAAATATTTTGGAAAATATAAAACTATACATATATATATATATTTTTTTTATTTTCTGCTATAAAACATATCCAATAAAAAAATGTAAAAAATCAAATTTCTACATCAGTTTAGGCCAATATGTATTCTGCTACATATTTTTGGAAAAAAAAAATCCCAACAAGCGTATATTGATTGGTTTGCTCGAAAATTATCGCGTCTACAAACTATGGGATAGATTTATGGAATTTTTTTTTTTTTTACTAGTAATGGAGGCAATCAGCGACTTATAGCAGGACTGTGATATTGCGGCGGACAAATCGGACACTAATTGACACTTTTTTGGGGACCAGTGACACCATTAAAAGAAGACCGACAATCTAAATAAATTTTAAAAATGGCGCAAAATGTACCTTTGCCTAAGTAGACAAAAATCCTTGCGCTGGCCCTGCACTTGGTCACTAACCTACCTTTGTGTTGTATAGGGGAGCGTGCATGCGCCCCCCCCCCCCCCCCCGCGTGACATAGGAGCCAATGCGCGTGGCCCGCCAGCTACCCGCAATTGCTCCAGAGAAGGACAGAACAGAGATCTCTCAGGGGTGAGGAGAGCGATCTGTTGTTCTAAATGCTTAGGAACAACAATTGGTCTCCTCCCCCCCACAGTTAGAATTGCTCCCTAGGACACACTTAACCCCTTGATCGCCCTCTAGTGTTAACCCCTTCCCTGCCAATGACACTTCTAAAGTATTCAATGGCTATTTATAGCACTGATCGCTGTATAAATGTCACTGGTCCCAAAATAGTGTCAAAAGTGTCTGATCTGAATGTCGCAGTCCCGATAAAAATCGATAAAGATCACCACCATTACTAGTAAAAAATATATATATATAATAAAAATGTCATAAATCTATCCCCTATTTTCTAGACGCCATAACGCAAACCAATCAATATACGCAATTTTTTTTTTTGCGAAAATATGTAATATTATATATATCGGCCTAAACTGATGAAGACATTTTTTTTATATATATTTTTTGTGGGATATTTATTATAGCAGAAAGTAAAAAATATTGCTTTTTTTTTTTTTCAAAATTGTCGCCTTTTTTTTTTTGTTTATAGCGGAAAAAATAAAAACCGCAGAGGTGATCAAATACCACCAAAAGAAAGCTCTATTTGTGGGGAAAAAAGGACGCCAATTTTGTTTGGGTGCAACGTCGCACGTCCGCGCAATTGTCAGTTAAAGCGACACAGCGCCGAATCGCAAAAAGTGCTCTGGTCAGGAAGGGCCGCTGGCCCTGTACTTGGTCACTAACCCATCTTTGTATCGCAAACTCCCTTCTGTGCCATATAGTGGAATTTTTTATGGGTTTAAGCAGAACCATTCAGAACTGGAAACTTTCCATTTTAACCACTGGGTTAAAGGGCACGGCTGGGCAAAACGACATTATGTTACTTCGCTTCACCCTGTGGCCACTAGGGGCACGTGCCGCCGGAGGCACGCGCCCGCTGCTCCCCCCCCCCCCCCCGAGTTGATGTGAGTTCCCCGCGGGTGCGATGACTGCCGGGTTCCCGCGATCGCTCGTGACACGCCAAGAACCCGGGATCTGTGTGTGTGTAACCAGAGGGGAGAAGAGACTGATCGTGTGTTCTTGCAAAGTATGAACAGCGATCTGTCATCTCCCCTAGACAGTCCCCTCCCCCCTTCACTTAAAACACAGAGAGGGAACACAGTTAACCCCTTGATCGCCCCCTAGTGTTAACCCCTTCCCTGCCAGTGACATTTTTACAGTAATCAGTGCATTTGTATAGCACTGATCGCTGTATAATTGTCAGTGGTCCCACAAATGTGTCAAAAGTGTCCGATGTGTCTGCCATAATGTCACAGTCCCGGTAAAAATCGCAGATCGCCGCCATTAGTAGTGAAAAAAATAAAATAATAAAAATGCTATAAATCTATCCCCTATTTTTTAGACGCTATAACTTTTGCGCGAACCAATCAATATACGCTCATTGGGATTTTTTTTTTTTATTACCAAAAATATGCAGAAGAATACGTATCGGCTTTTTTTAAAAAGCTTTTTTAAAAAAAAAAAACAAATGGGGATATTTATTATAGCAAAAAGTACAAAATATTGTCTTTTTTTTCAAAATTGTCGCTGTTTTTTTTTGTTTATAGCGCAAAAAATAAAAACCGCAGAGGTGATCAAATACCACCAAAAGAAAGCTCTGTTTGTGGGGAAAAAAAGACGTCAATTTTGATTGGGTGCAGTGTCGCACGACCGCGCAATTGTCAGTTAAAGTGAGGTAGTGCCGAATCGCAAAAAATGGCCATGGTCATTCAGCGGCCAAATCTTCCGGGGCTGAAACGGTAGTCCTTAACCTAACCTTAAAGTGGTTGTAAAGGCAGAAGGCTTTTTTATGCATTAGGATAAAAAATCTCCTGTGTGCAGCAGACCCTCTCAGCCCCCTTAATACTTATCTGAGCTCCATCTCGATCCAGGGATGTTGCACAAGAGGCTTGGCTCTCCGGGACTCTCCCTCCTCATTGGTTGAGACAGCAGCAGGGCGTCATTGGCTCCCGGTTGCTGTCAATCAAAGTGAGTGAGCCAATGAGGCTCCATGTCTGAATGGACACACAGAGCAGCAGATCAATTCGGGTGCCCCCATAGCAAGCTGCTTGCTGTGGGAGCAAATAGCAGGAGGGAGGGGCCAGGAGCGCCGAAGAGGGACCCGAGAAGAGGAGGATCTGGGCTGCTCTGTGCAAAATCATTACATTGCAGGTAAGTATAACATGTTTGTTATTTTTAAGCAAAAAAAAATAGACCATGAAGGGCCCCCCTGACTGCCAAGGCCCTTTCCATTAGTCCCGGGGCCCCTCCCTTCGAGCCCAGGGCCCTTCCCACTGATCCTGGGGCCCTTTATTCACGTTGTTGGACCCTTTATAAGCCCTAGTTCACACCGTGACACACAAAGTCGCATGACAAGTCAAAATACATTCATTATAATGGGTGGTTTGAGTGACATGGACTGCTATGTTAAGTCACAGAAACCGCAAAGAAGTCGCAAGGAAATCCCAAGAAAATATTAGGCAAGTCACACAACTTTGGGGTCGGAGCTGTGTGAACCTAGCCTTACAGTCCCGCAAGGACCACGGTGGCGGAATGCCAGGGCCCAAGGGCAGTCCCAAGTGGAACCTTTGTAACCCCAATAGTTCCAACACTGGGCTACTGGCCATACCTAGGCATCACTATTACTGCCATTCAAGCCAAGCCTGTGGCAATTCTTGTTGCCTGCTTGGTGATATATAGGGCTGGTATTGTTTATGACCCATGTAGATGGCTGGTGGTATGTCCATCCAAGGCTATGACCACGATCCACTTTCTTTTCTGGTTAAAGGGGTTGTAAAGGCAGAAGGCTTTTTTATCCTAATGCATTCTATGCAGCTCCCCCAGCACCCTCCTAATACTTACCTGAGCCCCATCTATGTCCAGCGATGTCCACAAGCTCCTCGGCCGTCCCAGGACTCTCCTTCTGATTGGCTGAAACACAGCAGCAGGGCGCCATTGGCTCCCGCTGCTGTCAATCAAAGTCAGTCAGCCAATGAGGAGAGAAAGGGGGCGGGCCAGGTTACAGCTCTGTGTCTGAATGGACACAGGGAGCTGTGACTCGGCTCGGGTGCCCCCCATAGCAAGCTGCTTACTGTGGGGGAACTCAGCAGGGGGGAGGGGCCAGGAGAGCAGAAGAGGGACCCGAGAAGAGGAGGATCAGGGCTGCTCTGTGCAAATCCACTGCAACAGAGCAGGTAAGTATAACATGTTTGTTAGTTTTGTTTTTAAAAATATTTGACTTTTCAATCACTTTTAATATAATTATAATCATTTTTTTTCCTGATACCATCCCGGGTACAATTATTGTGAATCAGCTTCTTCATCCACCTTTTGCTATATCAGTTATTTTTGGGCTAATATATTGTGTGAACCGCAAGTGGATCCTGAAAAAGCCCAATCTGGGCAAAACGCGTTGATCTCACCACCGCTTTTGGCTCTGTTGGTTGTAACAAACTTGGCAGCATTGTTCACGTTTTTAGATTGTGTTTTCAAAAGGTTACCTATAGACTAATAACAGTTGTTTTTAAGTATATCGTTGTTTTGCTTATTTCTGTGTGTGGCTTGTGTTAAAAATCTCCCTTATTCCCATGTCTCCCCTATTGGGAGTTTAGGGGATACCCTGTGTTTTTCTGACCCTGTACACTCTTCTCTATCATTCCTGCAGGGCAGCACAAGCATGGCCCCAGCAATGGGTGGATGTGTTCAGTGTTCTCCCCATCTCTTGAACTTCCCATCTCCACCTCACCCCTTGATGGACAGTGTGTTGTGGGCCAAATCTAGATTTGGGTAATGATGTTGGCTGCCTCACAGCTCCTCCCATCTGGTATAGAATGTTTTTCTCAACTAATGTTGGCTATTTATTTGTACACTGAAAAGGCAACTTTATAATACAATTAGTTGATCCTGGAGAGCCTTTTACATTTTCTTTTTTTATGTATTTAACATCCTTTTTTTTGTTTTGTTTTTTCATTGTTTTTGTTAATTTTCTCCTTAATTTTCCAATATTTTCTTTTGTCTTTTTATAATCTTTTACTTTTTCATTTGTGTTATTTTCTTTTTTTTTCCTTTCTGTGTCATTTTTTATTCATGTAACATCCTTTTTTGTTTTTTTTCATTGTTTTTGTTAATTTTCTCCTTCACTTTCCAATATTTTCTTTTGTCTTTTTATAATCTTTTACTTTTTCATTTGTGTTCTTTTCTTTTTCTTTTTTTCCTTTCTGTCATTTTTTATGCATGTGCCATCCTTTTTTGTTTTTTTTGTTTCACTGCTCTTCTTAATTTTCTCATTCATTTTTCCAATATTTTCTTTTTATAATCTTTCACTTTTTCCATTTTTCCCTATCGGCTTTGTTCTTATTTTTTTTTATTTTTTATTTTCCTTTCTGTGTCATTTTTTATTATTATTTTCTTGTTTTAATAATCCCTTTTTGTCTTTTTAATTTTTATTATCACGCTTTTCTCTTTTTTTATGTATCTGTCTCTTTCTGCCGTATAATACATACATACCACCACTATCAAATACAGTGACAGATAAAAGAGCCACGGGCCATCACTGGCTGCAGGGCCTTTAGTTGGCTTTTCCCCCAGAATGACATTTTATACCATTCCTGCCCAACTGTTTACACTAGGTGTTATGCTAATGAATATTTCCATGTCAGAGTGAAAAAAAAAAAAAAAAAAAAGCAAAGAACCAAAAGCAGAAATTACACATTAAAATAAACTGAGCATTATGCTAACGAAGCCACAGGCAAAGCTGTTTATAGAAACAGAATCAAACTCTATCAAACACAATAATGTTTTTTAAACAGCTGTAGTTTAATCACATCTCAGGTGCTCGGGGCTACGGCAGAACCTATCGGTTTGTTTTATTGTGTGCCGTTGTACCATCGTAGCCTGAAGTGCCTTATTTGCTCAATAACTCTCCAACATATTGTGAACTTAACCCTGATTTGTTGTCACTTGTACTAAAACAGGTGTACAATTCAGAAGCAGGAAATCAAAGGCATCGGGAAAACTATTTCTGCCAGCACTAGGGGGAAAAAACTGTCAAAACTGTCAGACTTCAATTTGTATGTTACTGTAAAAAAAAAAAGAAAAAAAAAAAAAGAAAGAAAAAAAGTTTGTTTTCATTTTTTTTTTTTTTTTCAAATACTTTTTAAACTTTCAAATTAAAGTACACCTGTCGGCAGTAAAAGTCCTAACTGGGACATGGCACCTTTCCCTTCAGGTGTTTGGAGAAAATTAAAAAAATATATATCAGAATCCTCATTAATCATTAGAGATGAACGTCAAAAAAATAAATCCGACCGGCACCAGAGAGATTCACGCAGAGCACAAATCTGAAAATTCGTTTTTTTTCCAAGCTGTGGTAGCTGGGGAAAATTCTCACATTTGTTTTTATTTTTTATTTTTTTGTATTTTATTTTACATTTGTTTATGTATTTATTTATTTTTATTTTATTTTATTTTATTTATTTATTAGAAAAGATAAAGGGTGTTCTTGATTTAATGTATATCAGCCTGACCTACTAAGCATCTGGACTGGTATCCAAGGCTGGATTAAGGTTTCATTAATTTACAGTGGACCTTGAATCAAAATGTAAGGTCCGCTTATTTATTGGATCCTCACCCCTCATACAAAATAGAACCGAAAAAAAAAAATAATTGCAGAAAAATATATATAAGAAAAAAAAAAATATGACCATCTAAGCATCCAAGGTGCTCACCTAAAAATAGGTGATATACCAATTCAAAACCATGAGCATTATTATGGAGTTGCCCTCCTCCTCCATTCTTCCGGAAAGGTTTTTCACAAGAGGGTGTCGGTGGGAATTTATGCTTATTCAGACCCAACAGGATAGGGACTTTTGGAGGGGACTGCATGGTAGCCTCTTGCCTGCTGACCATTAAGGATGAGCCGAACACACTCTGGTTCGGTTCACACTAGAACTTGCGAACAGGCAAAACATTTGGACAAACACCATTAAAGTCTATGGGACACGAACATGGAAAACCAAAAGTGCTCATTTTAATGGCTTATATGCAAGTTATTGTCATAAAAAGGGTTTGGGGACCCGGGTCCTGCCCCAGGGGACATGTATCAATGCAAAAAATTGTTTTAAAACGGCCGTTTTTTCGGGAGCAGTGATTTTTTTAATGCTTTAAGTGAAACAATAAAAATGAAATATTCCTTTAAATATCGTCTCTGGGGGGTGTCTATAGTATGCCTGTAAAGTGGTGCAGTTTTCCCGTGTTTAGAACAATACCACAGCAAAATTACATTTCTAAAGGAAAAATTGTCATTTAAAACTGATCGTGGCTTTAATGAATTGTCGGGTCTCGGCAATATAGATAAAACTCATTGAAAAACACGGCCCCCTCCCCAGTCCATTACCAGGCCCTTTGGGTCTGGTATAATTATTAAGGGGAATCCTGAAACCAACATTCAAAAAAAAATGCGTGGGGGTCCCCCCAAAATCCATACCAGGCCCTTCAGGTCTGGTATGGATTTTAAGGGGAACCCTGCACCAAAATTTTTAAAAAAAGGCGTAGGGGTCCCCCCCAAAATCCATACTAGAACCCTTCAGGTCTGACATGGATTTTAAGGGGAACCCTGCACCAAAATTGAAAAAACAAAGGCATAGGGGTCCCCCCAAAATCCATACCTGACCCTTATCCGAGCACGCAACCTGGCAGGCCGCAGGAAAAGAGGGGGGGACAAGAGTGCTCCCCCCCTCCTGAAACTTACCAGGCCACATGCCCTCAACAATTCAATGGATTATTTGTTGGAAGCAGAAGCCTTTCGGCAGGCCTGACCAACCTTATGTGCATGCCACGTGATGATCATCTGGGTGGCGTTTGTAAGCAGGTCCCTAGCGATCTTCTATTTTCAACATTCTGCTCAGGTCCCACTCCAGTACAGGGCTGTCTCAGAGCCTACTTCTGACCTACAATCAATTCATGGCCTACGTAGATCACATTATTGTGCCGCTTTTGTACAGATGGTGGGTTGGTTTCTACTACACCATCCCCCTGTACACCCATAGAAATTACCCATTGATGGTCAGGAGTAATCACTGCAGGGCCCTGTGAATTCTCTATGGTTCTAGATCAGGGCTCAGACAGTCCAACCAAAGTTAGGAGCTGCAGAAGTTAGGATTCCCCACTACTACATGGCCAGGCACACAGCATTTCCTTCATGCATTGCAACACAGAAAACAGTCCTTGGCTTGTTTTTGCTTTATTTAGGGGTTGATAACTTGGATGGGGTAGGGAGTTTATGGCATGCCCAACTGGAAAAATGTCCAGAACTATGAACAAAGGGGACAACTCCCTCCTTATTTACACAAAGTCCTCTTGTTCCTTCCTCCTGCACAAACTTAGTTTACATGTTCTGCTCCTGCTGATCACCCCATTGAAACTAACATATATTTAGTATGAATTAAGCAACTGCCTATTACAGGCTGGGAACATCCTGTCCCTTTGGGGATAAAGTAGCACAATATGGAGTGAACAGCATATCCTTCTGCCTTCTTGTAGACCCTGAGCCCAGTTCTACTGCTGCGGAAGATGCCAGCCTACCTAGCTCCTGGATTCTACAGTCCTCTCTGACTGTCACACTTCCACAGTCCTCTCTGACTGGCACACTTCCACAGTCCTTCCTGACTGGCATACTCCCCCAGTCCTCCTGACTGGCACACTTCCACAGTCCTCCTAGACTGGCACACTTCCATAGTCCTTCCTGACTGGCACACTTCCCCAGTCCTCCTGACTAGCATGTTTCCCCAGTCCTTGCTGACTGGCACACTTCCCCAGTCCTCCTGACTAGCACACTTCCATGCAGATTCCGCAGGGCAAGGGTGAAGACTTGAACACAATGCTGTCTTCAGTGAACTTTGCTACAGCTAACAATCTCTCTCCTTGTTTTGTCGGTGCACTGTGCTGATATTACTCACTGTCTCTGCTTGCTCTTTCCCGCTGCCTCTTACGAAATGAATCCTTCCAGTTGCCTCCTATGGTGGGCTTCTTCCAGGTCTAGCTATCCTGAGCTTCAGCCCGAGGTAAAACCCCTCCCTCAAGGGCCACCAACAGCCCCTCCTCAGCACTGCATCGCCATCTTCCACCAAACTCCCATGCTGGCATGGACCACGTCTATTGATGGGGTTTTCTAAGTCCCCCAGCCAGACAACTTCTAGGGAATGGCTGAGGTCCCATAAATATGCATGGCAGCTTCTCCTCCTCACCTCCACCCTCTAGTTCTAGAACATTCTCCAATAATCCAGATACCAGGGGGAGGCACCAGAGACCTGCCAGGATGAGTCATCCAGCCGAGGCCTCTAGTAACTTTGACCCATATTCAGGGACTCAGGTTTTAATCCCAGAGCCAGCCAAATGCTTTTACCTAAACTACTCTTCTAGAAGCACACACTAGAGCAGTGGTTCTCAACTCTGGTCCTCAGGACCCACTAACAGGCCAGAATTTAAGTATTACCTTGGGGAGATGCAGACAAGAATACTGCAATCACTGAGCAGCAACTGATATCACCTGTGATGTATTTCAGTTATCCTGCAAACCTGGCCTGTTAGTGGGTCCCGAGGACAGGAGTTGAGAACCACTGCACTAGAGGCTGCTACAGACCTATGTCACATGAGGGCCCAGGTCATCTGACATGTGTTCCATAGAGGGGTCTGCTCCTTGCCACCAAGGTGGGGGAAATCTTCTCCTAATGACCACCACTCTCAACCCAACCAAGTTGACACCAGAGAAGTTCTATTCAGGATCTTGTACACCAACATTTATGCAAAGAACCATGGATTGTACCCTGCGGCCTGACTGCGTTCTTCACAAACTTATACACTTCTATATATACCACCTTCTGCTCTAGCTATATTGCATGTTGTGCAACATACAGAAGATCATCTTCAAAAATCCATAAAACAGAGAGTTAAAAAAAATAAGGTTGGTTTTCAATCTGCAAGAGAAAAAAATTTCAGAATGTTAAAAAAAAAAATGTTCCTTTTTTTAATCCTGACACTTCACTAATGTTGCATTGCCGAGCACCATGGACAGTGATTATAGAGAACAACAGGATGGAAGTTGGAGGCGAGTTGCCTCGAATTTTGCTATCCCAACCTGTCACAGGTCTCCTTTTTTACTGTCAATAAAATCTGTCAGGCCTGAAGTGGAAAACATTGTAGACAAAGCCAAGTAGACAGGAAAAAGTTTGATGTGTGTCAAACCGGCGTGTCTGGAGTTCTTGACATTGCTCCTTATATTCTGCCACATTCCATTCTAGAAAGTCTTCCCGAATCGCGAACAATGCTCCATATTGATGTGAGAGGCGTGCTATGAGTGCCACGAGGTTCATTCTGCTTCACTCTGAGCTTGTCATATGTCTACCGAGTCATACTAAGAAAAGAGTGTTTCTATTATTAATATCATCATTATTAGACATTTATATATCACTGACATAATCTGCAGTGCTGTACAGAGACACCGAGCAATTCACATCACTCTCTGTACCAGAGGAGCTTACACTCTAAAATCCCCCCACAGTCAAACACTAATATTATTATACATTTATATAGCTCTGACATATACCGTAGTGCTGTACAGAGAACACTGAGCCAGTCACATCAGTCTCTGCACCAGTGGAGCTTCTCCACCAGGTGGTGCTGTTCGGCTGGGTGTTGTTGGCTCATTCTGATTTGGTCTCAGCTGGGAGAAGCAGCAAGCCTGGGGTCTCTCCTGTGGACTTTTCCCAGGCAAGCATGGACAATGCTGGGGAAGACGAAGGTGGAGGCTCTCCAGAGGCACTGAGGCCTACACCATGTGCTCAACCTACAGTGGATCCTGGGCCTGTCCCTATGCAAGGGGAGTCCTTACCAGTCTTCAAGGATAGAGTGGTGAACAAACTTTGCCCCATTACCAAGGAGTAATATTATTATACATTTATATAGCTCTGACATATACCGTAGTGCTGTACAGAGAACACTGAGCCAGTCACATCAGTCTCTGCACCAGTGGAGCTTCTCCACCAGGTGGTGCTGTTCGGCTGGGTGTTGTTGGCTCATTCTGATTTGGTCTCAGCTGGGAGAAGCAGCAAGCCTGGGGTCTCTCCTGTGGACTTTTCCCAGGCAAGCATGGACAATGCTGGGGAAGACGAAGGTGGAGGCTCTCCAGAGGCACTGAGGCCTACACCATGTGCTCAACCTACAGTGGATCCTGGACCTGTCCCTATGCAAGGGGAGTCCTTACCAGTCTTCAAGGATAGAGTGGTGAACAAACTTTGCCCCATTACCAAGGAGGAACAGAAGCTTGCTGTCATGAAATAAGATTTCAGGAAAAGGAAGCCCCTGCATAGTAAGTCTGGGACCAGTAAGAGGGAAGTATCCAAGCTGAAATCTCTGGAGGAGGCATTGAAAAAGCAGGAAAAGTTGTCCGCCTCTCTGAAGCAAAGCAGCGGTGTGTTCGAGGAGAAGTATGAGAATGAGGAGAGATTCCAACAGATGAAACCAGAGGGTGGATACCACAGCAATGGCAACAGTATAGATGGGGGTAAGAAAGTGGCTTTACATGGTGGCCCCAGTACTACCCCTGTCTCAGGATCTGTCGTGTCTGCGTCAGAATCTGCCCCCTCCCTCCCTAGCAACCTGGGTCATCTCAGGAGGAGGTTGAGGAAAATGGTGGATTGCTGCAGTGCATTACAGAAATGGAATCTCCCTTGAGTGGCACCAACTCATCAGATGAAGATCTTGGTAAAGGAGTGCTTGCTAAAAATCTCTTGCAGTGTGTGGAGGACTTTCATGAGATTGCTGCTACAAGAAAGAGATTGCACCTACCAACAGATCCTTGCAATCTGTATCCAGACAGAGAAGTTTCTGCTGGCTGAGAGAAGGAGTCCCACATGAACACTAAGACTGTAGGGCAGGAATGTTGCATTAACATTGAAACTGCAGAGCAGGAGGGCCGTATGAACGCTGAAACAGCTGGTGTTTTTTCTAAACTGAAGACTTTACTTGATGACAAGGCTGCTGGTAACTGTGGTCCTTCTGGGACTATGGTGAGCGGGACTGTTGTGTTGGAGGGGAGGAAGGAGGACCTAGTGGTGGGTAATTTACCAAACCAGATTTTAGAAGTTCCTATGCAGCCAGTTAATGTGTCATCTGTCCCAGTTAGGAGTTATGCTAAGGCTGTGTTGGGACAAAGTCATGCTACTGCTGGAAGGGAGCCAGTTGTGTGACTTTCACCTAACGCACCTTCCTCCATTAAACACAGGAATGTTGTACAGCACAAGTGGGAAGGAGGAGATATTCCACCTATCAGGAGGGTGGTTGTGGATAAGATCCTAGCCATGGGATTTAAGGCGGAGGATATTTATACTCTTATCAGACCGGTCGGTTCCTATGAATATGATTTGTCATTTGTGTGTCCAGAATAACTGGATCTGTTTTGGGAGCGGTATGAGCATGTGTATAGGGGCCAGCCGGACTGGAAGGGGCTTGTCCCCAAAGTTGTCTCACCACAGCACTTGATTAATAATGAGACTATCCTGACAAGGAATGAGTCTATACCCCCCCGAGGATTTATGGGTCTAGTTGAGGTGAAACTTTGTGCCACCTAAAAAAGATTGTGGATGATAGAGGAATCTGGATAGTTGGGTGTCAATGAGGTTGGGTGTGTGTGGGAATGTGGTCCAGCATTTGCCCTCCTCAGCCTTTATTGGTAGAGATAGGATTACCATCTTCTACCCTGATCAACCTAAGCTGTGCCATAAATGTGGAGTCAGGGGACATTTCTCCTCTTCCTGTCCAGAACAGAAGTGCTCTTTGTGTCAGGAACTGGGGCATCTGGCGAGGGACTGTAACGTCAGTAAATGTAACCTATGTGATAAGGTTGGTCACCCTTATTGCCAGTGCCCTGAGGCTTTGCACAATAAGACTGAGCTAGTGGAGGAATTCTTCCATCTGGATAGGTAAGTGTCTGGGTTGGCGGAGGTTGTCTTCAAAATAAATATTTTCAAAGCTCCCCCATTTCCTCCACCAACTAAACTCCCATCCAATAACAAAAAAAAAAAACCTCAAACAACATTTTTTAATTTCCCAGCTTTTTGATGGCCCTCAGTTTCATCTCTTCTGGGATTGGCCGGAGCCCGAGAACCCGGAAATAAAGTCCGGGAGACATGTCGCCGGTCACAGCGGTGTATGGGCACCGCTGCAACAGCTTCGATCTAAGGTGAGTATTTCATAATGAGCTAGTATGTGATGAATAGTCATTATGCCGGTCCTGTATACTCGAAGTCCGCCGGCAACCTGCGATCGCAGTGAAGAGAGGCAGAATGGGGAAACTAAAGAAGGCGGATCCCCACGCTTTTTTTGTTTATAGTGCAAAAAATAAAAACTGCAGAGGTGATCAAATACCACTAAAAGAAAGCTCTATTAGTGGGGAAAAAAAGGAAGTCAATTTTGTTTGGGTGCAACATTGTATGACCGCGCAATTGTCAGTTAAAGCAACGCAGCGCCGTTTCGCAAAAAAATGGCCTGGTCAGGAAGTGGGTAAAAACAATTCTGCAAAGAAGAGCGGGCCAAAATTCCTCCACAGCAATGTGAAAGACTCATTGCCAGTTATCGTGATTGATTGCAGTGGATGCCGCTAAGGGTGGCACAACCATTTATCCGGTTTAGGGGGCAATTACTTTTTTCCACACAGGGCCAGGCAGGTTTGGACAGCTTATTCCCCTTTAATAAATTAAATCATCATTTAAAAACTGAATTTTGCATATTTACTCAGGTTATCTTTGTGTAATATTAATATTTGTTTGATGATCTGAAAAATTTAAGTGTGATAAATATACCAAAAAAAAAAAAATCAAAGAGGGGGCAAATGCTTCATTGTAGGTCATTAAGTTTATTTTTTTTAATTGCTTGGACCATTAGCTGGGGCGGGGGGGGGGTGTTGTTTTTTGTAGTGGGTGACCCTAACGAGAAATCGGCTTTAAAAAAAATAAAAGTGTCCTTTTTGTGATAGAAGGTTAGCAGAGGCCCCCCTTGAGGTTCTGCAACATAGTTTGCCAGTTCTAGAATGCCAACCGGGGTATTTACCATGTGAAGTTTTGAATAATCTGTGTAGGAGTTAATAAAAAATCAAACAACTTTTTCAGTCTGTTATTTTAAAAAAAGAAACGATAGAGTGGAATTGTCCATAAAATAAATAAATAAATAAATAAATAAATAAATAAAACAACCTTTTTACATTTCTGAAATTCAAAAATTATTGAATGGACTGAATGGCCAATAATTATTAGTCTTCATTTAATTTATTTATTTATTTTTGCAAGTCGGTAAAATTTGTTTAGTGGAGCAAAAAATATATATATATAAATAAATAAATAAATAAATAAATAAATAAATAAACCTTGTTACATTTCTGAAATTCAGAAATTATTAAATGGACTGAATGGCCAATAATTATTAGTCTTCATTTAATTTATTCATTTATTTTTGCAAGTCGGTGAAATTCGTTTAGTGGAGCAAAAAAAAAAAAAGTGTATATATATATTTATATTTATTTATATATATATATATATATATATATATATATATATATATATATATATATATATATATATAAATATATATATATATATATATATATATATATAAAATAAACCTTGTTACATTTCTGAAATTCAGAAATGATTGAATGGACTGAATGGCCAATAATTATCAGTCTTCATTTTATGTATTCATTTATTTTTGCAAGTCGGTAAAATTCGTTTAGTGGAGCAAAAAAATAAATAAAATATATAAATAAATAAATAAAAAAAAAACCTTGTTACATTTCTGAAATTCAGAAATTATTTAATGGACTGAATGGCCAATAATTATTAGTCTTCATTTTATTTATTCATTTATTTTTGCAAGTCGGTAAAATTCTTTAGTGGAGCAAAAAAAAAAAAAAAAAAAATCCATCGCCTGACAGGTGACTTCTCTCTCTCTCTCTCTCTCTCTCTCTCTCTCTCTCTCTCTCTCTCTTGTGTTCCTTTTTTTTTGGCTTCGCCCCCCAAGCCATTTCATTTGAATGACCCAGTCATCATCTGCGCGCTGTTTATCTGCTGAATTTACATCATTTGGCCTTTTGAACATCTGAGTGGGCACACGGTGCCAGCCTTTTCATCGTATCAAAGAGAAAATTTCAGTGTTTAAATTTGAAAATGCAATTTTAGCATCTTATTTAAAGAAACCTCAATTTAATCGCTTAGTCACCACTTTGCCTCATCAGCCTTTAATAAGTTATATAATTCAGGTAAGTTTTATAGAAGACTTTCAAGATCCAAAAAAAAAAAAAAAAAAGTAAAAAAAAAAACTTTTTAACAATGAATTTGTGCTTGGAAGTGTACTGTAACTTTGATTCATTTCTTTTTTACATAACTACATATTTAATAGGCGCCCAAATTTATAGCGCCTTCAATTTTTTTTTGGCCATGTCAGCCTTATTTTTATGTGTCCTCTCAACGTTTTTCTTCCTTTCTTGTCAGACTTTTTTTTTTCCTCTCCCTGTCCCTGTCTTATTCTCAGCTTTCAATATTGTACAGTGATGTGTGAAATTACTTACCTAAAAATTGTCTCAAAGCTTTTATTGCAAACTTTGTAGTTTGCCCAATGCAAGGTTTGTCTTCAACCTGGAACGAACATAGAATTTCGAAGAGTGACTGGGAATGAGATATTTTTTTTCAGAATGCTGACTCATTTTTTAGCCAAAGTTGTGAGTTAGTAATATATATATATTTTTTTTTTGCAAACAACTGAATGAGAACTTTGCAAGTGAAAAAAAAAAAAAAACATGCACAAAAAGGTTAATTCAAACGAATTAGACAAACTACACGCTGTAGATGGAAAATGCTGATGAAGATGATGTTTTTGACCTTTTTGTAATTTAATGAAGTAGACTGATCAAAATTTTATGGTGGTATAATTTTGTTTCGTACGGTATGATGGGAATCGGGAAATATATTCCTGCATGTAAATGTTATTGAATTGGCACGGCTCGAAAAAAAAAAAAAAAACCTGCCTTTTCCCATTTCCTGCAGAAAATTAAAGTTGCTGTCCAATAACTTATGAGGTTGGAAACCAAAGGCGGTTTTCTGATCTCGTGGAACATACGAGACACGAGAGGGAAACATAAGCAGCGGTGTGACATTAGTTACGGCGCGAAATGCCCGGAAGCCGTAAACATTAACGGCACGATATGGTAAATAATAAAAGTATAAATAAAATGATACATGGCTAATCCTTCAAAATCTCTCTCTCCGGCAAAAACAGGGGCATAAATTACCTCCGGAAAAAACGGCAGCGCTGTTGAGAAATTCATGTAATAAAAATTGCAAGGTAGTATTTCTGGTGCGGCAATCACATACGATACGAGGAGGTTTTTTTTTTTTGTCTGCCATAAATTAGGAAGCTGCCCAATTAGTCGCTTGGCCGTTACAGTGAACCTATGGTTTGCCCTTGCAGGTCTTCTTCAGAAGCTTGTACTTACCATACCTTTGCTCCTCCGCCACTCAGTTTCGTCAATTGGGTCTTAGAAAGACGTAATTAAGACATTGTAAGTTGTCAAAGCTTAAAGAGGATCTTCACCCCACAAAGAATGAATTAACCATTTCCGGACCACCGCACGCCGATACGGAAAAACGGCAGCGCTGTTGAGAAATTCATGTAATAAAAATTGCAAGATAGTATTTCTGGTACGGCAATCACATACGATACGAGGAGGTTTTTTTTTTTGTCTGCCATAAATTAGGAAGCTGCCCAATTAGTCACTTGCCCGTTACAGTGAACCTATGATTTGCCCTTGCAGGTCTTCTTCAGAAGCTTGTACTTACCATACCTTTGCTCCTCCGCCACTCAGTTTCGTCAATTGGGTCTTAGAAAGACGTAAGTAAGACGTTGTAAGTTGTCAAAGCTTAAAGAGGATCTTCCCCCCACAAAGAATGAATTAACCACTTCCGGACTGCCGCACGCCGATACGGAAAAACGGCAGTGCTGTTGAGAAATTCATGTAATAAAAATTGCAAGATAGTATTTCTGGTACGGCAATCACATACGATACGAGGAGTATTTTTTTTGTCTGCCATAAATTAGGAAGCTGCCCAATTAGTCGCTTGGCCGTTACAGTGTAACTATGGTTTGCCCTTGCAGGTCTTCTTCAGAAGCTTGCACTTACCATACCTTTGCCCCTCCGCCACTCAGTTTCATCAGTGGGGCCCTAGAAAGGCGTAAGTTGTAAGTTGTTAAAGCTTAAAGAGGATCTTCACCCCACAAAGAATGAATTAACCACTTCCGGACCACCGCACGCCAATACGGAAAAACGGCAGCGCTGTTGAGAGATTCATGTAATAAAAATTGCAAGATAGTATTTCTGGTGCAGCAATCACATACGATACGAGGAGTTTTTTTTTTTTGTTTGCCATAAATTAGGAAGCTGCCCAATTAGTCGCTTGGCCGTTACAGTGAACCTATGGTTTGCCCTTGCAGGTCTTCTTCACAAGCTTGCACTTACCATACCTTTGCTCCTCCGCCATTCAGTTTCGTCAGTGGGGTCCTAGAAAGACGTAAGTAGGACGTTGTAAGTTGTCAAAGCTTAAAGAGGATCTTCACCCCACAAAGAATGAATTAACCACTTCCGGACTGCCGATATACGTCCTAAATTTGAAGAGGGATATCTTTGTTATGGCAGCAGCTAGCTACCATAATGCCGGTGTCCTCTTCTTTGGCCGGCGGTCCACTTTCAGGTAAAAGTGGGCTCTGCGGTGGATTTGCCGCAAGATCACTTTTATCCCCGCCCGCCACGCTCCGGTGCCCTCCGCCGCTTACCTGAGCCATTGGTAGTGGCGGAGGCAATCGGATGCTTGTCCTTTCTGGGTATGGAGATGAGTGAGAGGAAGATGGCCACCCATCTCCTTACCATTGCAAGGCGGAAGCGACATCAAAACGTCACTTCCGCCCATAGCTCTTAAAGGGCCATTTTTTTTTTTTTCAAATGACAAAAATTTTTATTTTTATTTTTTTATTGCATTTTAGTGTAAATATGAGATCTGAGGTCTTTTTGACCCCCATATCTCATACTGTCATTTTTTTTTCTATTACAAGGGATGTTTACATTCCTTGTAATAGGAATAAAAGTGGCACAATTATTTTTTTTCTTTTAAAGAAAGGTAAAAAAAGGTAAAATAAATAAGAAAAAAAAATGTTTTTAAACGCGCCAGTCCCACCGAGCTCGCGTGCAGAAGCAAACGCATACGTGAGTAGCGCCCACATATGAAAACGGCGTTCAAACCACATATGTGAGGTATCACCGCGATCGGTAGAGCGAGAGCAATAATTCTAGTCCTGGACCTCCTCTGTAATTCAAAACATGCAACCAGTATAATTTTTTAAACGTCGCCTATGGAGATTTTAAAGGGTAAAAGTTTGTTGCCATTCCACGAGCGGGCGCACTTTTGAAGCGTGACATGTTGGGTATCAATTTACTCGGCGTAACATTATCTTTCACAATATATAAAAAAAAATTGGGCTAACTTTACTGTTGTCTTATTTTTTAATTCCAAAATGTGTATTTTTTTTTAAAAAAGTGCGCTTGTAAGACCACTGCGTAAATACGGTGTGACTGAAAGTGTTGCAACAACTGCCATTTTATTCTATAATATATTCTTTGTATAATGTTTGGGGGTTCTAAGTAATTTTCTAGCAAAAAAAAAACAGTTTTTAACTTGTAACAACAAATCTCAGAACGAGGCTCGGTCCTTACGTGGTTAAAAGTCAGCAGCTACAAATACTGTAGCTGTTGACTTTTTTTATAAAAGATAATTAACTGTCCAAAGATGCAGCATTGTCCTCACACAAGCCGGTTCTTCCCCAGTCTTCGGGTCCTCTGGCGCCGGCATTTTTTAGTGTGGGAAGCCGGCATGTGGGACCTTGCCGGCTTCTCGCTGTGCAAGCACGAGCCACGCCAAGCTTTGTGAATGGTCCCGCAGTCTCCTGGGACCAGTGATGTGTCCCAGAAGACCGTGGGCAAATAAGAGGGAACTTCTGCTCGCATCGCCTAGGTCAGGGGTCTCCAAACTGCGTCCCTAGGGCCAGATGTGGCCCTTTCCTAGCCTATATTCTGACCCTTGGGGCACTATTCCTCCCACTGACACCAACAATGGGGCACTATATCTTGCACCGATACCAATGATGGGATACTATTCCTCCTACTAATAGGGGCACCACTCCTCCTCCTTTTGACCACCAACCCTGTGGCCATATTTATTTTCACTGATGCTGGGCCCGTGACATTTTCTGCCTCTGCTGGCCACAATCCGGCCCTCCTAAAGTCTAAAGGACAATAAACTGGCCCTTTGTTTGAAAAGTTTGGAGTCCCCTGGCCTAGGTGTTCTGGGTGGAAGTGGGATTGGGTCCTGTGTTGCCAACCATCTGTATTTTTACTGGCAGCCAGTAAAATAAAAATGGCCACTTTTCTCCTGCCAGTAAATGCCAGTGAAAGGAAAAGGCTGCCAGTAAAAAAATATAGCAGCTTTGCACAGAACTGCGCATGTGCATGTCGGCTGAGACCATTTGAGTAGCTTTCACAGTGTGTTCTGGCGGCGCTGGTGGGGGATGGGTCTGGTGGAGGTGGTGCCTGAGCGACGTGTCATGTGATGTCATGGTGCAAAGGAACCGAGTGGACTGGCCGGTGCCTCATGGGCGGGTCTGCAGGACTGGAGCGAGGCAAGCCGGGAGCGGGACTGTCAGTGCTGTTTGGACTGGAATGGACTGAAGGGACCACCTGGTGTGGGGAGAGACTGTCACTGTGACTCAGGAGGGGGCGTGTCCTGCCGGTGATCTGTGCTGCTGCACACCGCTGTCACTGTCACTGTGAGAGTCTCGTGTGCTTACCTGACCATTCTAATTTCTTCTTCCTCCTGAGTCCTGTCCCTGAGCTACTTACTATATCAAAAATAAAATAAGAAATATGTTTTTTGCCTTAATATCTACCTTAACCGCTTCAGCCCCGGAAGATTTTACCCCCTTCCTGACCACAGCACTTTTTACAATTCGGCACTGCGTCTCTTTAATTGACAATTGCGCGGTCGTGCCACGTTGCACCCAAATGAAATTTGCGTCCTTTTTTTCCCCACAGATAGAGATTTCTTTTGGTGGTATTTGATCACCTCTGCGTTTTTTTTTTTTTTGCGCTATAAACAAAAGAAGAGCGACAATTTTGAAAAAAAAAACACAATATCTTTTACTTTTGGCTATAATAAATATCCCCATTTTTTTTTCAAAAAAACTATTTTTTTCCTCAGTTTAGGCCGATATGTATTCTTCTACATAGTTTTGGTAAAAAAAAAAAATCCCAATAAGTGTATATTGATTGGTTTGTGCAAAAGTTATAGCGTCTACAAAATAGGGGATAGATATACGGCATTTTTATTATTATTTATTTTTCTACTAGTAATGGCGGTGATCTGCGTTTTTTATTGGGACTGCGATATTGCGGGGGGACAAATTGGACACTTTTGACACATATTTTTGGGACCATTGACAATTATACAGCGATCAGTGCTATAAAAATGCATTGATTACTGTATAAATGTCACTGGCAGGGAAGGGGTTAACACTAGGGGGGCGATCAAGGGGTTAACTGTGTTCCCTCTCTGTGTTCTAACTGTAGGGGGGATGGGACTTGCTAGGGGAAGAGAGAGAGATCGGTGTTCATACTTTGTATGAACACATGATCAGTCTCTTCTCCAGTCAGAGAACCGGGATCGCTGTGTTTACACACAGCGATCCCGGTTCTCGCTGTGTCACAAGCGATTGCGGGAGCCCGGCGGTCATCGCGCCTGCCGGGCACTGGCATCGGCTCCGGGGGCGAGCAGCGGATGCGCGGATGTGCCTCCGGCAGCAAAAAAGCCCCCCCCCGCATGAAAAAAGCCCCTCCGACCTGTCCTACCGAGTCTCGCCTCGCATGACCGCCTCTCGCACATATACAATCCCTGGCAGCCGGCAGCTTGCTGTAGCGCGGCACTTGTTATGTGCAGTATGGTGCATACTTGGCCAGGTGGGTGGGGGGGATTAGCACCCCCTAGAGCGGCTGGTGACTGGCCAGTTCAATGCTCCACCTACTCTCCTCCACTGACATCCTTGCATGTTGCGGGGTGGGGTCTGTCTGTGTCCAGAGGAGGAGAGCGAGGAGGACATGGGGAACCCCCAGGCAGGGGTCACTATGGGGGGGGGCAGAATACTCCCAGTGAAACCCTCCAGGAAGTGGGTGCTGTCGAGCCCCCCCCAGCTGTGAAGCAGTCACAGTGCGCTGCTACTCAGCTAAAGGCTGAAGGTACTGGCACTGTGACAGGGAAGAGGCGAGCTGTCGGTTTTCCCCGCTCACCCCCCCTCCTCTTTTCAGATTTGCCACCCAGCTTACTGCCTGTTTTTTTCCCCTCCCCATTGGCCACAGTGGAGGCCAATCAAAGGACTAGGGGAGCATCATGGAACATGTAGTCCCAGAAGATTAAGCCATGTATTTTCCTTTCATTTCTCCCCATCTCCTCTTGCATTGAAAACAGGATTGGTTTATATGCTTACCATTGAATAAACTATTCATGTCTATGTTCTGCTGCCTATTGTGAGACTACTTTCCCTATTAACCCATCGAGCGCTGGATCATTTTGTTGTACATAGTCCCAGAAGATTGATGGCCCATTGTTCTCCAGGTGGAGCCGGCCACACCCCCCAGCATGTACTCTGCTGGGGGAAGAAAGAGAGATCTCGGGAACCAGCTGAGGGAGTTAGAGCAGCCAGTTACAGAAGACAGGAAAAAGAAAGAGAGGACTGTGCTGGGAGAAGCCACAGAGAGCACCACGCTGCCCAGAGCCACCAGAGAAAGAGTCACGCTGCCCAGCACCAAAAGGGATAGCTCCACGCTGTCCAGTCCCACCAGAGAACGCCACGCTGCCCAGCACCACCAGAGAGAGAGCGCCACGCCACCCAGCGCCACAAGAGAGAGCGCCGTGCTGCCCAGTGCCACCAGAGAGAGCGCCATGCTGCCCAGTGCCACCAGAGAGAGCATCACACTGCCCAATGCCACCATAGAGAATGTCACGCTGCCCAGCGTCATCACAGAACGCCATGCTGCTCGGCGCCACCAGAGAGAATGCCACGCTGCCCAGCGCCACCAGAGAGAACCCAACGCTGCCCAGCACCACCAGAGAGAGCGCCACGCTGCCCAGTGCCACCAGAGAGAGCGCCATGCTGCTCAGCACCAACAGAGAGAGCACTACACAACACAGGGTAAGGGAACATTCAGCCAGAGGGATCACTTCTGCTGTTTCGCTGGGTCTGGTAAAAGGGCATGTCGGCCATTATGCATTACTGATCCTAGGGACCGAGGGTGGGGTGACACCATGTGGGTACACGAGTCAGGCCTAGGGCAGCACAAAACCTAAATACACCACTGCCTTGGACAACGTGACCTCCAGGCTTGATCCCTAGGGGGACCCTGTACCACAATGGGTTGTAAAAGGAAGGCTTTGCCATTAAACGAGGTGCAGAAAGTACCAAACTGCCCCCTCACTACCAGAGTCTCCGGCACAAGCCACCATGAGCACTTAAATCCAAAAATAACACAATCAATAATTGTGCCTGTGATTTTGCGCAAACCTAAATACTTAGTCAAACATACATATGAATAATAATGAAATCAAATAAATCAATTAGTCCATAAAAGTGAAAATCCGTGACTGTAGTGCAAATCAATACGGTGAGTACAATGAGTGAATATTCTATACAGTGATAAAACAAAAAGTGTCAGAGTGCGTTGATAGTAGATCTCGTGACTTTCGTGGTAATGGATACCCACTAGGGGCTCCCAGAACTCTCACCTTACTGGCATTAATAAAATGCCTTTATGTATCCATTCGGGGCTGCGCTTGTTCCAGTCCCAGCGGTGTAGTTGTTCTGGTGCGTCTTATGGGGAGATGGCGTCCTCTCCGGTGAATAAACTCCACATAAGGGGGGTAATCAGAAAGGAGGATACTCCAATAGGGTAATAATGTTAAAACCGAAGTTTTATTAAAAAATATCTGCTTACAATTGAGTAGCGTTGAATCAGCAATTCAAACAGTAGTTTACAATCCCCGCTATGTCACTTCCGGTCCGCGCTGTTGTGTATCCGGTTACGTTCGTTACGTCCTACGCGTTACGTCATATCACATGACTTCCTCAGGGCACCGGATTGGTTGTTATCGTAGTGTATTTATATAGTGGGGACAGGAAGTGTACTTGACGCCATTTTGTTGTAGACCAAGTGTATGTAAATCCCGCGGCCATCATAGAGAAAATGGGCTCGCTGATGTTTTGTAAATAAAGATTTTGCATGTTCATACAAAACGGCAAAAAAAGTTTACAGCGAAGGTGTTTGAAGTTGTTTATATTGGTGGCGTTAGTCGAATCAATCTTCGTTCTAATAGCGATGATGCTGTATTTATATTGGATTATGCATGTTCACTATGAGCAAGTTTGTAACATGCCTGTTGTTTGTAAATATATCTCGTAATGTAGCTGACTAAAGTAGATATAACACTAGAACGGTTAGTTCTAGATAACAATATATTAGAAATATCTTTAATGACGATAAATGTTAAAAATATATATGAAGATAAAAATAGTAAAAAGTGAATATAAAAGACATGCTAAATAATAAAAAATCACTGATAAAAAATCAATTGATAAAAAATTTTTTTGATAAAAAATTGAATCATGCGACTGGGTCATGCGATACGAGCAAATAGATAAATTGGATAATATTGCACACCGGAAATGATATACTGGGTTTACAGAGGAACAATTCTGGATAATTAAAAATCACTTATAAAACAGTTTAAGTCAAATTCTATGTTTAACCCTTCTGGCGCTAATGTTCTCATTCTATGTATCCACTTAGACTCATTCTGACTGAGTGTTCTAATTTTGTGGTCTCCTCTCCATGATTTATTGTATCTTTCAATACCCCAGAATAAGAGTCCTGTGGGGTCTTTATTATGGACCAGCGCAAAATGCTTGGATACATTATGTTTTGGGCATCCTTTAAAAATGTTTTTTACATGTTCCTTAATTCTGGTTTTTAGTGCTCTCTTTGTCCTCCCTACATACTGTAAGTTGCAGGAACATTGTAAAATGTATACTACCCCCTCTGTGTGGCAATTAATAAAATCTTTTATTGGGTAAGTATTTCCTGTACTGGTTGCCTTAAATTCATATTTTTTTCCTTGGAATTTTTTTGCATGCGTGCATGCATAGCAGTATTTGCAGGGATAAAACCCTTTGCCATTGAAAAATGAGAATTTATTTTTTGGGGGTGGTTCCACCACATTTTTGACAATGATATCTCTCAGAGTGGGTGCTCTCTTGTAAATAATAGCGGGTTTCTCCGGTAATATTTTTTGTAGATGTTTGTCTTCCTTTAAAATGTGCCAGTGTCTCCGAATTATCTTTTCAATATCTTTAAATTGAACATTGAAATCCAGAATTAGACTTGGTGCTTCTGGGAACAATTGTGTTTTCTTGGGTGTGTGGATCATTATTTTTCTATTCATTTTCTGGGTCGATTGGATATCTTTCTTAATTTGTGATTCTTCATATCCTTTGTTGATGAATCTTTGTCCAATCAAATTGGCCTGGGCTTCAAAGTCTGCATCTTTGGTACAATTGCGTCTGACTCTTACGAGTTGGCCTCTCGGGATGTTGTATAGCCAGGGTTTGTAATGGCAACTCGTTATAGGTAGGTAACTATTTCTTGAGACTTCCTTAAAGTGCGTTTTAGTTGTTAGTAGGTTCTCTTCAATGGTGATCTCTAAGTCAAGGAATTCTATTTTTTTAGCATCTATATTCCAGGTTAGTTGTATGTTTCTATCATTCCTGTTTAGATTGTTTAAGAATTGTTCCAATGTTTCTTTACTTCCATTCCATATGATAATAATATCATCGATGAACCTTTTGTACAGTCCTAATTCACAAGGTTGGTGCTTATATACGGATTCTTCCTCCCATTGTGCCATAAAGGCATTGGCCACACTTGGCGCAAATTTTGCACCCATGGCAATCCCAGTTATTTGTTTGTAGTGGTTTTGGTCATGCCAAAAATAGTTATTTTTAAGTGCAAACTCTAGGCATTTAATTATGTACTTTCTTTGTGTACATTTCAATGTACTGTGTTTTCTTAGGGCCCATTTGGTTGCTTCACACGCCTGATGATGTTGAATAATCGTGTAAAGCGATGAGACATCTACAGTGGCCATTAAAGTTCTTCCTTCCAGGACAGGGATTTCTTCTAATACTTGTAGGACATGCTTAGTATCTCTTATGTATGATCTTGTATTTTGAATAGCAGGTTGAATGAAGTAATCGATGTACTGTCCTATTCTTGCTGTTAAGGAATTGATCCCATTTACTATGGGTCTTCCCGGGGGGTTCTGGAGACTTTTGTGGATTTTCGGGACCGTGTATAGTACTGGAATCCTATGTGAGTCAGGGACTAGATACCTAGCCTCTTTTGCATCTAGTATGTCTTTTTTTGTCCCTAATTGTACTATTTTTTCTAATTTCTTTTTGCATTTATTAGAAGGGTTGCCGAGTAATTTTTGATACGTGGTAGTGTCTTCTAGTTGGCGTTTAATTTCTGCTAAATAATTCGTTTTGTTTTGAATGACCACACCTCCTCCTTTGTCCGCCGGTCTTATTACCAAGTCTTTTCTGTTGGTTAGAGAGCGTATTCCTTTCTTAATATGTATCGGATCTTTAATCTTCTTGATTTTTAAATGGTCCAGGTCCTTCAATACTAAGTTTTTGAATACTTCGATATGTTGATTATCGTTTATTTGAGGGTTATAGAGAGACTTGTTTCGCAATCCACTATGTTCCACTTGTTGTTCTTCTTGTTGAGTTATCATGCGTCTAGTTTGAGGGTTACTTAAAATCGCTTTTTTGATGTTAATTTTCCTCACGTATTTTCTTATACCTATGTATGTGGCAAATTTATCCAGATTTTTTGTGGGGGCATATTTTAGACCTTTGTCCAGTACCGCCAATTCCTCAGTAGTCAGGGTTTGTCCGCTTAAATTAAAAATTCCTTCCCCCACTATACCCTTTTTCTTTTGGAGTCTCTTTCCCGCTCGACATCCCCTCTTGGTTCTGGGGTTCTTCTCCTTTCTTCCTGTTGTCGTCTTTCTGGGGTTCTTCTCCTTTCTTCCTGTTGTCGTCTTTTTGGGGAGTGTTGAGACTCTTGTGGGTGTCTTCTTGGGGATCGGTGTACATAATCCTGTTTCCTCCTCGGTGGTGTTTCCCTTCGACCTCGATCTAAAAAACCATTGCCATATGTTTCTCGTTCGTATTGCTGATGGCGATGATATGAGTTAGAATCATTATGGTTTCTAATCGGTTCAAACCTGTTGTATACGGGTATTGGGCTTCTTTCATATCTCCCTTGTTGATTATAGTATGGTATTTCTCTGTGATCTCTAGGTGGACCTTCGTAATATGGTCTATCATTGTGATATCTTAAATTATGTCCACTGTTGTGTCGAGATTTGTTGAAAGGCTTTTTGAAAGGTTTTTTCCAAGTATTTCTCGGGGTTTGGTGGTCCTGCATTCGATGATTAGCTTGTTCTGAGTGAGGTATGGGAGTGTTAGGGTAGATCTCCCTATTATAATCAGTCTGCTGTGATGGTTGGTATAGCGTGCTCCCTTGGGGTTCAAAAATTCTCACCTCTTTTTCTGGTGTTGAATGTGTCGACGGGATGGCTGGTTCTTCAACTTTATTTTGCCATTTAAACACTTGGTCTGTTTTGTAATCTGTAACATCTCTCTGATATTTTTTTGTTTTCCTTTGTTGTGTTTCCAAGTCTTTAGCCATTAGGTCTTTATTTAGTTGATTGGATAATTTTTTAAAATCTTCAGACTCTTTGTGTGGTTCCAATCTAGATTTGAGTTCCTCTATTTGCTGGTCAACAGCTTTCATTTTTCTATACTTCCTGTCTAAAATGAATCTGAGGCCTTCAATGCTCTTAGCATTGAAGAAATTATACCATTCACTAATGGATTCTTTATCCAGAAGACCATCATTTGGGGGTATTTCCCACTTTATTCTTCTGGGGACTATGTTTTCCCTTAGATAGCGTTCGAATGTGTTTGTATCCCACCATAGACTTATCTTTTTTTCCATTGCGTGTCCCAATTTTCGAGTCAAAGATTCTAAATCGCTATTAATTTTAGTTTGTGTGGAAAAGATAGCGTCTAGATTGACATTTCTGTGTTCCATAAATGTGAAAACCTCCATAGTGGCTGCAGAAGTGAGTAAGTGTAAGAAATAGTAAAAGTAATCTAGAGTGGACTTCTGCGCTACTAAAGTGAATGTTGAATGTTGTGTGGAATGCCGCAAAAATCAAAAAAGTGTACACCACTCACTAACTTAAATCCAAAAATAACACAATCAATAATTGTGCCTGTGATTTTGCGCAAACCTAAATACTTAGTCAAACATACATATGAATAATAATGAAATCAAATAAATCAATTAGTCCATAAAAGTGAAAATCCGTGACTGTAGTGCAAATCAATACGGTGAGTACAATGAGTGAATATTCTATACAGTGATAAAACAAAAAGTGTCAGAGTGCGTTGATAGTAGATCTCGTGACTTTCGTGGTAATGGATACCCACTAGGGGCTCCCAGAACTCTCACCTTACTGGCATTAATAAAATGCCTTTATGTATCCATTCGGGGCTGCGCTTGTTCCAGTCCCAGCGGTGTAGTTGTTCTGGTGCGTCTTATGGGGAGATGGCGTCCTCTCCGGTGAATAAACTCCACATAAGGGGGGTAATCAGAAAGGAGGATACTCCAATAGGGTAATAATGTTAAAACCGAAGTTTTATTAAAAAATATCTGCTTACAATTGAGTAGCGTTGAATCAGCAATTCAAACAGTAGTTTACAATCCCCGCTATGTCACTTCCGGTCCGCGCTGTTGTGTATCCGGTTACGTTCGTTACGTCCTACGCGTTACGTCATATCACATGACTTCCTCAGGGCACCGGATTGGTTGTTATCGTAGTGTATTTATATAGTGGGGACAGGAAGTGTACTTGACGCCATTTTGTTGTAGACCAAGTGTATGTAAATCCCGCGGCCATCATAGAGAAAATGGGCTCGCTGATGTTTTGTAAATAAAGATTTTGCATGTTCATACAAAACGGCAAAAAAAGTTTACAGCGAAGGTGTTTGAAGTTGTTTATATTGGTGGCGTTAGTCGAATCAATCTTCGTTCTAATAGCGATGATGCTGTATTTATATTGGATTATGCATGTTCACTATGAGCAAGTTTGTAACATGCCTGTTGTTTGTAAATATATCTCGTAATGTAGCTGACTAAAGTAGATATAACACTAGAACGGTTAGTTCTAGATAACAATATATTAGAAATATCTTTAATGACGATAAATGTTAAAAATATATATGAAGATAAAAATAGTAAAAAGTGAATATAAAAGACATGCTAAATAATAAAAAATCACTGATAAAAAATCAATTGATAAAAAATTTTTTTGATAAAAAATTGAATCATGCGACTGGGTCATGCGATACGAGCAAATAGATAAATTGGATAATATTGCACACCGGAAATGATATACTGGGTTTACAGAGGAACAATTCTGGATAATTAAAAATCACTTATAAAACAGTTTAAGTCAAATTCTATGTTTAACCCTTCTGGCGCTAATGTTCTCATTCTATGTATCCACTTAGACTCATTCTGACTGAGTGTTCTAATTTTGTGGTCTCCTCTCCATGATTTATTGTATCTTTCAATACCCCAGAATAAGAGTCCTGTGGGGTCTTTATTATGGACCAGCGCAAAATGCTTGGATACATTATGTTTTGGGCATCCTTTAAAAATGTTTTTTACATGTTCCTTAATTCTGGTTTTTAGTGCTCTCTTTGTCCTCCCTACATACTGTAAGTTGCAGGAACATTGTAAAATGTATACTACCCCCTCTGTGTGGCAATTAATAAAATCTTTTATTGGGTAAGTATTTCCTGTACTGGTTGCCTTAAATTCATATTTTTTTCCTTGGAATTTTTTTGCATGCGTGCATGCATAGCAGTATTTGCAGGGATAAAACCCTTTGCCATTGAAAAATGAGAATTTATTTTTTGGGGGTGGTTCCACCACATTTTTGACAATGATATCTCTCAGAGTGGGTGCTCTCTTGTAAATAATAGCGGGTTTCTCCGGTAATATTTTTTGTAGATGTTTGTCTTCCTTTAAAATGTGCCAGTGTCTCCGAATTATCTTTTCAATATCTTTAAATTGAACATTGAAATCCAGAATTAGACTTGGTGCTTCTGGGAACAATTGTGTTTTCTTGGGTGTGTGGATCATTATTTTTCTATTCATTTTCTGGGTCGATTGGATATCTTTCTTAATTTGTGATTCTTCATATCCTTTGTTGATGAATCTTTGTCCAATCAAATTGGCCTGGGCTTCAAAGTCTGCATCTTTGGTACAATTGCGTCTGACTCTTACGAGTTGGCCTCTCGGGATGTTGTATAGCCAGGGTTTGTAATGGCAACTCGTTATAGGTAGGTAACTATTTCTTGAGACTTCCTTAAAGTGCGTTTTAGTTGTTAGTAGGTTCTCTTCAATGGTGATCTCTAAGTCAAGGAATTCTATTTTTTTAGCATCTATATTCCAGGTTAGTTGTATGTTTCTATCATTCCTGTTTAGATTGTTTAAGAATTGTTCCAATGTTTCTTTACTTCCATTCCATATGATAATAATATCATCGATGAACCTTTTGTACAGTCCTAATTCACAAGGTTGGTGCTTATATACGGATTCTTCCTCCCATTGTGCCATAAAGGCATTGGCCACACTTGGCGCAAATTTTGCACCCATGGCAATCCCAGTTATTTGTTTGTAGTGGTTTTGGTCATGCCAAAAATAGTTATTTTTAAGTGCAAACTCTAGGCATTTAATTATGTACTTTCTTTGTGTACATTTCAATGTACTGTGTTTTCTTAGGGCCCATTTGGTTGCTTCACACGCCTGATGATGTTGAATAATCGTGTAAAGCGATGAGACATCTACAGTGGCCATTAAAGTTCTTCCTTCCAGGACAGGGATTTCTTCTAATACTTGTAGGACATGCTTAGTATCTCTTATGTATGATCTTGTATTTTGAATAGCAGGTTGAATGAAGTAATCGATGTACTGTCCTATTCTTGCTGTTAAGGAATTGATCCCATTTACTATGGGTCTTCCCGGGGGGTTCTGGAGACTTTTGTGGATTTTCGGGACCGTGTATAGTACTGGAATCCTATGTGAGTCAGGGACTAGATACCTAGCCTCTTTTGCATCTAGTATGTCTTTTTTTGTCCCTAATTGTACTATTTTTTCTAATTCCTTTTTGCATTTATTAGAAGGGTTGCCGAGTAATTTTTGATACGTGGTAGTGTCTTCTAGTTGGCGTTTAATTTCTGCTAAATAATTCGTTTTGTTTTGAATGACCACACCTCCTCCTTTGTCCGCCGGTCTTATTACCAAGTCTTTTCTGTTGGTTAGAGAGCGTATTCCTTTCTTAATATGTATCGGATCTTTAATCTTCTTGATTTTTAAATGGTCCAGGTCCTTCAATACTAAGTTTTTGAATACTTCGATATGTTGATTATCGTTTATTTGAGGGTTATAGAGAGACTTGTTTCGCAATCCACTATGTTCCACTTGTTGTTCTTCTTGTTGAGTTATCATGCGTCTAGTTTGAGGGTTACTTAAAATCGCTTTTTTGATGTTAATTTTCCTCACGTATTTTCTTATACCTATGTATGTGGCAAATTTATCCAGATTTTTTGTGGGGGCATATTTTAGACCTTTGTCCAGTACCGCCAATTCCTCAGTAGTCAGGGTTTGTCCGCTTAAATTAAAAATTCCTTCCCCCACTATACCCTTTTTCTTTTGGAGTCTCTTTCCCGCTCGACATCCCCTCTTGGTTCTGGGGTTCTTCTCCTTTCTTCCTGTTGTCGTCTTTCTGGGGTTCTTCTCCTTTCTTCCTGTTGTCGTCTTTTTGGGGAGTGTTGAGACTCTTGTGGGTGTCTTCTTGGGGATCGGTGTACATAATCCTGTTTCCTCCTCGGTGGTGTTTCCCTTCGACCTCGATCTAAAAAACCATTGCCATATGTTTCTCGTTCGTATTGCTGATGGCGATGATATGAGTTAGAATCATTATGGTTTCTAATCGGTTCAAACCTGTTGTATACGGGTATTGGGCTTCTTTCATATCTCCCTTGTTGATTATAGTATGGTATTTCTCTGTGATCTCTAGGTGGACCTTCGTAATATGGTCTATCATTGTGATATCTTAAATTATGTCCACTGTTGTGTCGAGATTTGTTGAAAGGCTTTTTGAAAGGTTTTTTCCAAGTATTTCTCGGGGTTTGGTGGTCCTGCATTCGATGATTAGCTTGTTCTGAGTGAGGTATGGGAGTGTTAGGGTAGATCTCCCTATTATAATCAGTCTGCTGTGATGGTTGGTATAGCGTGCTCCCTTGGGGTTCAAAAATTCTCACCTCTTTTTCTGGTGTTGAATGTGTCGACGGGATGGCTGGTTCTTCAACTTTATTTTGCCATTTAAACACTTGGTCTGTTTTGTAATCTGTAACATCTCTCTGATATTTTTTTGTTTTCCTTTGTTGTGTTTCCAAGTCTTTAGCCATTAGGTCTTTATTTAGTTGATTGGATAATTTTTTAAAATCTTCAGACTCTTTGTGTGGTTCCAATCTAGATTTGAGTTCCTCTATTTGCTGGTCAACAGCTTTCATTTTTCTATACTTCCTGTCTAAAATGAATCTGAGGCCTTCAATGCTCTTAGCATTGAAGAAATTATACCATTCACTAATGGATTCTTTATCCAGAAGACCATCATTTGGGGGTATTTCCCACTTTATTCTTCTGGGGACTATGTTTTCCCTTAGATAGCGTTCGAATGTGTTTGTATCCCACCATAGACTTATCTTTTTTTCCATTGCGTGTCCCAATTTTCGAGTCAAAGATTCTAAATCGCTATTAATTTTAGTTTGTGTGGAAAAGATAGCGTCTAGATTGACATTTCTGTGTTCCATAAATGTGAAAACCTCCATAGTGGCTGCAGAAGTGAGTAAGTGTAAGAAATAGTAAAAGTAATCTAGAGTGGACTTCTGCGCTACTAAAGTGAATGTTGAATGTTGTGTGGAATGCCGCAAAAATCAAAAAAGTGTACACCACTCACTAACTTAAATCCAAAAATAACACAATCAATAATTGTGCCTGTGATTTTGCGCAAACCTAAATACTTAGTCAAACATACATATGAATAATAATGAAATCAAATAAATCAATTAGTCCATAAAAGTGAAAATCCGTGACTGTAGTGCAAATCAATACGGTGAGTACAATGAGTGAATATTCTATACAGTGATAAAACAAAAAGTGTCAGAGTGCGTTGATAGTAGATCTCGTGACTTTCGTGGTAATGGATACCCACTAGGGGCTCCCAGAACTCTCACCTTACTGGCATTAATAAAATGCCTTTATGTATCCATTCGGGGCTGCGCTTGTTCCAGTCCCAGCGGTGTAGTTGTTCTGGTGCGTCTTATGGGGAGATGGCGTCCTCTCCGGTGAATAAACTCCACATAAGGGGGGTAATCAGAAAGGAGGATACTCCAATAGGGTAATAATGTTAAAACCGAAGTTTTATTAAAAAATATCTGCTTACAATTGAGTAGCGTTGAATCAGCAATTCAAACAGTAGTTTACAATCCCCGCTATGTCACTTCCGGTCCGCGCTGTTGTGTATCCGGTTACGTTCGTTACGTCCTACGCGTTACGTCATATCACATGACTTCCTCAGGGCACCGGATTGGTTGTTATCGTAGTGTATTTATATAGTGGGGACAGGAAGTGTACTTGACGCCATTTTGTTGTAGACCAAGTGTATGTAAATCCCGCGGCCATCATAGAGAAAATGGGCTCGCTGATGTTTTGTAAATAAAGATTTTGCATGTTCATACAAAACGGCAAAAAAAGTTTACAGCGAAGGTGTTTGAAGTTGTTTATATTGGTGGCGTTAGTCGAATCAATCTTCGTTCTAATAGCGATGATGCTGTATTTATATTGGATTATGCATGTTCACTATGAGCAAGTTTGTAACATGCCTGTTGTTTGTAAATATATCTCGTAATGTAGCTGACTAAAGTAGATATAACACTAGAACGGTTAGTTCTAGATAACAATATATTAGAAATATCTTTAATGACGATAAATGTTAAAAATATATATGAAGATAAAAATAGTAAAAAGTGAATATAAAAGACATGCTAAATAATAAAAAATCACTGATAAAAAATCAATTGATAAAAAATTTTTTTGATAAAAAATTGAATCATGCGACTGGGTCATGCGATACGAGCAAATAGATAAATTGGATAATATTGCACACCGGAAATGATATACTGGGTTTACAGAGGAACAATTCTGGATAATTAAAAATCACTTATAAAACAGTTTAAGTCAAATTCTATGTTTAACCCTTCTGGCGCTAATGTTCTCATTCTATGTATCCACTTAGACTCATTCTGACTGAGTGTTCTAATTTTGTGGTCTCCTCTCCATGATTTATTGTATCTTTCAATACCCCAGAATAAGAGTCCTGTGGGGTCTTTATTATGGACCAGCGCAAAATGCTTGGATACATTATGTTTTGGGCATCCTTTAAAAATGTTTTTTACATGTTCCTTAATTCTGGTTTTTAGTGCTCTCTTTGTCCTCCCTACATACTGTAAGTTGCAGGAACATTGTAAAATGTATACTACCCCCTCTGTGTGGCAATTAATAAAATCTTTTATTGGGTAAGTATTTCCTGCACTGGTTGCCTTAAATTCATATTTTTTTCCTTGGAATTTTTTTGCATGCGTGCATGCATAGCAGTATTTGCAGGGATAAAACCCTTTGCCATTGAAAAATGAGAATTTATTTTTTGGGGGTGGTTCCACCACATTTTTGACAATGATATCTCTCAGAGTGGGTGCTCTCTTGTAAATAATAGCGGGTTTCTCCGGTAATATTTTTTGTAGATGTTTGTCTTCCTTTAAAATGTGCCAGTGTCTCCGAATTATCTTTTCAATATCTTTAAATTGAACATTGAAATCCAGAATTAGACTTGGTGCTTCTGGGAACAATTGTGTTTTCTTGGGTGTGTGGATCATTATTTTTCTATTCATTTTCTGGGTCGATTGGATATCTTTCTTAATTTGTGATTCTTCATATCCTTTGTTGATGAATCTTTGTCCAATCAAATTGGCCTGGGCTTCAAAGTCTGCATCTTTGGTACAATTGCGTCTGACTCTTACGAGTTGGCCTCTCGGGATGTTGTATAGCCAGGGTTTGTAATGGCAACTCGTTATAGGTAGGTAACTATTTCTTGAGACTTCCTTAAAGTGCGTTTTAGTTGTTAGTAGGTTCTCTTCAATGGTGATCTCTAAGTCAAGGAATTCTATTTTTTTAGCATCTATATTCCAGGTTAGTTGTATGTTTCTATCATTCCTGTTTAGATTGTTTAAGAATTGTTCCAATGTTTCTTTACTTCCATTCCATATGATAATAATATCATCGATGAACCTTTTGTACAGTCCTAATTCACAAGGTTGGTGCTTATATACGGATTCTTCCTCCCATTGTGCCATAAAGGCATTGGCCACACTTGGCGCAAATTTTGCACCCATGGCAATCCCAGTTATCTGGATCTGGATAAATTTGCCACATACATAGGTATAAGAAAATACGTGAGGAAAATTAACATCAAAAAAGCGATTTTAAGTAACCCTCAAACTAGACGCATGATAACTCAACAAGAAGAACAACAAGTGGAACATAGTGGATTGCGAAACAAGTCTCTCTATAACCCTCAAATAAACGATAATCAACATATCGAAGTATTCAAAAACTTAGTATTGAAGGACCTGGACCATTTAAAAATCAAGAAGATTAAAGATCCGATACATATTAAGAAAGGAATACGCTCTCTAACCAACAGAAAAGACTTGGTAATAAGACCGGCGGACAAAGGAGGAGGTGTGGTCATTCAAAACAAAACGAATTATTTAGCAGAAATTAAACGCCAACTAGAAGACACTACCACGTATCAAAAATTACTCGGCAACCCTTCTAATAAATGCAAAAAGGAATTAGAGAAAATAGTACAATTAGGGACAAAAAAAGACATACTAGATGCAAAAGAGGCTAGGTATCTAGTCCCTGACTCACATAGGATTCCAGTACTATACACGGTCCCGAAAATCCACAAAAGTCTCCAGAACCCCCCGGGAAGACCCATAGTAAATGGGATCAATTCCTTAACAGCAAGAATAGGACAGTACATCGATTACTTCATTCAACCTGCTATTCAAAATACAAGATCATACATAAGAGATACTAAGCATGTCCTACAAGTATTAGAAGAAATCCCTGTCCTGGAAGGAAGAACTTTAATGGCCACTGTAGATGTCTCATCGCTTTACACGATTATTCAACATCATCAGGCGTGTGAAGCAACCAAATGGGCCCTAAGAAAACACAGTACATTGAAATGTACACAAAGAAAGTACATTATTAAATGCCTAGAGTTTGCACTTAAAAATAACTATTTTTGGCATGACCAAAACCACTACAAACAAATAACTGGGATTGCCATGGGTGCAAAATTTGCGCCAAGTGTGGCCAATGCCTTTATGGCACAATGGGAGGAAGAATCCGTATATAAGCACCAACCTTGTGAATTAGGACTGTACAAAAGGTTCATCGATGATATTATTATCATATGGAATGGAAGTAAAGAAACATTGGAACAATTCTTAAACAATCTAAACAGGAATGATAGAAACATACAACTAACCTGGAATATAGATGCTAAAAAAATTGAATTCCTTGACTTAGAGATCACCATTGAAGAGAACCTACTAACAACTAAAACGCACTTTAAGGAAGTCTCAAGAAATAGTTACCTACCTATAACGAGTTGCCATTACAAACCCTGGCTATACAACATCCCGAGAGGCCAACTCGTAAGAGTCAGACGCAATTGTACCAAAGATGCAGACTTTGAAGCCCAGGCCAATTTGATTGGACAAAGATTCATCAACAAAGGATATGAAGAATCACAAATTAAGAAAGATATCCAATCGACCCAGAAAATGAATAGAAAAATAATGATCCACACACCCAAGAAAACACAATTGTTCCCAGAAGCACCAAGTCTAATTCTGGATTTCAATGTTCAATTTAAAGATATTGAAAAGATAATTCGGAGACACTGGCACATTTTAAAGGAAGACAAACATCTACAAAAAATATTACCGGAGAAACCCGCTATTATTTACAAGAGAGCACCCACTCTGAGAGATATCATTGTCAAAAATGTGGTGGAACCACCCCCAAAAAATAAATTCTCATTTTTCAATGGCAAAGGGTTTTATCCCTGCAAATACTGCTATGCATGCACGCATGCAAAAAAATTCCAAGGAAAAAAATATGAATTTAAGGCAACCAGTACAGGAAATACTTACCCAATAAAAGATTTTATTAATTGCCACACAGAGGGGGTAGTATACATTTTACAATGTTCCTGCAACTTACAGTATGTAGGGAGGACAAAGAGAGCACTAAAAACCAGAATTAAGGAACATGTAAAAAACATTTTTAAAGGATGCCCAAAACATAATGTATCCAAGCATTTTGCGCTGGTCCATAATAAAGACCCCACAGGACTCTTATTCTGGGGTATTGAAAGATACAATAAATCATGGAGAGGAGACCACAAAATTAGAACACTCAGTCAGAATGAGTCTAAGTGGATACATAGAATGAGAACATTAGCGCCAGAAGGGTTAAACATAGAATTTGACTTAAACTGTTTTATAAGTGATTTTTAATTATCCAGAATTGTTCCTCTGTAAACCCAGTATATCATTTCCGGTGTGCAATATTATCCAATTTATCTATTTGCTCGTATCGCATGACCCAGTCGCATGATTCAATTTTTTATCAAAAAAATTTTTTATCAATTGATTTTTTATCAGTGATTTTTTATTATTTAGCATGTCTTTTATATTCACTTTTTACTATTTTTATCTTCATATATATTTTTAACATTTATCGTCATTAAAGATATTTCTAATATATTGTTATCTAGAACTAACCGTTCTAGTGTTATATCTACTTTAGTCAGCTACATTACGAGATATATTTACAAACAACAGGCATGTTACAAACTTGCTCATAGTGAACATGCATAATCCAATATAAATACAGCATCATCGCTATTAGAACGAAGATTGATTCGACTAACGCCACCAATATAAACAACTTCAAACACCTTCGCTGTAAACTTTTTTTGCCGTTTTGTATGAACATGCAAAATCTTTATTTACAAAACATCAGCGAGCCCATTTTCTCTATGATGGCCGCGGGATTTACATACACTTGGTCTACAACAAAATGGCGTCAAGTACACTTCCTGTCCCCACTATATAAATACACTACGATAACAACCAATCCGGTGCCCTGAGGAAGTCATGTGATATGACGTAACGCGTAGGACGTAACGAACGTAACCGGATACACAACAGCGCGGACCGGAAGTGACATAGCGGGGATTGTAAACTACTGTTTGAATTGCTGATTCAACGCTACTCAATTGTAAGCAGATATTTTTTAATAAAACTTCGGTTTTAACATTATTACCCTATTGGAGTATCCTCCTTTCTGATTACCCCCCTTATGTGGAGTTTATTCACCGGAGAGGACGCCATCTCCCCATAAGACGCACCAGAACAACTACACCGCTGGGACTGGAACAAGCGCAGCCCCGAATGGATACATAAAGGCATTTTATTAATGCCAGTAAGGTGAGAGTTCTGGGAGCCCCTAGTGGGTATCCATTACCACGAAAGTCACGAGATCTACTATCAACGCACTCTGACACTTTTTGTTTTATCACTGTATAGAATATTCACTCATTGTACTCACCGTATTGATTTGCACTACAGTCACGGATTTTCACTTTTATGGACTAATTGATTTATTTGATTTCATTATTATTCATATGTATGTTTGACTAAGTATTTAGGTTTGCGCAAAATCACAGGCACAATTATTGATTGTGTTATTTTTGGATTTAAGTTAGTGAGTGGTGTACACTTTTTTGATTTTTGCGGCATTCCACACAACATTCAACATTCACTTTAGTAGCGCAGAAGTCCACTCTAGATCACCATGAGCACTTCCTATGTCAGCTGGTTGCTTCTCTTTTGCTGTACAACTGTAAGCTTATGATTAAGAACCATTCGCTTCTTAATGTGGTTGTAAACCCTCCCTAGTGACTTTTTTTTTTTTTTTTTTACCACTCAGTTGTATATTTTCTCTGGGAGTCATTTTTCAGCTGTCCGTGATTCAGACTGTGTCCCATTTATTTTTACATCATCGTGGTGACAATAATTGCAAATTTTTTTTTTTTTTTTATTTTTTTTTATGCCTTAAAACCTAGTTATATAGGGTTTCATTAATCCCTTTACCTTTTACTTATAACCCTCCACCTCCCCATCCCTCCCGTCCCCCCGAGACCGTACCTCCTCGCTGCTCCCCCCCTCCCCTTTGATATCTTTACTTCCTCTTTTCTTTTTCCTACCAGGCCCTCTTTCCCTTGTATCTTAAGATCTCTCTTGCTTCCTGCCTAGGATGCCCATATCTCGGCCGCTCTCTGGGATCCTTTGAACTCTACCCACCTTCTCCATTTTGTCTCAAAGGCACCCATTTTTGTCCCTTCACTGTACCTTAGATATTCTAGGCTGTATATTTCATTAATTTTATCATACCAGTCCCTCATTGCAGGTCTTTCTGTCCTTCTCCAGTACTTAGGTATCAAACTTTTAGCCGCATCAATGAGATGCGGTATTAGTGTTCTCTGATAGGTTTTATTGGGCATTTCGCTCATGTGAAATAAACAGATCCAGGGGTCATCTTGAACATTAGTCCCTGTTATATCCTTAATAAATCCCCTCACATCACTCCAGAATATTTTAATTCTCGGGCATTGCCACCAGATATGGGCCATTGACCCCACTTCCCCACACCCCCTCCAGCAATATTGTGAAGGTCCGTTTTGAAATTTATTTAGGCGTTCCGGGGTCAGGTACATCCTGGCCAAACATCTAAAGTTTAACTCCAGAATTTTACTGTTGACCGACGTAGCTGCTGTTCTACTTAGGATCAATGACCTTTCTGGGGCACCAAGTTTTCTTCCTAACTCCTTCTCCCATTTCTTTATATACGATGGGGCGTCCGCGTTCCCCAGGCCTATCAACATTCTATACGTCTGGGAGAACCCCCCTTTATTGTCTTTGTCTAAACACATTTTCTCTAGAGGGCGTAGGTTGTCACTCGATCTAATTGGTTGTGGGAGGGTTTTTATGAACTGATTCAGTTGGCTGTACCGCCAAGTGTTTATGACTAACAGATTTTTTTTATCCTTTAACTGCTGGTATGTACATATTTTATTATGTTGCATTACGTCCCTTAGCTGTATGTTATCGTCCCTCAACCACCCCCCAAACCACTTCCCTACCCCTGGTGCAAAGTAATCAGAATCCTTAAGTGACATTAAGGGAGAATTGTATCCCCACTGCTCCCTTTTGTGGACTTTATCCCAAATTCTAAGTGCATGTTTAGTGATCTCATGTGTTTCTTTACTTAATTTCCTTAAGTGTGGTGGGATCCATATTATTTTATTCAGCTTAGTGTCACTAATTTCCTTTTCCATTTTTACCCAGTGTCTGTCTACTTTACTTTTTGCCCAATCAACTACTCTGGCAAGAGCTATAGCCTCGTAGTATTTACGGACATCTGGTGCTCCCCATCCCCCCTTACCCCTAGCCTTTGCTAATTGTGTGAACTTCAATCGGGGTGTTTTCTCCCTCCAAATAAATCTTAAAAAAATCAAGTGCAATTTTCTAAGGTACGCCTGTGGGAGCGCCACTGGCAACATCTGCATTTTATAGGTTATTCTTGGCAATATGACCATTTTAAAAATGTTAATTCTCCCTCCCCATGACAGTTGTCCTAAGTGTATCCTCTTAAGTTCTTGCTTTATTTCATTAAGAAGTGGTAGGAAGTTGACATGATAGAGCATCTCTTGTGAGGTCGTAATTTTTATCCCTAGGTATTTTAGTACTTTTTGCCCCCATATAAAGGGGAAGTGTTTTTGATATAATTGTTGACTGGTTTTGCTGATATTAATGCTTAATGTTTCGGATTTATTTGGATTTATTTTAAAATTAGAAAGCTTTCCATACTCTAGTAGGGCGGTCATTATGTTTGGGAGAGATATACTTGGACGCGTAATATAAAGCAGGATATCATCCGCAAATGTGGCTATTTTATATTCATCCCGACCTATCGTTACCCCGCTGATATCCGGGCACTTCCTGATCTTTTCTAATAATGGTTCTAGGGTCAGTACAAATAGGGCAGGGGAGAGCGGACACCCCTGTCTAGTCCCGTTATACATATCGAAGGACTCCGACATGGTTCCATTTATCCTTACTCTCGCAGTGGGCCTAGAGTACAGTGCCCCTACCCTTCTGCGAATCTTAGTCCCGAAGCCCATCTCCTCTAGAGTGCCCATCATGAAGTCCCAGTCAACTCTATCGAACGCTTTTTCAGCGTCTATTGATAAGAGTAGGCCTGGGGCTCTACTTTTCTTCATGTGTTGTACCATCAGGAGGGTCTTAATGCTGTTATCCCTCCCTTGTCGCCCTGGTACAAACCCTACCTGATCTGGGTGAATAATTCTTTCTATTATTGGTTTTAATCTATCCGCAATTACTTTTGCGTATATTTTCGTGTCCACGTTTAGGAGGGATATCGGCCGGTAGCTTGAACACAATGTGCTGTCTTTACCTTCCTTTGGAATAATAGCAATGTTAGCTGCCAAACCCTCGTTTCTCATTTCTCCCTTGTCCCCGGCATCATTCATATAAGAACACATCTTTGGTATGAGGTAATCTTGAAATTTTCTGTAATATAGCACCGTCAGTCCATCCGGACCTGGGCTTTTACCCAATTGCATCCCTCTAAGCTCTTTTTTCACTTCTAGTTCCGTATATGGGGCTTCAAGGCTGGCTTGTTCTGTTTCTGTAATGCCGCGTACACACGAGCGGACATTACGGCGGACTTTGCCCGGCGGACTTTTCGACGTACTTTCCGACGGACTTTGTGAATGAACGGACTTGCCTACACACAATCCACCAAAGTCCGTCGAATTCGTACGTGATGACGTACGACCGGACTAAAACAAGGAAGTTCATAGCCAGTAGCCAATAGCTGCCCTAGCGTGGCATTTTGTCCGTCGAACTAGCATACAGACGGCGGACTTTTCGACCGGACTCGATTTCAACGGATAAATTTAAAACAAGTTTTAAATCTAATTCCGTCCAACTTTTGAGAAAACAAAGTCCGCTGGAGCCCACACACATCGAATTGTCCGACGAAATCCAGTCCGCCGGGCAAAGTCCGCCGTAATGTCCGCTCGTGTGTACGCGGCATTAGATTGGTTAAACCACTGTCTTTTAAATAATTTTTAATTTTCTCTTGTTTTTCTTCTCTTTCTTTGGAACTAATATTTTTATTTATGGCATACAGCTCTCCGTAAAACTCCTGGAAGGCCCCTGCAATGTCTTTATCTTTATAAACAATCTCACCTGTTTTAATTTTTATTTTATCAATGTAGTTGTTGTTTTTCTTTTTGCTTAGGGCCCTAGCCAGTAGTCTTCCGGGTCTGTTTCCTCCTATATATCTTTCTTTTTTGACCTGATTGTATATCTTACGGTTCTCCAATTCTATGAGTTCACGCATGGCTTCTCTACTCTTATATAAATCCATCATTATCTCCTTTGCCCCTGTTTGCTTGTGCTGTTGTTCTAGCTTCTGGATGTTTTCCTGTAGAGCCAGTCTTTCCTTAGCCTCCTTTTTTTTCCTTTCTGTGCCTGCCTTTATTAAGATACCTCTGATGTATACTTTATGGGCCTCCCATACTACGGCCTCTGGTGTTTCCTCCACCGAATTAGTTTTAAAATAGAATTCAATTTCCTCCTTAATGCGCAGCTCAATATCTCTATCGTGTAGTAGGTCCTCATTATGTTTCCAGCCGCTAAAGGAGGGGTTCTTTTTACCTAGTTTCCACTTTATACTTACTGGGGCATGGTCTGAGAATGTTATTGACCCTATTCTTGTGCTTTCTATTTCCTCTATGTACCAGTGGTCTACCAAAAAAAAGTCTAACCTGGAGTACGTCGAGTGTACGTGGGAGTAGTAGGAATAGTCTCTCACGTTTGGGTGTTGTAATCTCCAAATATCTAACAGTTGACATTGGTGTAATTTCTTTTTGAGCTTATTCATCCATATCCCTCCAGTCCCACGAACACCCGACGTACTATCCTTGCCTGGGTCCAGACACATGTTAAAATCTCCTGCAATGACGGCCCTCCCTCTCTTAAAATCTTCAAACTTTGAGAGAGTGCCCAGCAAATATCTTTCGGGGTTGATGTTTGGGCAGTAGATATTTGCTAGTGTGCATTCCGTCCCGTTGAGATTGCCCCTGAGAAACAGGAACCGTCCCTCGGGATCTATCATTCTCTCTTCTACCCCAAATCTGACATCCTTAGCAAACCCTATGGCTATGCCTTTTGAGCCTTTAGTTGGGGAATCCCCATATTCCAATTTAGGGAAGTCCCTCGAGCATATTCTCTGGTTCTTGCCCGCATAGAAGTGTGTCTCCTGCAAAAAGATGACATCTGCTTTTAAGAGTTTCAATTCTCTCGTTATATTTGCACACTTTATGGGGGATCCCATCCCCCTCACATTATACGAGATTAGATTTAGCGCAGTCATCTTATTATTTTACCCCTATGCGGGCAGAACCACCCTTCTAATTCTAGGAAGTGGGGAGCAGCGCCATACGTACAAGTCTCTCCCTCCCCCCCCTTCCAACCCTGGTCCCTCCTTAGCCCCTCCTCCCCCCCCTCCAAACCCTGTCCCTCCTCCACCTCCCACCAATCCTCCCCCCCAACCCTTCCCGACCCCCTCCCTTTTTTGGGGTAACATACCATCTCATGGTCCCGTTAACCGAGGCTCTACCTACTCCTCCCAGGTCCCTCGGTTCTCCCCTTAGAGGTTGAGCTCGGGGGCACCCTCCCTAGATCGACCCGCCTCCCCCAGGGTCCCCGGTTCCCCTCTCCCTCCCCCCCCCCCCAAACTCCGCCCCCCCCGCCTCCTCCATACTTTCTTTATTAGCCAATCCAGAGGTTCCCTTTCTATGTTCGTGATACAGTCTCATGTCTCTTTTTATTACTAATTATTTCGTTTTGATAACTGGAATCCAGGCAGGAGTCCCCTCCCTACTATCTTCGGTTCCAGGTCTTTCCCACCATCCTGGGATTTCCACCAATGGTACTTCCAGACGTACTGAACTTCATTTGCTCTAAGCTGGGCCAGCAGAGGTTTAAGAGTTCTTCTCCTGGCCAAGGTCTCTGCAGAGAGATCCGGGAAAATCTGTAGATTTACCTCTCCATATTTCACCTGTTGGTTGATTCTAATGCTAGATTTAATCCTTTCTTTGTCTTGGAAGTTGTGGAATCTAACAATTACGTCCCGCGGGGCATCCCCCTTGATCTCCACCGGCTTTCTTATCCTGTGTGCTCTTTCTAATTTAATTTTTGGTCTGTTGCCAGATGGATCTAATCGGTCTCCAAATATTTGGTCGATTGTTTCTTGTAGGTTTTCTCTACCTCCTTCTACCTCAGGGAGACCTCTTATCCGCAAGTTCCTCCTCCTATTACGGTTCTCCTGGTCTTCCAGTTTATAACGTAGATTTCTTTGTTCTTTCAGAATTTCTTCTATCTGCTGTTTGAGATTTTTTATCTCCATTCCCTGTGTGTCTGTTGTTACTTCCAGTTCTTCCACTCTTTTTAGTGTGTGGCCCATTTCTTGTCGAATTGTTTCGAATTCTCCTTTCATTGTTGTTTCTAATCTTGCAAACATTTCTGCCATCTCACTTTTTGTTGGTATTTGGTTGTCTTCCGGGGGGTCCCTTGTAGCCTCTGCTGTTATCTCGGTCCCCAACATGTGGGGATCCATCCCCGCTAGCTGTCTTCTTGTGCTTATTTTAGTTGGGGGTTCAGGGGTTTTTAACTTAGTTCCACCTGCCTTCCCCGGGCTCCCTTTGCCTTCTTGGACCATATATTTCCTGATGGCACCCGGACTTACACTCGTTCTGTTACTGCTAACTGTACTGCCTGTAGCTGTGGTCCCCTTCCCTCCCTTCCCCTTCATTGTACTGTATGCTCTGTGGGGCCGTAGATATCCTACGAGTGTAGCCGAGTTATATTGTGGGTGACCTGTCCTCTCAGATACTTTGTGTGGACAACCAACCAAGGGATAACTTTCTTTATAGGGTCCCAGCCTTTTTGAGTTACCTTCATCATCATCAAAAAATGTCAGCTGGTTGCTTCTCTTTTGCTGTACAACTGTAAGCTTATGATTAAGAACCATTCGCTTCTTAATGTGGTTGTAAACCCTCCCTAGTGACTTTAACTATAGGTAAATAAAATGATGCAAATCCTCAAACAATCCATGTTAATTCCAGGTTGTGAGGCAACAAAACACAAAAAATGCCAAGGGGGGTGAATACTTTTGTAAGGCACTGTATAAGTGCATTGATTTTAAAGGTTTTTAAATTCATCCATTTCACTTCACTATGGTAGCTTTCCCCTTTTCATCCTTTATACCTGTCTAAGCATTGCAGTTCACTAATAGAGTGATATTTAACCAATACCTTGTATGTGGAGTAAACCCATGCAGTACCAGATGAGGGATACCCTGGATATGGGGCAAAATTTTCCTTCGCAGCCTATAGCAGTATGATAGCCGGGCAGGTCCTTCGTCCTTCTGAGTGGACGTCATATGATGTCCTCCCAGAAGGGGACGCGCAATGACGCAATCTTTAACCGGCTGTGTCCACCAGCAGAGCTGCTGTTAGAAATCACGGAGTCCCCTACTGCCCACCTCACAGCCCCCCCACCCAGCCAAAAGTGACTGAGTACATAGATTTATCAGTCCCTTTCTCTACAACCTCAGCTGCACAGATGAATGAATAGGAAGCGCTTTGAGGCTTCCTGCTCATTCACAAACTGATGCACAGTATACAGAGGTTCTTGTGCTTCAGTGATGAATGGGCACAGGAATGATTGATACCGATCATTTAGACCCCCTTTCACACCAAGGCGCTTCAAAAACGCCCTAAAATGCCTTAGCGTTATTACCGCATTTTTACAGCGTTTTAGGGGCGCTAGCGGTAAAATTACCGCAACGCTGTAAGCGTTTTAACAGCGTTTTTCAAGCGTTATTGAAGCATGTGTTATTGATGCTATCTTTCTGCTTGAATGTTTATCCTTTGGCTACTTTCACATTGAGGCGTTGCAAAACCGCGGTAAAAACGATGAGCGTTATTACCGCATTAGCGGTAAAAATAGCGCTGACGCCCATTCGTTTTAATCGCGTTTTTATATAGTTTTTTAAGCGTTAGCGTCAGAAAACCTGACCATGTGACCATGCAGTCATGTGACCTTCCCCACCGCTTCTGGGTGGTTTTAAAGCGTTTTTACTGCGTTATTACAGCGTTTTTACAGTGTTTCCCATTCATTTCAATTGGGATAGAAGATGCCCCAAAAAAGCTGTTTGCAGGATTTTTTCCAACGCACAGCCAGCGCAACGCCTCAGTGTGAAAGGTTACACTGAGATGCATGGGGGGCGTTTTTCATGCGGTATTTAGGCAGTAATTTTAGCGCTAAAACGCCTGAAAAACGCCTCAGTGTGAAAGGGGCCTTTGTGATATCATGTAAAACAAGCAGTGTCTTGTAAAGTAACAAGCAGTGTCTTGTTTTACTTCAAATCTTCATTTTTCTGGGATTAATTCTTTTTTTGGCACTTTAATTTTGTTTTTTTGGCACTTTGATGGTCTGTTTAATCATCCTGACCTTCCCACAATTTCAGTCCTGTTGTTGTAGATCTCTTTTCTGCTTGCATGTTTACCTTTTTGTGAGATCATGTGACTTTTCTACGGCTCAGGGCGGATCATAGGCGCTATTCAGGCGTTTTAACAGCGTTTTCAATTCATTTAAATGGAGAGGGGCGTTTTTGAAGCGCTTTTTTTCAACGCCCAAAAGCTGCTCCAAAGATGCTGCTTGCAGGACTTTTCTCAACGCCCCGCCAGCGCAACGCCTCAGTGTGAAAGGGTCCATTGAGATGCATGGGGAGCGTTTTATGAGCGTTTTAATAGCATTATTTTTAGTTCTAAAACGCTGCAAAAACGCCTTGGTGTGAAAGGGGTGTTACTGTGTTCATTCAGGAAAGGAGGGGACCAGTAAATGACATATTTACTGGCCCCTTCCCCCGCTCTCCATCCTGAAACATTCCCCTGTGTGCCTGCAACAGCTGCCGGCGGGAGAGGAGGGAAGCAGGCAGAGCTGCGGGGGGGGGCCCGGGCACCAGATGGAAGGAGCGCATGTGCTAGAACCAATCCCCCTGCAGTTCAGCCAGAGGGAGAGAGAGAAGGAGACAGCACTGCGGGGGAGGCAGAAGAGGATCAGTGTCTGCAATAAGACAGTACAGCCAGCCCTGCTGCTCAGCAGGCGCCCGGGCCCCTCTTTTGAAATGATAGGGCCCGGGCCCAGTACAGGAGGTCTGGCTGTACTGCCTTATCAGCGGCCCTGACTGCCAGTATCATGTGATCACTGTGACCAATCATAGCAGATCACATGACAATTGTAAACAACGGATGGCTTCTTTTCAGGCCATTCCATTGTATACAATTGTGTTGCTAGCCTAGATTGGCCACGGTGATCACATGGTACAGACAGGGCCAGTCACAGCCCACATGTACCATGTGATTAGTTTGGCCAATTGCAACTAATCTCAACAAAAGACACTGAAGGTATCAGTTTCATTCAGTAAAAATGGTTGCCTATACCAATGAAATTCATTAAATTATTATTCTGGATTTAGATAGCACCAATAATTTGCACAGAAGTTTACATTATATAGGGAGACAATACAGTTACAATACAGTTACATAGTTAGTAAGGTTGAATAAAGACACCAGTTCAACCTGAGTGAGTACACCCTCACATCAGTCCCTACCCTTAAGGAGCCCACAATCCAAGGTCCCCAACTCACATTCACATACTAAGGGCCAATTTTTGGACAGAAGCCAATTAACCTACCAGCATGTCTTTAGAGTGTGGGAGGAAACCGGAGAACCCAGAGGAAACCCACGCAGGCACAGGGAGAACATGCAAACTCCAGGCAGGTAGTGTCGTGGTTGGGATTTGAACCAGTGACCCTTTTTACTGCTAGGTGAGAGTGCTACCACTACACCACTGTGCCGCCCATGCAATAAAACACAAGAGGGTTAAGAGGGTCCTGCTCATAGGAACTTACAATCTAATGGGGCATATTAAGTACGCCCTGAGTACTTGTAAGTAGTGTAAAAGATAATAATTGTGAGGGATGAGCTGATGGAAGAATTAAAAGTTGCGTTGTTAGTTGGAGGTAGGATAGGCTTCCCTGAAGAGATGCGTTTTCAGGGATCTCCTAAAGATGGCCAGAGTAGACGATAGCCGGACAGATCGAGGTAGTGAGTTCCAGAGGATGGGAAAGGCTCTGGAGATGTCCTGGAAGCGGGCATTGAAGAAGACAAGGGAGATACAGAGCAGGAGGTCTTGGAAGGAACGGAGAGGACAATTTGACCGATAGATATTTAGATATACACTACCGTTCAAAAGTTTGGGGTCACCCAAACAATTTTGTGTTTTCCATGAAAAGTCACACTTATTCACCACCATACGTTGTGAAATGAATAGAAAATAGAGTCAAGACATTGACAAGGTTAGAAATAATGATTTGTATTTGAAATAACATTGTTTTTACATCAAACTTTGCTTTCATCAAAGAATCCTCCTTTTGCAGCAATTACAGCATTGCACACCTTTGGCATTCTAGCTGTTAATTTATTGAGGTAAGCTGGAGAAATTGCACCCCACGCTTCTAGAAGCAGCTCCCACAAGTTGGATTGGTTGGATGGGCACTTCTGGCGTACCATACGGTCAAGCTGCTCCCACAACAGCTCAATGGGGTTCAGATCTGGTGACTGTGCTGGCCACTCCATTACCGATAGAATACCAGCTGCCTGCTTCTGCTGTAAATAGTTCTTGCACAATTTGGAGGTGTGTTTAGGGTCATTGTCCGGTTGTAGGATGAAATTGGCTCCAATCAAGCGCTGTCCACTGGGTATGGCATGGCGTTGCAAAATGGAGTGATAGCCTTCCTTAGCTTTTACCCTGTACAAAGCTCCCACCTTACCAGCACCAAAGCAACCCCAGACCATCACATTACCTCCACCATGCTTAACAGATGGCGTCAGGCATTCTTCCAGCATCTTTTCATTTGTTCTGCGTCTCACAAACGTTCTTCTTTGTGATCCAAACACCTCAAACTTGGATTCATCTGTCCACAACACTTTTTTCCAGTCTTCCTCTGTCCAATGTCTGTGTTCTTTTGCCCATCTTAATCTTTTTCTTTTATTGGCCAGTCTCAGATATGGCTTTTTCTTTGCCACTCTGCCCTGAAGCCCAAAATCCCGCAGCCGCCTCTTCACTGTAGATGTTGACACTGGTGTTTTGCGGGTACTATTTAATGAAGATGCCAGTTGGGGACCTGTGAGGCGTCTGTTTCTCAAACTAGAGACTCTAATGTGCTTATCTTCTTGCTTAGTTGTGCAACGCGGCCTCCCACTTCTTTTTCTACTCTGGTTAGAGCCTGTTTGTGCTGTCCTCTGAAGGGAGTAGTACACACCGTTGTAGGAAATCTTCAATTTCTTTGCAATTTCTCGCATGGAATAGCCTTCATTTCTAAGAACAAGAATAGACTGTCGAGTTTCAGATGAAAGTTCTCTTTTTCTGGCCATTTTGAGCGTTTAATTGACCCCACAAATGTGATGCTCCAGAAACTCAATCTGCTCACAGGAAGGTCAGTTTTGTAGCTTCTGGAAGGAGCTAGACTGTTTTTAGATGTGTGAACATGATTGCACAAGGGTTTGCTAATCATCAATTAGCCTTCTGAGCCAATGAGCAAACACATTGTACCATTAGAACACTGGAGTGATAGTTGCTGGAAATGGGCCTCTATACACCTATGTAGATATTGCACCAAAAACTAGACATTTGCAGTTAGAATAGTCATTTACCACATTAGCAATGTATAGAGTATATTTGTTTAAAGTTAGGACTAGTTTAAAGTTAGCTTCATTTAAAAGTACAGTGCTTTTCCTTCAAAAATAAGGACATTTCAATGTGACCCCAAACTTTTGAACGGTAGTGTACTCTTATGTGTTTTTCGGTGGTTTTTAAAGGATGACAGAACATTGTATACTTTTTGTTTTTGTCTTGACATACGCTTTTTGTTTCCACATTTTTAAATACTTTTTAGCTATACTTTATATCATACTCCAAACTTTTGCATCCCACTGGTTCCATCCTAACAAAAGAAATCAAATTACTGATTTCCTAAAAGATCTTGCAATTGAATTTCAGAGCTTCAGTGAATGGAGGATAAAAGCCCGTGAAAGCCACATGGAGACATTTTTAAAATATATATTTTTTTGTGTGTTTACCGTACGGCAGGTGTTCAGCTATTCTTCTGTGAAAATACCGCTACAGAGAGAGAGACGTTTCTCCGAGACGGGAGCGTTATTATTTTGTCAGGGATGTGGGTAGAATTAGCCATGTTTCTTATAAATAGCATGGGGCCGCTTATATATTGAACCTTTCTGTTTGTGTAAACAGCCCGCTGCCATTAATAGAACGGAGCAGAACAACACGTTTCCTGCAATGTGCGGCGCGTGCTATGGAGCCACCGTCACACAAACTTCAGGCAGAAGAAGTTGGAAACATTGTATTTAATTATTTGGTAGTTTTCTATAAGCCAGTCAATTTGTCTTAAAGTGTTTGTGGCAGGTCAAGCCCAGTGCCACTGGTTAAAATGGCGGTCTGGGCCAGGTTTTCTGGGTAGCAAGCAGTGGCGGCCCGTCCATAAGAGGCACAGGGGCGCCGCCCCCCTAATCCATGCATCCGGACCCTAATCTACATGCAGGGTGCTGGACGCATTGATTTCAATGTTTTTTGAGGCTCTAATTGACTTCAAAAAAGCGTGGGCTCGGGGCGCAGAGCACTGCGCCCTGAGCCCACCCAGTTGTGTGACAAAAGTGAATTAATATTCGCTATTGTCTGTCTTCCTAAATCTCCTCCCCGACAATCAGGAAGCGAGTCCCGAGAACCGATTGGGTCTTAGGACTCCCGACTAGGGGTGCAACGGATCGTCATCGATCCGTGATCCGATCTGCGGAGGTTGATCCGTACAGGACACCCGCGATCCGCGGAGCGCTCTGTGGCCTCGGCCATAGGAAAGGCCGCGGCTTCGGCCTAGCTCCGGAGCGGCGGCCATCTTGGTACACCCGGCGGCCGTTTAGCATGTGATCGCTCCGTCAAATGACGGAGTGATCACTTGTAACAAACCGGCGTCATGTCATGACCCCGGTTCCTCTCTCCCCTCTGTGTACTGATCTGTACAGTGGAGGGGAGAGATCGGATGGCAGCAGTGCCAATACTCTGCAATGCCCTGACAATACTCTGCAATGCCCTGACAATACTCTGCCAATATACCCGCCTATACCCGCCAATACTCTGCAATGCCCTGACAATACTCTGCAATGCCCTGACAATACTCTGCCATACCCTGCCAATACTCTGCCATACCCTGCCAATACTCTGCCATACCCTGCCAATACTCTGCCATACCCTGCCAATACTCTGCCATACCCTGCCAATACCCTGCCAATACCCTGCCAATACCCTGCCAATACTCTGCCAATCTACCCGCCAATACCCTGCCAATACCCTGCAATACTCTGCCAATACTCTGCCACACCCTGCCAATAGGGAGATTGTGGATATTGCAGTGGGGGAGATTTTTTTTTTTGTTGATCCGAAAATGGTCCGAACCGTGACTCCTGATCCGAGGAACGATCCGAACCATGAGTTTTTTGATCCGTTGCACCCCTACTCCCGACCAATCGGGTCTCAGGACCCACTTCCTGTTTGGAGGAGAAGCAATGGCCCAGCTCTTCTCAAGCTTTGCAAGCTGGAGCGAGGAGCAGCAGCCCTACCCTGGATCCTCGTCATCTGCCTCCTAAGGTACAGTAAGGAGGCCTCCGATCGCCTCCTTCCCACCCGTCTCCCAGGGGGTGGGGATGGGGGGATCACTGCCTACCCATCCGTCTCTGGCGGAGGGGGGGTGGTGGAGTTGGTTTGCCCCCCCAAAATATTATGCACCAGCAGCCACTGGTAGCAAGCACACTAATGCCTCAGATGTGTGCTCCATTCATGTTGGAGCTAGAGTTAGAGGTGAGTGGCCTCACCCTCCTGACTTGGTCAGTATGTGAAGGGAGCTGTGAGGTGCACATCGCATCACACTGTCCTGGGCAGGACAGACAAAGGCCCAAGCGTGTGAGGATGTAGCAGCTGGAAGCTGTAGGAGAAACAGTCAAGCTGGCCAAGGTACAGCGTTTAGTGCACAAGCACTCGGACTGTCTGTTTTATCTGGAGGACCAAGGAAAGAGGCCAGGAGAGAAGCTGCAAAATAAGCCACGAGGCTGAATATTGTTTGTTTATTGCATTGACATTGAGAACCCCCTGTGTGGCAAACTACTCAAGTGTGAACTTTTTTGCTTTGTTTTAAATAAAAGTTGGCAGAAAAAAGACCTGAAATATACTTCTGGCATGGAGTAAACTTTGGCGCTACCAATGAGCTACAAATTCCCCAACTTGTCTCAGTGTATGTACCCCAATCATATTTTCCTTTTGCGTTTTGCATCATTGTATCAATTTTTTTTCTAAATCTGACCTCCAGCCTTCCCTTCAGTCTTGCAAAGTTATCTCCTGGACTGAAACAGCTTACTCTGATTTCACTGCGCACTGTGAGCTTCTCACAATGTGCACTGGAAACTGAAAAAAGTCAGATAGATACAGTAGAGTGAGTGGCAGAGCATTGCCCTACCAGGGTTTAGAAAGAGATTTTGACCCAGAATTCTCAACCAGGCTGGTTGAGGGGCTCCAGGGAGCTTGTGTCATGGAGAGGAAACTGGCTTTTCAGTTCCCTCAGTGTTTTCTAGTCAGTTTTGGGACCTGGAGCCTGGAGATTTCTAAGTGATCCGGGTTGGAGGAAATCTTCAATTCTGGGTTCAGGTAGTCAGAATAGTGTGCTGTTTTTTTTTAATAGACACCTGACCATGGTTCTGGGCTCCACCCCGGGAGACTGGAGGTCTGGCCCAGAAGTCAGGAGAGCTCCACCTCGGAGAGAGGTGGGAGCCAGTGCAGCACAAGGCTTCTAGCTGTGTGTCCTGAGTTGGTGAGCAACCAGTCTGTGGGAGACAGACCAAAAGGGTAAGGCCAGAGCAGGTGTACTGCAAGTGCAAGCCGGAAAGGCTGAGTGACTATTTGTTTTGGAGCAAGAGTGGAATGCTGAAAACCCCATGCGCGGGAACCCTGTTATTTTGTGTTTGCTGAATTATCTTTCAATAAAAATGGGCAAGAAAAGCCCTTAAATAGAAGAAAAGTGAGAGGTGGGGTCCTTAAAAGCTCTACATTTGAGGATAGTTCTCACAATAGATATATAGATCGATCTGTCCATTGATCCACTGCTGATCGGAGCAGAGCTGCCGGACGCGGACCAAGCCTGTTCTGCTCTATGGACTGGTGGGTGTAAATGGACTCCACTGTCTGTGGAACTCCGCTTGGAGGTAGGCAGGTGTAAACGGACACAAGTTTGTTTACACCCACAGGTCGATAGGGGTGAATGGACCATCCAATCAGATCCACCTGAAAAACTGACGGACTTGATTAGACCCTTTGTGTGAAAGGGAACTTAAAGTGGTTGTAAAGGCTCAAGATTTTTTACTTTCGTGCATTCTATGCATGAAGTTACTAAAACCTTCTGTGTGCAGCAGCACCCTCGGCTGTCCCCGATCTCTCCCTCCTCATTGGCTGAGACAGCAGCAGTAGCCATTGACTCCCACTACTGTCAATCTCAGCCATTGAGCCAAAAAAAGAAAAAAAAAAGTTAATATCACCAAAAATACCCATAAAAAAATAAAATAAACATGTCATACATATCTGCTCCATGCAATGGTTTTGCACAGAGTAGCCCCCATCCTCCTTTTCTGGGGTCCCTTGTCAGTGCTTCTGCCCCTTTCTGAGTACACTTTAACCACTTCCCGCCCGCCGGCCGTCTTATGACGTCCTTGACTTTGTGCGGGGATATCTGAATGATGGGTGCAGCTACAGGCATCATTCTGATATCAGCTTTTTCAGTCGGCGATTCCCTACAGCATAAGAATGATCATACGTTCTTATGGGGGGGGGGGGCGAGAGGGGACGTCTCCCCCCCCTCCCGCCGCCCTCCTGTCCTTCTACCAACTCAGCGCTTTCGACGCTCAGTCGGAGACAGGATCCTCTGGCCCCTCAATGTTTACTATAGAGATTTCCGGCAGAGTCTCTAAGATCGTTCGGAGGCCGGGCGTGATGTTATGACGTCACGCCCGGCCTCTGCATCCACACAAACAGCGCTGAATCGGCTGGGAAGCCGTGATCTTTTTTTTTTTATTTATTTCAGGCTTCCCAGCCTAGAGGTGAGATGTGGGGTCATTATTGACCCCCATATCTGACTGTAAAGAGGACCTGTCATGCCATATTCCTAAGGGATGTTTACATTCCTTGTAAAAGGAATAAAAGTGATCAAAGTGATCAAAATGTCAAACTAAAAAAAAAAGGTACAATTAACAATAAAAAAAAAAAAAAAATTAAGCGCCCCTGTCCCCGTGTGTTCCAACGCAGAAGCGAACGCATACGTAAGTCCCGCCCACATATGAAAACGGTGTTCAAACCACACATGTGAGGTATTGCCGCGAACGTTAGAGTGAGAGCAATAATTCTAGCCCTAGACCTCCTCTGTAACTCAAAACATGTGACCAGTAAAAAAAAATTAAAGCGTAGCCTATGGGGATTTTTAAATACCGGAGTTTGGCGCCATTCCACGAGCGCGCGCAAATTTGAAGCGTGACATGTTAGGTATCTATTTACTTGGCGTAACTTCATCTTTCACATGAAGCAAAAAAAAATTGTGCTAACTTTACTGTTTTTTTTATTATTATTATTATTATTGAAGCACAAAACAGTTTTTTTTCCAAAAAAAACGCATTCGAAAAATTGCAAATACTGTGCAAGATAAAAAGTTGCAACGACCGCCATTGTATTCTCTAGGGTCTTTGCTAGAAAAAAAAAAACCTATATAATGTTTGGGGGTTCTATGTAATTTTCTAGCCAAAAAAATGATTTTTACATGTAGGAAAGAAATGTCATAATTGGCCCGGGTGGCAAGTGGTAAATGCATTCTATGGATTAAGATGAAAAACCTTCTGTGCTTCAGCCGCCAGTCCCCTCCCCCCCCTTTTTTTTTCTTACCTGAGGTCGATCCGATCCAGCATTGTGCACGAGTGCAGCGGCTTCAGCCGTTATCTCTCTCCTCATTGGACAGATTGGCTCCCGCTGCAGTCAATCAAGTTCTGTGACACGGGAGCGAGGGGGCGGGGCTGAGTCCCGCTGTCTGTGTCAATGGACGCAGCAACGGGACTCGTGGTAACCCCGCGTGGGTGCAGCTTCCCCTGGGGGGGGCACCTGATGAAGAGGAGGGGCCTAGAGCGCCGACGAGGCACCCCAGAAGAAGCGGATCGGGGCTGCTCTGTGCAAAACCCTTACACAGAGCAGGTAAGTATAACATGTTTGTTATTTTAATGCAAACAACAACAACAAAAAAAAAAGTTTACAATCACTTTAGGGCTATAATCGCTCGATAAAACATGTAACATTTGTAGTGTCCTCTGTTTGCTATTTGCAGGGATGATTTGTAGAGCGGTGTCTTTCCCAGCGAGGGGGTTGGTCTGTGGCTGGAGAAATCTCTTTTACTTTTTAACTGTCATGCAACTTTTTTTTCTGAAGAATCAGCAAATCAGCAGTTTTGACATCTTCTATTTAAAGGCCAATTAAAGGCCAAAACTCGTTATTCCGTGTTTTTTTTTGTGTAGAGCGAAGAGGCGTTAAAGCCTTTGTCAGATATTCATTGCTATCTGTCAGAACTGAAAGTGATGGGAAATCACTCCTAGGAGGACACAGACCAGAAACTATCTTTAGGAGGTTGAGGACGGTTAGATTTTGTGCCTTTCTTTTCTGGTGACACCCACGCCACTTTTCTCAGCCTTTTGGCTAAGATCACGTGTAGCATCAAGCGTCCAGTAGGAGGCGCTCCACCATCATTCTGATTTTCTGGTTGGGATGGTTTGCTGTATAGGGGTACTATGCAGCCAGCCACCCCAGCCAGGAAGTCAGAATGATGGTGGAGCGCCCCCTACTGGACGCTTGATACTGCACGACGTTTAAAAAAATTCTACAGGTTGCATGTTTTGAGTTACAGAGGAGGTCTGGGGCTATAATTATTGCTCTCGCTCTACGGATCGCGGCGATACCTCACATGTGTGGTTTGAACACCGTTTTCATATGCGGGCGCTACTCGTTTATGCGTTCGCTTGTGCGCGCGAGCTCGGCGGGACGGGGCACGTTTACATTTTTTTTTTTTTTGTCTTATTTATTTTACCTTTTATTTTTGCACTGTTCTTTAAAAAAAAAAAAGTGTCACTTTTATTCCTATTACAAGGAATGTAAACATCCCTTGTAATAGAAAAAAAAGCATGACAGGGCTTCCTAAATATGAGATCTGGGGGGGGTCAAAAAGACCTCAGATCTCATATTTACACTAAAATGCAATAAAAAAATAAAAATAAATTGTCACTTGAAAAAAAATAAACAAAAAATGTCCCTTTAAGAGCTATGGGGTTAGCTTGTGATCATTTTGTTCTTACTTTTTCCTTCTAGTTGCGGGTGTGGTCTATTGCAAAGTTATTTTTTTCTATATTTCAATATTTACTGCTTTATAGGCCGGTGAGAGTTTAAATTGTATCCATTCATACCAAGTTGGGGTGAATTTGGAAAAAAAAAATATTATGATTTTTTTATTATGTATCCTGCTGCTTTACAATAAATCATGTGGGGATTTTACTCTATGAAGAGTTTCTTTTCCATATACCGCACATTGCACAATTTTGCCCTTGGACCCCCGGAATTACCATCAGAGGTAACCTACTATAGAGGGAGCAACCGGAGGATATCGTACTGGGATTGGTCCCCATTAATGACCTACAAGCACAGTAGACTTCTTTCGCTATAAGACAAGGGAGTCCAGCATATCTGGTGAGTGCGGATCTTTACAGCCCCCATGAGGTGGATGCATGGACACTCTGTCAGAAACCATGAAATCAGACCGAGACAGAAGTACAGTTAAATCACACTTGTTTAATAATAAAAGTAAAAAGAATAAACGTAGTCAAAACATAGCCAAAGTTCAGTACAGGGATCAATGTAGTGGAACAGCAAGCAGGATCTGGAGCCAGAAGAGATGTCAGCAAAGCCAGTCTTTAAACAGGAACGCAGGAGACAGTTTCTTGTGATGCGACCAAGGCAAAGGTAGAGATCCTCTGGACTGGACGGCTTAAGTAGGCAGGACTGACGAGCAGGATATCATCAACAGCTGAGTAACTGTGGAGAGATAGGAGCTGGCAATTAGCCGACGGCTGAGCGGCCAGCTCAGAGAAGGAAGGGCTGAGCCCAGCCCTGACACACTGATGGGACACGGAGCACCCCAGCACTGTTTAATAAGGAAAATACTTTAGCACAGCCATCACTATATGCACTTCAAATTGTCACTATTTTTAATGAACGGTATCATCTGATTATTCACTTTATATGTTTACATTCACTGTTGTATCATTTATTTGTCACATCTAGTAGGATATAACTATCCAAATGATATAGATAAGGTACCTGTCACAGATACGGAGTAGGGATGGGCCAAATGGACCTCTGTTCGGTTCACACCAGAACTTTCGAACACTGCAAGCGTTCGGACCCGAATAACTAACCCCATTAAAGTCAATGGGACCCGATTGTCAAAAATCAAACGTGCCCATTTTGAAGGCTTTTATGCAAGTAATTGGGCATACTCTGCCTCCAGTGTCTTCTCCATAATGCCATGCAGAATCTCCTCCAGCAGGAACACAACAGGGATTGTGTCACTGATGCATGCACTGTCACTGCTCACCATCATTGTGGCCTCCTCAAATGGTGACAATACAGTGCATGCATCCTTAATGATCAGCCATTGGCGTGGGGAAAAAAAGCAGAGGGGGCCCTACGCCTGTCATCGTGCCGTATTTGCACAGGTACTCATTGACGGCCCTCTGCTGCACGTATAGCCGCAGCAGCATTGACAAAGTCGAGTTCCTACCTGGTGAGCATGTCACAAATCAGACGGTTTACGGGCAGGTGGATTTTACGCTGAATCTCAGCCAACTGGGCACTGGCTGTGTATGAAAACCTGAAATGGCTACAGACTCCTCTGGCCAGCTTCAGCACATCTTGCAGCCCTGGGTATTTAGGAAACACTGCACCACCAAATTGAGGACATGTGCCAGGCATGGCACATGTGTCAACTTTCCCTGTCTAAGGGCAGACAGGAGGTTTGAGCCATTATTGCACACCACCATTCCTGGCTCCAGCTGGCGTGGTGTGAACCACCTCTGGGCCTGTCCCTGCAGAGCTGCAAGAATCTCTGCTCCGGTGGTTCCTGTCCCCTAAACACACCAGCTGAAGCACTGCATGGCACCTTTTAGCCTGACTCTGGGAATAGCCCTTTGAACGCTTAGGGGGTACTTGATATTCATAGGACAAGTCTGAAGAGGAGGGCATGGAGGTGGCAGAGGAGGAGGAGGAGTAGAGCTCACAGGTCTGGCATCATCACCACCAGCTGTATGGCGACGTGGGGGTATAACAATCTGCAGGATCGAGCCCTGTCCTGCATCCTTTCGAGTTGCAAGCAGTGTTACCCAGTGTGCTGTGAACGAAATATATCGTCCCTGCCCATCCCTGCTGGACCACGTGTCAGCAGTAAGGTGTATTTTATGGCTGACTGCCTTGCCCAACGATGCCAGAACATTCCCTTCCATGTGATGGTAGAGAGATGGAACGGCCTTACGTGAAAAGTAGTAGCGACTTGTAGGGATGAGCCGAATACCCCCCAGTTCGGTTCGCACCAGAACCTGCGAACGGACCGAAAATTTGCACGAACGTTAGAACCCCATTGACGTCTATGGGACTCGAAAGTTCAAAATCAAAAGTGCTCATTTTGAAGGCTAATTTGCATGGTATTGTCCTAAAAAGGGTTTGGGGACCCAGGTCCTACCCCAGGGGACATGTATCAATGCAAAAAAAGTTTTAAAAACATAGAAGTGATTTTAATGATGCTTAAAGTAAGTGAAATATTCCTTTAAATAACGTACCTGGGGGCTTAAATATATTGCCATATATTACATAGGCGCAAGTGTTCTACATTATCAAAGGGCCAGTTTACTGTCCTTCAGACTTTAGGGGACCAGAATATGGACAGTAGGAGTAAAAATTTACATAGGACACTTGTGGCCAGGAGGAGAAGGAATAGTGCCCAACCATTTGTGTCAGTGGGAAGAATAGTGCAATATCATTGGTATCATAAGGAGGAATAGTGCCCCTTCATTGGTTTCAGTGGAAGGAATAGTGTCCCATCATTGGTGCCAGAGGAAGGAATAGTGTCCTATCAGTATCAGTGGGAAGAATAGTGTCCTATCATTAGTATCAGTGGGAAGAATAGTGTCCCCGATCATTAGTATCAGTGCGAAGAATAGTGTCCCCGATCATTGGTGTCAGTGGAAGGAATAATGCCCATCATTGGTATCAGTGGGAGGAATAGTGCCCCATCATTGGTGTCAGTGGGAGGAATAGTGTCCCATCATTGGTATCAGTGGGAGGAATAGTGTCCCATCATTGGTATCAGTGGGAGGAATAGTGTCCCATCATTGGTGTCAGTGGAAGGAATAATGCCCATCATTGGTATCAGTAGGAGAAATAGTGCCCCATCATTGGTATCAGTGGGAGGAATAGTGCCCCATCATTGGTATCAGTGGGAGGAATAGTATCCTATCATTGATATCAGTGGGAGGAATAGTGCCCTATCATTGGTATTAGTGGGAGGAATAGTGCCCCATCATTGGTATCAGTGAGAGGAATAGTGCCCCATCATAGGTATTAGTGGGAGGAAAAGTGCCCCATTTTTGATGTCTGTGGGAGAAATAATGCACCATCATTGGTGTCAGTGGAATAATTTATGCTCCATAATTGGTGTCAGTGAATAATACTTAATTTTTTATGTCAGAGGGAAGGATGGTGTCTGAAAGGCCGGTAAAGGGCAGCAGTTTGGAGTCCACTACATCTAAAGGGATGCAGACCCTGCAGCTTTCCTCATTAGAACATTGAGACCCAGGTTAGAACACTGAAAGTGCACCAGGTGTTTATAATGAACCAGACCCTCCCGTTCAGAATCAGCCTGCAGGTTGGATCAAGGAGGATATCAAGGAGGATATAGGTTGGTCCTAGAGCAGTGAAAAGGCATTGGGTTTGTATAGCCTTTGTGTTTGGTTGTAGTTTTACCAGGGCTTTTTTTCTCAAACAATAGATGGTGGAACTTAACCACGGCCCCACAAAACCCCTCCCCCTACACACACCCTCCAAATCACATCAAAGAGTGGGTGTGTTCAGTCAAATTTTATGAAAACAGTAGGAGGGTCTTAAAGGGGCATTAAATACCAGGATTGCATTACATACAGAGTGCAGAGCTGTCACTTGAAAACACAGAAACCAGACTTCTGTGTTTACAAGTGATTGTGGTGAGCAGGCACCAAAGGGTCTGAGCCGGAGGTGGTGGAACTGAGTTCCACCAAGTTCCCCCTCAAAAAAAGCCCTGAGTTTTACAGAGCAATGTGATTAAATTGCCCTTTCCTCCATCCCTATCACCCCCTACTCCACCCAATAATTGCAAGAATTATATATATATCTATATATAAATAAAATTAACTTATTTTACCTACCTGAGTCTGCCATCCATGTCCTTTATTGGTGCCAGTCCCCCCCGTAGTTCTGGGTCCTGAGAGCACTCCGCTGCTGGGCAGCTAATACTGTCCCGAAATGAGGAATACCGTATTAATTGGCGTATAACACATACTTTTTCCCCCTGAGAATAGGAGGCAAATTGTGGGTGCGTGTTATAGAGAGGCAGGAGGAGGGTGAGTCCCACCGGATTACACAGAGCCGGGATCTCCTGTGTATTCGGCGCTCGCAGTCACACACAGTCCCGCCTCCTAGACCGGCATTGGATCGGTATTCTGTCTGTCATAGGAGCCGGGCCAGGAGGCTGGACTGTGCGTGACTGTGAGTGCTGAATTTCCAGCTCTGTGTAGTTGGGCACTAGTGAGGCTGCAGATGGGCACTGAGCAGGCTGCATTGATGAGCAATGGTAATGCTGCTGATGGGCACTGATCAAGCTGCAATGGTGAGGCTGCAGATGGGCACTGATCAGGCTGCAATAGTGAGGCTGCAGATGGGCACTGATCAGGCTGCAATAGTGAGGCTGCAGATGGGCACTGATCAGGCTGCAATAGTGAGGCTGCAGATGGGCACTGATCAGGCTGCATTAATGGGCAGTGGAGATGCTGCAGATGGGCACAGATCAGGCTGTATTAATGGGCAATGGTGATGCTGCCGATGGGCAGTGACCAGGCTGCATTAATGGGCAATGGTGATGCTGTAGATGGGCAGTGATCAGGCCGCATTAATAGGCAATGATGAGGCTGCAGATGGGCACAGACCAGGCTGCAATGGTGAGGCTGCAGATGGGCACTGATAAGGCTGCAGATGGCAACGGATCAGGCTGCATTCATGGGCAATGGTGAGGCTGCAGATGGGCACTGATAAGGCTGCAGATGGCAACGGATCAGGCTGCATTCATGGGCAATGGTGAGGCTGCAGATGGGCACAGATCAGGCTGCATTAATGGGCAATGATGAGGCTGTAAATGGGAACTGACCAGGCTGCAATGGTGAGGCTGCAGATGGGCACTGATCAGGGTGCAATGATGAGGCTACAGATGGGCACTGATAAGGCTGCAGATGGGCACTGATCAGGCTGCAATGGTGAGGCTGCAGATGGGCACTGATCAGGCTGCAATGGTGAGGCTGCAGATGGGCAGTGATCAGGGTGCAATGATGAGGCTGCAGATGGGCACTGATCAGGCTGCATTAATGGGCAATGGTAAGGCTGCAGATGGGCAGTGATCAGGCTACATTAATGGGCAATGATGAGGCTGTAAATGGGAACTGACCAGGCTGCAATGGTGAGGCTGCAGATGGGCACTGATCAGGTTGCATTAATGGGCAATGATGAGGCTGCAGATGGGCAGTGATCAGGCTGTATTAATGGGCAATGGTGAGGCTGCAGATAGGCACTGACCAGGCTGCAATGGTGAGGCTGCAGATGGGCAGTGATCAGGGTGCAATGGTGAGGCTGCAGATGGGCACTGATCAGGCTGCATTAATGGGCAATGGTGAGGCTGCAGATGGGCAGTGATCAGGGTGCAATGGTGAGGCTGCAGATGGGCACTGATCAGGCTGCATTAATGGGCAATGGTGAGGCTGCAGATGGGCAGTGATCAGGCTGCATTAATGGGTAGTGGTGAGGCTGCAGATCACTTCTTAAAATGAAGGTGAGTGTTATACGCCGATACATACATTAATTCTCTTATTTGAATGAGACCTATGACTATCTTCAGTTCTAAGAAGGCTTTCCTGTGCTATGAATAGATAAAATAACATCATGAAAATACAGAACATCAAGCAATAAAAGTGAAAATGAGAAATTTGCATCAAAAATGATTTTCAATGTTATATAGCAATAAAAATAATTGAAGATATTTTTCCTTTTTAATACACAAATTCAACATATCTGTCATATCATTCATTTCCTGGAGTGTTTTAAACGAAATGTCAATTTTTAACGTATTTTCAACAAATGGCATTAAAAAGGAAAAAAAAAAAAAAAAATTGGGTAAAACGCGTTCAGAAGATTACCCAAAGTGATTTATTTTGTGTAAGTACTTATCAAAAACCTGTCAGGTGTTACCGGTAATAAAACGCGCCATTCCCAGGCACCCAAATGGAGGAGCATTTTTAAACAAGCGCCGCGTTTCACTTGGCCATATGACTAATGTGGAATTAAAGTGGATTCAACGACTCCTTTATTGCTGTCAAATCGTCGGGAAGCAGAAAACGGTTAAAGAGAATTCAGCGTTTTACGGCTTTATAGCTTCTGAAATATGTCACATTCACTGGCCGTAAAAAGAGAATGGTGCCATTCCATCGACATCTTCAGCTGATGCAAACTCAAAATGTTAATCAATTATTTCATAAATCACCGCGGAGGTCTATCGGGCCCCGCTGCCGAGTGACGGAGGGAATATAAACATCAATTCCAGACAAGAGGGAGGAACGAGACTGGCTGAGCAGTTCACTGTGCAAATATTATCTTCCAAACAGAGCAACAAAGGTACATAAAGGAAGGAGAAGAGTCCTCCAGCAGTGCAGAGTATTTCAGGAGAGGAGAGTTATAGAGGAAGGAGAAGAGTCCTCCAGCAGTACAGAGTATTTCAGGAGAGGAGAGTTATAGAGGAAGGGGCAGAGTCCTCCAGCAGAGCAGAGTATTTCAGGAGAGGAGAGTTATAGAGGAAGGAGCAGAGTCCTCCAGCAGAGCAGAGTATTTCAGGGGAGGAGAGTTATAGAGGAAGGAGCAGAGTCCTCCAGCAGAGCGGAGTATTTCAGGAGAGGAGAGTTATAGAGGAAGGAGCAGAGTCCTCCAGCAGTGCAGAGTATTTCAGGAGATGGGAGTTATAGAGGAAGGAGCAGAGTCCTCCAGCAGTGCAGAGTATTTCAGGAGAGGAGAGTTATAGAGGAAGGAGCAGAGTCCTCCAGCAGTGCAGAGTATTTCAGGAGATGGGAGTTATAGAGGAAGGAGCAGAGTCCTCCAGCAGTACAGAGTATTTCAGGAGAGGAGAGTTATAGAGGAAGGAGCAGAGTCCTCCAGCAGTGCAGAGTATTTCAGGAGATGGGAGTTATAGAGGAAGGAGCAGAGTCCTCCAGCAGCACAGGTGTGTCAGGAGGGTGGTAAGCAGGCGCTATTACTCTTAAGATAATCCTTGGTCTTGTATAAGGACAGAGTGGAAAAAAAATATCTCAGCCCTCTTGGCTCCATTCTGGGGAAGACATGGAGGTCAGAGAGAATTCTCCTTATAGGTACAAATACCAGGATGGAGCCAAGAGGGCTGGGATGGTGTTTTTTTCATGTTATACAGAGCCAAAACTGAAAATTTGCATAATGATAATTCTATCTAGTGATTGCTTGTCCCACTTTGCCTTGTGATGTCACCAGAAAATTTGTGTTTAACCGCTTGCCGACCGCCTCACGCAGATATACTGCGGCAGAATGGCACGTACAGGCAAACTAACATACCTGTACGTTGCCCTTTAGGAGGCGGCCTGCGGGCATGCGGCAAGCTCCGTGAGTCGGGTTGCGGGTCCCACAGACTCGATGTCCGTGGGGATAACCGCGATCGTCTCACGGAGAGGAAGAACGGGGAGATGCTAATGTAACCAAGCATCTCCCCGTTCTGCCTAGTGATAGGACACTGATCTCTGCTCCCTGTGATCGGGACCAGAAATCAGTGACGTGCTACACGTAGCCATGCCCCCCCCCCCCCCCCCACAGTTAGAATCACTCCCCAGGACACACTTAACCCCTACACTGCCACCTAGTGGTTAACCCCTTCCCTGCCAGTGTCATTTACACAGAAATCAGTGCATTTGTATAGCACTGATTGCTGTATAAATGACAATGGTCCCAAAAATGTGTCAAAAATGTCCGATGTGTCCGCCATAATGTCGCAGTCACGATAAACATCGCTGATCGCCGCCATTACTAGTAAAAGATAAATAATTAATAAAAATGCCATAAAACTATCCCCTATATTGTAAACGCTATACCTTTTTTGCAAACCAATCAATAAACGCTTATTACGATTTTTTTTACCAAAAATATGTAGAAGAATACATATTGGCCTAAACTGAGGAAAAAAAATAATTTTTTTATATATTTTTGGAGGATATTTATTATAGCAACATGTAAAAAATAATGTGTTTTTTTTTTCAAAATTGTCGCTCTTTTTTATAGCGCAAAAAAATAAAAACTGCAGAGGTGATCAAATACCACCAAAAGAAATCTCTATTTGTGGGAAAAAAAGGACGTCAATTTTTTTTTGGGAGCCACGTCGCACGACCGCGCAATTGTCAGTTAAAGTGACGCAGTGCCGAATCGCAAAAAGTGCTCTGGTCTTTGGCCAGAAAAATGGTCCGGGGGTCAAGTGGTTAAAGACAGATATTTCTGCAGGTGGACTACAAGCTACAGAGGAACTCGTTAACTTTCCTATTGCTCTGCTGTATACAAAACTGGGGTATATATGTGGTACAGCATCAGGTGACATTGGTGATATTGCAGGCAATGATGAAGCATCTAATATGGCAGTAGCTACCATTGTGACTGCATCTGCTGGGAGAGTTAAAGTGGTTGTAAAGGCAGAAGGTTTTTTTCACCTTCATGCATTCTGTCCTTCCCAGCAAATTAGCATGGATACTGTATGCAGGAAAGATAGACTAAATTCATTTAAGCCATTTAATGTTTATATTTCCAGTCTTTCTTTATGATGGATTTGTCTTCCAGGATCCAGGATTAGGGATGAGCTTCAAGTTCGAGTCGAACTCATGTTCGACTCGAACATCGGCTGTTCGCCAGTTCGCCGAACAGCGAACAATTTGGGGTGTTCGCGGCAAATTCGAAAGCCGCGGAACACCCTTTAAAAGTCTATGGGAGAAATCAAAAGTGCTAATTTTAAAGGCTTATATGCAAGATATTGTCTTAAAAAGTGTTTGGGGACCCGGGTCCTGCCCCAGGGGACATGTATCAATGCAAAAAAAAGTTTTAAAAACGTCAGTTTTTTCGGGAGCAGTGATTTTAACCACTTGAGCCCCGGACCTTTATGCTGCCTAAGGACCAGAGGTCTTTTTCCAATTTGGCACTGCGTCGCTTTAACTGCTAATTGCGCGGTCATGCAATGCTGTACCCAAACGAAATTTGCGTCCTTTTCTTCCCACAAATAGAGCTTTCTTTTGATGGTATTTGATCACCTCTGCGGTTTTTATTTTTTGCGCTATAAACGGAAAAAGACCGAAAATTTTGAAAAAAAATGATATTTTCTACTTTTTGTTCTAAAAAAAATCCAATAAACTAAATTTTAGTCATACATTTAGGCCAAAATGTATTCGGCCACATGTCTTTGGTAAAAAAAATGTCAATAAGCGTATATTTATTGGTTTGCGCAAAAGTTATAGCGTCTACAAACTAGGGTACATTTTCTGGAATTTACACAGCTTTTAGTTTATGACTGCCTATGTCATTTCTTGAGGTGCTAAAATGGCAGGGCAGTACAAAAGCCCCCCAAATGACCCCATTTTGGAAAGTAGACACCCCAAGGAAATTGCTGAGAGGCATGTTGAACCCATTGAATATTTATTTTTTTTGTCCCAAGTGATTGAAAAATGACAAAAAAAAAAAAAAAAAAAATATTTACAAAAAGTGGTCACTAAATGATATATTGCTCACACAGGCCATGGGCCTATGTGGAATTGCACCCCAAAATACATTTAGCTGCTTCTCCTGAGTACGGGGATACCACATGTGTGGGACTTTTTGGGAGCCTAGCCGCGTACGGGGCCCCGAAAACCAATCACCGCCTTCAGGATTTCTAAGGGTGTAAATTTTTGCTTTCACTCTTCACTGCCTATCACAGTTTCGGAGGCCATGGAATGCCAAGATGGCACAAAACCCCCCAAAATGACCCCATTTTGGAAAGTAGACACCCCAAGCTATTTGCTGAGAGGCATATTGAGTCCATGGAATATTTTATATTTTGACACAAGTTGCGGGAAAGTGACACTTTTATTTTTTTTTTTTTTTTTTTTTCATAAAGTTGTCACTAAATGATATATTGCTCACACAGGCCATGGGCATATGTGGAATTGCACCCCAAAATACATTTAGCTGCTTCTCCTGAGTATGGGGATACCACATGTGTGGGACTTTTTGGGAGCCTAGCCGCGTACTGGACCCCGAAAACCAATCACTGCCTTCAGGATTTCTAAGGGTGAAAATTTTTGATTTCACTCTTTACTGCCTATCACAGTTTCGGAGGCCATGGAATGCCCAGGTGGCACAAAACCCCCCCAAATGACCCCATTTTGGAAAGTAGACACCCCAAGCTATTTGCTGAGAGGCATGGTGAGTATTTTGCAGCTCTCATTTGTTTTTGAAAATGAAGAAAGACAAGAAAAAACATTTTTTTTTTTCTTTTTTCAATTTTCAAAACTTTGTGACAAAAAGTGAGGTCTGCAAAATACTCACTATACCTCTCAGCAAATAGCTTGGGGTGTCTACTTTCCAAAATGGGGTCATTTGGGGGGTTTTGTGCCACCTGGGCATTCCATGGCCTCCGAAACTGTGATAGGCAGTGAAGAGTGAAATCAAAAATTCACGCCCTTAGAAAGCCTGAAGGCGGTGCTTGGTTTTCGGGGTCCCGTACGCGGCTAGGCTCCCAAAAAGTCTCACGCATGTGGTATCCCCGTACTCAGGAGAAGCAGCAGAATGTATTTTGGGGTGTAATTTCACATATTTCCATGGCATGTTTGAGCAATATATCATTTAGTGACAACTTTGTGCAAAAAAAAAAAAAAAATAAATAAATTTGTCTCTTTCCCGCAACTTGTGTCGCAATATAAAATATTCCATGGACTCGACATGCCTCTCAGCAAATAGCTTGGGGTGTCTACTTTCCAAAATGGGGTCATTTGGGGGGGTTTTGAACTGTCCTGGCATTTTATGCACAACATTTAGAAGCTTATGTCACACATCACCCACTCTTCTAACCACTTGAAGACAAAGCCCTTTCTGACACTTATTGTTTACATGAAAAAGTTTTTTTTTTTTGCAAAAAAATTACTTTGAACCCCCAAACATTATATATTTTTTTAAAGCAAATGCCCTACAGATTAAAATGGTGGGTGTTTCATTTTTTTTTTTCACACAGTAATTGCGCAGCGATTTTTCAAACGCATTTTTTGGGGAAAAAACACACTTTTTTTAATTTTAATGCACTAAAACACGCTATATTGCCCAAATGTTTGATGAAATAAAAAAGATGATCTTAGGCCGAGTACATGGATACCAAACATGACATGCTTTAAAATTGCGCACAAACGTGCAGTGGCAACAAAATAAATACATGTTTAAAAGCCTTCAAAAGCCTTTACAGGTTACCACTTTAGATTTACAGAGGAGGTCTACTGGAAAAATTACTGCACTCGATCTGGCCTTCGCGGTGATACCTCACATGCATGGTGCAATTGCTGTTTACGTTTGACGACAGACCGCCGCTTGCGTTCGCCTTAGCGCGAGAGCAGGGGGCGACAGGGGTGTTTTTTTTTTTTGTTTTTTTTTCTTTATTATTTTTTTGCTTTTTTAATCTTACTTTTAAACTGTTCCTTTCATATTTTTTTTTTTAATCATTTTTATTGTTATCTCGGGGAATGTAAATATCCCCTATGATAGCAATAGGTAGTGACAGGTACTCTTTTTTGAAAAAATTGTGGTCTATTAGACCCTAGATCTCTCCTCTGCCCTCAAAGCATCTGACCACACCAAGATCGGTGTGATAAAATGCTTCCCCAATTTCCCAATGGCGCTATTTACATCCGGCGAAATCTAAGTCATGAAATACTCGTAGCTTCCGGTTTCTTAGGCCATAGAGATGTTTGGAGCCACTCTGGTCTCTGATCAGCTCTATGGTCAGCTGGCTGAATCACCGGCTGCATTCTCAGGTTCCCTGTTGAGACAGGAGAGCCAGAGAAAAACACAGAAGACGGTGGGGGGGGGGGGGCATTCCCTCCCACGGCTTGTAAAAGCAGTCTAGAGGCTAATTAGCCGCTAGGATTGCTTTTACATGAAAGCCGACCGCTGGCTGAAAAGAATGATACCAAGATGATACCTAAACCTGCAGGCATCATTCTGGTATAACCACTCAAAGTCGTGAATGGCGTACCTGAAGACAAAAAAATGGTTAACAATGGTTAACAATAAAGCACAGTAAAGTGTAAATAATTACACACCTGAAAAACAAACATGATAAAACATAATAACAATAACAATAAAACATTGCAGAATAGAATACAGTAAAAAAGAGCAGAACAATAGAGAGAGAGAATAGAGAGAGAGAGAACAATAAAACAACTATTTTTTTTTATTTCATATTTTTTTTTTTTTTACACTTTTTTTGTAACTAACTTTTATAACGGTACCCGGTTCCAGGTTCGGGTCTCTCAAAATGCGATGGCATTTTGGGAGACCCTGTGAAAGTGCGCCTAGTCTGTGCAATGCTGTACCCTACGCTAATACTCAACTAGTGAATGGTAGCGTTCAAAACATTCACCAATGCAAAGACCAGGATTGTCAGGACAGGAGGGACAATAATAGCGGGTGTCACGCCTATATCCGCGCTAGCTGCAGACACAACATCTTTTTGGGGGCGTTCGCTGGGTAGGGGTACTCGGGAGGACATAAAAATGCCTCTCATGCAGCCGACTGCATTTGGTTTGGGATGTGAATGGGGGAAGTACAGGCGCTGCAGAAGCGGTGGGTTCCCAATTAGGATTGGCGAATGCAGCAGGAAGGGCATTATGGGCACGACGGGCCTGTGTTTGTCTTTCTGGTGGCAGCGGGACACTACTTGTGCTTGCCATCTCGCCAGCTTGAACTGCACTTATGGGACTCGCCACGTCACCACGTGTTACTGCAGTGCTGGTTTGACTACGACCGGGGTGTACTAGGCCGCTGGCGCTTGCCAGTTCACCAAAACGCTACCAAAAAACTGTTAGCGATCGCAGGGATCAGGCCTGACTCTGCGAACGCTGCAGTTATGCTTTTAGTGTTTTGTAAGTGACAGTGATCGATCGATACTGCACTTGGGTGGGCTGGGCCGGGCGGAGGGGCAAAACGCAGGTGCTAGCAGGTATCTGGGCTGATCCCGCTAACACTGCGTTTTTGGGAACCCTAAACTGCTGGTGACGCTAGTATAGATCTGATCGGATCAGATATTGATGCGATCAGATACTATACCACTAAGGGAGGCGTATGCTGCGTGCGTGGGTGTTAGCGGTACTGGCGCTAATCTGACGCTGCCTGGGGCTGGTGCTTGCCAGTTCACCAAAATACTACCAAAAAAACTGTTAGCGATCGCAGGGATCAGGCATGACTCTGTGAACGCTGCAGTTATGCGTTTAGTGTTTTGTAAGTGTCAGTGATCGATCGATACTGCACTTGGGTGGGCTGGGCCGGGCGGAGGCGCAAAACGCAGGTGCTAGCAGGTATCTGGGCTGATCCCGCTAACACTGCGTTTTTGGGAACCCTAAACTGCTGGGGACGCTAGTATAGATCTGATCGGATCAGATATTGATCCGTTCAGATACTATACCACTAAGGGAGGCGTATGCTGCGTGCGTGGGTGTTAGCGGTACTGGCGCTAACCTGACGCCTGGGGCTGGTGCTTGCCAGTTCACCAAAATGCTACCAAAAAAACTGTTAGCGATCGCAGGGATCAGGCATGACTCTGTGAACGCTGCAGTTATGCGTTTAGTGTTTTGTAAGTGACAGTGATCGATCGATACTGCACTTGGGTGGGCTGGGCCGGGCGGAGGCGCAAAACGCAGGTGCTAGCAGGTATCTGGGCTGATCCCGCTAACACTGCGTTTTTGGGAACCCTAAACTGCTGGGGACGCTAGTATAGTATCTGATCGGATCAGATATTGATCCGATCAGATACTATACCACTAAGGGAGGTGTATGCTGCGTGCGTGGGTGTTCGCGGTACTGGCGCTAATCTGACGCTGCCTGGGGCGACGCATATCACCGCCGGGCGATCGGGGGGCTAAACCTTTATTCGGTAATAAACGGCGGGTGCCCTGACACTATAAAAAATAAACAAACTAACCAGCGTCAACCGTAACGGTTATACGGTGATCAGTGGTGAAAGGGTTAACTAGGGGGCAATCAAGGGGTTAAAACATTTATCAGATAGTATAGGGGGGTCCCTGACGCTATAAAACGCTGACGGCGAACCTAAATATTTACCTCACTAACTAGCGTCACCAGCGACACTAATACAGCGATCAGAAAAATGATCGCTTAGTGACACTGGTGAGGGGGGGTGATCAAGGGGTTAAAACTTTATTAGGGGGGGTTAGGGGGGTACCCTAGACCTACAGGGGGGTAACAGTATCTGTCCCAACACTAACTATCACAAACTGACACCATGCAGTAATCAGAAAAAAAAAAAAAAAAAAAAAAAAAAAAACTGCTGGTGTCAGTTTGTGACAGGGGGGGGGGGGGTGATTGGGGGGGGATCGGGGGGCGATCGGGGGGGGGATCGGGGGTGTTTTGTGTGCCTGGCATGTTCTACTGTGTGTGTGTGTGTTGGTGCACTCACATTGATGTCTTCTCTCCTCGGGCCGGAACGGAAAATACCGACCCGAGGGGAGATGACATCATTTCCTTTGCTGCTGTTTAGCATACAGCAGCAAAGGAAGATTCTCATTGGCCGGCGGCGATCGCGAGGGGGGGGCCACGAACGGATGGTCTCCCCCTCATCACCGATCGCCGCTGGACAAAAGACGACCGCCTCGGGCACCGGGGGGGGGTCCGATCGGACCCCCCACCCGCGGAAGGCAAATCACGTACACTGTACGTGATTTTGCCTGTCCGTGCCACTTTGCCGACGTACATCGGCGTGAGGCGGTCGTCAAGTGGTTAATGATGCCAAAATTGAAAAAATAAACGTGAAATAGTCCTTTAAATATCGTACCTGGGGGGTGTCTATAGTATGCCTGTAAAGTGGCGTGCCTTTCCCGTGTTTAGAACAGTCCCTGCACAAAATGACATTACTAAAGGAATAAAAGTCATTAAAACTGCTTGCGGCTGTAATGTAATGTCGGGTCCTGGCAATATGGATGAAAATTATTGAGAAAAACAGCATGGGTACCCCCCAGTCCATTATCAGGCCCTTTGGGTCTTGGATATTAAGGGGAACCCCGCACCCAAATTAAAAAAAGAAAAGGCGTGGGGCCCCAAGGCCCTATATACTCTGAACAGCAGTATACAGGCGGTCCAAACAAGACAGGGACTGTAGGTTTGTTCCTAAGTTGAACCTGTTTGTAATTTGGAACAGGTAAATTTTTTCAGTGTAGCTGCAGCCAAAAAATCTATTTTTAAGCTTTTTGGATAACATAGTTAAGGATTATCATCATCCCTGTAACATTTGTTTTGCTGTCTGTGCCCCTGTTCAGAAGATTTCACCTCACTTTCTGTCTCAATGACAATTGGATTTTGAAAATTTGGGGTTTTTAGGGAAACAAGGATTGGTGATAAAGCATCAGTGGAGACACCTTTTTCCCATATTAACTCTTAGGCCTTAGGCCTTAGGTGTTGGTGGTACCAGAACACTGTAAGCCCTCACAGTTACTCTTGGTGGGCGGTGGAACGGGCCCTGCTGTGAAATATTATATCAAGAATTGTAATTACATGCCCCTGTTGAACAGGGGAAGAAAAATTGGGCCTTTGGTGGTGGTGTTGCCACAACACTGTAAGCCCTCACAGTTACTCTTGGTGGGCGCAGGAACAGGCCCTGCTGTGAAATATTAGATCAAAAATTGTAATTACATGCCCCTGTTAAACAGGGGCAGAAAAATTAGGCCTTAGGTGGCAGTGATGGTGGTGACACAACATTGTAAAGCCTCACAGATACTCTTGTTGAGCACAGGAACAGGCCCTGCTGCAAAATATTACAGCAAAAATTGTAATTACATGCCCCTGTTAACTAGGGGCAGAAAAATTGGGCCTTAGGCACTGTTGCTGGTGCCACAACACTACAACCCCTCACAGATACTCTAGTTGAGCACAGGACCGAGCCCTGCTGCAAAATATTACAGCAAAAATTGTAATTACACGCCCCTGTTAAACACTGGTGCCCAGAACCAAAAATGTTCTTAGAAGCTATCAACATAAACAATGAGGAGGAATAGGATAGTCACTCAGCATACCAGGATAGTCACTCAGCATCAGCATAGGCAGTCTTCAAGGGATCTCACATTCATAAAAAAATTAATCGGTTACATCAGCATCAGGTGCTTGGTAGCTGGTGATCCAAGACTGATTCGTTTTTATGAAGGTGAGCCGATCAACCGAGTCTGTGGACAGGTGCACACTGTGATTGGTTACAAAGCCTCCAGTATCACTGAATGTGCGTTCAGATAGAACGCTGGATGCAGAACAGGCCAGTAGCTCAATTGCATACTGTGCAAGCTCTGGCCAGTGATCCATCCTCAAGAGCCAGTAACCCAGTGGATTTTCAGTTGGAAAGGTCTCCAAGTCTTATCTTGCCCCAAAGTATTCCTGCACCATGTAAATCAGACGCTGGCCATGGTTGCTGGAACCAATCAGACCTTGGGGCTGCGGACTAAAAAATTGTCTGAACGCATCGGTCAGACGGCCACCTTCTCCACCGCTCCTTCTGTGACTGACCGAAGCCTTAGCAACACGTTGTCCAGGAGGAACAGAAAATTGCAACCTCCCAGGCTCTGGAAATGCATTGCACAAACCTTTCTGCAAGGCCTCCCGAAGATGTTTCATCCTCTGCTCCCTCTGCGAAGGCTGGATAAGTTCTGCAACCTTACCCTTGTAACGTGGATCAAGAAGGGTCCCTTTCCTTGATAGCACGAATCCGAGGGTCCTTTTGCAGGCAGGGAGGCCATGCAGCGTAGGTTTGCTGAGGCACTAAGGATGACATGATCCAGAGCCACCTCCTCCCAGCCACGTACAAGTCCATGGGTTTCTGAGGACTGAAAACGATCCCTTGAAGACTGCTGCTGATGCTGAGTGCCAGGCTCCACCTCCATGCTGACACAATCCTCCTTCTCCTCCTCCTCCTCTTCTTCCTGTGTGATAGGCAGGCCTGCAGGAATACTGTCTGGATAAAGGGGGCCTTGAGAGGTAAGGAAGTCCTCCTCTTCCTCCCTCTGTTCTGCCTCAAGTGCCCTGTCCATTATTCCACGCAGCGTGTGCTCCAACAGGGAGACAAGAGGGACAGTATCACTGATGCGTTCACTGTCACTGCTCACCATCCTCGTGGCCTCCTCAAATGGTGACAGGACAGTGCATGCATCCTTGATCATTAGCCACTGGCGTGGCAAAAAAAAAGCCAAGCTCCCCTGACCCTGTCCTGGTGCCATACTCGCACAGGTACTCATTGATGGCCCTCTGCTGCGAGTGCAGCCGATGCAGCATTGCCAACGTTGAGGTCCACCTGGTGGGCATGTCACAGATGAGGCGGTTCTTGGGCAGGTTGCATTCCTTTTGAAGGTCAGCCAGCCAAGCACTGGCATTATATGACCCGCGGAAAAGCCCACAGACTTTCCTGGCCTGCCTCAGGAGATCCTGTAAGCCCGGGTACCTGCAGAAGAACCTCTACACCACCAAATTAAGGATGTGAGCCAAACAGGGAACAAGTCTGGGTCAAGTGTCCCTGTCAGAGGGCGGAGAGGAGGTTGTGCCATTGTCGCAAACCACCATTCTTGCCTGAAGCTGGCGTGGCGTCAACCACCTCTGAACCTGCCCCTGCAGAGCTGCCAGAATCTCTGCCCCAGTGTGGCTCCATTCCCCTAAGCAGACCAACTCAAGCACCGCATGCCATCTTTTTGCCTGAGTGCTTGCGTAGCCCCTAGAACACCTACGGAGCACCGCTGGTTCCGAGGACAAATCTACACAGGAAGAAGCCATAGAGGAAGAAGAAGAGGAGGGGGTGGAGGAGAGAGGTATGGCAGAATCACCACTACCAGCATTTTGGAGATGTGGTAGTGGAACAAGCTCCAACATTACTGCACCCTGTCCTGCATCCTTCCCAGCTGCTAGCAGGGTTACCCAGTGCAGCATGAAAGAAAGGTAACGTCCCTGTCCATGCCTGCTGGACCATGAGTCAGCGGTAATATGCACCTTACCACTGACCGCCCTGTCCATCGAGGACAAGACATTGCCTTCCACATGCCGGTAGAGAGCCGGAATGGTCTTCCGAGAAAAAAATGGCGTTTGGAAACCTGCCACTGAGGTACCACACATTCCACAAATTCTTGAAAGGGGGCAGAGTCTACCAGCTGAAAAGGCAGCAGTTGGAGTGCTAGCAATTTAGCCAAACTAGCATTCAGCCGCTGAGCATGTGGATGGCTGGGACCGAATTTCTTTTGACGGTTTAGCAACTGGGGTAGTGAAATTTGCCTGCTACAATCAGATTTAGGTGTACCGCTAGCAGATTGCCTACAAGTGCTTGGGACACCTAATTCTACACCTTATAACATAGATTGATGCGCTCTGATACAAAGTTCAATCAATGTGAGAAAATAATTTTTTGTGATAAAAACCAATGTGAAAAAAATGAGCCTTGAGAAAGTCACGTGTCAGTGATGCAATGCATGGGAGGAGCTTAGGACACAGTCTGCTGAATACATTGTATCAAGCAGCAGCAGCTTGCGTAGCAAGCCTTGTCCTTACAAGCCAGCTGAGATCTGCCTATCTGCTTATCTGCATGCCTAAAACAAGTCAGGCACACGTGAGTGTATCACTGTGCTGTTTTGCCTGTGAACTTTTATTGTAACAATATTGTGCAATGTTTTCTCTCTTTGTTTATTTTACATAAAACCACTTGATACTGAGAAAATTACCATTCATTGTGGCTGTGGAAGAAATAGCTCAGAGGGTGAACAAATAAGTACTGCAGGAATCCAGATATCCCAGATTACTGAGGATTGAACTGTCGCCTGTTACTTATCCTATCTCATGAATTTAATCATCTATATTTAATCAGATTCTATTGGCACTATTTATCTATTTATACTCATCAATTGTATATATATTGCACCTTTATAAGCATATCATTTATTTATTTTTTATTACGGAGGATTCAACACTTATCACAGGGAATATATCTAATTTATTGGCACTAATTTGGATTGATTACTATTTGCAAACGCATTTTTAGTATATCTATACACAATTGCTGCTTAGTTTACTTTGGAGATATCGCACCACTTCCAGTGGATTTGTATAACTGGAGGAACACAGTTTTTAAATATTTGCGATTTTTTTTCATATATTTGCGATTTTATATATATGCGATTTTTTAGCGATTTGGTAGCAATTTTTTTCACATTGGTTTTTTAGCACAAAAAATTCTTTCTCACATTGATTGAACTTTGTATCAGAGCGCATCAATCTATGTTATATGTTTTAATTTTTAAGGGGATTCTGACCACTATATAATTGATAGCAGCTTGATATCATTGTCAATCTAACAATTTTTATTTAATTAATTGCACGTGCATTCACATACATTTGATTTACACTTATTTGATTGTATATGTCACGCTAGAACATTATTGCGCTTAGTGTTTTTGTTTATTTACTTTATTTATTAATTCTACACCTTCATTCCTCTCAGTGCAGGTCTCCGAGAGGACTGAAGGTATAGTGGGGTTGGAGATCCCAGCTGATGAGGAGCAAGGAGAGGTCTGCCATGTTCTTTGGTATGGGTCTTTTAAGTACTGTTACCAACGGACTGTATGGGAACTCGACATATGTCTGGTCAAGCATGTGGTGCCCAAGCAGCTGCTGTTTTGGCCACGCTTGATACGCTTCAGGCATATGTTGCAAACAGCAATGGTGTGATCTGCACATGTCTCAAAAAAGGCCCACACCAATGAACTTTTGAAAAAACGCGCAGAGTCAGCAGCGCCCTGTACATGCGGAGCTCTGCGGTGTGATGCAGTCATTTGGCTGTCCTTAAGCGGGCCCCTAGAGGGCATCCTGCCTCGTTGGAAATGTGCCGCCTCCTCCTCCTCTCTTCTATCAGGCACCCACGTAGAGTCAGTGACCTCATCATTCCCTCCCTCCTCGCCACTGGAGCAAACCTGACAGTATGCTGCATCAGGGGGAACATGACTGCCAGTTTCTTGTCCTTCTTGGGCACCCCCAATCTCTGGGCTCGCGTTACTGCCTTCGTCCTCAGCCTGGGTACCATCAACGGAGCCTTCAATCCTCCGGCAGCATGTACCCGATACTGTGGTGGAACAGTTCGGGGGACTCCTCAGGACATGATGGTGGGGCTAGGGAAGGAGTGACTGATGCTGCCAATGAGCCAATGGAATAGGCCGCTTTGGCAGCCAAACTTGTCTTAGCCTGGGTGACAGAGGATGAGGAAGATGAGGACGGCTTTGTGATCCACTCTACCAACTCTTCTGCATGTTGTGGCTCAACGCGGCCAGCTGTCGAAAAAAAGGACAAGCGGCGTTGCCCCATGGCCATGTGCTGAGGATGCACCGTGTCCACGACCAGCACTGTTGGCTGTAAACACAAAGATTTCTTGCCCTCTTTTAGTGGCCTGTGAGCATCTGCCTTTCCTTGGTGGCCTTCCAGATATGCTGTAAAATTGGATTAACGAAACACCACCTGAAGTTTACTAGAAAAATTACACCAGGAATGGAATGCAGTCATGTATAGGCTTGGCTGGACTAGAATGCAGTGGTATATATGTAGGAGACTGTATATATATATATATATATAGCTTTATGCACTGCAGATCACTGAATTACTTGCCTGCCTGCCTGAAAGTGTAGTTGAAAACGTACACCAGGAATGGCCTATAGTCAGGTATAGGCTTGGCTAGACTAGAATGCAGTGGATATATATGTAGGAGACTGTGTGTATACATATATATATATATATATATATATATATATATATATATATATATATATATATATATATATATATATATATATATATATATATATCTTTATGCACTGCAGATCACTGAATCACCTGCCTGCCCGAAAGTGTTGTTGAAAAAGTACACCAGGAACGGCCTGTAGTCTGGTATAGGCTTGGCTAGACTAGAATGCAATGGATATATATGTAGGAGAGTCTATATATATCTTTATGCACTGCAGAATACTGAATCGCCTGCCTGCCTGAAAGTGTCGTTGAAAACGTACACCAGGAATGGCTTGTAGTCAGGTATAGGCTTGGCTAGACTAGAATGCAGTGGATGTAAATATGTTGGAGACTGTATATATATTTAATGCACTGCAGATCACTGAATCACGTGCCTGCCTGCCTGAAAGTGTATTTTAAAATGCACACCAGTAATGGCCTGCAGTCAGATATAAGCTTGGCTAGACTGGAATGCAGTGGATATATATGTGTAGGAGACTGTATATATATTTTATGCACTGCAGATCACTGAATCACCTGCCTGCCTGCCTGCCTGAAAGTGTATTTGAAAACGTACACCAGCAATGGCATGCAGTCAGATATAGGCTTGGTTGGGCTGGAATGCAGTGGATATATATGTAGGAGACAGTATATACAGTATATATTATGCACTGCAGATCACTGAATCACCTGCCTGCCTGCCTGCCTGCCTGAAAGTGTATTTGAAAACGTACACCAGGAACTACCTGCAGTCAGATATAGGCTTGGCGACACTAGAATGCAGTGGATATATATGTAGGAAACAGTATATATATTTTATGCACTGCAGATCACTGAATAACCTGCCTGGCCTGCCTGGAAGTGTATTTAAATACATACACCAGGAATGGTCTGCAGTGAGATCTAGCTAAACTGGATACAGTGTGTATATATATATATATATATATATATATATATATATATATATATATATATATATATATAAAGCTGGGATGTATATATACTAAATAAACTGCAGCTAGCTGAATCAACTGCCTGCCTGAAGTATATTAGAAACAGTACAGCAGGAACGGTCTGCAGTGAGATCTAGCTAAACTGTATGCAGTGGATATATATATATACCAGTCTGACTGTATATATATATATTAAATACACTGCAGCTAGGGATGAGGTTCGAGTTTGAATCAAACTCATGTTCAACTCAAACATCGGCTGTTTGCCAGTTCGCTGAACAGCGAACAATTTGGGGTGTTCGCGGCAAATTCGAAAGCCGCAGAACACGCTTTAAAAGTCTATGGGAGAAATCAAAAGTGCTAATTTTAAAGGCTTATATGCAAGTTATTGTCATAAAAAGTGTTTGGGGACCCGGGTCCTGTCCCAGGGGACATGTATCAACACCCTTTAAAAGTCTATGGGAGAAATCAAAAGTGCTAATTTTAAAGGCTTATATTCATGGTATTGTCATAAAAAGTGTTTGGGGACCCGGGTCCTGCCCCAGGGGACATGGATCAATGCAAAAAAAAGTTTTAAAAACGGCCGTTTTTTCGGGATCAGTGATTTTAATAATGCTTAAAGTGAAACAATAAATGTGTAATATCCATTTAAATTTCGTATCTGGGGGGTGTCTATAGTATGCCTGTAAAGGGGCGCATGTTTCCCGTGTTTAGAACAGTCTGACAGCAAAATGACATTTCAAGGAAAAAAAGTAATTTAAAACTACTCGCGGCTATTAATGATATGTCGGTCCGACAATACACATAAAAGTTCATTGATAAAAACGGCATGGGATAACCAAAATTTTAAAAAAAAATGGTGTGGGGTCCCCCTAAATTCCATACCAGGCCCTTCAGGTCTGGTATGGATATTAAGGGGAACCCTGCGCCAAAATTTTAAAAAAATGTCGTGGGGGTCCCCCTCAAAATCCATACCAGACCCAAGGGTCTATTATGGATTTTAAGGAGAACCCCGCGCCAACATTTTTAAAAAAAATGGCCCCCAAAGCACCCTCCCAATGTTGAGGGCATGTGGCCTGGTACGGTTCAGGAAGAGGGGTCGCGTCTCATCACTTTTTTTTGCAATTCCTTACTTAAAGAGTTTTCAAAAATGGCAGCACGAATAGATGATGGGCTGTGCCTCTTAGGCCTTTCTTTGTTGCTTCATGTAAATAATTTTCTGCAACATTAGTTTTTTCTTAACCTATTTGTGTTTATTCAATGCTCATTGCTTTTTTAGTCTCAGCTACACCAAATGATAACCATATTAAAAAATATAATTAAATCTAATGGATATCTAAATAACCATGCTTCTACTCCTCTACTCTTAGTAATAAAAATGTCAATATTCTGCAGATGGATGATACAAATCTCTTTTAATATTTTTAATACCTTGTAATACCATTCTGTTCAATAAATATTAGCCTCAAACAAAAGCCGTTTACTTTTCTTTCTTTTTTTTTTCTTTTTTTTTAAAGCCCAGGGGCAATATGCTGTGTATTAGGAGATATTCCCATTATCAGAGACTCCCTCGTCTCGTCCTTATCGGGAAGGATCTTGTGAGATGCACAGAAAAATATCCTCCTTAATACCCATTTAATTTATTCTTTATATTTTATTTCTGTGACTGTTTCTTATCAGGGAAGCAGAATTTTCAAACACCTGCGTGCTGAAATTAATCCATTCTAGATAACAGACGCTGTATTAAGATTTACCAGTTAATTCTGGCAACGCTGCCGGATTATGTAAGAATAAGGGGGGGGGGGGGGGAAGAAAAGAAAATGAAAACCAAACTCAATGTATATTCTAATAAAAAAAGAAAACTTTATTCAAAAGAAACTGAGTTTGACTTTTTTTTGATGGATTAACGATTGTCTGAATTCTTAGCTGAAGGAACTCTTTTCAATCTTCTTCAACTTGATTGTTATTCAAAGGTTTATTGTTTTCTGTCAATATTTTTCATAGGAAAAAATAAAATTATAATATACAGTGTATATATATATATACAGTGCCTTGCGAAAGTATTCGGCCCCCTTGAACTTTTCAACCTTTTGCCACATTTCAGGCTTCAAACATAAAGATATAAAATTTAAATTTTTTGTGAAGAATCACCAACAAGTGGGACACAATTGTGAAGTGGAACGAAATCTATTGGATATTTTAAACTTTTTTAGCAATTAAAAAACTGAAAAGTAATGCGTGCAAAATTATTCGGCCCCTTTACTTTCAGTGCAGCAAACTCACTCCAGAAGTTCAGCGAGGATCTCTGAATGATCCAATGTTGTCCTAAATGACTGATGGTGATAAATAGAATCCACCTGTGTGTAATCAAGTCTCTGTATAAATGCACCTGCTCTGTGATAGTCTCAGGGTTCTGTTGAAAGCGCAGAGAGCATCATGAAGACCAAGGAACACACCAGTCAGGTCCGTAATACTGTTGTGGAGAAGTTTAAAGCCGGATTTGGAGACAAAAAGATTTCCCAAGCTTTAAACATCCCAAGGAGCACTGTGCAAGCGATCATTTTGAAATAGAAGGAGTATCAGACCACTGCAAATCTACCAAGACCTGGCTGTCCCTCTAAACTTTCAGCTCAGACAAGGAGAAGACTGATCAGAGATGCAGCCAAGAGGCCCATGATCACTCTGGATGAACTGCAGAGAACTACAGCTGAGGTGGGAGAGTCTCTCCATAGGACAACAATCAGTCGTACACTGCACAAATCTGCCCTTTATGGAAGAGTGGCAAGAAGAAAGCCATTTCTCAAAGATATCCATAAAAAGTCTTGTCTAATGTTTGCCACAAGCCACTTGGGAGACACACCAAACATGTGGAAGAAGGTGCTCTGGTCCGATGAAACCAAAATCAAACTTTTTGGCCACAATGCAAAACGATATGTTTGGCGTAAAAGCAACACAGCTCATCACACTCAACACACCATCCCCACTGTGAAACATGGTGGTGGCAGCATCATGGTTTGGGCCTGCTTTTCTTCAGCAGGGACAGGGAAGATGGTTAAAATTAAGGGGAAGATGGATGCAGCCAAATACAGGACCATTCTGGATGAAAACCTGTTGGAGTCTGCAAAAGACCTGAAACTGGGACGGAGATTTATCTTCCAACAAGACACTGATCCCAAACATACAGCAAAATCTACAAAGGAATGATTCACAAATAAACGTATCCAGGTGTTAGAATGGCCAAGTCAAAGTCCAGACCTGAATCCAATCGAGAATCTGTGGAAAGAGCTGAAAACTGCTGTTCACAAACGCTCTCCATCCAACCTCACTGAGCTCGAGCTGTTTTGCAAACAAGAATGGGCAAGAATTTCAGTCTCTCGATGTGCAAAACTGATAGAGACATACCCCAAGCGACTTGCAGCTGTAATCGCAGCAAAAGGTGGCTCTACAAAGTATTAACGCAAGGGGGCCAAATAATTTTGCACACCCCACTTTTCATTTTTTTATTAGTTAAAAAAGTTTCAAAAATCCAAAAGATTTCGTTCCACTTCACAATTGTGTCCCACTTGTTGGTGATTCTTCACAAAAAATAAAAATTTTATATCTTTATGTTTGAAGCCTGAAATGTGGCAAAAGGTTGAAAAGTTCAAGGGGGCCGAATACTTTCGCAAGCCACTGTATATATATATATACTAAATTGTCAAAAGTATTGTGACGCCTGCCTTTACATGAACTTTAATGGCATCCCAGTCTTAGTCCGTAGGGTTCAATATTGAGTTGGCTCAATATTGCAGCTTTGCAGCTATAACAGCTTCAACTCTTCTGGGAAGGCCGTCCACAAGGTTTAGGAGTGTGTCTATGGGAATGTTTGACCATTCTTCCAGAAGAGCATTTGTGAGGTCAGGCACTGATTTTGGACAAGAAGGCCTGGCTCACAGCCTCCGCTCTAATTCATCCCAAAGGTGTTCTATCAAGTTGAGGTCAGGACTCTGTGCAGACCAGTCGAGTTCCTCCACCCCAAACTTGCTCTCATCCATGTCTTTATGGACCATGCTATATACACATATATATATATATATATATATATATATATATATATATATATATATATATATATATTCTGTATATGTGTATGTATGTATATAGCGTGGTCCATAAAGACATGGAGGAGTGAGTTCAGGGTGGGGGAACTTGACTGGCCTGCACAGAGTCCTGAGTCCTAAAGTATTCACCCCCCTTGGAATTTTTTGTGTTTTGTTGCCTCACAACCTGGAATTAACATGGATTCTTTGAGGATTTGCATCCTTTAATTTACAGAACATGCCCACAACTTTGAAGATGTTTTTTTTTTTTTTTTTATTGTGAAGCAAGCAACAAATAGGACAATATAACAGAAAAAGTCAATGTGCATAACTATTCACCCCCTAAAGTCAATACTTTGTAGAGCCACCTTTTGCGGCTATCACAGCTCCAAGTCGCTTTGGAGAAGTCTCTATGAGCTTGCCACATCTTACCACTGGGGATTTTTGCCCATTCTTCCTTGCAAAACTGCTCCTTCAAGTTGGATGGTTTACGCTTGTGAACAGCAATCTTTAAGTCTGACCACATATTTTCTATTGGATTGAGGTCTGGGCTTTCGAATTCCAACACATTTACATGTTTCCCCTTAAACCACTCAAGTGTTGCTTTAGCAGTGTGTTTGGGGTCATTGTCCTGCTGGAAGGTGAACCTCCGTCCTAGCCTCAAATCACACACAGAGTGCTACAGGTTTTGCTCAAGAATATCCCTGTATTTAGCACCATCCATCTTTCCTTTAACTCTGGCCAGTTTCCCATTCCTGGCTGCTGAAAAACATCCCCACAGCATGATGCTGCCACCACCATGTTTCACAGTGGGGATGGTGTTCTTTGCGTGATGTGATGTGTTGGGTTTGCACCAGACATAGCGTTTTCTTTGATGACCAAAAAGTTAAATTTTAGTCTCATCAGGCCAGAGCACCTTCCTCCATATATTTTGGGAGTCTCCCACATGCCTTTTCGCAAACTAAAAACATGCCATTTTGTTTTTTGCTGAAAGTAATGTCTTTCTTCTGGCCACTCTGCCATAAAGCCCAACTCTATGGAGCGTACGGCTTATTGTCGTCCTATGTACAGATACTCCAGTCTCTGCTGTGGAACTCTGCAGCTCCTCCAGGGTCACCTTAGGTCTCTGTGCTCCTCTCTGATTAATGTCCTCCTTGCCCGGTCCGTGAGTTTTGGTGTGCGGCCGTCTCTTGGCAGGTTTGCTGTTGTGCCATGTTCTTTCCATTCGGTTATGATAGATTTGATGGTGCTCCTAGGGATCATCAAAGATTTGTATATGTTTTTATAACCTAACACTGACTTGTATTTCTCCACAACATTGTCCCTTACTTGTTTGGAGAGTTCCTTGGTCTTCATGGCAGTGTTTGGTTAGTGGTGCCTCTTGCTTAGGTGTGCAGCCTCTGGGGCCTTTCACAAAGGTGTGTCTATGTAATGACAGATCATGTGACACTTAGATTGCACACAGGTGGACATCATGTCACTAATTATGTGACTTCTGAAGGTAATTGGTTGCACCAGAGCTTTTTATGGGCTTCATAACAAAGGGGGTGAATACATACGCACATGGCAATTATCAGTTTTTTATTTCTGAAAAATAGTTTTATGTATATATTTTTCAAATTTTACTTCACCAACTTAGACTATTGTGTTCTGATCCATCACTTATAATTCAGATTAAAAATACATTGAACTAAAGGCTGTAATGTAACAAAATAGATAAAAAGCCAATATATATATATATATATATATATATATATATATATATATATATATATATGTATGTATATAGAGAGAGAGAGATACAGTATAAACATTTATTGTTTTACATTTCTGAAAGCTTTTTTTTTAAATCCTATTTTTATATATAGATCTATATATAGAGCTATATATACACTATCTCACAAAAGTGAGTACACCCCTCTGATTTTTGAAAATATTTTCTTCTATCTTTTCATGTGACAACACTGAAGACATGACACTTTGCTACAATGTAAAGTAGTGAGTGTACAGCTTGTATAACAGTGTAAATTTGCTGTCCCCTCAAAATAACTCAACACACAGCCATTAATGTCTAAACCTCTGGCAACAAAAGTCAGTACACCCCTAAGTGAAAATGTCCAAATTGGGCCCAATTAGCCATTTTCCCTCCCCAGTGTCATGTGACTCGTTAGTGTTACAAGATCTCAGGTGTGAATGGGGAGCAGGTGTGTTAAATTTGGTGTTTTAACTGGAAGTTCAACATGGCACTTCATGGCAAAGAACTCTCTGAGGATCTCAAAAAAAGAATTGTTGCTCTACATAAAGATGGCCTAGGCTATAAGAAGATTGCCAAGACCCTGAAACTGAGCTGCAGCACGGTGGCCAAGGCCATACAGCGATTTAACAGGACAGGTTCCACTTACAACAGGCCTGGCCATAGTCGACCAAAGAAGTTGAGTGCACGTGCTCAGCGTCATATCCAGAGGTTGTCTTTGGGAAATAGACGTATGAGTGCTGCCAGCATTGCTGCAGAGGTTGTAGGGGTGGGGGGTCAGCCTGTCAGGGCTCAGACCATACGCTGCACACTGCATCAAATTGGCCTGCCTGGCTGTCGTCCCAGAAGGAAGCCTCTTCTAAAGATGATGCACAAGAAAGTCCGCAAACAGTTTGCTGAAGACAAGCAGACTAAGGACATGGATTACTGGAACCATGTCCTGTGGTCTGATGAGACCAAGATAAACATATTTGGTTCAGATGGTGTCAAGCGTGTGTGGGGGCAACCAGGTGAGGAGGACAAAGACAAGTGTGTCTTGCCTACAGTCAAGCATGGTGGTGGGAGTGTCATGGTCTGGGGCTGCATGAGTGCTGCCGGCACTGGGGAGCTACAGTTCATTGAGGGAACCATGAATGCCAATATGTACTGTGACATACTGAAGCAGAGCATGATCCCCTCCCTTCAGAGACTGGACCGCAGGGCAGTATTCCAACATGACAACTACCCCAAACTCACCTCCAAGATGACCGCTGCCTTGCTAAAGAAGCTGAGGGAAAAGGTGATGTACTGGCCAAGCATGTCTCCAGACCTAAACCCTATTGAGCACCTGTGGGGCATCCTCAAATGGAAGGTGGAGGAGCGCAAGGTCTCTAACATCCACCAGCTCCGTGATGTCGTCATGGAGGAGGGGAAGAGGACTCCAGTGGCAACCTATGAAGCTCTGGTGACCTCCATGTCCGAGAGGGTTAAGGCAGTGCTGGAAAATAATGGTGGCCACACAAAATATTGACACTTTGTGCCCAATTTGGACATTCTCACTTAGGGGTGTACTCATTTTTGTTGCCAGCGGTTTAGACATTAATGGCTGTGTGTTGAGTTATTTTAAGGGGACAGCAAACTTACACTGTGTGACATTGGGGATTGTTCAGCTCAAGTGGATAGATGCGTTTTGGTGCAGTGGGTCCACATCAGAGAAGCATTTATAGTTAAGGGCCTGGTAGCCCACGTTTATTAAAGGGAAAAACAAAACATAAGTCCATCCAGGAATCCCACGCAGGGGTCCAAGCTTCAATTAAATACACAAAATCCAAATGAAAATGCTAGCCCACCTGGCTACTCTTCAGCAGGGCCGGTGCTACCACTAGGCAAACTAGGCAGCCCCCTAGGGTGCACTGCTGCCTAGGGTGCCGGGCCACTGGTGCGCCTACTCTCTTCTCTCTGCAGCAAGCAACTAAGTCTCAGCATCAGAGGGCAACCGCCACTCCATTTGCACATAGTGTCAGAGGCGGAGCGGTAATGGAGGACTGTGTCTGTGTCCTGACTCCCAAATGAATGGAAGCAAACAAACAAACATTCATTGATGGGCGCTGGTGAGGCTGCATTTAATGGGTGCTGGTGAGGCTGCATTGATGGGCGCTGGTGAGGCTGCATTTGATGGATGCTGGTGGGCTGCATTTGATGGGCACTTCATTAAAAAGGTGGGGTATACATGGGCAGGGCAAAGAGGATGGAGTCAGGGGTTGAGCCAAGGGGGAGGCAGCAAAATGAGGTTTCACCTAGGGTGTCAAAAATCCTTGCACCAGCCCTGCTCTTCAGCAGTACTGCTGCTATAGGTACAGGCCCCTCAAATGAGCTGCTTAGATGCACACAGTCTTAGGCTCCTTGGCTGCACACAGCTTCAAGCCATTTACAGCCCATAATGCACTGTGTCATCGCAGTGGTTTGCTGGCTGATGATTGGCCAAGCATGCACTAATCACAGAGCCGTAAGCAAACAGAGCCATAATTGGCTAAAGGCAGGGTGTCTTTGGCCAATTATGGCTCAGGGGATTAAGTACACACCCCACACTATATAAGGCTGCCTGCATGTTGGCCGTGTGTAGTGTGTTCCGGTGTTCAGAGAGAGAGAGAGTGTCATTTAATTTCATTTAGATAGATTGAGCAGATAGTTAATTTAGTTAGCTCCAGTATATTTAGTATATATATATATATATATATATATATATATATATACATTCCAGGCTTTATATATATATATATATATATATATATATATATATATATATATATATATATATATATATATATATATATATACATACTGTATCCAGTTTAGCTAGATCTTGGTGCAGACCGTTCTTGTTGTTCTCTTCCTAATACACTACAGGCAGGCAGTTCATTCAGTTAGCTGCAGTATATTCAGTACTGTATCCTGTGCAGATAGATCTCGCTGCAGACCGCTCCTGTTGTTCTCTTCCTAATATACTACAGGCAATTCATTCAGTTAGCTGCAGTATATTCAGTACTGTATCCTGTGCAGCTAGATCTGTCTGCAGACCGTTCCTGTTGTACTCTTTGTAATATACTACAGGCAAGCAGTTCATTCAGTTAGCTGCAGTATATTCAGTACTGTCTCCTGTGCAGCTAGATCTTGCTGCAGACCGTTCCTGTTGTTCTCTTCCTAATATACTACAGGCAGGCAGTTCATTCATTTAGCTGCAGTATATTCAGTACTGTATCCTGTGCAGATAGATCTCGCTTCAGGAACCTGTTGTTCTCTTCTTAATATACTACAGGCAGGCAGTTCATTCAGTTAGCTGCAGTATATTCAGTATATATATATATACATCCCAGCTTTGTGCAGCTACATCTCACTGCAGGCCATTCCTGGTGTACCTATTCGAATACATTACAAATACATCAAATACAGTATGTCTGGAAGGCCAACAAGGAGGAGTAGATGCTCACAGGCCACTAAAAGAGGGCAAGCAGGCTCTGTGTCTACAGCCAACATTGCTGGTCATGGACACGGTGCATCCTCAGCACGTGGCCGTGGGACAAGCTTGTCTTATTTTTCAGCAGCTGGCCGTGTTGAGCCACAACATGCAGAAGAGTTGGTAGAGTGGATGACCAAGCCGTTCTCATCCTCCTCATTATCTGTCACCCAGGCTCAGAGTACTTTGGCTGCCAATGCAGCTGCCAAAGCAGGCTCTTCCATCGGCTCAAAGTCATCAGTCACTCCTTCCCTAGCCCCACCATCATGCCCTGAGAAGCCCCCCGAACTGTTCGACCACAGTGTTGGGTACATGCTGCAGGAGGATGCGCAGCATTTTGAATGCTCCGATGATGGTACCCAGATTGAGAAAAGGCAGTAACGTGAGCCCAGAGAGAGGGGGTGCCCAAGAAGGACAGCAATCTGGCAGTCATGTTCCCCCTGCTGCAGCATACTGCCAGGTTTGCTCCAGTGCCAAGGAGGGAGGGGATGATGAGGTCACTGACTCTACGTGGGTGCCTAATAGGAGAGAGGAGGAGGAGGAAGAGGAGGCACATCTCCAATGAGGCAGGATGCCCTCCAGGGGCCAGCTTAAGGGCAGCCAACCGACTGTATCACACAGCAGAGCTCCGCATGTGCAGGGCGCTGCTGACTCCGCATGTTTTTCCAAAAGTTCTTTGGTGTCTGCCTTTTTTGAGACGTGTGCAGCAGATCGCACTGTTGCTGTTTGCAACATATGTCTGAAGCGTATCAAGCATGGCCAAAACAGCAGTCGCTTGGGCACCACATGCTTGACCAGACATATGTTGAACTCCCATGCAGTCCGTTGGCAAGCGTACTTAAAAGACCCACACCAAAGAACAAGACGGACCTCTCCCTGCTCCTCATCAGCTGGGATCTCCAACCCCACTATACCTTCAGTTCTCTCAGAAACCTGCACTGAGAGGAATGAATTAGAATTAGGCATGCCAAGTACTTGCGGGCAATATACAATCACTACACCAACGTCCGATTGTAGCAGGCAAATTTCCCTACCCCAGTTGCTAAACCAGCGAAAGAAATTCGGTCCCAGCCATCCACATGCCCAGCGGCTGAATGCTAGCTTGGCTAAATTGCTAGCACTCCAACTGCTGCCTTTTAAGCTGGTAGACTCTGCCCCCTTTCGTGAATTTGTGGAATGTGCTGTACCTCAGTGGCAGGTTTCCAAATGCCACTTTTTTTCACGGAAGGCGATTCCGGCTCTTTACCGGCATGTGGAAGGCAATGTCTTGGCCTTGCTGGACAGGGCGGTCAGCAGTAAGGTGCATATTACCGCTGACTCATGGTCCAGCAGGCATGGACAGGGACATTACCTATCTTTCACGGCACACTGGGTAACTCTGCTGGTAGCTGGGAAGGATGCAGGACAGGGTGCAGTATTGTTGGAGCTTGTTCCGCCACCATGCCTCCAAAATGCTGGTAGTGGTGATTCTGACACATCTCTCTCCTTCTCCCCCCTCCTCTTCTTCTTCCTCCATGGCCTCTTCCTCTATAGATTTGTCCTCGGAACCAGCGGTGCTCCGTAGGCGTTCAAGGGGCAACGCAAGCACTCAGGCAAAAAGATGCCATGCGGTGCTTTAGCTGCTGTGCTTAGGGGACAGGAGCCACACTGGGGCAGAGATTCTGTCAGCTCTGAAGGGGCAGGCTCAGAGGTGGATGATGCCACGCCAGCTTCAGGCAGGAATGGTGGTTTGCGACGATGGCACCAGACTCCTCTCCGACAGGGACACTTCACCCATGTTCCCTGTTTGGCTCACATCCTTAATTTGGTGGTGCAGCGGTTCTTGTGCCGGTACACTGGCTTACGGGATCTGCTGAGGCAGGCCAGGAAAGTCTGTGTGCATTTCCGCCGGTCATATAACACCACTGCTCGGCTGGCTGACCTCCAAAAGGAATACAACCTGCCCAAGAGCCGCCTAATCTGTGACATGCCCACCAGATGGAACTCAACGTTGGCCATGCTGCAGCGGCTGCACATGCAGGAGAGGGCCATCAATGAGTACCTGTGCGACTATGGCACCAGGACACGGTCAGGGGAGCTTGACTTTTTTTCGCCATGCCAGTGGCTCATGATCAATGATGCATGCACTGTCCTGTCACCATTTGAGCAGGCCACAAGGATGGTGAGCAGTGACAGTGCATGCATCAGTGATACTGCCCCTCTTGTCTACCTGTTGGAGCACATGCTGTGGGGAATAATGGACAGGGTACTTGAGGCAGAACAGAGGGAGGAAGAGGAGGACTTCCTTATATCTCAAGGCCCCCTTTATCCAGACAGTGTTCCTGCAGGCCCGCCGATCACACAGGAAGAGGAGGAGGAGGATTGTCAGCATGGAGGTGGAGCCTAGCACTCAGCATCAGCAGCAGTCTTCAAGGGATCGTTTACAGTCCCCAGAATCCCATGCTCTTGCACGTGGCTGGGAGGAGGTGGCTGTGGATCAGGTCGTTCTTAGTGACCCAGAGGACTCCGGACCGAATGCCTCAGCAAACCTACGCTGCATGGCCTCCCTGATACTGCAAAGCCTGCGAAAGGACCCTCAAATTTGTGGTATCAAGGAGAGGGATCAGTACTGGCTGGCAACCCTCCTTGATCAACGTTACAAGGTTAAGGTTGCGGAACTTATCCAGCCGTCGCAGAGGGAGCAGAGGATAAAACATCTTCGGAAGGCCTTGCAGAAATGTTTGTGCAACGCGTTTCCAGAGCCTGGGAGGTTACAAATTCCTGGTCCTGGACAACGTGTTGCTGAGGCTTCGGTCAGTCACAGAAGAGGTGGCCGTCGGACAGATGCGTTCAGACAGTTTTTTAGTCCGCAGCCCCAAGGTCTGATCAGTTCCAGCAACCATCGCCAGCATATGATTTACATCAGGAATACCTAGGGGCAAGATCTGACTCCCACCAAAAATCCTCTGGGTTACTGGGTCTTGAGGATGGATCACTGGCCAGAGCTTGCACAGTATGCAATTGAGCTACTGGCCTGTCCTGCATCCAGCTTTCTTTCGGAACGCACATTCAATGCTGCTGGAGGCTTGGTAACCGATCACAGAGTGCGCCTGTCCACCGACTTGGTTGACCGGCTCACCTTCATAAAAATTAATCAGTCTTGGATCACCAGCTATCAAGCACCTGATGCTGATGTAACCGACTAATTTTTTTATGAATGTGAGCTCCCTTGAAGACTGCCAATGCTGATGCTGAGTGACTATCCTATTCCTCCTCAATGTTCATGTTGATAGCTTGTAAGAACATTTTTGGTTCTGGGCACCACCACCAGTGGCTAAGGCCCAATTTTTCTGCCCCTGTTCAACAGGGGCGTGTAATTACAATTTTTGCTGTAATATTTTGCAGCAGGGCTTGTTCCTGCGCTAAAGTAGAGTATCTGTGAGGGGTTGCAGTGTTGTGGCACCAGCACCAGTGCCTAAAGCCCAATTTTTCTGCCCCTGTTCAACAGAGGCGTGTAATTACAATTTTTGCTGTAATATTTTGCAGCAGGGCTAGTTCCTGCGCTCCAACTAGAGTATCTGTGAGGGGTTGCAGTGTTGTGGCACCACCACCAGTGCCTAAGGCCCAATTTTTCTGCCCCTGTTCAACAGGGGCGTGTAATTACAATTTTTGATATAATATTTCACAGCAGGGCTTGTTCCAGCGCCCACCAAGAGTAACTATGAGGGCTTACAGTGTTCTTATACCACCAACACCTAAGGCCCAAATTTCTGCAGAGTATATAGGGCAGCCCCCTACTTTCAAACATCCAACTTACAAACGACTCCTACTTGCAAACGGAAGGAGACAACAAGAAGTGAGAGGAAATCTACCCCTAGGAAGGGAAATTCTCTCCTGTAAGAGTTAATATGGGAAAAGGTGTCTCCTCCACTGATGCTTTATCACCAATCCTTGTTTCCCTAAAAACCCCAAATTTTCAAAATCCAATTGTCATTGGGACAGAAAGTGAGGTAAAATCTTCTGAATAGGAGCACAGACAGCAAAACAAATGTTACAGGGGTGATATCCCTTCCCTATGTTTTCCAAAAAGCTTAAAAATAGATTTTTTTGGCTGGAGCTACACTTACAAAATGTACCTGTTCCAAATTACAAACAGATTTAACCTACAGTCCCTGTCTTTCTTGGGACCGCCTGTATACTGGTGTTCAGAGTATATAGGGCCTGGGGGCCCCACGCCTTTTCTTTTTTTAATTTGGGTGCGGGGTTCCCCTTAATATCCACACAAGACCCAAAGGGCCTGGTAATGGACTGGGGGGTACCCATGCCGTTTGTCTCACTGATTTTCATCCATATTGCCAGGACCCGACATTACATTACAGCCGCAAGCAGTTTTAAATGACTTTTATTCCTTTAAAAATGTCATTTTGTGCAGGGACTGTTCTAAGCACGGGAAACATGCGTCACTTTACAGGCATACTATAGACACCCCCCAGGTACAATATTTAAAGAAATATTTCACTTTTATTTTTTCACGTTAAGCATCATTAAAATCACTGCTCCCGAACAAACGGCCGTTTTTAAAACTTTTTTTTGCATTGATCCATGTCCCCTGGGGCAGGACCCGGGTCCCCAAACCCTTTTTAAGACAATAACTTGCATATTAGCCTTTAAAATTCGCACTTTTGATTTCTCACGTTCGAGTCCCATAGACTTTTACGGTGTTCGAAAGTACGCACAAACTTTCGGTCCGTTCGCGTGTTCTGGATGCGAACTGAACCGGGGGGGATGTTCGGCTCATCCCTAATATATACACAAACTGGCAGAAGTTTCAATCATTCTTTGCGGTAATATATGTATACTGTATATTTGGCAGATGTGTTAAACCCTTCTCTATGATATAAAGCAAAATTGGCAGAAGTTTTAACTTCTTTAACAAAAAGGTAAAAAAAGAAAACAGTCATAAGTTTTTACCCTTCTCTACTATAGCCAAAAAATATGTAAAAAAAAAACAAACCTGTCTTATTATCAGAAGTTTTAACTCTTCTCTATGACATCCAAAAAAAAAAAAAAAAAAATATATATATATATATATATATATATATATATATATATATACTGCCAGAAGTATTAACCTTTCTCTACGCTATCCGAAATGTGAAAAAAAAACTGGCAAAGATTTTAATCTTTCTCTACACTTCCCTAATTGGGGATTATTATTATTATTTTTTTTTACCATTGTTACTGTTAAGTTTGTGCAATGTCACATCTCGGGAAAGTCACAGTCGGTGATAACACAGCACCTGTCTGAATCCTACCTGTGCCCAAATGACAAAGCCCCGTCCACTTCCTGTCCTGGTCTACCGTCTCGCGGTGGCGGGAGGAAACTCAGAGCTCACAATTCTGATCTGTCAGAAGCTCTGTAGGGGAGACAGGAGAATCGCTCGGAGCGAGAGAACTGAGTGATCAGTGACGGGACAGGAAGAGATTTCTAAAACATTGGAAATGTCAGAATCAACATTTTGGAACATCATGAAAATAAATGGAAATGCTTATTTTTTTTTTAATACCTGAGACATTCCTCTATACCTGAACCCCTCATTACTGCCAGATTGGATGTGTGACGGGTGGAACTAAAAAAAAATTAACATTTTCTTTTGTATTTCCTTCCTGACAGTTGACAGGAGCGGGAGGGGGTGGGGGGGTCACATGACCAAACTATAACACTTTTCTTCCATGTCGAATAAGGCCTGTGTTATATAAAAGCGGATTTCTAGTAAACCTGGAAAGTGTCAGAAAAAGCCTCCAGCGTAATGAATAAAATATGTGCAGATAGGAGCCCAAACCAGGTCCTCTAAGAGCCTAAAGACTAAGAAAAAGAGAATTTCTCTTGTCAATGTTGACTTGGTCCAGTTTCAGTACAATAACAAGGGTTATTCCAAGAAAAATGTAATTTCAACTTCTTTTTTTTTTTTTTACCAAAGGCTGAAAAGTCAAAGAGAAATTACGGTTTGGGTCAATTATAATTATTTTGCATAGTCTGTACGTTTTTTAACTACTTAAGGAGCTGGCCTATTTTTCAGACTCGGTGTTTACAAGTTAAAATCAGTTTGTTTGTTTTTTTGCTAGAAAATTACTTTGAACCCCCAAACATTATATATCTATATATAGATATATATCTATATAGATATATATCTATAAAGATATATATAGATATATATCTATATATAGATATATATCTATATAGATATATATCTATATAGAGATATATATATATATATATATATATATATATATATATATATATATATATATATATATATATATATACCGTATATACTCGAGTATAAGTCGTTCCGAGCATAAGTCGAGGCCCTAATTTACCACAAAAAAATGGGAAAAACTTATTGACCCGAGTATAAGACGAGGGTGAGAAATGCACAGCTACTGTAAGTGGAAAAGAGGGTCAACAATGCCCATTTGCATGCCTCACTGTGCCCATTTGCAGCCATAGGTCCCCTGAACTTCAAACTCGGTAGTTAAGGGTTTCTAGATGCCCCCTAGCTGCAGCCAAAATTTGGGGTCTCTGAACCCAAAGGGTCCCGAAATGACATTGCTGCAGATAGACACAGTTGACCGAATTTGGGGCCCCATCTCTCGGGGGGCTACTTAGTGCTAAGAACCCCAAATTTGGTGTGCAAACCCAGTGGAACTAGCATCATAAAATTTCTAAAGCTGGGGTTTCTAGCACCAAGTGGCCCCGAGATACAGGGCCCCAAAAATCAGTTCAGAAAATGTCAAGCACTTTTCTGCAGCAGAGAATGACATTTTCTGAACCGGTTTTGGGGCCCCGTATCTCAGGGCCCCAAAGTCGGTTCGGAAAATGAAATTCTTTGCTGCAGAAAAGTGCTTGACTCAAGTATAAGTCGAGGGGGGCACTTTCAGCACAAAAAAATGTGCTGAAAAATTCGAATTATACTCGAGTATATACGGTATATATATATATATATATATATATATATATATATATATATATATATATATATATATATATATATAGATATAGATATATATATATATATATATATATATATATATATATAGATATATATATATAGATATATATATAGATATATATATATATATATATATCTATATATATATAGATATATATATAGATATATATATATATATATATCTATATATATATACAGTATATATAGATATCTATATATATATAGATATATCTCTCTCGCTCTCTATATATATAGATATAAATATCTATAGATATATCTATAGATATATCTATATCTAGATAGATAGATAGATAGATAGATAGATAGATAGATAGATAGATCTATGTATATATATAGATATAGATATAGATATCTATATATCTAGATATATAGATATATATATTTTCAGATACCCTAGAGAATAACATGGCGGTTGTTGCCATACTTTATGTCACACCGTATTTTTGCAGCGCTATTACAAACTAAATTTTTTGGTAAAAAATACAATTTTTTAAATTAAAAAATAAGACAACAGTAATGTTAGCCCAATTTTTTTTTTTTATATTGTGAAAGATAATGTTAAATTGATACCCAACATGTCACGCTTCAAATATGCGCCCGCTCGTGGAATGGCGACAACCTTCTACCCTTAAAAATCTCTATGGGAGACATTAAAACAATTCTACAGGTTTTGAGTTACCGGGGAGGTCTAGTTCTAGAATTATTGCTCTGGCTCTAACGATTGTGACGATACCTCACATGGGTAGTTTGAACACCGTTTTCATATTCGGGCACGACTTATGCATGCGTTCGCTTCTGCCCGTGAGCTCGGCGGGACGGGGTGCTTGCTTTTTTTTTTTTATTATTTATTTATTTATTTTACTTTTTTTGATTTATTTTTTTACACTGTCCTTTTAAAAAAAACATTTTGGGGTCACTTCTGCCCGTGAGCTCGGCCGGACGGGGTGCTTTTTTTTTTTTTTTTTTTTTTAATTATTATTTATTTATTTATTTTACTTTTTTTTATTTATTTTTTTTACACTGTCCTTTTAAAAAAAACATCTTGGGGTCACTTTTATACCCATTAAATGGAATGCAAACATCCCCCTGTAATAGAAAAAAAGCATGACAGGACCTCTTTAATGTGAGATCTGGGGGTCAAAAAGACACTAAAATGCAATAAAAAAATTCCCCTTTAAGACCATTGGTCGGAAGTGACGTTTGACGTTGCTTCCGCCATTCCAATGGTGTGGAGCCGAGCGGGGGCCATCTTTCTCTCACTCGGCATCCAGCCTGTGAGGGAAGAGGACCCAATTGTCTCCACTGCTACCGACGGCTCCGGCTACGGTAAGCAGAGACAACTGGAGTGCGGCGGGAAGGGGGGCCCCACCGATAACAGTGATCATGCGGCAAATCCACCGCTGAGACCATTATTATCTGTAAGAGGACCGCCCGCTCTTGAAGAGGATACCGGGGTTATGGAAACGATCTGCTGCCATAAAAACTGTATTCCTCGTCAAACAGCCAGCATACAACTGCGGCGGGTGGTCCGTTAACCACTTAAGGGCCGAGCCTCTTTCTGAGATTTGTTGTTTACAAGTTAAAAACTGTTTTTTTTGCTAGAAAATTACCCCTAAAGATTATACATTTTTTTTCTAATACCCTAGAGAATAAAATGGCGGTCGTTGCAAAACTTTCTGTCACACCGTATTTGCGCGGTCTTACAAGCGCACTTTTTTTTTGAAAAAAATACACTTTTTTAATTAAAAAAATAAGACATCATTAAAGTTAGCCCAATTTTTTAATATATTGTGAAAGATAATGTTCCGCCAAGTAAATTGATACCCAACATGTCACGCTTCAAAATTGCGCCCGCTCGTGGAATGGCGACAAACTTTTACCCTTAAAAATCTCCATAGGCGACGTTTAAAAAATTCTACAGGTTGCATGTTTTGAGTCACAGAGGAGGTCTAGGGCTAGAATTATTGCTCTCGTGCTACCGATCGCGGAGATACCTCACATGTGAGGGTTAAACACCGTTTTCATATGCGGGCGGGATTTACTTATGCGATCGCTTCTGCGTGCGAGCACACGGGGACAGGGGCGCTTACATTTTTTTTTTTTTGATTGTTAATTGTACTTTTTTTTCCGCTTCTGCATGCGTGTTCAGCAAGATGGAGTGTGTTTAAACTTTTTTCTTTCTTATTTATTTTATTTTTTATTTTTACACTTTAACCACTTGAGCCCCGGACCATTATGCTGCCTAAGGACCAGAGGTCTTTTTCCAATTTGGCACTGCGTCGCTTTAACTTTTAATTGCGCGGTCATGCAATGCTGTACCCAAACGAAATTTGCGTCCTTTTCTTCCCACAAATAGAGCTTTCTTTTGATGGTATTTGGTCACCTCTGCGGTTTTTATTTTTTGCGCTATAAACGGAAAAAGACCGAAAATTTTGAAAAAAATGATATTTTCTACTTTTTGTTATAAAAAAAAATCCAATAAACTCAATTTTAGTCATACATTTAGGCCAAAATTTATTCGGCCACATGTCTTTGGTAAAAAAAATGTCAATAAGCGTATATTTATTGGTTTGCGCAAAAGTTATAGCGTCTACAAACTAGGGTACATTTTCTGGAATTTACACAGCTTTTAGTTTATGACTGCCTATGTCATTTCTTGAGGTGCTAAAATGGCAGGGCAGTACAAAAAAACCCCAAATGACCCCATTTTGGAAAGTAGACACCCCAAGAAAATTGCTGAGAGGCATGTTGAACCCATTGAATATTTATTTTTTTTGTCCCAAGTGATTGAATAATGACAAAAAAAAAAAAAATATTTACAAAAAGTTGTCACTAAATGATATATTGCTCACACAGGCCATGGGCATATGTGGAATTGCACCCCAAAATACATTCATCTGCTTCTCCTGAGTACGGGGATACCACATGTGTGGGACTTTTTGGGAGCCTAGCCGCGTACGGGGCCCCGAAAACCAATAACCGCCTTCAGGATTTCTAAGAGCATAAATTTTTGATTTCACTTCTCACTACCTATCACAGTTTTGAAGGCCATAAAATGCCCAGATGGCACAAACCCCCCCCCAAATGACCCCATTTTGGAAAGTAGACACCCCAAGCTATTTGCTGAGAGGCATGTTGAGTCCATGGAATACTTTATTTTTTGACACAAGTTGCGGGAAAGTGACAATTTTTTTTTTTTGCACAAAGTTGTCACTAAATGATATATTTCTCACACAGGCCATGGGCATATGTGGAATTGCACCCCAAAATACATTTAGCTGCTTCTCCTGAGTATGGGGATATCACATGTGTGGGACTTTTTGGGAGCCTAGCCGCATACGGGGCCCCGAAAACCAAGCACCGCCTTCAGGATTTCTAAGGGCGTAATGTTGTGATTTCACTCCTCACTACCTATCACAGTTTTGAAGGCCATAAAATGCCAAGATGGCACAAAACCCCCCCAAATTACCCCATTTTGGAAAGTAGACACCCCAAGCTATTTGCTGAGAGGCATGGTGAGTATTTTGCAGCTCTCATTTGTTTTTGAAAATGAAGAAAGACAAGAAAAATGTATTTTTTTTTCTTTTTTCAATTTTCAAAAGTTTGTGACAAAAAGTGAGGTCTGCAAAATACTCACTATACCTCTCAGCAAATAGCTTGGGGTGTCTATTTTCCAAAATGGGGTCATTTGGGGGGGGGGGGGGTTGTGCCATCTGGGCATTCCATGGCCTCCGAAACTGTGCTAGGCAGTGAAGAGTGAAATCAAAAATTTACGCCCTTAGAAAGCCTGAAGGCGGTGCTTGGTTTTCGGGGTCCCGTGCGCGACTAGGCTCCCAAAAAGTCCCACACATGTGGTATCCCCATACTTAGGAGAAGCAACAGAATGTATTTTGGGGTGTAATTTCACATATTCCCATGGCATGTTTGAGAAATATATCATTTAGTGACAACTTTGTGCAAAAAAAAAAAAAAAGATTTGTCTCTTTCCCGCAACTTGTGTCACAATATAAAATATTCCATGGACTCGACATGCCTCTCAGCAAATAGCTTGGGGTGTCTACTTTCCAAAATGGGGTCATTTGGGGGGGGGGGGTTTGAACTGTCCTGGCATTTTATGCACAACATTTAGAAGCTTATGTCACACATCACCCACTCTTCTAACCACTTGAAGACAAAGCCCTTTCTGACACTTTTTGATTACATGAAAAAATTATTTTTTTTTGCAAGAAAATTACTTTGAACCCCCAAACATTATATATTTTTTTAAAGCAAATGCCCTACTGATTGAAATGGTGGGTGTTTCATTTTTTTTTTTCACACAGTATTTGCGCAGCGATTTTTCAAACGCATTTTTTGGGGAAAAAACACGCTTTGTTAAATTTTAATGCACTAAAACACACTATATTGCCCAAATGTTTGATGAAATAAAAAAGATGATCTTAGGCCGAGTACATGGATACCAAACATGACATGCTTTAAAATTGCGCACAAACGCGCAGTGGCGACAAAATAAATACATTTTTAAAAGCCTTTAAAAGCCTTTACAGGTTACCACTTTAGATTTACAGAGGAGGTCTACTGCTAAAATTACTGCCCTCGTTCTGTCCTTCGCGGTGATACCTCACATGCATGGTGCAATTGCTGTTTACATTTGACGTCAGACCGACGCTTGCGTTCACCTTTGCGCGAGAGCAGGGGGGGACAGGGGTGCTTTTTTTTTTTTTCTTTATTATTTTTTTGCTTTTTTATCTTATTTTTAAACTGTTCCTTTCATTTTAAGTTTTTTTTTTATTAATTTTATTGTTATCTCAGGGAATGTAAATATCCCCTATGATAGCAATAGGTAGTGACAGGTACTCTTTTTTTAAAAAATTGGACTCTATTAGACCCTAGATCTCTCCTCTGCCCTCAAAGCATCTGACCACACTAAGATCGGTGTGATAAAATGCTTTCTCAATTTCCCAATGGCGCTGTTTACATTCGGCGAAATCTAAGTCATGAAATGCTCGTAGCTTCCGGTTTCTTAGGCCATAGAGATGTTTGGAGCCATTCTGGTCTCTGATCAGCTCTATGGTCAGCTGGCTGAATCACCGGCTGCATTTTCAGTTTCCCTGTTGGGACAGGAGAGCCAGAGAAAAACATGGAAGACGGTGGGGGGGGGGCATTCTCTCCCACTGCTTGCAAAAGCAGTCTAGAGGCTAATTAGCCGCTAGGATTGCTTTTACATGAAAGCCGACCGCTGGCTGAAAAGAATGATACCAAGATGATACCTAAACCTGCAGGCATCATTCTGGTATAACCACTCAAAGTCCAGCAACATACCAGTACGTTGCTGGTCCTTGTTAGGCATATATTGTAAACTTTTTTTTCATGCAGCCTGTGGGCTGAACGAAAAAAAGATATTGATCGGTGGGTATGCCCACCATTAGAATACCTCCCTTCATCCACCCACTTCTAATGATGGGCATACATGCACCATTTATATATGCCGAAGCATGGGGGCATCCTCCCGCAAAAGGCAGGAGCAAATTGCTCCTCCACTCACTGCTGCCCCCACGCTTCGGCATATATGCTGAAGTATGTAACTGTGGTGGTGAAATCACCTCCGACAGCGCTGGAGTCACGGCTTTATATATCGTGGGAGCAAACGCTGTTGCTGTCAAGATAAATAAATCCGCGCTGCAACTGAATGGCGTACCTGCTAAGCAAATGATGGTTAACAATAAAACAAAGTAACATTACAGTATAACAGTAAGACTTACCATACCTGCAAAGCAAATACAAAAAAAAAATAGTAAAAAATAAAACATTTAACGCAACCTGTGCCTAAAATATATATATGCCGAAGCATGGGGGCATCCTCCCGCAAAAGGCAGGAGCAAATCGCTCCTCCACCCACTTCTGCCCCCACGCTTCGGCATATATGCTGAAGTATGTAACTGTGGTGGTGAAATCACCTCCGACAGCGCTGGAGTCACGGCTTTATATATCGTGGGAGCAAACGCTGTTGCTGTCAAGATAAATAAATCCGCGCTGCAACTGAATGGCGTACCTGAAAACAATAAAATGGTTACCAATAAAACACAGTAAACGGGAGTGCGCATGCGCGGAGCTCGCAAAATGGCCGCGATTGCCTAGAGCTCCGCTCCCTCACAGAACGACGGCGCCCATCACGCTTTCCTCGGCGCACTGACAGCCCCCAAAACAAGGGGAGATACTATTCAGGGACCCGGCTACACCCCCATATGACAGGGGCACAAGTTAAACGCAGCCTGTGGCCACAATTGCTAGAAGCAGAAACGGCCGGGACATCCAAGATGGCCGCCGCAGCACAGGCAAAGCCACAGACACAGGACAACAGCTTCTCCAGTCAGGCGGACTACAGGTCAGAGCAGTCCCACTACCCCCTGCACCTCACACCAGGAAGGCAAACGGGATACCCACCTATCCTCACCCCCTCACCAGCCTCCACTGAATCCCCCATAGACCGCCCTCTGAAGGACTTCTCTATGTCCCCCAATAATTCCCACACAGGGCACACAGGATACTCTCATCAGGACTACCAGGCCAATGATCAGGCCCTTCAAATGGATGCCCTCTTCCTCAGATTCTCTGATCTACTGGATAAGGGATTATCACAAACGGCAGCTAAAATCACAGGAGATCTCAAGACTGATTTTATCAATCTAGGAGCCCGGATCGACACGATCGAACACAAAGTTGAAGAAACTATAGCTATCACTAACCAAAACTCCCAGCACATATGTACCGTGCAAGACCAACTCGACATAGCCATGGCACGTATTGACGAACTCGAGAATAGGTCCAGACGATACAATATCAGAATCCGTGGCTTACCTGAAACGATTCAAAATATACCTGAAGCAGTGCAAGACCTAATTAAACAGCTGATCCCCTCCATCCCATCTCACCGCCTGGAGCTGGACAGGGCCCACAGAGCCCTGGGGCCCCCCAGAAAAGATGGTAGCCCAAGAGATGTTATTGCCAAACCCCATCACTACTCAGTGAAGGAGGAAGTGATGAGACAGGCCAGAACCGCTCACACAGTCATGTGCATGGGTCACCAGGTGCAGATTTTTGCGGATCTCTCGCCCTACACGATCCAGAGGAGGAGATCATTGAAACCCCTACTTCTCGCTCTCACCCAAAGAGATATAAAGTACAGGTGGGCCTTCCCGTTCGCGGTTAAATTTTCTGTTAAGGGAAAACAATTTGCTTTCTCATCCCTCCCAGAAGGAGAAAAGCTCCTCTTACACCTGAAAATCATCTCCCAGGAAGCTGCTATGGACACAACCAATGCCGGAGCCATCTCCAACAAAAGACAGACCCCCCCCAGCCCCCAATCTCCTTTATGGTCCACAGGAAAAGCTAAGAAGGCCAAAGACAACAACCCATCTTGAAGCCGGTGGTGACCTTGATATTGCTTAACACATCCCGGGTGTGAAGCAGGGACCAGAGGAATGATTCCCCCACCGGTGGGGGTCCCTCGTGCCTAATTCCTAGAGCACGCTGGTCACCCGGGCACCTGTTACTAACTCTTCGATTCCCGTATTTTTCAGTTTTTTTGTTTATTTTTTCCACTGACCTCGTTTACAGCAGTGTACGTTTTTCACAAAGCATCTACCTCTCACAAGGACGGAAGTTTCCCCCCCCCCCCACACTGCACCTGAGAGTACTTTGAACACTCATTAAGGGGAAACCTGAATATCTCCCCCAATGGACGCTCTGCTGTGTTAGGGAGAGGACTGGGGAGTGAGGAGGGAGGGAAAGGTGCTAGCAGGGGAGGCGAAGGGTCTATAGCCAGTTGGGCTACTAGATAATATGATATGCTTAAGTGAGGATATTATTTACATTTGAAGTTCATGTTCTTTAGAGGGCGTCCGGTTTTGTGACGGACCACTTGCGCACCTATCTAACCCTTATTCACCCATCAGTTTCTGGGGGTTAGGTTGTCTGAGCCTGGATGGGCCAGACATTTTTGGATTCTCTTCAGAAGGATACGTGGGGTTTCTCCTCCCCCGTGTCCTTTCTTTCTTTTCTAGGAGACCTTTTCTATCCTTTTCTGTTCCTCCCTCCCTCCCTCCTGATCACAACATTGCATATAACTGCATTCTGTTTTTCAGATACAATTCACATTCTCGAGGAAGTACCTACCCGTAACCCTCCGACAAGGCACAATGATCCTCATGCCTTTGCCAAAGTTTCAACGCATCTCAGGGTAAGTGAGGGCTGTTTACGATGCATCTTTTTCCTTCTGCTCCATGGCTGAAAACACCATGACTCAACTACACATAGCATCACACAATGTTCAGGGACTCAATTCCCCGGTTAAAAGGAGAAAGGTCCTAGACTATTATAAACACCTCAAGCTAGACATTCTTATGCTGCAAGAAACACATTTCCCGTCCAGGTATAGCCCTAAGTTTCTTCACCCACACTTCCCACAGTTCTTTCTGGCGAACGCAAACAACAAAACCAAGGGAGTCGCCATCTTAATCTCCAAAAACCATAAATTCGTGAAAATTTCTGAACATGCTGACCCAGAGGGAAGGTTCCTCTTGGTAAAGGGCACGGTGGGAGACCGTCTGTATTCACTGGTCTCCTATTATGCTCCGAATAGAGGACAAGCTAAATTTTTCGACTCACTCTTACACACACTATCACAGAAACTAGAGGGGACGATCATTCTTGGCGGTGACTCGAACGCAGCGTTCGATCAGGGGATGGATAAGTCTAAACCCCCGCGGTCTCAACTTACACGTCCCACCAAAGAAAGTCTCAGAATCGCAAAGACTTTACATGCACATGGCCTATCTGACACCTGGAGGGAACTTAATCCCAACAAGCGAGACTTCACTCACTATTCTTCCCCGCACAACACTTACGCACGGATCGATCACATCCTGACCCCATCCTCTATACTTCCATCAATATCCAAAGCCCTCATTAGAGAATCGGCCCTATCAGATCACTCCATTGTCTCCATAACACTGAAAACAGGGACACTGGGTGGATCTAGGGGACATTGGAGGCTCAATGAGTCGCTCCTATCTGACCCCATAAGAGTCACGGAACTTGAAACAGCACTGCAGGAGTACTTTACACTTAATAAAACAGCGGACACATCCCCAGAAATGCTCTGGGCAGCGCACAAAGCTTTCATAAGGGGTAAACTCATTCAGATCTCCACACAGATAAAAAGAGATCAAAGAGCTGAAATATCTCGGTTAGACGCAGAATACAATAAACTTAAAGCTTCACACAAAAAAGATCCATCCAAGGTCCCCTCCTCGCTTATCGACAAAGCCAGATTAGATCTGAACCTAGCACTCACAGTCAAAGCTGAAAAGGCCATTCGCTGGAACAAACATAAATTCTACACGCAGGCAAACAAAATAGGCCCCCTACTGGCAACAAAACTTTCTCCCCCCATCAAAACCCATGCTCTACCTAAGATCAGAATAAACGGTCAACCCCCCACAACCAATCCGTCCAAGATACTAGAAGCTTTCCAAGCATTTTACTCTAACTTGTATAGCCGACCTATTACACCCACCACTGATTTAATTCCCAGCTTCCTGAAGGATCTTCCTATCCCCTCCCTAAAAGACGCTCACAAACAAAGGATGGAATCACCCATAACGGAAGAGGAAGTATTGGGGGTCATCAAGGACCTCAGAAAGGGGTCCGCCCCAGGTCCTGATGGTCTCTCCATACCCTATTATAAATCCTTTGCGCATATTCTAACACCTCACCTGACATCCTTCTTTAACTCCAAGACCAATGGAGACCCCCTAGACACTCACCTTAACACAGCCTTGATTACAGTCATACCCAAACCTGACAAGAACCTCGAGGACGTTAGCAACTACAGGCCGATCTCCCTCATAAATAACGACCTAAAAGTACTCACAAAAATAATGGCTAACAGGTTATCTTCCTTCATTAGTCAGTACATACATAAGGATCAGGTGGGTTTCATACCTGGAAGACAGGGCCCTGACCAAATACGGCGGGCAATAGATATTACCTCAATCTTGCAAACTAACTGGGAAGGGGGATCAACCCAAGCAGGATTCCTGTTGTCCCTGGACCTGCAGGAGGCCTTTGACACGGTCTCCTGGCCCTACATCTTCTCACTATTAGAGAGGTGGGGCTTTGGTGATCGCTTCCTTGGCCTTCTGCATGCCCTTTACTCCCGTCCGAGGGCCCAGATACGTCTACAGGGACACTATTCCAAACCTATAGAAATTATGAGAGGCACCAGGCAAGGGTGCCCGTTATCGCCTCTCATATTCGCAATAGCTATTGAAACACTGGCGATCGCGGTGCGACATAACTCAGACATCAAAGGGGTGACCTGTGGGGACCAAACGCACAAATGCGGCCTTTTCGCCGACGACATCCTCCTCTTCCTGACCTCCCCCCTAACTACATTACCCAATCTCTGCTTATTGTTAGAAAAATTTGCCAAAATCTCAGGACTTGAAGTTAACTTCTCTAAATCCCAAGCTCTCAACATCTCTTTATCGCCTCAAACGGTCTCCTCTCTCAAACAATCCTTCAAATTCAAATGGAGCGAAGTATCCATTCGCTATCTAGGTATCACATTGACTACCAAAACAGAAACTCTTTACACACACAATTACCCCCCTCTCTTTAAACAACTGGAAGCAGACCTTGTCCAATGGTCGAAACATGAGCTATCATGGCTAGGCCGAATCAATTCCATCAAAATGACCCTCCTACCCAGACTTCTCTACTTTTTTCGATCCCTTCCTATACCAATCAGGAAAGCCCACTTACGATCCCTACAGAGTAACATAATTAAATATATCTGGGGTAAAAAAGGATATCGCATCCCCCAGAACACTTTATTCATCCACAGACGCAAAGGAGGGCTAGGTCTCCCGAACTTGCATAAATATTACTTAGCAGCCAGACTCGCTCAATTGTCCACGATTTACTCCAGATATGAAAAACCTGATTGGGTCAATATAGAAAGACAGGCTATCCCCAACCACACGCTTGATCACATACTCTGGTGCCCGACCAAATCTAGGCCACCCATCCTTTCACCCACTCTATCCCACTCCTGCGCCTTATGGGATTCCCTCCGACTGGTCCCGTCTCTGGTCTCCAAGGGTCGCCCGCTAGCACATCTCTTTCACAACCCCGACTTCCCTCCTGGACTAGACATCTCAGCTTTCAAATGGTGGCTTGACAAAGGGCTATACCGGATAGGACATTTCTTCACCCCCACGGGACCAATCGATCTCAAATATTGCATCAAACACCTTAAACTCCCGGAATCGGAACGCTTCCGTTTCTATCAAATCACCAATTTCCTACATACCATCTGGAAGGACAAACCCCTTCCCCCCAAATTTACAGCCTACGAGTTGTGGTGCGGTCAGGCCATGGAGCAGAGGGGGGGAATCTCGGTGATATATTCAGCCCTCACTTGTCCCATGGACAAAACCCCATACATGATGGCTTGGGAGACTGACTTTCAACTTAGCAGGGATCTGGAGACTTGGCAAGCAGCTCTATTCAGATCCTTCAAAGGGATCCAAAACATCTCACTCATGGAGGCAAGCGTCAAACTGCTAACCAGATGGTACCTGACCCCAACCAGGCTAGCAACCATATACCCCACAACAAGCCCTCTGTGTTTCAGAGGATGCCAACACCTAGGCACCATGGCCCACATTTGGTGGGAATGCCCCAAAATTCGCACTTTCTGGAGAAAAGTTTTCTCCATGATCTTCAAGGTGACGGCTTGCCAGGTCCCCAGGATCCCAGAGGTAGCTCTTCTAAACACACACATCCCAGGCATAACCAAGGCATCACAAACGCTGATTCACTTTATACTGCTGGGTACAAAAATCACAATTGCCAAAGCCTGGAAACAATCAAAACCTACAATCCACACAGTCAAAAGGAAGATCTCTTGGATCATGACCCAAGAAAAACTCTCCAGCATGCTGATGGACTCCTCTTTGAAATTCCAAAAAATATGGGAGCCATGGGCCCAATATATGGGTACTTCCCTCATTCCAGGTGCTCAGGTACAACATCACTCCTAAACATTCTTTAAACACGTCTAACTAATAATTATGCAAGAGACACGCAGATGCAAGAATCATATCTCCTCACCTAACATGAGGACCCCCTTCCCCACCTCTCCCCCTCTCTCTCTTCCTTCTCTATCTTCTTTCTATCATTTCTATCGGTTAACTCATGCCAGAGAGCTAAATGTTGATAACTTCTTTACATGCTATAGTTAGGTAGCCCCCCTCGCTCAGGGGGATACGCAACTGTCCTATTTTACCTGTTCACTCGGCCCATATGGGCAGTGTAGTTAGGGAGAATTCCCTTGCCCGGCACAGTCAGCTCCCATCAGGGGTGCCGGGGGTAGGGAAGAGATCCCTAAAGTATTAGAGGTAGAGCCAGGTTCTCATACTGTTTGTTTTTGGATCCAGATAATCATCAGAGAGCCTCCCTACAAGTCTCCAAGGCCGAGCTGAATTCTGTAACACTTTTCTGTTTGTAACTTTTTAATATCTTACCCTAGGAGGCATTCCCTCCTGAGCAGATACATATGTTAATGCATAATTTGTATGTACTAATTAAAATAAAAACATATTGAAAGTAAAACACAGTAAACGGTAAAGTATAAAAAATCAGAAAAGCAAACATGGTAAAACATAATAACAATAAAACATTGCAGAATAGAATAGAGTAAAAAAGAGCAGAAAAATAGAGAGAGAATAGAGAGAGAGAGAACAATAAAACAACAACTATTTTTGTTTTTTTTATTTTATATTTTTTTTTGTGTTTTTATATTTTTTTTATTTTTTTTTTATACTTTTTTTTAGTAACTTTTAACTTTTGTAACTCGTTCCAGGTTTGGGTCTCTCAAAATGCAATGGCATCTTGGGAGACCCTGTGTTAGTGTGCCTAGTCTGTGCAGTGCTGAACCCTACGCTAATACTCAACTAATGGTAGCGTTCAAAGCATTCACCCATGCAAAGACCAGGATTGCCAGGACAGGAGGGACAATAAGACCGGGTGTCACGCCTAAATCCGCGCTTGCTGCAGACACGACATCTTTTTTGGGGGGCTCGTTGGGTAGGGGTACTCGGGATGGCATAAAGAAAATGCCTCTCATGCAGCCGGCTTACTGCATTTGGTTGGGGAAGGTGAGGTAGAGCACCGTCTGGAAACAGAAGGGCTCTGACGATCTCTTCCTGGAATTTAAGGAAGGATCCAGTCTGTCCTGAAGCTCTGTATAGCACATGAGCGTTCAGCAAAGCCAATTGAAATAAATAAACAGACACTTTTTTGTACCAGCGTCTGGCCTTACGGGCAACTAGGTACGGCGCCAACAACTGGTCGTTGAGGTCCACCCCTCCCATATTAAGGTTGTATTCGTGGACACAGAGGGGTTTCTCCACAACACCAGTCGCCGTAGGAATTTGGGTCGTCGTGTCTGCATGAAGGGAGGTGAGAACGAAAACATTCTTCTTATCCCTCCACTTCATAGCGAGCAAATTATTATACTTCAAGCAGGCTCTCTCCCCCAGCCTAAGACGGGAATCTACAAGCCGCTGGGGAAAGCCCCGGCGATTAGGTCGCACGGTGCCACATGCTCCAATCTGATGATCAAACAAGTGACTAAAAAGTGGCACGCTTGTATAATAATTGTCCACGTACAAGTGGTACCCCTTTCCGAATAAGGGTGACACCAAGTCCCACACTATCTTGCCAGCGCTTCCTATGTAGTCAGGGCAGTTTGTCGGCTCTACGTGACTATCTTTGCCCTCGTAAACCATAAAACTACATGTATAGCCTGTGGCCCTGTCACAGAGCTTATACATCTTGACCCCGTATCTGGCACGCTTGCTGGGAAGGTACTGTTTGAATGACAAGCGGCCAGAAAATTTAATCAGGGACTCATCAACGCAGACAACTTGATGGGGGGTAAACAAGTCTGCAAAACGTTGGTTGAAGTGGTTTACAAGGGGCCGAATTTTGTAGAGCCGATCTTATGCAGGGTCTCCACGAGGACGAGAGTTCATTGTCGTTGAAGTGCATGAACCGCAAAATCTGCTGGTATCGTGCCCTGGCCATGGAAGCAGAGAACAAGGGTGAATGGTAAATTGGGTCAGTGGACCAATATGACCGCAACTTACTCTTTTTATTCAACCCCATGAGGAGGGAAAGGCCCAGAAAGATCTTAAATTCGGAGACCGTAATTGGTCTCCAATCTCTGGCAAGGGAGGACTGGGGAATAGTGGCGATGTGTTGACCAGCGTACAAATTGCTTTGGTCCACAATAGATCTGTAGAGATCTTCGGTGAAAAACAGTGAATAAAAATCCAGTGGCGTAAAGTCAACTGTTTCCACCTGAATTCCGGGTTGGCCAGTGAAAGGGGGAAGTACGGGTGCTGCAGAAGTGGTGGGTTCCCAATTCGGATTGGCGAATGCAGCAGGAAGGGCACTATGGGCACGACGGGCCTGTCTTTGTCTTCTTGGTGGCAGCGGGACACTACTAGTGCTTGCCACCTCACCAGCTTGAACTGCACTTATGGGACTCGCGACGTCACCACGTGATACTGCAGTGCTGGATGTACGACCAGGGTGTACTAGGCCGCTGGTGCTTGCCAGTTCACCAGAAGGAATAGCGGCGCTAGTACTTCTCTGCTCCATGCGAGAGCCCTGCGGTTCTTGCACTTCAAGGACAGAAGAAGAAGTTCGGGGTCTGGTACGCCTGACCCTAGCAGGGACCACAACTCCGTCGTCAGAGCTATCTGTCATGGAGCCGCTGTCCTCTACAGGATCGTATTCTGAGCCTGAACTTGACAGATGAGTGACTTCCTCTTCACTATCTGTCATACTCAGAAACGTGTAGGCCTCTTCACTAGTGTACCTTCGATTTGCCATTTTGGGCTCTAAATTTAGGGGTACACTAGTGAGACTCACAGGCAAAAAAGCTCCTGACTGTCAGCGACTGTATCAAAACGCTACCAAAAAACTGTTAGCGATCGCAGGGATCAGGCCTGACTCTGCGAACGCTGCAGTTATGTGTGCTTAGTGTTTTGTAAGTGACAGTTATCGATCGATACTGCACTTGGGTGGGCTGGGCTGGGCTGGACCGAGGGGCAAAACGCAGGTGCTAGCAGGTATCTGGGCTGATCCCGCTAACACTGCGTTTCAGGGAACCCTAAACTGCTGGGGAGTATAGATCTGATCGGATCAGATATCGATCCGTTCAGATACTATAGCACTAAGGGAGGTGTATGCTGCGTGCGTGGGTTTTAGCGGTACTGGCGCTGACCTGACGCTGCCTGGGGCGACGCAGACCTTAGCTGACCCTAAAAATGTAATTTATATCACCGCCGGGTAATTAGGGGGTTAAACCTTTATAGGGTAATAAACGGCGGGTGCCCTAAAACTATAATAAACTGTAATAAACTACAAAAAAACAAACTAGCTAACCAGCGTCACCCGTAACACTTATACGGTGATCGCTGGTGAAAGGGTTAACTAGGGGGCAATCAGGGGGTTAAAACCTTTAGCAGGTAGTATATGGGGGTCCCTGTCGCTATAAAACACTGACAGCGAACCTATATACTTACCTCCCTAACTAGCGTCACCTGTGTCACTAATGCAGCGATCAGAAAAACGATCGCTTAGCGACACTGGTGACAGGGGGTAATCAAGGGGTTAACCTTTATTAGGGGGTGTTAGGGGGGTACCCTGGACCTAAGGGGGGGTACCCTAGACCTAAAGGGGGCTAACCTAACTGCCCTAACACTTGTAACTGACAAACTGACACCAATGCAAAAAAAAACAAAAAAAAAAAAACAAAAAAAAAAAAATGCTTTTGGTGTCAGAATGACAGGGGGTACAGGGGGGTGATCGGGGGGTGATCGGGGGGTGATGGGGGGTGACAAGTGTTCCTGGCGTGTTCTACTGTTAGTGTAGTGTTGGTGCACTTACTTGATGTCTTCTCTCCTCTGCGCCGGATCGAAAAGACCGACTCGAGGAGGGATGACATCACTTCCTTTCCCTCTGTTTACATTACAGAGGGAAAGGAAGCGTTTTCATTCGCCGGGAGCGATCGGGAGGGGGTGGCCAACAATGGATGGCCTCCCCCTCATGTCTCATCGCCCGCAAAGACCGCCGCGGGCACCGGGGGGGGACCGATCGGACCCCCCACCCGCGGAAGGCAAATCACGTACATGTACGTGATTTTGCCTGTCCGTGCCACCTTGCCGACGTACATCGGCGTGAGGCGGTCGTCAAGTGGTTAAAAAAAAAAAATTGTGTCACTTTTATTCCTATTACAAGGAATGTAAACATCCCTGTAATAGGAAAAAGCATGACAGGACCTCTTGAATATGAGATCCTACCTGGGGGGTGTCTATAGTATGCCTGTAAATGGGGTGCATGCTTCCCGTGTTTAGAACAGGCTGAGTGCAAAATGACATTTCTAAAGGAAAAAAAGTCATGTAAAACTACTATCGCTAGCGCCGGCTATAATAAATTGTCGGTCCGACAATACACATAAAAGTTCATTGATAAAAACGGCATGGAATTTCCCCACAGGGGAACCCCCCGAACCAAAATTTAAAAAAAAATGCGTGGGGGTCGCCCTAATTTCCATACCAGGCCCTTCAGGTGTGGTATGGATATTAAGGGGAACCCCGCCCCAAAATTTTTAAAAAATGGCGTGGGGGTCCCCCTCAAAATCCATACCAGACCCTTATCTGAGCACGCAACCTGGCAGGCCGCAGGAAAAGAGGGGGGGGGGCGAGAGAGCGCCCCCCCCTCCTGAACTGTACCAGGCCACATGCCCTCAACATTGGGAGGGTAGTTTGGGGTAACCCCCCAACGCACCTTGTCCCCATGTTGATGGGGAGAAGGGCCTCATCCCCACAACCCTTGCCCTAGATCCCGGCCCCCCCCTGTGTGAAATGGTAATGGGGTACACATGTACCCCTACCATTTCACAAAAAAACGTGTCAAAAAGGTTCAAAAACACAAGAGACAGTTTTTGACAAATCCTTTATTAATTTCTTCTTCTTTCCGCTTCCATGCCTTCCCCTTCCATGTGGAAATTCCATACCGTTTTTATCAATGAACTTTTATGTGTATTGCCGGACCGACAATTCATTATAGCCGGCGCTAGCGATAGTAGTTTTACATGACTTTTTTTCCTTTAGAAATGTAATTTTGCTGTCACACTGTTCTAAACACGGGAAACACGCGCCCCTTTACAGGCATACTATAGACACCGCCCAGGTACGAAATCTAAAGGGATATTACACTTTTATTGTTTCACTTTGAACATCATTAAAATCACTGCTCCCGAAAAAATGGCCATTTTTACAACTTTTTTTTGCATTGATCCATGTCCCCTGGGGCAGGACCCGGGTCCCCAAACACTTTTTATGACAATAACTTGCATATAAGCCTTTAAAATGAGCACTTTTGATTATTCATGTTCGAGTCCCATAGACTTTAACGGTGTTCGCGTGCACAAATTTTTTGCCTGTTTGCATGTTCTGGATGCGAACCGAACCGGGAGTGTTCGGCTCATCCCTAGTGGCGGAGGGCATCGGAGTGTGGTGGGAGAGGGGGGACCCTCTCCCGCCGCTGATAAAAGTGATCTTGCGGCGAATCCTCCGTAGAGACCACTATTATCGGAAACCAGACCGCCCGCCGAAGAAGAGGATACCAGGGGTTATGGCAGCTATCTGCTGCCATAGCAAACATATCCCTCTTCAAATTTAGGACGTATATTGGCGTGCGGCGGTCCGGAAGTGGTTAAATAATGTCTTATATTTATTAGACATGTGCACTGCCAACAAATTTGTTAGTTTTTGTTTCATTCGTTTTTGTTTTTTGTTTTTTTCGGGTCATTCGTTATGATCGCAATTCGTAAATTCTTAAATTCGTTAATTAGAAAATCCCAAAACAAGAAATAAAATTCAAAAGAATAACAGACTAATAAAAAACTATTAAATTATAGATATTGTAATTTCAAATTTGGCTGTTAGTGAACGTAACGAATACGAATTTATCTGAGATAACGAATGTCGCATCTAAACAAATGGAACAGAAAGAAGTAATAATAATAAAAACAATAATAATGATAAAAACGTATTATTATTCAGGATTTATATAGCGTCAACAGTTTGTGCAGCGCTTTACAACATGAGGGCAAACAGTACAGTTACAATACAGGAGGGATCAGAGGGCCCTACTCGTTAGAGCTTACAATCTAAAAGGGAGGGTATTATTTATCATTAATTGGTTCCGTTCCATTTGTTTAGATGCGGCATTCGTTATTTTGGATAATTCGTAACTTCGGATAAATTCGTATTCATTACATTCGCTAACAGCCAAATTTGAAAGGAAATTCCGATATCTATAATTAAATAGTTAGTTATTATTAGTTAGTTTTTCTTTTCTTATTTTCAAATTTACGAATTTTTTTAATTTTCCGATTTACTAATTTACGAATTGCGATCATAACGAATGACCCGAAAAAAAATAAAAATGAATGAAACGAAAACGAACACATTTTTTGGCAGTGCACATGTCTAGTTTAGAAACACTTTAATGCAAAGAATGCATTAAGGCAAAAAAAAAAAAGCCTTCAGCCTTTGAAGCCACTTTAACTATTTGCCTGGAGTTAAATCTTTTAGGATTAGCCAATATACACCCTCCGGCCAAATTGTTAGGTACACCTGTTGAATTGCTTGGAAACACAAGTTGCTAATCAGCCAATCACATGGCAGCAACTCAATTGCATTTAGGCATCTAGACGTAATGAAGACAATTTTCTGAAGTTTGAACCAAGCATCAGAATCGGGATGAAAGGGGATTTACGTGATTTGGTTGTTGGCGCCAGGCGGGCTGGTCTGAGTATTTCTGGGATTTTTCACCCACAACCATCTCTCGGGTTTACAGAGAATGGTGGGAAAATGAGAAAATATACAGTGAGCGGCAGTTGTGTGGAGGAAAATGCTTTTGTTGATGTCAGAGGTCAGAGGAGAATGGGCAGACTGGATCCAGATGATAGAAAGACAACAGTAACTCAAATTACCACTTGTTACATCCAAGGTAGGCAGAATACCTTCTCTGAATGAACAACACATCCAACCTTGAAGCAGATGGCCTACAGCAGCAGAAGACCACACCGGGTGCCACTCCTGTTAGCTAAGAACAGGAAACTGAGGCTACAATTCACACAGGATCACCAAAATTGGACAATAGAAGATTGGAAAAACGTTGCCTGGTCTGATGAGTCTGGATTTCAGCTGCAACATTCAGATGGTGGGGTCAGAATTTGGCGTAAACAACATGAAAGCATGGACCCATCTTGTCTTGTATCCCTGGTTCAGGCTGGTGGTGTCAAATGGTGTGGAGGCTATTTTCTTGGCTTTGGGCCCCTTAGTACCAATTGAGCATAGTTTAAACCTGAGTATTGTTGCTGACCATGTCCATCCCTTTATGACTACAGTGTCCCCATCTTCTGATGGCTCCTTCCAGCAGGATAATGCACCATGTCACAAAGCTCCAATCATCTCACCACTGGACAATGAGGTCACTGTACTCCATTGGTCTCCACACTCACCACATCTCATCCAATAGAGCACCTTTAGAATGTGATGGAACAGGGGATTGGCATCATAGATGTGCTCCCGACAAATCTGCAGCAACTGCATGATGCCATCATGTCTCTATGGAGCAAAATCTCTGAGCAACGTTTTCAACACCTTGTTTTATCTCCACCAAGAATGAAGGCAAAAGGGGGTCCAACCAGCTGCTAGCAAGGGGGACCTAATAAAGTGGCCTGTGAGTGTATATTGAGGGTTCAGGTTTTTATTTCAGAGGGGGGTGGCCTTACTTTATTTTTTTTGCATTAGGCATCTTTGAACGTTTCAATCCAAAACCGTAGAGATAAATAAAAATGTTGGCTGTCTGAATGTCAGACTTTGCCCTCTATCCCTTTCTTGAGTCTGTTGTTTGCAGAAAATATTGAATAAAGAAACTTTGTTTTCTCTTTTTTTTTCTTCCTCTAAATAATGATCTCCGAGAAGCGGCGGCTTTTATTTCCAAACCTTTTTTTTCCCTCTAAATAACAACAGAAAGAGAATTTAATTTCTTCAGAAAACTTTTGAATCAGTGTCTGTTTGTTGTCAGATTTTATTGTAGACTTGTCTTGTTTATGTAAATAAAAACTGTTTGTGTCATGCTAACTTTCATTTTGACTTTGATAGATGTAAGATTGTAGGAAATGTAAATAAAAGTAGTTGCAGGAAAGAGACTGGAAAATTCAAAAAATGATCAGCTATTAATATAAAAGCAGTCATACACAGTTATACAGCAACACATCGCTGTCCTCTATGATCTTGATCTGTATAGCACCGTCATCTGCCATGGTGTGCAGTGGTGGTTGGTGCTCAAAATGTTTGGGGGGGGGCACAAACAAACTGAAAAAATCTGAAAAAAACCCCCCATACATTGCAGCCTCACTGTGCCATCAAATGCAGCCACTGTGCCCATCAAACGCAACCACTGTGCCCATCAATTGCTGCCAGTGTGCCATCAAACGCAGCCACTGTGCCATCAAATGCAACCACTGTGCCCACCAATTGCCGCCACTGTGCCACCAATTGCCGCCACTGTGCCATCAAACTCAGCCACTGTGCCATCAAATACAACCACTGTGCCATCAAACACAGCCACTGTGCCATCAAACACAGCCACTGTGCCCATCAATTGCTGGCAATGTGCTCATCAAACGCAACCACTGTGCCCATCAATTGCCGCCACTGTGCCATCAAACGCAGCCACTGTGCGATCAAACGCAGCCACTGTGCCCATCAATTGCCACCCTGTGCCATCAAACGCAGCCACTGTGCCATCAAACGCAGCCACTGTTCCCATCAATTGCCGCCACTGTGCCCATCAAACGAAGCCACTGTGCCATATCAAATGCTCCCACTGTGCCCCATCAAATGCTCCCACTGTGCCATATTAAATACTCCCACTGTGCCCATCAAATGCTTCCAGTGTGCCCCCCCCTGCCCACCGGCACTTACCCTGCAGCGGGCGACGGCGGCGAGCAGAGTCCTCCATGCTCCTCGATGCCTTCTCCCATCCTCTCTTCCCGTCCTCTGCTATGATTGGACGCCTAATAGGCTAGCTGCCATAACCCCGGTATCCTCTTCTTCAGCGGGCGGTCCGCTTCAAGATAAAAGTGGTCTCTGCAGTGGATTCACCGCAAGATCACCTTTATCGGCCGCGGGAGAGGGCCCCCCCTCCCGCCGCGCTCTGGTGCCCTCCGCCACTTGCCGGGGCCATCGGTAGCGGCGGAGGGGATCGGATCCTCTCCCTAGCCTGACATGGAGATGAGTGAGGGGAAGATGGCCCCCAGCCATCTCCATATCATTGCAGGGCGGAAGCGATGTCAAAATGTCACTTCCGCACATAGCTCTTAAAGGGCCTTTTTTTTTTTAAATGAAAAAAATTTAACTTACTCAGGAACCACCTCCCCCCCCCTCCCAGTCCCAGAATCTCCCGTTCTGAGCCCTGCTATAGCTACCTCATGGCTCCGGTGCTTAGAAATCCCCTCGGCATTCACGCGTCTTCTTCCCCGCTGAGAAGACGGTCTACGCGGGTTCTGATTGGTCGGCATGTGATGGCGCTGACCTATTAGAATGCCCTAAATGTCCCTCCTAACAGGGTACATTTAGGAGATTGAGCTCCGGGCATTTCTAAGCCCCAGAGCCGTGAGCCGGCTATAGCAGGGCTCAGAACGGTAGATCGCCGCAATGCAGGTCAGTGGGACGGGGGGTGGAGTGGGTGAGGAGGGGTTCCTGTGTAAGTTCACCTAACAGGTGAACTTACCCTTTAATGTGAGATCTGAGGTCAAAAAGATCTCAGATCTCACATTTACACTTAAAAGCAATAAAAAAAAAAAGTATATTTATTTTTCAATAAAAAAAAAATAAATGGCCCCTTTAAGTCCAGAGGGCGGAAGTGATGTTTGATGTCCCGCCCTCCAAGGGCATAGAGTCGAGTGGGGGCTATCATTCCCTCACTCGACTTCCTGCCCATGAGGGGAAAGGATAGGATCGTCTCTGCTGCTACAGACGGATCACATCTCCAGCCGCTGATAAAAGTGATCTTGCGGCAAATCCGTCATGGAGACCACTTTTATCCTAAAGAGGACCGCTCACCGTTGAATAAAATACCAGGGGTTTTGGCAGCTATCTGCATAACAACCTATCTGCCATAACAACGGTATTTAATTTCAAAGTACCAAATCCACGATGGACGGTCCGTAAGTGGTTAACATAATCTTAATGCTAACTCTAGTTTAAGCCTTACCTTCTAGGTCTAACCCTAACTCTAGCCCTAGTAATCCAAATGCTAACTCTAACTTACCCTAATTATAATGATAATACTAACCATAACACCTATGCTAATCCTAACCCTAATGCAAACTCTAATGCCCCGTACACGGAAAATGTGTGATAGGACCTTGTTGTCGGATATTCCGACCATGTGTAGGCTCCATCACACATTTTCCATCGGAATTTCCGACACACAAAATTTGAGATCCGGATCTCAAATTTTCCGACAACAAAATCTGTTGTCGGAAATTCCGAGCGTGTGTACACAATTCCTACGCACAAAGTGCCACGCATGCTCGTAATCAAGCAGAAGAGCCGCACTGGCTATTGAACTTCACTTTTCTCGGCTCGTCGTACGTGTTGTATGTCACCGCATTCTTGACGTTTGGAATCTCCGACCAACTTTGTGCGACCGTGTGTATGCAAGACAAGTTTGAGCCAACATCCGTCGGAAAAAAAACATAGATTTTGTTGTCGGAAAATCCTATCGTGTGTACAGGGCATAACTGTAACTCTTACTATAACCCTAACACTGGTCCTAATTCTAACTGTAATGCAGTGTACACACGAGCAGACTTTATGGCAGACTTTGTCTAGCGGACTTTTCGACTGACTTTCCGAATGAACGGACTTGCCTACACACAATCAACCAAAGTCCGTCGAATTCGTACGTGATGACGTATGACCGGACTAAAACAAGTAAGTTCATAGTCAGTAGCCGATAGCTGCCCTAGCGTGGCTTTTTGTCCGTCGAACTAGCATGTAGACGAGCGGACTTTTCGACCGGACTCAAGTCCGTCGGATAGATTTGAAACATGTTTTAAATCTAAGTCCATCCAACTTTTGAGAAAACAAAGTCCGCCGGAGCCCACACACGATCGAATTGTCCGACTAAATCCGGTACGCCGGACCAAGTCTGCCGTAAAGTTCGCTCGTGTGCCCATGGCATAACTCTTACCCAAATTTACTGTAATGTCCTGTACACACAGTTGGATTTTCCGACGGAATATGTGCGATCGGAGCTTGTTGTCGGAAATTCCTACCGTGTGTGGGCTCCATCGGAATTTCCGACACACAAAGTTTGAGAGCTTACTATAAAATTTTACGACAACAAAATCCGATCCTTTAAATTCCGATCGTGTGTAGACAAATCTGACGGACAAAGTGGCACGCATGCTCAGAATAAATTAAGAGATGAAAGCTATTGGCTACTGCCCCATTTATAGTCCCGACATACGTGTTTTACGTCACCGCGTTCAGAACGATCGGATTTTCCGACAACTTTGTGTGAATGTGTGTATGCAAGACAAGTTTGATCCAACATCCGTCCATGGATTTTGTTGTCGGAATGTCCGATCAATGTCCGACCGTGTGTACGGGGCATAACTTTAACTAACCCTAGGTTAACCCTTACCCTAGATGTAACACTAACCCTCATCCAGTGGTGCCTGGTGGTCTTTTCTTTTGGGGGGCAGCAACAAACAGCCTCCCCCGGTCGGATGGTCGGTAAGCGGCAACCCCCCCGGGAGGACGATTGGGATATCAAAGCCCCGTACTTACTCCATCTAGGAAGCGTGCAGGCAGCGCGTCTGGCGAGCGGCAGCTTTCTTTCGTCCTCCTCCTGTGGATCATGGCGGCTTCTGCCATGCATCTCCCCCCGCCTCCTCCTGAATAGGGGTGACATGTACCTTAGGGGTGAGCCTGATGTGAAGAGGGAGACCTCTCGTACAGCCTTGGTTCCGGGATCACTGGAGTTGGGTCGTCGGAGCACAGTGAGGTATGAGTGCCTGCAGGGTTTACTTGGCTGGAGAGGATGTCAGCCGACAGAGACAGGAACAGACTTGAATGCTGTGGATGCAGGTAAGCAGATGCAGATGAGCTGAGGGGCAGCAGAGGCACGCAAATGCAGGACAGCAGGCAGGAGCAAGGTCAGACTAGCCAGGTCATACACAACGGTTCGGTCAGGCAGAATCGGCAGGCAGCGAATGGTCAAAGTTCAGGCAGGGTTGGTAACGGGAGGTCAGGCAGACAGATAGACAGAGCAGGGTCAAGACAAGCCAACAGTCAGGACTGGAGACAGCAGAGAGGTCAGGAAGCCGGGTAAGTACTGGATCAGAGGCCGGTTCAGGATCAGGTCACAGCATAAGCTGCAGATCAAACAGCAAGGATCCATGCAAAAGGAGCCCCTTTTAAAGGTCAAAGGGTGCCAAGGCAGCGTCACTGTCTCCACGATCTGCGCACGCGCTTGCGCACTGGCACGCATCTGTTCACCGCTGGATGCCTGTGAGCTGGACCGCGTCTGAGTGAACCTGTGTGCCTGTGATCAGTTGCAGCGCTATGCGTCCATGACAAGGTGGAAGGCGGAGGGGCGCCCGTGCATCCTTAATAGATGGGCCGCCCCTGTCCTAACCATAAGTCTAATGCTTATTATAACCATAACTCTAACCCTAGCCCTAATGCAACCAGAGTCCTTATCCTAACTGTAACACCAGCCCTAACCCTCGCTCTATTGCTAACTCCAACCCTAATTCCAACACTACCCCTAAATTACCCTAATTCTAATGCTAACCATAATGCTAATCCTAACCCTAGGTGTGTTTTGCTTAAAGAGGGAGGCCAGCTTGTTTTTTTTTTTATTATTATTATTTGTAGGTCTTTTAAAAATCAGGTACTTTACCAGTGCCTGGGATCCAGCACTGTCTTCCCACAGCTGGGTCTTCTTACCATTGCAATCTTGGATATGGTAGCCTGCTGTGACTTTCTCAGGAGTCGGCTCCCCACTGCACATGCATGGGCTCATGTGTCACTTTGTGAATGGTCCTGTAGCCTTTTGGGACATGTGCATGTCCCAGGAGGCTTTGGGAGGAGGTGGGGCAAGGGAAGTCATTCTCACCTAGAAATGAAAAAGTGGGAGTGGGTACAGGTAAAAAAATGGTACCCGCTCCCACCAAAATACCCGTAACTCAGTAACAGGCTGGGGGGGGAGGAGGAAGTGAAAATTCAAGACTTCACTTTTTATTTTTTATTTTTTGTTTACAAACGTTTATATTTGGAAGATCGTGAGCAGAAATACAAAAATAGGAACTGTACACATTAAAGAAGCGGATTTGTGAAATGGTGGAACCATAGACTACATCAATATTTAACCACTTGCTGCCCGCCATATAGTAACATGACGATGGCAAAGTGGTTTCAACATCCTGACCGGGCGTCATATGACATCCAGCAGGATATCAAGCCGCTGCGCGCCCCCGGGGGGCATGCATCGCGGCGATCGTTGATTGCTGATCTAGGTAAAGAGTCTCTGACGGAGACCGCAGTGTAATCACGGCTGATCACAGTGTAAACAGGAAGAGCCATTGATCGGCTTTTCCTCACTGGCGTCTATCAGACGCAAGTAGAGGAGAGCCGATCGGCTGCTCCTCTGACAGGGGGGGTCTATGCTGATTGATTATCAGTGTAGCCCCCCCCCCTGGATGCCCACACTGGACCACCAGGGACGCCACTAGGACCACCAGGGATGTCACCACCAGGTATGCCACCCTAGACCGCCAGGGATGCCAATCAGTGCCCACAATGGATGCCAATCAGTGCCCACAATGGGCATCACTCATTGGCAGGCATTATTGTTTGGCACTGATTGGCTTGCATCCGTACCATCAATTAGTGTACATCAGTGCCACCTATCGGTGCCCATCCATGTCCATCTGTGCCACCTATCAGTGGCCATCAGTGCCAGGGTTGGTGCAAGAATTTTTGACACCCTATGCAAAACCTAATTTTGACGCCCCCCCCCCCCCCCCCGGTTCCACCCCTGACCCCCCTCCTTTCCCTGCCCATGTAAACCCCACCTTTTTAATGAAGCACCTATCAAATGCAGCCCACCAGCGCCCATCAAATGTAGCCTCACTTGTGCCCATCAAATGCAGCCTCACCAGCACCCATCAATGCAGCCTACCACTGCCCATCAATGAATTGCTTCCATTCATTCGGGAGGCGGGACACAGACACAGTCTTCCGCCACTGCTGCGCCTCTGATACTATGTGCAAACAGAGCGGCGGCTGCCTGCTGATGCTGAGACTTAGTTGCTTGGTGCAGAGAGAAGAAAGTAGGAAGACCAGTGACCGGGCGCCCTAGGCAGCAGGGCGCCCTATATGGCTGCCTAGTTTGCCTAGTGGTAGCACCGGCCCTGATCAGTGCCCATCTGTGCCGCCTATCAGTGCCCATCCGTGCCGCCTTTCAGTGCCCATCAGCGCCACCTATATATACCCATCAGTGCTCCATATCAGTGCCCCATCAGTGCCGCCTATCAGTGCCCCATCAGTGCCGCATTTTAGTGCCCATCATCAGTGTCCATCAGTGCCACCTCATGAGTGCCACCTTATCAGTGCCCGTCAGTGAAGGAGAAAACTTACTTATTTACAAAGTTTTGATACAGAAACAACAAAAAAAAACATTTTTTTTTCAAAATTTTTCGGTCTTTTTTTAAAAATTTGTTTAGCAGAAAATAAAAATCCCAGAGGTGATCGAATACCACCAAAAGAAAGCTCTATTTGTGGGAACAAAGCAGTAAAAAAAGTAGTTTGGGTACAACGTTATATGACCGCGCAATTGTCATTCAAAGTGCGAGAGCGCTGAAAGCTGAAAATTTGGTCTGGGCAGGAAGGTGTATAAGTGCCCGGTATTGAAGTGGTTAACATGGGGGGGGGGGGAGTACATTCAAGAAGTTTATACATTGGTTTCTGGAAAATCATAAAGAGGAGAATAAACTGCCACACAAATATATTATATCATTCAGTAAAAGGGAACGATGATGTAGAGTCAATGGAGGGGGTACATACCTAATAGGATGAACATAATAAATGAGTATAAGGTCAAGGTATATCCCAATAGCTTCATTTTTTTTTTTTCAAAACTATGCAAATTATCATGAAGTGTATGGTGAATACGTTCTGGGGGTTTGATTATTTCCATTCTAGATAATACCTGAGGCCAGATAAGGTTTGGTGAGTTCCAGTTCAATGCAATCATCCACTGTATCGAGCTGAATAAAGAATGTATTAGTCAGTTACAAGGGATAGGAATGTTTGGCATAGAGGTGAACAAAAGACAAATATGTGGTGTGCAATTGTTTTGCCGGTATCATGTGTTACTCTTTTAGCAGCTGCTTGCTGAATTGGTCGTAGAAATTTGCGGCTTCCGAAAAAATATTGTAAAAATGAACCCTGTTCTGTACATCCCCTAAAACAATTAGGAGAGGTTGTGGTGTAAAAGGAGTGTATTTTGGACGGGGTCATCTACCACCCGGAAAGGCATTTTGTTGGGTTTCCTCTGATTGAGGTTGAGCGGTTGCTTTTGCGTAGGTCATCAATCATGGTGTCCCAATCCTCTATATCAGTGATGGACAACCTTGGCACCCCAGATGTTTTGGAACTACACTTCCCATGATGCTCAACTATACTGCAATAAGCATCATGGGAAATGTAGTACCAAAACATCTGGAGTGTGAAGGTTCGCCATCACTGCTCAATATCAAAGGAGCACTCTAGTCCCAACATTGGCTTAAGCCTCGTACGCACGAACGGATTGTTGGCCAACAGAGCGTCAGACTTTTTCTCCGAAGGAGCGCATGCCGGGAACCCGTCTTGCGTACTGCCGGCCAACAAACACGAACGTAGTGGAATTTCAGCTCTTGAGCGCCACCCTTTGGGCACCTTCTGCTAAATTCGTCTTTGGTGAGCATTGATTCCGATCATGCGTGTTTGTACAGTACTTTCGACTTTTGCGTGAGGGACTTGTACACACGATACGAAAACAGACCGTTGTCCAACGAAAATTTACTAGCCTGCCATCCAAAATTTGTTGGTGGAAAGTTGGACAACAATTGTCTGAAGGAGCGTACGAACAGTCGGATTTTAGGCAGACAGTCTGTCGTCACACAATTCCCTGCCGAAAATCCAATCATGTGTACGAGGCTTTAGATTTCTCAGGAAGGGAAAGATTATTGTGTTTATTAAAGATTAAAGTGTTTATATGAATGCGAAAATCAAGCCTTTGTCTCTTGGGGATGATATACAGATGCGTTCAAACTGTGAATTAGGAGGGTGAAGGGTTAGTGAATAGTGTTCTGAAAAAAACGTTTTTCAATAGTAGCTACCCTGTTCCCCCCGAAAATAAGACCTAGAGTGATTGTCAGTGATGGCTGCAGTATAAGCCCTGCCCCCCCAAATAAGCCCTACCCTGTTTACCCGAAAATAAGCCCTACCCTGAAAATAAGACCTACAAGGACTTCAACCAGGGCTTATTTGGGGGGTAGGGCTTATTTTCGGGGAAACGGGGTAGGGCTTATTTGGGGGGTAGGGCTTATTTTCGGGGAAACAGGGTAGGGCTTATTTGGGGGGGTAGGGCTTATTTTCGGGGAAACAGGGTAGGGCTTATTTGGGGGGTAGGGCTTATTTTCGGGGAAACAGGGTAGGGCTTATTTGGGGGTAGGGCTTATTTTTGGGGAAACAGGGTAGGGCTTATTTGGGGGGGGGGTAGGGCTTATTTTCGGGGAAACAGGGTAGGGCTTATTTGGGGGGTAGGGCTTATTTTCGGGGAAACAGGGTAGGGCTTATTAGGGGGGTAGGGCTTATTTTCGGGGAAACAGGGTAGGGCTTATTTGGGAGGGTAGGGCTTATTTTCGGGGAAACAGGGTAGGGCTTATTTGGGGGGTAGGGCTTATATTGCAGCCATCACCGACAATCACGCTAGGTCTTATTTTCAGAGAAACAGGGTACCGAGCGATTTCTGAGGGAGGAAATTTACATTTAACTTGGAGGGACTCAAAAGAGAGGAATCTCATATTAAGGGTAATGCCGCGTACACACGATCGGACTTTACGGCAGACTTTGTCCGGCGGACTTTTCGACGGACTTTACGACGGACTTTCCGAATGAACGGACTTGCCTACACACGATCAACCAAAGTCCGACAGATTCGTACGTGATGACGTACGACCGGACTAAAATAAGGAAGTTGATAGCCAGTAGCCAATAGCTGCCCTAGCGTCGGTTTTTGTCCGTCGGACTAGCATACAGATGAGCGGACTTTTCGACCGGACTCGAGTCCGTCAAAAAGATTTGAAACATGTTTCAAATCTAAGTCCGTCAAACTTTTGAGAAAACAAAGTCCGCTGGAGCCCACACACGATCGAATTGTCTGACGAAATCCGGTACACCGGACCAAGTATGCCGTAAAGTCCGATCGTGTGTACGCGGCATAAGAGATCTTAGCAATGTAAGGTCATTTTTTTTATCCATAAGTCAAAGGGGGTTCTGTCACTGTACTAATGATACAAGCTGGGAAGGGGTTAACATCAGAGGCGGTCAAAAGGTTAAAGCGGAGTTCCACACACTTTTACAAGGTGGTCTTAAACTAAAGACCACCCCTCCTTTTTGGATATCTATATTTTTTTTTTCTTTCATACCTTTTTAGAAGTACTGAGTGTACCACCGTCCTAGCCCGGCCACGGCGCAAGACGTCATGTCCTCTTCTGCGTCGAGCCCTCCTCCTTCACCCCCCTCCCCCGACTTCTGGCAGCGATCAGAGATTTTTTAGTGGGACTGCGACATTGCGGCAGACAGATCAGACACTAACTGACACTTTTTGGGGACCAGTGATACCAATACAGTAACCAGTGCTAGAAAAAAATATGCACCGTCACTGTACTAATGACACAGGCTGGGAAGGGGTTAACATCAGGGGCGATCAAAAAGGTTAAAGCGGAGTTCCACCCGCTTTTACAAGGTGGTCTTAAACTAAAGACCTTTTCCTTTTCAGAAGTACGAAGTGTACTTCCGTCCTAGCCCAGCCGCGGCGCAGGACGTCATGTCCTTTTCTGCGACGAGCCCTCCTCCTTCACCCCCGCTGCCTTCTGGGACCTGTGTGTGTCCCAGAAGACGAGCTGGCCATTCACAAAGCGCCACGCGACTCGCGCATGCGCAGTAGGAAACTGCGGAGCCTGAAGGCTCCACTGCCGGTTTCCCTTAGTTGGAATGGTGGCACCTGCCCCCAAACCGGTAGACAAATCGACCTCGGGGGGCCGACATCGCAGGCTCCCTGGACAGGTAAGTGTTCTTATTAAAAGTCGGCATCTACAGTACATTTTTGCAGCTGGAACGCCGCTGTGTTTCCAGGGAGTGCTTGCTAACTGTGTGTGTGGGGGAGGTGCTTTAACTGGGGGAAGAGAGAGATCCGTGTTCCTGCTTAGCAGAAACACAAGATCTCCAACTCCCCCTCTGACAGAACGACGATCTGCCTTGTTTACATAGACAGACTGCCTCTCTGTCTGCCCTGGGAACGTTCGGCAGGTCCCGGCAGGAGCGGGTCGGCGGCGGCGCACGTGTGCGCCCCAAACCCGGCATTTGAAATCACGTACAGGTACGCGATTTCACGCTTATGTAAATGTACGTGGGGCGGTCCTTAACCACTTCCGGACTGCTCACCGTCGTAATACGTCAGTACTTTGAAGGAGGATATCGTTGTTATGGCAGCAGCTAGCTGCCATAACCCCGGTATCCTCTTCTTCAGTGAGCGGTCCGGTTTAAGATAAAAGTGGTCTCTGCGGCGGATTCGCCGCAAGATTACTTTTGTCGTGGCGGGAGAGGGCCCCCCCCCCCTCCCGCCACGATCCGGTGCTCTCCGCCGCATACCGGAGCCGTCGGCAGCAGCGGAGGCGATCGCGTCCTTCTCGTGGCCTGACATGGAGATGAGTGAGGGGAAGATGGCCCCCACCCTTCTCCATGTTATTGCATGTCATCACTTCCGCCCATAGCTCTTAAAGGGCCATTTTTTTTCAAATTTTTTTAAATGACAACATTTTTTTTTCTTTTTTTATTGTATTTTAGTGTAAATATGAGATCTGAGGTCTTTTTGACCACAGATCTCATATTTAAGAGGTCCTGTCATGCTTTTTTCTATCACATTTTACATTCCTTGTAATAAGAATAAAAGTGACACAGTTTTTTTTTTTTTTTTTTTTTTTTTTTTAAACAGTGTAAAAATGAAAAAAAAAAAAAAGGTAAAATAAATAAAAACAAAAAAAAATTTAAACGCGCCCCGTCCTGACGAGCTCGCGCGCAGAAGGGAACGCATACATGAGTAGCGCCCGCATAAGAAAACGGTGTTCAAACCACACATGTGGGGTATCGCCGCGATCGGTAGACCGAGAGCAATAGTTCTAGCCCTAGACCTCCTCTGTAACTCAAAACATGCAACCTGTAGAATTTTTTTAAACGCCGCCTATGGAGATTTTAAGAGGGTAAATGTTTGTCGCCATTCCACGAGAAGGCGCAATTTTGAAGCATGACATGTTGGGTATCAATTTACTCGGCGTAACATTATCTTTCACAATATAAAAAAAATGGGCTAACTTTACTGTTGTCTTATTTTTTAATATAAAAAAATGTATTTTTTTCCAAAATAAAAGTGCGCTTGTAAGACCGCTGCGCAAATACGGCGTGACAGGAAGTATTGCAATGACCGCCATTTTGTTCTCTAGGGTGTTCGAAAAAAAATGTATAACGTTTGGGTGTTCTAAGCAAAAAAAAAACAGTTTTTAACTTGTAAACAACCAATCCCAGGAAGAGGCTCGGTCCTTACGTGGTTAAGCGGTTACGTGAAATTCCACTTTAAGTAGTCCACATGGTGAAATCAGAGACTAATTTTGACAAAATTTTGGAAAAGTAAAAATTGGTATAAAGGAATAAAATAATTGTGAATGGAAGTGGCTTTTATAGCCCTACGAACAAGATCTCTTTTTAATATATGAAGGATTTGAGATTGACTGACGATTTATATATACAGCAACAATAAAAATATGCGTATCAGCACAGCTGAAGCGCTCTAAGATGGAATAAAAAACATTGTTGCAAGCAATTTTCATGGCTGAGTTAATATATATATATATATATACTCTGCATGGGGGTGTTAATGTTTTTTTGCCCGTATATATGTCCTATTTTTACATCTGCATCACCGTATTCCTTTCTGAAGACAGCATTATCTTTCTTATTTTTATTGGGATTGGTATGGTTCTTTTTTTTTTTCATTTTGTATTTTTGTAATTTAATATCCTGTAGCAATAAAGTAACATTATGAGACGGGCGCCGTCTTTCTCTGTTTGACAGGTTTTTGTATATTTTATTTTTTAACTAAAATGTTTGTTTAGCCCAAACATTTTGTATTAGTTTTGGAAAGAATAGGGAGAGTTTAGAATCTTTAGAATATTATTTGCTTGTTACGTTTTAGAATGTTTTTTTTTTTTTTCTTATATACTTTTTTGCACTCCCCTTTCATCAAGGCTTATATGTAAACATTTGATGGGATACCTATAAATATTTTCAAATCTTTCTGGGTACTGAAGTTACTATAACAAAACGTGCTGGCTTTACTATTCTATTGATCAATTAATTCATTAATCAATCAAAAAGCTCTCTGGACTATCAGTTGATAGATGTATTTCTTTATAATAAAGCAGATGTGCAAATACAGTTGTAGACACTTTCTAATACTTTGAGCAATAACTGCATTTCCTTAAGTTCATAAATGATCTCTTTTACTATATTTTACAAGGTTGAAAAGCTCTGTCAGGTGACCATGCAGGGGTATGGTTACAGGACACTGTGCAGACACACACTGTATTCTATAGTCTGTTCAGCTGGAGGTAAGATGCAAGCTGTGCTTGAACAGGAGGCGTTTTCAAGAGGCAGGCTGTGATTGGGAGGAAGCGTGTACCAGAGGCAGCCTATGATTGGGAAGGGGTATGTGCCAGAGGCAGGCTGTGATCGGGAAGGGGTGTGAACCAGAGGTAGGCTGTGATTGGGAAGGGGTGTGTGCCAGAGGCAGCCTATGATTGGGAAGGGGTGTGTGCCAGAGGCAGGCTGTGATTGGGAGGGGGTGTGAACCAGAGGCAGGCTATGATTGGGAAGGGGTGTGTGCCAGAGGCAGGCTGTGATTGGGAGGGGGTGTGAACCAGAGGCAGGCTATGATTGGGAAGGGGTGTGTGCCAGAGGCAGGCTGTGATTGGGAAGGGGTGTGCCAGAGGCAGGCTGTGATTGGGAAGGGGTGTGCCAGAGGTAGGCTGTGATTGGGAAGGGGTGTGAACCAGAGGCAGGCTGTGATTGGGAGGGGGTGTGAACCAGAGGCAGGCTGTGATTGGGAAGGGGTGTGTGCCAGAGGCAGGCCGTTATTGGGAGGGAGTGTGTGCCAGAGGCAGGCTGTGATTGGGAAGGGTGTGTGCCAGAGGCAGGCTGTGATCGGGAAGGGGTGTGTGCCAGAGGCAGGCTGTGATGGGGAAGGGGTGTGAACCAGAGGCAGGCTGTGATTGGGAAGGGGTGTGTGCCAGAGGCAGGCTGTGATTGGGAGGGAGTGTGTGCCAGAGGCAGGCTGTGATTGGGAAGGGTGTGTGCCAGAGGCAGGCTGTGATCGGGAAGGGGTGTGTGCCAGAGGCAGGCTGTGATTGGGAAGGGGTGTGTGCCAGAGGCAGGCTGTGATTGGGAAGGGTGTGTGCCAGAGGCAGGCTGTGATTGGGAAGGGGTGTGTGCCAGAGGCAGGCTGTGATTGGGAAGGGGTGTGTGCCAGAGGCAGGCTGTGATTGGGAAGGGTGTGTGCCAGAGGCAGGCTGTGATTGGGAGGGGGTGTGACCCAGAGGCAGGCTGTGATTGGGAAGGGTGTGTGCCAGAGGCAGGCTGTGATTGGGAAGGGTGTGTGCCAGAGGCAGGCTGTGATTGGGAAGGGTGTGTGCCAGAGGCAGGCCATGATTGGGAAGGGTGTGTGGCAGAGGCGGGCCGTGATTGGGAAGGGTGTGTGCCAGAGGCAGGCTGTGATTGGGAGGGGGTGTGTGCCAGAGGCACGCTGTGATTGGATGGGGGTGTGTGGCAGAGGCACGCTGTGATTGGGAAGGGGTGTGTGCCAGAGGCAGGCTGTAATTGGGGAGGGTGTGTGCCAGAGGCAGGCTGTGATTGGGAGGGGGTGTGACCCAGAGGCAGGCTGTGATTGGGAAGGGTGTGTGCCAGAGGCAGGCTGTGATTGGGAAGGGTGTGTGCCAGAGGCAGGCCGTGATTGGGAAGGGTGTGTGCCAGAGACAGGCCATGATTGGGAAGGGTGTGTGCCAGAGGCGGGCCGTGATTGGGAAGGGTGTGTGCCAGAGGCAGGCTGTGATTGGGAGGGGGTGTGTGCCAGAGGCACGCTGTGATTGGGAGGGGGTGTGTGCCAGAGGCACGCTGTGATTGGGAAGGGGTGTGTGCCAGAGGCACGCTGTGATTGGGAAGGGGTGTGTGCCAGAGGCACGCTGTGATTGGGAGGGGGTGTGTGCCAGAGGCACGCTGTGATTGGATGGGGGTGTGTGGCAGAGGCACGCTGTGATTGGATGGGGGTGTGTGGCAGAGGCACGCTGTGATTGGGAAGGGGTGTGTGCCAGAGGCAGGCTGTAATTGGGAAGGGTGTGTGCCAGAGGTAGGCTGTGATTGGGAAGGGTGTGTGCCAGAGGCAGGCCGTGATTGGGAAGGGTGTGTGCCAGAGGCAGGCCATGATTGGGAAGGGTGTGTGCCAGAGGCGGGCCGTGATTGGGAAGGGTGTGTGCCAGAGGCAGGCTGTGATTGGGAGGGGGTGTGTGCCAGAGGCACGCTGTGATTGGGAGGGGGTGTGTGCCAGAGGCACGCTGTGATTGGGAAGGGGTGTGTGCCAGAGGCAGGCTGTAATTAGGAGGGTGTGTGTACTAGAGGCAGGCTATGATGGGGAAGGGATGTGTGCTAGAGGCTCTCACTGCGAAATGTGTAGAGGATTCAGCATTCATCAGAAGAGTAACTACATCTCATCAGCAAATACCATCTAGGAATGTTAAGGAGTTTTGCAATGTCTTTGTAATCGTGAATGAACTTTATTTTATGTTTTTTATGGACATATTCTACACATATATTGACAAAAGTATTGGGACGCATGCCTTTACACGCGCTCCTAAGGCTGGGTACACACTAGCTGCAGCCACGGCTCACAGCAGGGGGTCCAGTGCATGTCTGTTCACCGTTTTCAGGTGCGAATCATGTCCGAATTATTTGGTTGAATTTGCACCTGAAACGGGCCAGAAGACGCACAGGACTCTTCTGCAATTCGGACTGCGTCCCCCCCCCCCCCCCCGGGAGAGCCAGTTACACTCTCCCATCATGCAAATTGGATGCGGAGAATCCCACAATCCAATTCGCAATGGTGTGAACCCAGCCTTAACCTTGCGGACGGTCTTCCCAGAAGAGTTGAAGCTGTTATAGCTGCAAAGGGTGGGCCAACGCAATATTGAACCCTACGGACTAAGACTGGGATGCCATTAAAGTTCATGTGCGTGTAAAGACAGGTGTCCCAATACTTTCGACAATATAGTGTATGTCGCACTCTCCTCCGGAAATATGCGAGGAATCAGTGGGCATCATTAGTTATTTAAATGGAAGAATGATTCTAAATGAAATCTTCGCCATCTGTCCCTGCTTGTAATTACAAATGCATGCATATTATTACTCACCAAAGTATAATAACGGCAAGATAGATTGTCGCCATTGTGGGTCCATGTTTGCGGTATAATAATAGTGAGGATGATTCGAGAGCTCTCATTATCAAGGGCGATATCTTCAGGGAAGGCAGATGATATACCGCCAAGGTTGTTACTATTGTATTTTATTTTTTTATTTTAATAATGCATAGCGTTGCAGCACTCGGCTAGACTCCTAACATGCATTATTACAGCGGGCAAGGCTCTCAGGTGTCGGCTCGTTGCTGAGAATAATGAACAGAACAGGAAAGTTTTCTTCTGGTTTTAGAAGGGTTTTGCAAGGATTTATTCACAGAACACTCGAAAAGGAAGATTGCCAGACACAAGGAGGGCTGGGGGGATGATGTCTGAGCATTCAATGTTGTGATTTTATAACAAACGGCCTACACATTCATGAATCAAGGGAAGAATACAGCTGATGAAGGCACTTCCACCAGAGAAGACTGGAGACAAGATGCTCCTCAGACCTCAGGTGACCTCTTTGGTTGTTTGCTGTAGTAAAAGCATATTGGCCACCAATTTATCTGCTGGATTGTAAACCCCTTCCATATACCCAAGTGAGGTGACTTGGCCTTGGGTAATACACAGAGATGAAACTAGACATGTGAGGACTTGGCCACGTATCAGAGGCTTCTGGAATAGATTCTTCCATCTGGTACGGAAGGTCACGGGTATTGGAATCCCACAAACCCTGACTATTGCATTAATGAACCACAGACTAGACGGTGCCCCCAAACACACCAATAATCTCATTTTCCTTATGCTCCTAGGAGCAAAACTTACCATTGCAAGGGCGTGGAAAACACACAAGGTCTCTTTGGTATCTGCAAAGTGGAGAATTTCTTGGATTTTGACCCAAGAACAAATAACTGCAAAACTGTTATGTCCCGTACACACGATCGGACATTCCGACAACAAAATCCATGGATTTTTTTCCGACGGATGTTGGCTCAAACTTGTCTTGCATACACACAGTCGCACAAATCTTGTCGGAAATTCTGAACGTCAAGAACGCGGTGACGTACAACGCGTACGACGAGCCGAGGAAAAAGGAAGTTCAATAGCCAGTGCGGCTCTTCCGCTTGATTCCGAGCATGCGTGGAACTTTTTGCGTCGGAATTGTGTACACACGATCGGAATTTACGACAACAGATTTTGTTGTCGGAAAATTTGAGATCCAGATCTCAGATTTTGTGTGACAGAAATTCCGATGGAAAATGTTCGATGGAGCCTACACACGGTCGGAATTTCCGACAACAAGCTCCCATCGAACATTTTCCATTGGAAAATCCAACCGCGTGTACGGGGCATAAGACAGGGTGACCAGGTTTGAAGCGAATTGGAAGCCTTTGGGCTTGTTACATCAAGGTTCCCCTGTGTCCGGGCAATTTGACTCCCCACCGAGGACTGACCTGGATGTCTGACTCCCTCCCTTGCTCTTCCTTTGCTCGTCATACAGCAGATCCATTCCCTCTTTCTTGTTTCTTCTTTTTCTATTTTTCTTTTTCCTTACCACCTATTTGTGGCTTCAAAGTCACCCCACAGGGTCTGTCCTGTGGATCTCAGAGGATCTACCCCCTGAACGGCTGAGTTTATTAGAATGAGTTTCACCTACAGTTCTCTTTCCCTTGGTTTTTGTTAGCCATCATTGCGTTCAATATGAGCATAATCGTCTATTACTGACTACAACACTTGATACACCGACTCAACGCAGTCTCCACAATTACCTGACAAATGGAAACGGTTGGGGGGGTGGAGGGCGGAACCAACAATCCGGGGCGGGGGGCTGGGGGGGCACGTGCAGGCCACAGCATGATCCCTTTTGGGGTGGCTGGCGGGTGTCCCCAACCGGAACAGAACACAAAATCGACCCTCCGCCTGCCCAAGCTCAACCTTTTTGAACTGTGGCACGCAAAGAATCTACTGTCGCTATAAAGCTCAGTTTAGAGGTTTATATAAAGCCTTCGGGGGGGTCGGGCCTCACCAATGTACGTTTTACATTCATTGGTACATTGATACACTTGTTCTATTGTTACATTTTATATTTGTCAAACCCTACTGAAGGGCTATGTTGGCTCTCGGATGGGGGATAATTGTTATGACGATGTTTTACATTAACCGCATGCCAACCGGCCGCCGCAGTTATACTGCGGCAACATGGCTCGGCTGCGCGAATGGCCATCAGGGTATGTCGGTACCATAGACGCCCCCTGCTCACCCAGATGCGAGTGCCCAGCAGTCGCGATCACCGCCTGGCTCCCGCGATCGCTCGGGGCACACCGAGGACCGGGATCTGCGTGTGTAAACACACAGTTTCCGGTTCTCTGAGGGGAGAACAGACAGATAGTCTGTTCATACAGAGTATGAACAGCGATCTGTCATCTCCCCTGCACAGTCCCCTCCCCCCTTCAGTTAGAACACATACTAGGACACACTTAACCTCTTCACTGCCCCTAGAGGTTAACCCCTTCACTGCCAGTGACATTTTTACAGTAATCAATGCATTTTTAATCGCACTGATCGCTGTAATAATGCCAATGGTCCCAAAAATGTGTCAAAATTGTCCGACGTGTCCGCCATAATGTTGCAGTCCCGATAAAAATCACAGATCGCCGCCATTACTAGTAAAAAAAAATAATAATAAAAATGCTATAAATCTATGCCCTATTTTGTAGAGGCTGTGACTTTTGCGCAAACCAATCAATATACGCTTAGTAAATAGAGTCCACCTGTGTGTAATTTTATCTCTGTATAAATACAGCTGTTCTGTGAAGCCCTCAGAGGTTTGTTAGAGAACCTTAGTGAACAAAACAGCATCCTGAAGGCCAAAGAACACACCAGACAGGTCAGGGATAAAGTTGTGGAGAAGTATAAAGCAGGGTTATAAAAAAATCTCCCAAGCTTTGAACATCTCACGGAGCTCTGTTCAATCCATCATCTGAAAATGGAAAGAGTATGCCACAACTGTCTGTGTGCTTGGATAAGGGTCTGGTATGGATTTTGGGGGACCCCCACGCCATTTTTTTTTTCGGCGTAGAGGGTTCTCCTTAAAATCAATACCAGACCTGAGGGCCTGGTATGCTCTGCGACGGGGCTCACAAGGTGTCAATCTCGCCGATAAAATTGGCGAGATTTACTTCCTTTTCTAGTCCCGTTGTACCTCATCACGTTCAAAATGAACGGACTTTAGTGTGTGGGCAAGTCCGTTCATTCGGAAGTCTGCCGTAACTCCATCGGGAAGACTGCCGGACCTAGTCTGCTGGAAAGTCCGGTCGTGTGTAGGCAAGTCCGTTCGTTCGGAAAGTCCATCATAAGTCCGCCGGAAGTCCATTGGGAAGACCGTCAGACCTAGTCTGCCAGAAAGTCCGGTCGTGTGTACAGGGCATTAGAGTCTGCAAAAGACTTGAGACTGGAGCGGAGGTTCACCTTCCAGCAGGACAACGACCCGAAACATACAGCCAGAGCTACAATGGAATGGTTTAGATCAAAGCATATTCATGTGTTAGAATGGCCTAGTCACAGTCCAGACCTAAATCCCATTGAGAATCTGTGGCAAGACTTGAAAATTGCTGTTCACAGACGCTCTTCATCCAATCTGACAGAGCTTGAGATATTTTGCAAAGAAGAAGAATGGGCAAAAATGTCCCTCTCTAGATGTGCAAAGCTGGTAGAGACATCCCCAAAAAGACTTGCAGCTGTAATTGCAGAGAAAGGGGGTTCTACAAAGTATTGACTCCGGGGGCGCCATACAAATGTACCCCCCCCACACTTTTCACATATTTATTTGTAAAAAAAATCTCGAAAGCCATTTATCATTTTCCTTCCACTTTACAATTATGTGCCACTTTGTGTTGGTCTATCACATAAAATCCCAACAAAACACATTTACGTTTTTGGTTGTAACATGACAAAATGTGGAAAATGTCAAGGGGTATGAATACTTTTTCAAGGCATTGTACGAAGGAAAAAAAAATCTTTTTATTTCCATTTGGTGGGGAGCAGCAAGTTAAAAGATGCTTAAAGTGAAACAACAAATATGCAAATTTCCTTCAAATGGCAGGCCTGGGGGGATACCCTGAACCTGCCCGTGAAGTGGTGGAGCTGTACGATGTACACAACCTACTACAGCAAAACTGATAAAAAAAAAAAAAAAAAAAAAAATGCTGCTTAAATTGCTGGTAAATGACAGTTCCCAGCTCCTCACTTCTGTTTGTAAACAAAGGGGCTGGAGCAGGGGCGTATATACAGGGATCACAGGGGTCTCAGTTTTGAATAGGCCCCCTGCAGCCCCCCTGTACGCCTGGAAAGGAGGGTGGTGGGGGGCAGCTGCATGTAAAAGAACCAATCCCCTCTATGCAGCTGCTGAACACTCAGCTGTGTGCCGATTTCATGACTGGATGGACAGAAAATACAATTCCTTTGGCAGGTAAAACATCTCCTATATCTGTATTTTAATTCTGTGTTTAGCTGTCTGAATTTCAGCTTTAAACCACTTCAGCCCCCCGGAAGATTTTACCCCCTTCCCGACCAGAGGACTTTTTGCAATTCAGCACTGCGTCGCTTTAACTGACAATTGCGCGGTCGTGCGACGTTGTAACAAAATTGGCGTCCTTTTTTCCCCACAAATAGAGCTTTCTTTTGGTGGTATTTGATCACCTCTGCGGTTTTTATTTTTTGCGCTATAAACCAAAAAAAAGCGACAATTAAAAAAAAAGCAATATTTTTTACTTTTTGCTATAATAAATATCCCCAAAAAATATATAAAAAACACATTTTTTTCCTCAGTTTAGGTCGATACATATTCTTCTACATATTTTTGGTAAAAAAAAACAAAAACACAATAAGCGTATATTGATTGGTTTGCGCAAAATTTATAGCGTCTACAACATAAGGGATAGATTTATGGCATTTTTATTTTATTAGTAATGGCGGCGATCTGCGACGATTTTTATCGTGACTGCGGCATTATGGCGCGGACACATCGGACAATTTTGACACTATTTTGGGACCATTGTCATTTATACAGCGATCAGTGCTGTAAAAATGCACTGATTACTGTATAAATGACACTGGCAGGGAAGGGGTTAACCACTAGGGGGGCGATCAAGGGGTTAAGTGTGTCCTAGGGAGTGATTCTAAGTGTGGGGGGGAGGGGACTGCCTGAGGGAGGAGACCAATTGTTGTTCCTAAGCATTAGGAACAACAGATCGCTCTCCTCACCCCTGGCAGATCTCTGTGGGGGGGATGGGCTACCTAGGACATGACAGCGATCACCGCTCCCGATGACAGGGAGCAGTCGATCTCTGTCATGTCACTAGACAGAACGGGGGAAATGCCACTCCGTGACACGATCGTGGGACACCAGCAGACATTGAGCCCACGGGTCCCACGGGCATGGTCAGGGAGCAGGCGCATGCGCCCACAGTGCCGCCTCCTAAGGGGGATGTACCTATACGCCCCTTTGCGCAGCCGTGCCATTGTGCCGCCGTATATCGTCGTGCGCTGGTCGGCAAACGGTTAAATAAGTACATCATCCGATTATTATAAATCCCCCCATTTAGGAAGCTTCTATATTGATATACTGAATTCTGGCATAAAATGCAAAGCAAGCGCCAGCTATTTCCTTCCCGCCGCCTTTCCGTGCCGCGCTCGCCCTGCGTAACGTCAGAGCATACAAGTTTTATGTACTGGGTTTATGTGCCGTCACCTCGCGGAAAACATAACAATATGTAACGATATCAATCACCGCTTTTGACGGGGACTTAAATTGGCACTTGGAGGACGCGGCGCCCCTCCCCCCCCTCAAAATGGAGAGTTACCTCCAAGATATAAAGCTTATTTAACTTTGAGGTGAGACGGGAAATATCCATCAAACGTTTTTTTTTTTTTTTTTTTACAGGAGTCTGGGGCCGGTTAAGCGATGACATATCTAATTTGCCGGAGGACTTTCCGATATACAACACAACCCCGTACGGCCCTTCCTTTCATGAGCCAAATGGATTTACTTCCATCAAAAAAAAATCAACTCTAACCTTTTGTAATGGTCGGACGGGACGGAGGGGACTTTATTTATGGACCTGTTTAACGGCTTCCGCTCGGCGTTAAGCACCCGAGTCACATTTCATGGAGAAAGTGCTTTATGATATTAATCCCTCATATTACATAACAAGTTCGTCTGGTGAACTAAATTTTGAAGTTGGCTGGAGAACAAAAAAAAAAAAGTTTCCCTTGTTCAGAAGGGAAATAGTTGACTTTAACCCTTTAATTTTGCGGTGGCCCCTTTTAAGCGGACCTTAATTCCAGGGAGACGGTTTCCGCCTCGTGTAATCGTTGGTGATTGGCTATCACTGCGGTCACATGATCAGGAGCCCATCCCACATCTTTCTGATGAGAAGCCGTGACCGAGAGCTGTGATTGGCGGCTATGCCCGTGTTCTGGAAGCATACCACCAGCAAACAACCTCAAGGCCACCCTATGTGTGGGACTTGATGGACTTGTGCCTATTTTTTCGACCTCACCTACTATGTAACTATGTGTGGCAGATGGGTATTAACCACTTCAATACCCCCCCCCCCCCCCGGGGGTGGGGGGGGGGGGTGCACGAGGGGCAGTTCTGGGAGAGCATCCATGGATGCCCTCCTAGAATTGAAGAAATGCGCTGTAGTCCTCTTCGGGCTCATAGGTGTTGCAGATGGGTATTAACAACTTCAATTCCGGGAACTTTGACCCTCTTCCTGCCCAGGCCAATGTTCGGCTTTCAGCGCCGTCGCACTTTGAATGACAATTGCGTGGTCATGTAACATTGTACCCATGTGACATTTTTATCATTTTTTTTGAGACATGTATAGAGATTTCTTTTGGCGGTATTTAATCACCACAGTTTTTTGTTGTTGTTGCTAAACAAAAAAAAAAAGTTTTGAAAATAAAAAGTTTTTCTTTGTTTTTCTTAAAAGTTTCTGTTATAAAATTTTACAAATATGTTATTTTTTTTCTTCACTGATGGGGGCTGATGAGGCGGCACTGATGAACACTGATGAGGCTGCACTGATGAGGCGGCACTGATGAACACTGATGAGGCTGCACTGATGGGGTGGCACTGATTAACACTGATGAGGCTGCACTGATGGGGCGGCACTGATTAACACTGATGAGGCTGCACTGATGGGGCAGCACTGATGAACACTGATGAGGCTGCACTGATGAGGTGGCACTGATGAACACTGATGAGGCTGCACTGATGAGGCTGCACTTATGAACACTGATGAGGCTGCACTGATGGGGCAGCACTGATGAACACTGATGAGGCTGCACTGATGGGTAGTGATAAGCTGCACTGATGGGCACTAATGAGGAAGCACTGATGAGGTGCCACTGATAGGCAGCACTGATGGGTAGTGATAAGCTGCACTGATGGGCACTGATGAGGCTGCACTGATGGGGCGGCACTGATGGGCAGTGATAAGCTGCACTGATGGGCACTGATGAGGCTGCACTGATGGGGCGGCACTGATGGGCAGTGATAAGCTGCACCGATGGGCACTGATGAGGTGCCACTGATAGGCGGCACTGATGGGTAGTGCTAAGCTGCACTGATGGGCACTGATGAGGCAGAACTGATGAGGCGGCACTGATAGGTGGGACTGAGGCGTAGTGATAATCTGCACTGATGGGCACTGATGAGGCAGCACTGAGGAGGTGCCACTGATAGGTGGCACTGATGGGTAGTGATAAGCTGCACTGATTGACACTGATGAGGCGGCACTGATAGGTGGGACTGATGGTTAGTGATAAGCTGCACTGATGGGCACTGATGAGGCAGCACTGATGAGGCGGCACTGATGGGCACTGATAGATGGCATTGATGGGTACTGGTAAGCTGCACTGATTCACACTGATGGGGCTGCACTGACAATCAGGGCACTGATGATCAGAGTAAACAATGTACTGTGAGACTTGCCAGTTATCGACAGTGCTTTCCTCACACAGACCTCTGTGTGAGGAAAGCTCTGTCGATAACTGGCAAGTCTGTTTACATGTGACCAGCTATAATTGGACACAGCTGATCACATGGTAAAGGGCCACTGTGATTGGCCCTTTACCGCAATCTGTGATCAGCTGTGTCCAAAGGACAAAACGATCACAGAGCGCAACTTATGCGTGCCCAAGTTCTGGGAGGAGGTCCATGGATGCCCTCCTAGGATTGGAGAACCGCAGCATAGCCGTCTTTGGGCTATAGCGCGGGCGGGAAGGGGTTAAATCCAAATTTCCTTGCTGCTGCCTATATTCGTTATGTGGTTGGCAAAACATTTCTAAGAGGGACTTTGTGATTGGTTAATATTTGGGCACCAAAGCACATGTTTCTGCCCCAACTTCAGCACCCGCTAGAACATTGTCTCTTCTGCTAAGGCTGAACCCTCCCCCATCTCGTACCCTGCTCCTTGCTATAGTCCTCGGCGTGTCATAGACCTTTGTATCCCCAAGGAAGGAATGTCCACACCAAAAAATTATTTTACTGCACTTTACATTACAGCTACATTGTGGACGGTCTGCAGTAGTCACAAGTGAAAGCATATGCAGCACTTTAGCAGCCTTCTCTCTTTCAGTCCCTCTTCTGCCCAGGGTCATTAGTACTCACAGGACTGTGCTATCTGTAGTCACCTCCTTACTGGGTGGATCTCTCCCGGGGACCCTCCAGGGAAGCGGTCCCACAAAGGGATCTCCAGTCTGGCCTAAAAGACCTTTTGCAATCCACCCTTCATAAGGGTCAGAATCACTGCAGCTGAAAGGGGCCCAACACCTGGTGTCACTATAGTCCATAGGTTGGACTTGATGGACTTGTGTCTTTTTTCGACCCCACCTACTATGTAACTATGTAAATACCTGCTGTACCAGACACTATTCTGGTACAGGTCCACCTAGTGGCAAAATTGCTAACTGCACCTGCCTAAAAACAAAATAAAAGCTGAACTCCAGGTATGATCATTATTGCAAACTTACATTGGTCCAGCTTGGCACACAGTAAGTATATATATACACTATATTGTGAAAAGTATTGGGACGCCTGTTTTTACACACGCATGAACTTTAATGGCATCCCAGTCTTAGTCCGTAGGGTTCAATATTGAGTTGGCTCCGCCCTTTGCAGCTATAACAGCTTCAACTCTTCTGGGAAGGCCGTCCACAAGGTTTAGGAGGGTGTCTATGGGAATGTTTGACCATTCTTTCAGAAGCCCATCTGTGAGGTCAGGCACTGATGTTGAACGAGAAGGCCTGGCTCGCAGTCTCCGCTTTAATTCACCCCAAAGATGTTCTATTGGGTTGAGGTCAGGACTCTGTTCAGGCCAGTCAAGTTCCTCCACCCCAATCTTGCTCATCCATGTCTTTATGGACCTTGCTTTGTGCACTGGTCCAAATCATTTAGTGGAGGGGGGATTATGGTGTGGGGGTTGTTTTTCAGGGGTTGGGTTTGGCCCCTTATTTCCAGTGAAGGGAACTTTTAAGGCGTCAGCATACCAAGACATTTTGGACAATTTCATTCTCCCAACTTTGTGGGAACAGTTTGGGGACGGCCCCTTCCTGTTCCAACATGACTGCCCACCAGTGCACAAAGCAAGGTCCAAAAAGACATGGATGAGCGAGTTTGGGGTGGAGGAACTTGACTGGCCTGCACAGAGTCCTGACGAGAGCATAGACTGTGAACCAGTGGCGGCTGATGTTCAAAATTTTTAGGGGGCGCAAACAAACTGAAAAGTTCAGAAAAAAACATCAATTGCAGCCTCACTGTGCCCATCAAATGCTGCCACTGTGCCCATCAAATGCTGCCACTGTGCCCATCAAATGCTGCCACTGTGTCATCGAATGCTGCCACTGTGCCATTGAATGCTGCCACTGTGCCAAATGCTGCCACTGTGCCCATCAAATGCTGCCACTGTGCCAATGAATGCTGCCACTGTGCCCATCAAACGCTGCCACTGTGCCAACGAATGCCACCACTGTGACCCTCACAGACTCCTGACCTCAACCCGATAGAACACCTTTGAGATGAATTAGAGTGGAGACTGTGAGCCAGGCCTTCTCATCCAACATCAGTGCCTGACCTCACAAATGTTCTTCTGGAAGAATGGTCAAACATCCCCATAGACACCCTCCTAAACCTTGTGGACGGCCTTCCCAGAAGAGTTGAAGCTGTTATAGCTGCAAAGGGCGGAGCCAACTCAATATTGAACCCTACGGACTAAGACTGGGATGCCATTAAAATGAATGTGCGTGCAAAGGCAGGCGCCCCAATACTTTTGGTAATAGAGTTTATGTATCCAAATCTCCTAGAAAGTTAAGAAAGTTATATATCTATCTTGAAAAAAAATATATACATAGTAATATGTTAGAGTAGACTACAAACTATAAAAAGATTTAATGTGAGGAACTGAGACATCACCGAAAACGCTCAAGGGAATAAGGAGAATAAGGCCTGAGGACTCCGGTGGTTAAGTGTGTAAACATCAGTGGGAGTGCGTTGTCTACACTACATCAACCCTCTCTCTGTCTTGTCTGCCTTGTCTTTGTACTGTAGATGATTTTACCAGTTTCTAGTCTACATAATTTGAAGAACATATTTATAAAATTGCATTTTTGCTGCTGCGTGTCTTCCACAATGTCATCCTTTGTTAGGACGTTCCCCCGGCGCTGCGGCGGTGTGTCAGCTTCTCATTGATGAAATAAAACTATTCTGCTTTTTTTTTGAAGAATAATGGTCTCAGGACGATCCCTTGGAGAGCGCTCCTGCAAAATCTTTTATTAATGTCTGTCAATACGTTGCTTGTATACATTCACTGATTTGGTCCACGGGGTACGGCAGGCCTACACACACCGTCATGAAGATACAACGAGGCACATCTATAAATAGCGGAAATTTTCCAGGAGATTATACAAAAAAAAAAGAAAATTTGCAGACAGGAGAAGAGCGAACTTGATAACGAGTATCGATATACATACCCTGTTTCCCCGAAAATAAGCCCTACCCTGAAAATAAGACCTACAAGGACTTTAACTAGGGCTTATTTGGGGGGTAGGGCTTATATTGCAGCCATCACCGACAATCATGCTAGGTCTTATTTTCGGGGAAACAGGGTATATATATATATATATATATATATATATATATATATATATATATATTTATTACAGCCTTTTAAAAGAGTTACGAAAAAAATGATAAACAAAAAAATTAATAAAATAAAATAAAAATAATAATAATACATTAAACCGCTTCAATATCGGGCACTTTCGACCCCTTTCCTGCCCAAGGGCCTATTTTTAGCCTTTAGCGCTGTTGCAATTTGAATGACAATTGCGCGGTCATGCAACGCTGTACACAAACAAAATTGTTACCATTTTGTTCACACAAATAGAGATTTCTTTTGGTGGTATTTAATCACTGCTGGGTTTTTTTTATTTTTTGCTAAACATATGAAAAAAAGGCCGAAAATTTTGAAAAAAAATAAATAAAGTTTTTCTTACTTATGTGTTTTAAAAGTTTTGTAAATAAGTACATTTCCCCTTCACTGATGGGCATTGATGAGGAGGCACTAATATGCAGCACTGGTGGGCACCGATATGCAGCACTGATGAGTACTGATAGGCGGCACTGATGGCAACTGATAGGCGGCACTGACAGGTGGTACTGATGGGCAGCCTTTATGGGCACTGATAGGTGGCAATGATGGGTACCGATAGGCAGCACTGAAGAGGAGGCGCTGACAGGCATCAACGATGGGCACCAAAAGGCATCACCGATGGGCACTGATTGGCATCATTGGTGGGCACTGGTGGGCATCACTGGTGGGGCTGCAATGATAATCACTACCCGACACGCAGCACTGATGGGCACTGATGGGCACTGATAGGCGGCACTGATAGGCACTGATGGGACGCTTTTATGTGCACTGATAGGTGTCACTGATGGGCAGCCTTTATGGACACTGATATGCAGCACTGATGGGCACTGATAGGTGGCACTGATGGGCAGCCTTTATGGGCACTGATGAGCACTGATATGCAGCACTGATGAGTACTGATAGGCGGCACTGATGGGCACTGATAGGTGGTGCTGATGGGCAGCCTTTATGGGCACTGATAGGCGGCAATGATGGGCACTGATAGGCGGCACTGACAGGTGGTACTGATGGGCAGCCTTTATGGGCACTGATAGGTGGCAATGATGGGTACCGATAGGCAGTACTGAAGAGGAGGCGCTGACAGGCATCAACGATTGGCACCAAAAGGCATCACCGATGGGCACTGATTGGCATCATTGGTGGGCACTGGTGGGCATCACTGGTGGGGCTGCAATGATAATCACTACCCCTCCCTGTCAAGAAAGCCACTAATCGGCTCTCCTCTACTCACGCTCTGTCAGCGTGAATAGATGAATGCAGATAACCGGCACTTCCTAGTTATGCTGTGATCATCTGTGATTGGACACAGTCGATCACATGGTAAAGAGCCATAGCCATAGGTCATAGCAATCTCTGCAGTTGACTACATTCCTACCATCTTACAGGTGCCTGGACTGCACATCATACTGTACATGCTCTGGTCTGCAAAGGGGTTTTGTTGGCAGAAAATACTTTATCGTTTACCAAGAGACCCTACCCACTGGTAATTTTTTTTTTTGATTTATAGCTTTACTTTAACTTTAATGTGTTAATGTTTAAAAAAAAAAATACTGAAATCCATGGTAAACGTGTTGGTGGTCATTTTTAATGCTTTTGTTACATTGGCCAATATAAATGACCCCCTTATAGTTCAGTAAATGTAGCCATATAAAGGACCTCCTTTATATCGGCAGTCAGTTTAAATGCTCCTTTTACATTGATGATCAGTGGCAGTCAATGGTGAAGGGCCATCCTACATTGGTGGTCAGTGGAGAAGGCCCCCTTACATTGGTGATTAGTGAACATGGGCACAAAGGTCCTTTACATTAGTAAGAAAAGTGCCCTTTTACATTGATGGCCATTGGAAAAGGGTTTTCCTACATTGAAAGTCAATGAAGGATTCCTTGAATTAATGATAAGTGAAGCAGTGCCCCTTTACATTGATGACCATTGGAAAGGGTTCCCTTACATTGGCAGTCAATGGTGAAGGGCCATCTTACATTGGTGGTCAGTGGAGAAGGCCGCCTTTCATTGGTGATTAGTGAACATGGGCACAAGGGCCCTGTCATGAAGATCCTGCCAGTAACCGGCGATCCAGGCGCCCGGGAACACGGCCACGGGTTCCACTGCTCATGCGCGCACTCCCGCTGGTATCAGGCGGGCTATTTAAACCGGTCTATCACACACCATCTCCGCTGTCTGCTCTACAGCGTTGTGTGTGTGTAACCTGATCTGATCTGAGTATCCTGCTATCTGACCCGGCTTTCCTATTGACCATCCTGCTATCTGCCTGCACCAGACCCTCTTGGCTTGCCTGACCATCCGCTGTCTTATCCCTGGTACCTCTGCTGCCCAACCGTTACCGACTACCGGCTTGTTGACCCTTCTACCCGCTGTCTATGCTAGTCCAGCGTTCCAGGCTCCTACCTGCTGTCTGTTCCAGTCCAGCGTTCCAGGCTCCTACCTGCTGTCTGTTCCAGTCCAGCGTTCCAGGCTCCTACCTGCTGTCTGTTCCAGTCCAGCGTTCCAGGCTCCTACCTGCTGTCTGTTCCAGTCCAGCGTTCCAGGCTCCTACCTGCTGTCTGTTCCAGTCCAGCGTTCCAGGCTCCTACCTGCTGTCTGTTCCAGTCCAGCGTTCCAGGCTCCTAGCTGCTGTCTGTTCCAGTCCAGCGTTCCAGGCTCCTACCTGCTGTCTGTTCCAGTCCAGCGTTCCAGGCTCCTACCTGCTGTCTGTTCCAGTCCAGCGTTCCAGTCTACTACCTGCTATTGTTCCTGGTTCCAGTCCTGTGTTTCCGGCTCTTACCTGCTGGGTTCCTGGTCCACCCTGCAGTCCAGTTTTTGCCTTCAGTCTTCTCTTGGCTTCAGATTCCAGAGGGTGCCACCACTACTGAACTCCACGACTGTTGATCCTGCCAGGCACCCATACCACTCCTCACTCCTGGCCCCCTGTCTCCATTCCAGGGGAGCAGGAGTGGGAGGTGTAAGGGAGGTCTCTCTCTGCACTTCAGGTTTAAAACCTACCAGGTACGTGACAGGCCCTTTACATTGGTTATTAGTGGGAAAATGGCCCCTTTACATTGATGGCCATTGGAAAAGGGTTTCCTTACATTGAAAGACAATAGCGAAGGACTCCTTACATTGATGACAAGTGAAGAAATGCCTCTTTACATTGATGGCCATTGGAAAGGGTTCCCTTTCATTGACAGTCAATAGTGAAGAACCCCTTACATTGGTGATAAGTGAAGAAGTGCCGCTTTACATTGATGGCCAAAGGAAAGGGTTCCTTCACGTTGGCAGTCAATAGTTAAGGGCCAACCTACATTGGTGGTCAGTTTTGAAGGCCCCCTTACATTGGTGATTTGTGAACATGGGCACAAGGGCCCTTTACATTGGGAATTAGTGGGAAAAGGGCCCCTTTACATGGATGGCCATTGGAAAAGAGTTTCCTTACACTGGAAGTCAATAGTTAAAGACCCTTTACATTAATGGCAAGTGAAGAAATGCCCCTTTACATTGATGGCCATTGGAAAGGGTTCCCTTACATTGGCAGTCAATTGTGAAGGGCCATCTTACATTGGTGGTCAGCGGAGAAGGCCGCCTTTCATTGGTGATTAGTGAACATGGGCACAAGGGCCCTTTACATTGGCAGTCAGTAGTGGAGGACCCCTTACATTGGTGATAAGTGAACAAGTGCCCCTTTACATTGATGGCCAATGGAAAGGGTTCCCTTACATTGGCAGCCAATGGCGAAGGGCCATATTACATTGGTGGTAAATGGATTAGGGCCCTCCTATATTGGCAGTCAATAGTGAAGGGCTATCTTACATTGGTGGTCAGTGGAGAAGGGCCCTCTTAAATTGACAGTCAATGGTGAAGGGCCAGCTTACATTGGTGGTCAGTGGAGAAGGGCCCTCTTAAATTGACAGTCGATGGTGAAGGGTCAGCTTACATTGGTGGTCAGTGGAGAAGGGCCCTCTTATATTAAATGATAAATGAAGATGACCCCCTTGCAATAGCAGTTAGTGAACAAGCTGGTTTGTGAAAAAGGGACCCCTTACATTGGTGGATAGTGGAAAAGGTAACCCTTACATTGGTGGTCAGTGGAAAAAGGACCCCCTATATTGGTGGTCAATGGAGCTAGGGCCCCTTAAATTTGAGGTCAGAGAAGGATTCCCTTTATATTGGAAGTCAATAGGCAAAGGACCCCAATGACATTGGTGATCAGTAGAAAAAGGGCCTCACTGCATTGGAGGTCAGAGGGCAAGGGCTCTTCTTATATTGAAGCTCAGCAGGGGAAGAGCCCCTTTACATTGGTGGTCAGCGTGGAAAGTCCTCCTTACCTCAGTTGCCAGAGGGCTACTATGGTGCTTGCCCTACTCCTGTTTTATAATAGGGAGAATTAAACAGGAGGAGTAGGAACACCCTAAGGTGAATGACAACAGAGTTAGGATTTATCATGGGGATATGTTGCTACTGGATTCCTCAAGAGGCGTTATAGAATAATAGGACTGTTTGGTCTTTTCCTTACTCTTCTATAATTGGACACTTTGCCTCCACCTAAAAGTGAAACCTACCTTCCTTCCTTCCTTCCTTCCTTCCTTCTTTCCTTCCTTCCTTCCTTCCTTCCTTCTTTCCTTCCTTCCTTCCTTCCTTCCTTCCTTCTTTCCTTCCTTCCTTCCTTCCTTCCTTCCTTCCTTCCTTCCTTCCTTCCTTCTTTCCTTCCTTCCTTCCTTCCTTCCTTCTTTCCTTCCTTCCTTCCTTCCTTCCTTCCTTCCTTCCTTCTTTCCTTCCTTCCTTCCTTCCTTCCTTCCTTCCTTCCTTCCTTCCTTCCTTCCTTCCTTCCTTCCTTCCTCAGGTTTGGCAGGTATGATAAGGAAAACTTCATGACAAGTAAATATTACATTTTATATATTCTCCAGTTTAGAATCATCTATATATATTTATAACAATATAAAATATTTAAGTTTTCCTTTCAGCAGGTTGCTGGTTTACTTTCTCAGGCACAAATGTCATCACATTTCCTTAATCCAGGGCACATCCTGTTGAGACATTTTGAATAAATAGATGTCACGTTAGTCACAGAATTCTCTGGTGCTCTGGAAATGTTTCTCAGGAGCTGAGGAGAGCTGCCTCTTCTGTACGTTTTGGCTTTTGACCAATGAATTAAGTACAATTAGCCTTTCAATTAATGTGGAAATGACATGAGTTCCATTTGTTGTAACAGCTGCTAAGTGGGATTTCGGAGAGAAACTCAAAAGTTTCAAAAGTTCATACGTGACCGTGCATGAGCAAAATATTACAAAATGAGATTGTCAGGGGTATCAGTATTCTTTGTCATAATGTGTGGGGGGGGGGGGCTAATTTTAAGGTGGTGGCCAGGAGGTGAACAATTTGCCCCACCTATACGCAAAAATTGTTCACCTACGCATTACAGTTGTTACACTCATTTCTCCAAGGATCCAACGTTGGGTCTCAGTGGTGCGCTGCCACCGGCTGTCCTCAGTGCCTGCCCCCAGTGACCCTCTCTGTGCTCCTGTTTTTTCTATGACTCCTGTGTCTCCTGTGTCTCTGGTTCATTCCTGTGTCTCCAGAAACCTACATGCACAGTTGTCTCGTCAGTGACTCCAGTGTCTCCAGGGACCATTGGGCACCACTATGTCCCCAGTGCACTTCATGACTCCAAATGGATCCATGTTTGACCTTGTGACTCCAAACATGCTCCTGTAAGCACTATGACTCCAGTGTCTCCAGTGACCCTCTTTCTGCACTGGTTTCTTCCATGACTCCTGTGTCTCGTGTCCCTGGTACATTCCTGTGTCTCCAGTGACCTGTGTGCACCCCTGGGTCTTCTGTCACCCCTGTTTCTTCTGTGACCCTGTGCAATCCTGTGTCCCAAGTGAGCCTTGTGCACCACTTTGTTGTCAGTGACTCCAGTGACCATTCCACATCACTGTTTCTCCAGTGCTTTTCTATGCACCCCCATGACTCCAAGTGGGTCTCTGTGCACACCAGTGTCTCCAAATGTGCCCCTGAAAATACTGTGACACCAGTGTCCCCAGCGATCCCAGTCACCCTCTCTGTGCTCCTGTTTCTTCTATGACTCCTGTGTGTCCTGTGTCCCTGATGCATTCCTGTGTCTCCAGAGACCCATGTGCACCGTTGTCTCGTCAGTGACTCCAGTGTTCATTGGGCACCACTGTGTCTCCTCCACTGCACTTCATGACTCCAAGTGGATCCATGTTTGACCTTGTGACTCAAAGAATGCTTCTGTAAGTGTTGAGACTCCAGTGTCCTCAATGACCCTCTCTGTGCTCCTGTTTCCTCCATGACTCCTGTGTCCCTGCTACATTCCTTTGTCTCCAGTGACCTGTGTGCACCCCTGTGTCTTCTGTGACTTGTGTTTCTCCTGCAACCCTTTTGCACCACTGTGTTGTCAGTGACTCCATTGTCTCCACTGACCATTGAGCATTGCTGTTTCTCCAGTGCTTTTCTGTGTACCCCCATGACTCCAAGTGGGTCTCTGTGCACACCTGTAACTCCAAAGATGCCCCTGTAAGTACTGTCACTCCAGTGTCCCCAGCGATTAATGTGACCCTCTCTGTGCTTCTGTTTCTTCCATGACTCCTGTGTCCCTGATGCATCCCTGTGTCTCCAATGACCCGTGTTCACCCTTGTGTCTTCAGTGACTCCATTGTCTCCAGTGACCATTGGGCGCCACTGTGTCTCCAGTGCATTTCTGTGCACTCTCCATGACTCCAAGTGGGTCTCTGTGCACCCCTGTGATTCCAAACATGACCCTGTAAGCACTGTGACTCCAGCCTTTCCAACCTTCTGCCTTTAGAACCACTTTAACAATACAACTTTCACGTTCAATCATTTTTTATTGAAGTATTACAAAATACAAGTCATAGTGAGCGATGGCAAGTGAATGTAGACAATATGCTATCTATCAATAAGGACATAGCTACCACGTATACAGAACCATTCAAAAAACACTGTTGCAATGTTGTAAGTAGACAAAACAGGGAGTATACAAAAGATCACCAACTAGCTGGAAAGTTGCACAGCAGCAAAGAAATTATTGTTCGGGAGAACATTAGATCTCAGTGGATAGTGTGGTTCAAGGAATTAATATAAAAATACTGCGTTATACACATAAATAAACAATAAAATTGTGTGAATGAATAAGGTGAAAACAGTGCAGCGCTAGAAATAAAATGTTGAGTATTGACATATCAACATACTGTGGTATACAAAATAAATTGTGATTAGCATATACAAAAAACTCTAACACCATCATTTAATTGATAGTATCTCTAAATAAAGTGCACTGTGCAAATAGTAAATCAACATTAGTTGTATAGTCCCTTTGGTGATTAAAACATTAATCCAATTATATATGTTGATGGGAAGGAATCCCGGAGTGTAGGACTAAAGGAGTCACCGCCGTGTGTGCATCCATCACCCAGGAGAGAAGAATAAATACTCTTACCAGAAGGTAGCATCAATCAGGCATATGATATCAAAGCTCTGGATAGCGAGTGGTGCGATTCCTCCTCCTCAGCTGAGCCACCTCAGGCAACCTTGACCCAGCATGTAGGAATATAGATTAGGATGGTAATGTCCAAGATGGTAAAAACCTCCTTCCACCACATAACTGTTTGGTAGGTCTATGGTTAACAGCATCCAAAAAAACAACATAAAACCTCCATGTAGTGAAAAACCGTATGGTTAGGGGTTTATTTTGAATAAAAGTGTCAGGAAAGTCCCGGTAGAAGATGCAGCGTTGGCCGGTGCGCATTGGTGCGCACGCGCCGATGCATGTGTGCGCGCGTGACACTTGGCGCCAAACAGCCTACTTAAACTGGGGATGCACACATGATCGGTGCTGTCTGATCTGCAGCTCCCTGTGACCCTGTCTCCTGTTTATCTGCCTTTGTGTGTTTGATCTTCTGAACGACCCGGCTCGACCTTTGGACTCTCCCTACTCTCCGCCTGCACCCGACCTCGGCCTGCCTCTGACTTTGAACTTGCCTGCTCCTCTGATACCCCGCTGCCCGCCTGTTATTGACCCGGCCAGTGACCGGACCTGTCTGCCTTGCTCCAGCTCCAGCATCACCTGTCTGTGCATTAACCAGCCTGCCTGCTTCCTTTGGAATCCACTAACCCCTGAACTGTGTACGGACTGTTTGATCCTACTTCCGGGTGTGGATATTGGGTGCTCCCGCTTCCAGCCTGTCTGCTGTCCGGTTGGTGGTCACCTCTACAGCATCTGGGACCCCAGAGCCGCCTTTCCAGCAACTAACCAGCCAGGCTCTCATACCACTCTGCACTCCCGTCCCTCCTGTCTGCTCTAACAGGGGCCGCGAGTCAGATACGTAAGGGAGACCTTCCTCGGGCTCATCAGTCAGGTACGTGAGAATCTGACAAAAAGGCTTTACATAAAGTAGATTCCAAGATATATTGCATCAAGTAAAAAATCTCAGTGATCACAAAAGCATAAAAGGTATAACTCGCTATAGGTAGTAAAGGATGAGCAATACAAGTTTCATGGCTATGTCTGGCTTGAGTACATTTTAAATAATGGAACCAAAGAGCATACGCTATCAGAGCCAACCGGACATTATAAATGGATAGAGATCATAAGGCCAGTTCTTTTCTTGAAGAGGTGGCCACCTGGGTTCCAGTTCAGCAGCTCATAAAAGAATAAAAGCTATTGGATGAACCTGACGGACAGGTAACCAGAATTGCAGATAGGGAGTCAGCAATGGCAGACTACAACTTTGATTCAAGGTTTATGCTTAGTAAGAGTACAGATTGCTCCAACATATTTTCCCAACTTCCGGATAAAGCTATGTTGAAAAACACGTAGAACTGGACACCTTCCCCACTCCTTGTATAAGTTGTGGTTCTTGTCTTTACATTTTCCTAATTAATTATTAAGATTCATGTTTGACTAATTTATATAGGGATACTCTTTGGTAGTCATTTCATTTGGGAATATACAGTATGATAAACACGATTGTCTGTAATGCTGCAATAATTCACAATGTCTTAAAAGTTACTTATTTTTATTTTCCTTGATAACTTTTATTGAGATTTAGGATAAACCATAAGTAGAAACAAAACAAATTGCAGGGGCAGCCACATACAGTTAAACAATGGAATACACAAATTAAACAAAATGGGCCACACCTGATGACGTTGTGCTGATGAAACGCGTAGGGCGGAGCTCCCAGCATCATTGCATCAATTTCTGCCAAAGCCGTGGAGCTTTTTTTTTAATGCTTTCTGAATGTAGATAAATTGTGAGTACATTCTCAGCTGTCTGAATAAAATAAACAGATAAAAAAAAAAACGGTATTGTGCTATGGGATGTAATTTTTCTCTGCATGTGGATGAGACGGAGTGACTGAATTTCTAAAGGAGAAAGGAGAGGAGAGACACATAAAAGGCGTGGATCTGGGACTGCTACACAGTGCCATAAATTGTGAATGTGAGATACCCCCCAGAGGGGGGAGCTTTCCTGGTAAGTGCAATACCATAGGGGGAGCACAAAGTGAAGCACCAGCACAAGCATGAATTTGTGATATGCACGATTGAAGAGCACCTGTCACATTATTCATCAAAGGACTATTTGTATATATCAAAGACTGATCATTTGTTAATTTGTCTAATTTTAACCACCTCAATACAGGGCACTTACACCCCCCTCCTGCCCAGGCCATTTTTCAGCTTTCAGCACTGTCACACTTTGAATGACAATTGCGCAGTCATGCTACATTGTAACAATCTGAAATTGTTATCATTTTCTTCACACCAATAGAGCTTTCTTTTGGTGGTACTTATTCACTCCTGGGTTTTTTCATTTTTTCCTAAAAAAAAAAAAAAGACCAAAAATTTTGAAAAAAAAGTTTTCTTCGTTTCTGTCAGTAAATTTTGTAAATAATTAATTTTTCTCCTTCACTGAAGAGGTGCCACTTATGGGCACTGATGAGGCGGCACGTATGGGCACTGATTAGGTGGCACTGATGAGGAGGCACGAATATGTTGCACTTATGGGCACTGATAGGTGGCACTGATAAGCACTGATGGCTGGCACTGGTCACAGATATGCAGCACTGGTGGGCACAGATAGTCGGCACTGGTGGGCACAGATAGGCAGCACTGGTGGGCACATATAGGCATTGATGGGTGGCATTGATGGGCAGCAGTTATGAGCATTGATTGGCAGCAGTGATGGGCATTGATGGGCAGCACTGATAGCCAGCACTGACTGTCATTACTAATGGCCACTGATTGCTGGCACTTGTGGGCACTGATTGCTGGCACTTGTGGGCACAGATTGCTGGCACTTCTGGGAACAGATTGCTGGCACTTGTGGGCACTGGTTGGCACTGATTGCTGGCAGTGGTAGGCACTTAATTGTAATCAGTGCCCTGATTACATCCCTAGCTGTCCCCTGTGAGGAGATGCCGCTGATCTGCTCTCCTCTCCTCACACTCTGTCAGTGCGAGGCGAGGAGTACTGATTACCGGCATCTCCATGTTCACATGTAACCGGCTGTGATTGGACACAGCCAATCACATGGTTAAAGAGCCGTGGCCAGGGGCATGCGAGAGCGGTCATTCTGGAAGGCCGTCATATGATGTCCACCCAGAACGAGAGCCGCACCGCCCAGCCGTCATTTGACGGTGGGTGGGCGGCAAGTGGTTAAAAAGAGCATCGGTCACTTTAACTTGCAAGTATTGTCCACCTAAGGATTATTTACACACATCAAAGGTTTATGATTTTTTGTAATTTTATTTATTTTCAAGGAATGGGCCGTACATCCCCCCCCCCCCCCCCAGTTTGGTTCACACCAGGACACCTCGAACAGGCAAAAAGTTCTAGTGAACATGCAAACCCTTAGAAAGTCTATGGGACACAAATGTGAAGTCCTCATTTTAAAGGTTTATATGTAAGTTATTGTCATAAAAAGTGTTTGGGGACCCGGGTCCTGCCCCAGGGGACATGTATCAATGCAAAAAGAATGTTTTTAAAACAATTGTTTTTTAAAGGAGCAGAGATTTTAATGATGCTTAAAGTGAAATTGTCACGTACCTTGGAAATGAGCCCGATGTGCAGAGGGAGACCTCTGGTACAGCCCCTGGCTCAGGGAGCGCTGGAGTTGTGACAGTGGCCGCAAGAGCAGGGTGAGGTAAGAGAGCCTGCAAGGTTCTCTTTGCTGGAAGTGGTAGTAGCTGGCGAGAAGCAGGAACAGCCGGGGCAGGTGTGCCATGGATACAGGTCAGCAGGTGCAGGACAGCAGGCATGAGCAGAGTCAGACAAGCCGGGTCATACACTGAAGATCAATCAGCATAAACAGCAGGCAGAGATAGAGATGTATGATACATATATTGAGTAAGTATCACTCCAGTACTATTTTCCGGTGTCCGACATCTGGGATAAGTTCTAGCGGTAACCCAACGCGTTTCAGGTTTTAAATTCCTTTCATCAGGGGTAATTATATAGGAGGATTTGTATTCTGATAAACAGAAATATATAGTAGAGTTTATAATGCAAGACCACAGTTTTTACAGGCATAGTAAGCATTGTGCTGTTACATTTCAAAGGAGGGAGAAAAAGGGGGGGGGGGGGGCAATATTTTACCAGAGGGGATTATTCCATAGGGGGGAAGGAAAACAAAAAGGGAGAAAAGGGAGGAAGAAGATAAAAAAAAAAACAACCTACCAAAAGTGGGGTGAGTGGCATCCTATTCAAGCAAAGGTGGTGATAGTGCAGTAAGAGTGACTGATGGCGCTGTCAGAGAATGGCCCCTGAAAAGCTTTGGAATAAACCTGGACGGTTCGAATATTGGTCCACCCAATGGGGAGGATATAGAGTCCTAGACCCTGCAAATCATGATTTTAAGTGAGTATAGATATCAGACTGTATAAAAAATTGGGAGAGAAAAATATATTCGCAGAGTAAGCTCATCATTCACTGTCAAATGCCCAGCCTGTCCATATCTTTGGGACTTAAAAGTAATTTTTCAGTTCTTCAATAATTAATTTAACCGCTTACGGACCGCCGCACACCGATATACATCCTAAATTTGAAGAGGAATATCATTCTTATGGCAGCAGCTATCGGCAAAAGCATGCAGGCATAGGACACACCCCTTAAAGGAGAATTGTACAAAAAAACAAGATTGGTTAAACCCACAAGTGCTTTTTTTACCACTACTATTCCTTTATATTGGCTTTTGGAATTTACAAATGCAGAAATGTAGAAATCAGATGAAAGGTTTAGCGCTGGAAAACACTTTTTGATAGATACAAAGTGCATTTTATATACATCTATATAGATCAGACCAAAATGAGGGACAAATGAGGAGGATAGAGGGGCAGAGGGACATTACTCCAAATCAGGGACAGTCCCTCAAAATCAGGGACAGTTGGGAGCTATGCCATAACCCCCGGTATCCTCTTCTTCGGCCGGCGGTCCGCTTTCAGATAAAAGTGGTCTCTGCAGCGGATTCGCTGCAAGATCACTTTTATCGGCGGCGGGAGAGGGGCGATTGGATATTCCTCCTTCCTTGGCATGGAGGCGAGTGAGGGGAAGATGGCCCCCACCCAGCTCCATACCATTGCAGGGCGGAAGCGTCAAAACGTCACTTCCGCCCATAACTCTTAAAGGACCACTTTTTTTTTTTTTAAATGACAATTTTTTATTTTTTTTATTGCATTTTAGTGTAAATATGAGATCTGAGGTCTTTTTGACCCCAGTTCTCATATTTAAGAGGTCCTGTCATGCTTTTTCTCTATTACAAGGGATGTTTACATGGATGTTTACTCAAGTCACATTCATTGCTTTATATACTCGTATATACTCCAGTATAAGCCGAGTTTTTCAGCACATTTTTTAGGTTGAACCCCCCCCATGGCTTATACTCGAGTGAGGGTGCCCATCTGCACCTGTACCTGTGATTACTAAAACAGCGGGTGTCTCCTGCTGTGCTATGCAGTCTGTTCAGCGGCCGTCCATTGTAACAAAGCCCCGCCTCCTCCTCGTCCGTGATAGAGGAACACTGATACAATGCTGGGAAAGTGTATCAGTGTTACATCTATCACGGACGAGGAGGAGGTGGGGCTATGTTACAATGGACGGCCGCCGAACAGACTGCATGACACAATGGGAGACACCCACTGTTTTAGTTATCAAAGGTGCAGCTGCAGATGGGCACAGTGAGGCTGCAAATGGGCACAGTGAGGCTGCAGATGGGCAGGGCACAGTGAGGCTGCAGATGGGCACAATGAGGCTGCAAATGGGCACAGTAAGGCTGCAGATGGGCACTGATGATACAGGTGGGCACAGTGAGGCTGCAGATAGGCACAGTGAGGCTGCAGATGGGCACAGTGAGGCTGCAAATGGGCACAGTGAGGCTGCAAATGGGCACAGTGAGGCTGCAGATGGGCACAGTGAGGCTGCAAATGGGTACAGTGAGGCTGCAAATGGGCACAGTGAGGCTGCAAATGGGCACAGTGAGGCTGCAGATGGGCACAATGAGGCTGCAGTTTGGCACAGTGAGGCTGCAGATGAGCACAGTGAGGCTGCAGATGGGCATTGTTTACCCAGTAGCTGCTGCATTTCCCACCCTAGGCTTATACTCGAGTCAATATGTTTTCCCAGTTTTTTTGTGGTAAAATTAGGTGCCTCAGCTTATATTCGGGTCGGCCTATACTCAAGTGGGTACGGTATCATTAACCACTCCCATACTGTAACCTAGTCTGGTTACTCAAGCAGACACTCTAGGAAATAATATAGTGGTTGTTGCAACTTTTTATGTCACACGGTATTTGCGCCACAATTTTTCAAACCCGTTTTTTTTTTTTTTAAACAGTTTCATGAATTAAAAAAAAACAAAATAGTAAAGTCAAATTTTTCTGTATAATGTGAAACATAATGTTGCGCCGAGTAAACCCTGCCAGTGTGGATGGACTTCATGGACCCCCCCCCCCCCCCCCGCAATACAGCTTGAACAGATGCCAGCGGTTATCATCTTGCAACAGCATTATTTAATGCAGGATTCTATTTAAATCCCCTATTTTGCTTATTTTGTGATATTTTTCATTTAAAAGCATAAGCCGTATGTTTGTGATGTACCAACATTTCTATTGGAAGGACCAGTTTATCTGATCATATCTCACTGGGTCAAAAACATTCCAAAGGGTCTAGTTATACAAAACCTTTATACTTGCTATCTACTGATAACGATAATTTTGCGTATTCTTGCTGCAATGTCTCCACTCTTTGTTCTTGATTATGATGTCGCTCATCTGGTCTAGAATATAAATCCTTCTATATAACTACCCCTGATGAAAGGGCTTTGAGCCTGAAACACGTTGGGTACTGCTAGGACTTATCCCCGGATGTTGGACACCGGAGAGTACTACCGGACATTGGAGAGAAACTACTTTGTATTAGACATGTGCGCCATCAAGAAATTTGTTTTGTTTCGTTCTGTTCCGTTCCATATTGGAATTAATACCTATTTCGTAATTCGTGTCCGAAATTCAATTTGGATTTGTATGAATTACCAATTTTCGTTAACTTTTCGTAACAATTACGAATGTTCGTTATGAATTTGGATCCGAAATTCGTAAACGAAATTTCGTATTTTGTACAAAATTCGGAAGCATAGAAATTCGTGTTTCGGATCCTCCCGAATGTACGAATTTACGGAAATTCATACTAATTTTCGATTTGTATGAAACTAATCGCACATGTCTACTTTGTATATGTATTTTCATTACAAAAATATTGTTATATGTGCAATTGTGTTTTCTGTCAGTGTTTGTTTTATCAATCATCATATGTAGATGATTTTTTTAAGCATAATCTTTTTTTTTCTTTTACATGTAATAAATTCATTTTTTAACGAGATCCTCAGTGTCTTTGCCAATTTAAAGTCTCAAATTTCTAGGGGGAGGGGTACAAACTCCTTTTTTTCCCATATGCTGAGTAAAAATATACGCAACATGTCAAACTTTAAAATTGCGCACACTCGTGGAATGGCGCCAAACTTTGGTACTTAAAAATCTCCATAGGCGACGCTTTACAATTTTTTACAGGTTCCCAGTTTAGAGTTACAGAGGAGGTCTAGTGCTAGAATTGTTGTTCACGCTCTAACCAATGTGGAGGTACCTCACAAATGTGGTTTGAACTGCGTTTACATATGCGGGCGCGACTTACGCGTGCACACGAGCACACGGGGGCGCTTTAAATTTTTTCATTTAAAAAAAAAAATTTAAAATTGTTCATTTTACTCTAATTTTTTTTTTTGTTACACTTTCATTCCTATCACAAGGAATGTAAATATTTCTTGTAATATGAATGGTGCGTGACAGGTCCTCTTTATGGAGAGATGTGGGGTCTATAAGACTCCTCCAGGCTGGAAAGATTGAAATAAAAAAAAAAAAAATGGCTGATCTTTTTCTTTCCAGCCGAGATCTCGGCTTTGTCCACTTCTGCTGGCCGGGCGTGCCACCCTAACACTTACCTGAGCCCTTTCTCGATCCAGCAATGTCCACTAGAGCCTTGCCTCTCTGGGAGCTTGCACTCCTGATTGTCCTTTGGCAGCAGCGGAAGCCATTGGCTCCCGCTGCTGTCAATCACAGCCAGTGAGCCAATCAGGAGGGCGGGCCGAGCCACTTTTCCATGTGTGAATGGGCACAGAGCCACAGCTCAGAAGCACGCCTGCTTGGGTGCCCCCCCCCCCCACAGCAAGGAGGGAGAGGCCAGGAGCACCAGCGTTGGACCCAAAAAGGAGGAGGATCCGAGCTGCTCTGTGAAAAACCACAAGGCTTTAAAGTGGTTGTATACTAGACATGTGCACTGACAAAAAATTAGTTTGTTTTCGTTTTTTCGGAAATTTGGAAATTCGGAACTTCGGAAATCCGAAAATTCTGTACTGTCACTGTACTAACGACACTGGCTAGGAAAGGGGTGAACCTGTAGGGTGATCAAAAGGGTTAAATGAGCGCCTATCCAGTGTTTTTGTGCCCTGTATGTGCTGCTTTTACCAGGCGAAGAGATGCATTTTATCTGCTGCTTTGCAGAGATTTTTATTTCTGCTTTTTTTAACTATTAGAATTTAAACTTTACATATTTTTTTTTGTGTCACATTTAAATGGCGCAGAAATTGAGAAAAATACACTTTATTTTGTTTGGGGGAAAAAAAAAAAAATTTGCAATGTTTTGTACCAGAAAAAATAATTTTAGTGCCATTTTTAATGGGACAAAAGGATAGAATAAAATATACACCTTTTATTTCTTTTACACCTTTATTAAACTAACATAAGTAAAAAGGTGCGGTTTTTTTTTTTGGGGGGGGGGTTAGTTTTTTGGGGTTTTTTTTGTTTTTTTATGCTTCTTTTTTGTCTATGGATTGCATGAAAAAAAAAAAAATTAATTAAGACACTATCACCAAAAAGAAATCTTTGTGTGCAGCTGCTACACTGGCAGCTTAACGTTTTCAACGGCAAAAAAAAATTAAAAAAAATACCAACCACTGTGTCCGCTGGATATCTGTATATAAATGTAGGTCACAGGCAGAACAAAGAGTTTAGCAATTGGCAGCTGGCCAACCAGTAATTATCGCCGTGTAGGGGAAGGTGGCGGAGATGTGCGATACGGAAATGTGCAAGGCAGGTCAACTCGTGCCTGAAATGGTTAATGTGTGCAATGCGCAAAATAATAAACAGGAGTTATGCCCATAATTTCCTGTAGAAGACTTACTAGGAGATAAATGTGTACATAATGTTACAAAAATGTAATTTGCTGAAAACATTTGTACCAATGATACCTTGGAAAAAAATAAAGATATGCCAGATCTCATCATGTATTGTATTCCTCTTCCATTTCAGGTCAAACCAATAACTACCGTAATTGCATTTAGTATTTTTCCTACACTATATACTGAAAAAGTGCAAGCTCCCCTGCCAATAATTGAGTTCAGGGGTGTCCAGTAAAGGGTACTAATAATGTTACATCATACAAATACATTGTGGACAATCGAGTGCTCCCAAACTTGTGGTAACAGTTTGGGGGAAGACCCTTTTCGGTTTCTGCATGACCCTTCCACAAACATAAAGCCAACTTTGTAAAGACGTGTTTTGGTTGTGGTGTGCTGAAACTCAAGTCGCCTCAGAGCCATGTACTCATCCCTAATGAACACCTTTGGGATGAGTTGGAATCCTGATAGCAAGGTCTTCTCCTCCAACATGAGTAGTAACAGTTTGTGGAAGACACATTTAGGTTCTAGCATGACTGTGCCCCTGGACACAAAGACAGGTCTATAAAGACATGGTTTGACCAGTTTGGTGTAAAGGAACTCAGCACCCTAACCTCAACCCTACTGAACACCTTTGGGATTAATTAAATCCTGATGGTGTGATTTTCTTATCCATTATCCAACATAAGTAATAACAAGATAGTAAGATCTTCTCATCCAACATGACTGGTAACAGGTTGGGCAAGACCATTTTCGGTTCCAGCATCACTGTGCCTTTGAACACAAAGTCAGGTGCCTAAAGACATGGTTTGATCACTTTGGTGTGGTAAAACTCAAGTGGCCTCAGAGCCCTGACCTCAACCCTACTGAATACCTTTAGGATGAATTGGAATCCTGATAGCAAGGCATTCTCCCCCAACATGAGTAGTAACAGTTTGTGGAAGACACATTTAGGTTCTAGCATGACTGTGCCCCTGGACACAAAGACAGGTCAATAAAGACATGTTTTGACCAGTTTGGTGTGGTGAAACTCAAGTGGTCTCAGAGCCCTGACCTCAACCCTACTGAACACCTTTGGGATTAATTTAATCCTGAGGGTGAGGTTTTCACATACAACATAAGTGATAACAGTCTGGGGAAGACCAATTTGGTGTGCTGAAACTCAAGTGGCCTCAGAGCCCTGATCTCACCTCTAATGAACACCTTTGGGATGAGTTGGAATCCTGATAGCAAGATATTCTCCTCCAACATGAGTAGTAACAGTTTGGGGAAGACACATTTAGGTTCTAGCATGACTGTTCCCCTGGACACAAAGACAGTTCTATAAAGACAAGGTTTGACCAGTTTGGTGTAAAGGAACTCAAGTGGCCTCAGCGCCCTAACCTCAAACCTACTGAACACCTTTGGGATTAATTAAATCCTGATGGTGAGATTTTCTTATCCATTATCCAACATAAGTATTAAGAGTCTGGGGAAGACCAGTTTGGGGTGCTGAAACTCAAGTGGCATCAGAGCCCTGATCTCATTTCTAATGAACACCTTTGGGATGAATTTGGAATCCTGATAGCAAGATCTTCTCATCCAACATGAGTGGTAACAGGTTGGGTAAGTCAATTTCCGGTTCTAGCATCACTGTGCCTTTGAACACAAAGTCAGATGCCTAAAGACAGATGCTTCATCAGTGCCTATCAAGTGGCTCCAAAGCCCTGACCTCAACCCTACTGAGCACAAATAGGATATATAATAGGATAAATTGGAACCCCGATGAAGAGGTTTTCATCATCCAGCATTAGTACCTGACCTCACAAATGGACACAAATTCCCACAGACACCCCCTGAAATCCTGTGGAAAACCTTCCTAGATGAATGAAAGCTGTGATAGCCACAAATTGGAGGGTGAACTCCATAATTGCCATGGTATTGTATGGTATAGGACCAATAGTCAGGGTACATAAATTTTAGTCCATTAATATTCTGCTCTTTTAGACCCTAAAGCAGCCTTTCAAAAACTTTTTTTTTTAACATGGAAAAATGTTTAAAATTACTTTTAGGTCTTTGAGATGCGATAATTTTAAATCTATAGTTCATGGAACATTAGCTTGGACAGTAATTAGTATATTACCAAAAGTACTGGGACGCCTGCCTTTACATGCACATGAACTTTAGTGGCAACCCAGTCTTAGTCCGCAGGGTTCAATATTGAGTTGGTCCACCCTTTGTAGCTATAACAGCTTCAACTCTTCTGGGAAGGCCGTCCACAAGGTTTAGGAGTGTGTCTATGGGAATATTTGAACACTCTTCCAGAAGCGCATTTGTGAGATCAGGTTCTGATGTTGGACAAGAAGGCCTGGCTCATAGTCTCCGATCTAATTCATCCCAAAGGTTTTCCTTCACCCCAAATCACTCATGCATGTCTTTATGGACCTTACTTTATGCACTTCATCCAGGTCTAGGTCTATCGCAAGGCATGTTGTTCATCCCTTACCCTGTACCCTGGTAAAGGCTGCTAAGTGATGTGGTCCACCTGTCACCCTGCCCGGCATTCACTTCCCAGACACTCCAAGACAATGAACAGTCCGTTGGCTTTGTTTTGTAGTTTTATTGAGGAAATTTAACATGGATGGGGTATGGGAAATATGGGATGCCCAGTAAAGATCATACAAATTTGATTGGGACAAAACTATGTACAGTCCAGAAGATTCGCTCCATTCCACCTCCTGCACATCGCTTCCTATCTAGTGGTTCGCTCCATTCACCTCCTCCTGAACGTCACTCCCTATTTAGTGGTTCCAGGAACTGCTAGCACATGGTGGTTAGGCCTGACACTGGCCCAGCCAGGCCTTAGGAATTGCCCCTTGCAGGCAAGGACCACGGGCCCTTATAGTGTAGCAGAAAATATGGAAAGTCTCTTTAGTGCTAGCTGTCCTAACTGATGGACTACTCACCAGCCCTCCTGGTGGTTCCCTCCCGAAGACTTGCCCGGCAGTACTAGCTCCTGCTGTTCTCTCTGACTCCTCCTGTGCCACCTGTTCAGATCCTTCATTAGTTCTTGAAGGACTTTGTCCTGCATACAAGTCCCAAGGTCACCCCCCTCCCCCCAGACTGGGGAGCTCCCTCAAAGGGCCCGACAGCCTAGTACTTCATCTCCAGTTCTTCCACCCGACAACTCCTCCCCAGCTGGGCTGACTCTTGGTATTTTAAGAAGGCCTGTCCCCTGCCAATCCAGGCTGGGGATTGGTCAGGGTTCCCTGAGACACCCCAGACAGCTCCAGCCCTCGTCCCCTCCTCTTCTTCTAGAATCCTCCAGAAGAAAGCGGGAGGTGACAGTGGAGTGATGCTGTCTGTGAGTCACAGCTGCTACTCTGAGCCACTCCCAGCCCACAGAGATCAAAACAAACAGTCTTAGCTTCCAGCTAGGCCTGTATAAGTTTGCCTATGCTCCTAAAAAAATCCTAACTTCTAGCACCTACCTATGTAGAAGAGGGTGCTACAAGTGCAACCTCATCAGTGCAGCCTCATCAGTGCTCATCAGTGTAGCCTCATCAGTGCCCATCAGTGCAGCCTCATCAGTGCCCATCAGTGCAGCCTCATCAGTGAAGCAGAACAATTACTTAATTGCAAAACAGAAACTAAAGAAATACTTTTTTTTTCAAAATGTTCGATATTTTTGCTAAACAAACAAAAAATAAAAATAAAAAACCCAGTGGTGAATAAATACCACCAAAAGAAAGATCTACCTGTCTAAAAAAAAGCTACAAATTTCACATGGGTACAGTGCTGCATGACCGCGCAATTGTCAATTAAAAGCATGAAGGGGGTGAAAGTTCCCGGTTTTGAAGTGTTTAAAATGCTACAATGTTGCGGTGTCAGTGCATATTGCCGTCCTTGTTCAGTCCCTCTACTTTTCACTTCTTCTGCTATGAAATATATGAGGTCGTTGCTCAGTATATATACAGAATACAGCGCCGAGGTTTTTCAGGCAACTTTCTTCCATCGGATGACAAACTCTTGTCTTTGGTTTCCCCTGGAAGTACTTTTTTCTGTTTTACCCGAGTTCCCGGCGAGGTCACGGGGGAGAATTTTGCCGAGAAAGGCGCTCCGCTCCACCGCGTCGTCCCCATCTCCTTCATCGCAGCGAGCGACTTTTTGTTTTTCGAACTAATCACAGATGAGGAGGCCAGATGTTGGCATCCTTTGAAGGAACACAGGAGCCTACTCCAGTCTAGATTAAATAATTTCCCTTCCTCTGGGGCCTCATTGAAATCTTGCAAAAGGGAGGAAATTATGCTTTTGAAAAGCTAATTTTGTGTTTGTGAAGGAAGTCGAGAGGCGAGGGAGGGGGAGGGGAGGGCTTTGCGCTAATTTCAAGCGAATGTATACAAAACAGCAACTTTTTTTTGTTGTTTTTTTTTTATTTTTTACTAATTATTATTTTTGTATTTTTTTATTGCTTTTTTTTTTGCTTTTTTTGGCGTCTGGACAGATTTGCTCCCTGAACTGAAGGGCTAATTCTGTGTTTGTGAATGAAGTCAAGAGGCGAGGGAGGGGGAGGGGAGGGCTTTGTGCTAATTTCAAGTGAATGTATACGAAACAGTAAAATAGAGTTTTTGACTTGCCGTAAAATCCGTTTCTCTGAGTTCATTGACAGGCACAGCCTTCTTAATTATTTTATATTATTATTTTTTAGAAAAAAAACAACAAAAATGTTTTGCTGGTTTGTATACATTCGTCTGAAATTAGCGCAAAGCCCTCCTCTCCCCCTCCCTCGCCTCTTGACTTCCTTCACAAACACAGAATTAGCCCTTCAAGTTCAGGGAGAAAATCTGTCCAGAAGCAAATAAAGCAATAAAAAAAAAAAAAAATAGCCAGTAAAAATTTTTTTTTAAAAACCCAACAAAAGTGTTTTCTTTTTTGTTCATTGACAGACACAGCCTTCTTTATTCAGAACCATAGGGTTATATCGCCCCCTACAGGAGTAGGACACTAGGCAGACAAAAGACTTGGCTACGCCCATGGGCAGTCCTAAGTGATATACACACCCCTCTCTGCTACAGGCCTTCAGTTATGTAACAAGCAGTATCAGAAGTATTAAAAACTCCATAGAGGGGCGGGTGCTGTGTCTGTCAATGAACTCAGAGAAACGGATTTTAGGGTAAGTCAAAAATGCTATTTTCTCTTTCGTTCATTGACAGACACAGCCTTCTTTATTCAGAACCATAGGGATGTCCCAAAGCAGTGCCAAACATGAGGGGTGGGGCAGCCAACAAAAAAAAAAAAAAACCCAGGCCAACCAGACAACCTAGAGCTCAGTGAAAACAACCTGGAGCCCACCTGACCAGCAAAAAAAAAAAACCCTTCATGAGGGAAAAACCCTCTAGACCACTGCAGAACCTTGCGGCCAAAAGAAGCATCCACAGATGCCAGCACATCCACTTTTTGTGAAAGTGTGCACCGACGACCAGGTGGCCGCCTTGGAAACTTGCGTTTCTGATGCCTGATGACGGAAGGCCCAGGAGGCACTCAGCGCCTGAGTCGAGTGCGCCTTCATCAGGAAGGGAGGAACCTGACCCTTGATAGAATAGGCCCGAGTCACCATTTGCCTAATCCATGTAGAGATGGCCACTGAAGAAGCAGATAGCCCCTTCTTTGGCCTGTCCGTGATCACGAACAGAAAGTCTGACCTTCGAAAAGACTCAGTGGCCACCAAATACACCCTGACTGCTCGTACCACATCTAAGGTGTGCAAGGCAAATTCCCTCGGATATTGCGGCAGGGGACATTGAGAAGGCAACACAATGTCTTCATTTAAATAAAAATCAGAGACAACCTTTGGAATGAAAGAAGGACAAGGACGAAGCACCACCTTGTCCTTGTGAATCACCAGGTAGGGCGTGAGACAGGATAGCGTCGCCAACTCTGACACCCTGCGAGCAGAAGTAATAGCCATCAAGAAGGCCAACTTCTGTGATAGCATGAGCAGGGGAATTTCTCGAATATCCTCAAACAGAGGCTTCTGTAGAACCAAAAGTACAAGATTCAAGTCCTAAGATGGCAAGGGAGATCACACCGGTGGAACCACATGTCGCACTCCCTGAATGAAGGTATGCACCAGGGAATGCAAAGCCCGGGATCGTTGAAAGAAAACCACCAAGGTCCACACCTGGCCCTTGACAGTACTCAAGGCCAAATTCTTTTCAACGCCCCTCTGAGGAAAAGTCAAAATCCGTGCCACCGAAAAGGAATGTGGGTGAAATTCCACTGACTCACACCATAAAATATATACGCTTTCCACGTCCTATAATATACTTTCCTGGAAGAAGACTTTCTAGCTCTGAGCAGCGTCGCAATCACTGACACAGATAAGCCCCTATCCTTCAAAACCTGGCTTTCAATAGCTAAGCTGTTAAAGCTAGTGACGGTAAGGCAGGGTGGAAGATCGGCCCTTGGGATAGCAGATCCTCCCTGAGAGGCAGCCGCCAGGGGGCATCTGCGACCAGACGCACCAGGTCGGCGTACCAGGACCGATGAGGCCAGCCCGGGGCCACTAGAATGACCAGAATTCCTTCGGCCTGGATCCTGCGCAAGAGCCGTGGCAGAAGCTTGAGAGGAGGAAAGGCGTAGATCAGACGATACTGGCCCCACGGAGCGACCAGAGCGTCTGAGGCATCTGCCAGAGGGTCCTGAGACCTGGCCACAAACCTCTGGCACCTTCCTGTTGATGACATCAGATCTACCTCTGGAGATCCCCAGCGTAGGCAGATCTGTTGAAACACCTCCTGATGGAGAGACCACTCCCCTTGGTCCAATACTTGACGATTGAGGTAATCCGCCAGTCAGTTGTCCACCCCCGGAATGTGAACGGCGGAGATGGCCGGGACAAAACGTTCTGCCCACTGTAGAATGCCGGCTACTTCCAGGCTGGCTAACACACTCCTCGTTCCTCCCTGGTGGTTGACATAGGCCACCGCCATGGCATTGTCTGACTGGATCTGAATCGGGAGCCCCTGAAGCCAATCTGTCCAATGATCCAGACAGTGTCTGATCGCAGGGAGTTCCAAGAATTTGATAGGCAGCCTGGATTCCTCCAGAGTCCAGTGACCCTGAGCCGAGCTCAGGCCCAGGACTCCTCCCCACCTCTACAGACTGGCATCGGTGGTAACCACCGTCCAGTACAGCGAGAGAAAGAGCCGAGGAACGAAGCCACCAGATCAGGAACCCTTTGGCTCCTTGACTCAGCTGAATCTGGCTGTTTAGAGACTCGGCACATTTGTCCCATTTTAACAAGATTTCCCTTTGCAGGGGTCTCGTATGAGACTGAGCGAACGGGACCGCCTCGAACATAGACACCATCAGGCCCAGTACCCGTATGCAAGTCCGCAGGGAGACCCACCTGCTGGACAGCAGTGAGCGGGCAGCCGCCTGTAATTTCTGGAGTTTGTCCTGCGGAAGGACCACTCTGGCCTGAGCGGAATCTAGAGTCAGACCCAGATAAACCAATTTCCGAACTGGGGTCAACGCAGATTTTTGGTAGTTTATCAGCCACCCAAAATCTTCCAGAGTCTGAACAGTGATCTCCACGTCGCCCCTCAGGGCCGCTGAGGACTCTGTGCACAGCAGAAGGTCATCCAGATAACTCAGAACAGAAATTTCCCACTGGCACAGCAGCGCCAGAACCGGGGACAACACTTTGGTGAAGACCCGAGGAGCGGAGGCAAGACCAAAGGGTAACGCCCCAAACTGATAATACTCCTCTCCCACAGCAAAGTGGAGGAACCGCTGGTGCTGTGAACAAATTGGAATGTGCAGGTAGGCATCCTTGATGTCGATGGAGGCAAGAAAGTCCCCCTGATGAAGAGATCCCACCACAGAGCAAATGGACTCCATTCTGAACTTACGCACCCCCACATAGAGGTTCAGGGCCTTGAGGTCCAGAATTGGATGTACCGTACCCTCCTTTTTGGGGATCATAAATAGGTTTGAATAAAAGCCCTGGAAATGTTCCAGAACCAGGACAATCACGCCCTGAAGCGACAGGCCTTGTACCTCACCCCGGAGGGCTAACAAGTGGTCTGGAGGCAGATGCAGATTGGACGGAAAAAATCTGCTTGGGGGACAAGTCTGGAACTCGATCTTGTAACCAGACAGAATCACTTCGTGGACCCACTTGTCGTTTATCAGAGAGGTCCACGGGCCCGGAAACCAGCGAAGACGTACCCCCACCTGGACTGCGGGTGAGGGCGCCTCTTCATGCCGAAGGAGCCTTATCTGGGGGTCTGGGGAAACCCGCTCTCGGTTTGTCCGACCAGGGCCGCTTAGACCCTCCCGAGGGGGGCTTGAAAGACTTCGAGCCTTTGTCAGTGGACCCTGAGGGACGAAAAAACTTTCTGCGAGCCAAGAAGGAAGGGCCACTTTTGCGACTTGGCTCCTTCCCTTTCTTTGACTGTGGAAGAAAAGTACTCTTCCCCCCTGTGACATTCTTAATGATATCATCCAGAGTGGCCCCAAATAAACAATTGCCTTGAAAAGGCAGATCAGCTGGGGCCTTCTTTGAGGCCTGGTCCGCAGTCTAATGCCCCGTACACACGGTCGGACTTTGTTCGGACATTCCGACAACAAAATCCTAGGATTTTTTCCGACGGATGTTGGCTCAAACTTGTCTTGCATACACACGGTCACACAAAGTTGTCGGAAAATCCGATCATTCTGAACGCGGTGACGTAAAACACGTACGTCGGGACTATAAACGGGGCAGTGGCCAATAGCTTTCATCTCTTTATTTATTCTGAGCATGCGTGGCACTTTGTCTGTCGGATTTGTGTACACACGATCGGAAATTCCGACAACGGATTTTGTTGTCGGAAAATTTTTAAGCCTGCTCTCAAACTTTGTGTGTCGGAAAATCCGATGGAAAATGTGTGATGGAGCCCACACACGGTCGGAATTTCCGACAACAAGGTCCTATCACACATTTTCCGTCGGAAAATCCGACCGTGTGTACGGGGCATTACACTTCAGCCACAATACTCATCGAAGCACTACCGCTGAAACAGACAGCTTAGTAAGCAAGGGAGCTGCATCCAAAGGGGCATCACAGACAAACTGCAGCCCCTGGACCAGTTGGTCCGCTAATTCCGTGAAGGCAGGAGGAAACTGGTCCCCTTCCAGGTCACGGCGCAACAGCTTTGCCCACTCTGTCAGCGTTTGCGACACCAGAGCAATAGCCAAAATCGGCCGAAAAGCCGAATCTGCAATAGAGAACATAGTGCGGCTCAGAGACTCTGCCTTCCTGTCAGCTGTGTCTTTAAAGGCCGGAGAGCCCTCAACAGGAATCATAGTGGTTTTGTTCAACCGGGAAATCGGGGGTCCTCCACAGGCGGAGTTGTCCATTTTTTGAGTAGACGTTCCTCAAAGGGATAACGCACAGCCAAACACTGAGATCACAAAGGGGCATTTTGGACGCTCCCAATCTTTATAGACAAACTTGACAAAAAAGGAGGGATAAGGGAACACTTTTGCCGCGCGAGGTGGCTTGTGAGTGCCAAAAAGGGACCGGCGCCTCCACCGCAGCTATGGCTGCATCTTCCATCTCCAGAAGCAATCAGAGTACATCCACCAGTGCCTTCGCGTGCGCAGCCACTGGGGCCGAGGAATCATCCTTGCTGTCTGAGAGATCTAGGAGCGCGACTGCAGACCCCGCAGGGTGGGCCCCGTCCACGGCAGCCGAATCAGTTTCAGGATCTGACGAGACAGATGAAGCAGGGGAAGGCAGGGGACGCTTCCTGCTAGTCCGCCGCCGAGGAGCCACCTCCACCCGGGACATAAAGGACTCCAGGGCCGCCGTCAGTGCGTCAACAGATGACTGGGACGAAGAGGGACCTGCAGCCTCTGCCTGGGGGTCAGGCAGGGAAGCATGCTCCTGAGACTTCATAAGAGAGAAAAAGGAGAGCCCCACACCAAGAGTGACTACTACAATGGGACACCCCCCACACCGGTAGTGATACCGGACCACCAAGACACCCCACAGCCTGCAGCAGAGAGAGGAGGGATCCCCCAGACTCACCACCCCACTAGCATAGCACTTGCTGCCTCAGATGTCGACCTGCACACACGTGGCATCCAAGGGAGAAGAAAACACAGGAGTCAGTGCCATCCTGGGCTACACAGTAATGGCCGCCGTTGCCTGAGCCAAAAATCCACCATATCATGGCTACACAAACATGGCCGCCGGCCATAGGAAGTCATCAGGCACTAGGGAAAAGGACACCAGCTACGGCAAAATGGCCGCCGGCCATAGGAAGTCCTCAGGCACTAGGGAAGAGGACGCCGGCTATGGCAAAATGGCCGCCTGCCATGCTACACAAGTCTACCACAGATCCCGGAGAACCCTGTAGCCTCCTAGGATGAGAGCGAAAGAGAGAGAGAGGATCCGGGCACTGGACCCGGTGCCTCCATCCCGGCAAGCACAGCCCGCGTCCCCCACAAAAAAAACCCCTAAGGGGAGAGGGAGACCTTTACTCACCATACCAGGACCAAGCAGGCATCACTCCAGACAGAACCTCCTCGCCACCAAAGTGGGGGGGCTGTCGGCCATGAGGGACGCTGCGACTTGAGCCGAGACCCGGTCATATGCGACCTAGCAAGACTTTAACTCACAGGGCCAGCCCCCATCCTGTAGGGGCTATGTCGCGGCCGACCTAGTGTGTAGCTGCGGTCTGCATGCGCTCGCTGGCTAGACTGGCGTGACCACTGGATTGAATGTCCAGCCCGTCGCCCAGCCCGGCAGTTGATTGTAGATCTCACCAGAAAAATCCAGGGAAAATAAATAGATAAAAATTGTCAGGAAAAGAGATCCCAACAGGGAACTAGGTCCTTACTCCTTACTCCTTACTCCTAGGCAGAAAAAACTGAAGGCCCATAGCAGAGAGGGGGGTGTATATCACCTAGGACTGCCCATGGGCGTAGCCAAGTCTTTTGCCGGCCTAGTGTCCTACTCCTGTAGGGGGCGGTATAACCCTATAGTTCTGAATAAAGAAGGCTGTGTCTGTCAATGAATGAAAGAGAAAACATTTTTGTTGTTTTTTTGTTTTTTTTCACTGGCTATTTTTTTTTTTATTGCTTTATTTGCGGCTGGACAGATTTTCTCCCTGAACTCGAAGTGCTAATTCTGTGTTTGTGAAGGAAGTCAAGAGGCGAGAGGGGTGGGGGAGGGCTTTGCGCTAATTTCAGGCGAATATATACAAAACAGCAAAACATTTTTGTTGTTTTGTTTTTTTGTTTGTTTTTTTTACTGGCTATTTTTTTTTTTTTTGCTTATTTTGCGTCTGGACAGATTTTCTCCCTGAATTCGAAGGGCTAATTCTGTGTTTGTGAAGGAAGTCAAGAGGCGAGGGAGGGGGTGGGTGAGGGCTTTGCGCTAATTTCAAGCGAATGTATACAAAACAGCAACATATTTTTTTTTTTTTTACTACCTATTCTTTTTTTTTTTTTTTTTTATTGCTTTTTTTTTTTTTTGCGTCTTGACAGATCTGCTCCCTGAACTGAAGCAAAATTCTCCGTAATTATTGAAATTTGTCAATTTGTGCAACTTAATATGAAAACAGCTTCAGATAGTTAATTGGCTTCACAGAGGAGGGAAGGGGCAGCAAATATTACAGATGATATAACATTATTTGTAATGAGATCATATATAATGAGAGGATTTGCAAGCAGGCAGAACTTCTCGTGACTGTTTTATTGAGGCGATCCATTTCATTCTACATGAATCTTACAAACGCACGGCCTTAAAGTCCAACTCCAGACAATTATTTTTATTTTTTTATTATTATTATTATTTGTGGACAAACTGGGGGGAGGGTTACAACTCCTGATTTTCCTTGCCTACGCTTCCTGTGGAACGAGGAGACAGGAATTATAGTGGTTGTAAACCCTTCCACACCTCAGATGATACACAGAGATGAAACAAACAAATCCTCCTATGTAAGTTGTACTTGTTTTATCTGCAGTCTTTTCTTCTCTACAGCCGCTCAAAGTCCAGAATTTGTCTAAACTTCGCGAAAACAGGGGGCGGAGAGCTGAATAGACAAGTGCACTCCTGAAAAATTTGTTCATTTTAGTTTTCGTTTCATTCGTGTTTTTTTTTTTTTTTGTTTTTTCGGTGTAATTCGTTATGAACGCAATTCGTAAATTAGAAAATTCGTACATTTGTAAATTTGAAAATTCGAAAATCCGAAAATTAGTAAGAAAATCTGAAAATTTGAAAGAATAACTAACTAATAATAACTAAATATTAAATTATTGTTATTGGAATTTCCTTTCAAATTTGGCAGTTGGTGAATGTAACGAATACGAATTTATCCGAAGTTACAAATTATCTGAAATAACGAATGCTGCATCTAAATGGAATGGAACTAATTAATAATAAATAATAATAATAATAAGTTTTCTTTTATTATTTTATTTATTATTATTAATTCGTTACATTCCATTTGTTTTAATTAAGACATTCGCTATTAATAATAATAATAATAATTATTATTATTATTAATAATAATAATAACAATAATAGTAATAATAATAATGATTTGTAACTTTGGATACATTTGTATTCGTTACGTTCACTAACAGCCAAATTTGAAAGGAAATTCCAATACCTATAATTTCATAGTAATAGTTACGTTATTATTTCAGATTTTCGAATTTCGAATCTCCGAATTTCTGAAACTCCAAATTTCCGAATTTTCGAATATTAAAATTTACGAATATTTCGTAAAAAATTGTCAAACGTGTTTTCATTAATTCAGATATTTACGAATTAACGAATTTGTCGAAAATCATTAAAAAACTAGTTCAAAATGAAATGAATTGCACATGTCTAGAGCTGCAGTTACACTCTGCAGAGCTCAGTAAGAGCTGATTGGAGGGAAGGGACACAACCCCCCAACCCATTTACAGAGCACACAGGAACAGTGCTGAGGCTGTCAATCAACGGCTGTGTGCTGGAGCTCCCTCCCCTGTCACCATTTTTCTTATGGTGTCAGGAAAACTTGTCAGAAGTGATTCATGCTGATATCAGAGGAAGGAGGCAGCAGACAGAAATGACTAGACATGTGCACTACCAAAAAAAGTGTTTATTTTCGTTTTCGTTTCATTCGTTTTTTTTTTTGTTTTATTTTTTTTTCCGTTTGTAGGATCATTCGTTATGATCGGCATTGGTTGATCATTCATAACTTGGATGCATTCGTATTTGTTGCGTTCACTAACAGTTAGCCAAATTTGAAAGGAAATTCAAATACCTTTAATTTATTAGTTATTACTAATAAATAATATAATAATAATAATAATAATAATAATAATAATAATAATAATAATAATAATAATAATAATATTAATAATCGAAAAATTAATAATAGTTACCGTATATGTAAGAATTGAGAGAGTTTAAAAACTCTCTAAAAAAAGGCGGACTTTGTGGGCATACCATGGGGCAGTATTTATATAAAAATATTGTTTTATTACAAAATAGATTAAAACAACATACAACAACCAACAACACCCTGTTACTTGACAACATCAACAGATACCCAATAAAACAGACATAGAAGTTTGGATCCTTTCATTGAGATAAATTTGAAGTCCGTAATAAATACGAGATAGATATGTATCAAGAGGTATGATCCAACAACTCCTGCACGCTTGCTTGTCAACGCGTTTCACAATTGAATAGCTTCCTCAGGACAATATTGGCATGCATTAAAAAGGGGATTAACTGCAGGGATAAAACGATAATTCTCCCACTCTACAAGACTCTGGTCCGGCCGCACCTGGAGTATGCTGTCCAGTTCTGGGCACCAGTGCTCAGGAAGGATGTACTGGAAATGGAGCGAGTACAAAGAAGGGCAACAAAGCTAATAAAGGGTCTGGAGGATCTTAGTTATGAGTAGGGATGAGCTTCGTGTTCGAGTCGAACCCATGTTCGACTCGAACATCGGCTGTTTGGTCGTTTGCCGAATTGCGAACGATATGGGCCGTTCGCGCCAAATTCGTGTGGCACGTCACGGCCCATAATTCACTGCGGCATCGCAGTGCATTGCTTGCTGATGATTGGCCAAGCATGCACTATGACCCGCATGCTTGGCCAATTACAGCGCCGCCTGAACAGAGAGCCGTAATTGGCCAAAGCCAAGGAGGCTTTGGCCAATTATGGCTCAGGGGATTTAGTACACGCCCCACACTATATAAGGCTGCCTGCACGGCGGCCCTGTGTAGTGTGTGTTCCGGCATTGAAAGAGATAGACAGAGAGAGAGAGAGAGAGAGACAGTGTCATTTGATTTGAGTTAGATAGATTAGGCAGAACAGTCAGTCAGTTAGCTGCACTTACAGTGTATTGTGTATATATATGCATCCCAGGTGTTGCATATATATATATACACTGTATTCAGTTTAGCTAGATCCGTTCCTGTTATCTTCTAGACTATTTACATTTAGTGCAGTGCGTCCTGCTCACAGTGTTCAGCTAGATCCGTTCCTGTTATCTTCTAGACTATTTACATTTAGTGCAGTGCGTCCTGCTCACAGTGTTCAGCTAGATCCGTTCCTGTTATCTTACTACTGACAGGCAGGCTTGTCTTGTTACAGTATTAACAGCTACCTAAAGAAAATTACTGGTGTTCTTTTGATCCTATTAGTACCACGGTAACTATTTACAGTTAGTGCAGTGCGTCCTGCTCACAGTGTTCAGCTAAACCTACAAGTTAGTGTGGTGCGTCCACCTCACAGTGTTCAGCTAAAGCTACCTGTAGAAGGTTGGTGGTGTTCTCATACTACAGGCAGGCAGTTGATTTTGCTAGCTGCAGTATCAGTACATATATATATATATATATATATATATATATCCCAGCTTAGTGCAGCTACAGGCCATTAGTATGTCTGGAAGGCCAAGAAGGAGAGGCAGACAGTCACAAGCCAATAAGAGAGGGCAAGCAGGCTCTGTGTCTAGTGCTGGTCGTGGAGACGGTGCATCCTCATCAGCACGTGGCCATGGGACACGCTTGGCCTTTTTTTCGGCAGCTGGCCGTGTTGAGCCGCAACATGCGGAAGACTTGGTCGAGTGGATGACCAAGCCATCCTCATCCTCCTCATCCTCTCTCACCCATGCCCAGGGTGCTTTGTCTGGCAAAGCAGCGGCCTCTTCCCTCGGCTCAATGTCATCAGTGACTCCTTCCCTAGCTCCACCATGTCCTCCTGAGGAGTCCCTCGAACTGTTTGACCACAGTGTTGGGTACATGCTCCAGGAGGATGCCCAGCGTTTTGAAAGGTCTAATGATGATACTGAGCTCGATGAAGGCAGTAACATGAGCACGGACAGAGGGGGTGCCCAAGAAGGACAGCAATCTGGCACTCATGCTCCCCCTGCTGCAGCATACTGCCAGGTTTGCTCCAGTGATGAGGAGGGAGGGGATGATGAGGTCACTGACTCAACGTGGGTGCCTGATAGGAGAGAGGAGGAGGAGGAGGAGGAGGCGGCACATCACCAACAAGGCAGGATGCCCTCCAGGGGCCAGCCTAAGGGCAGCACATTGACTGCATCACACCCCAAAGCTCCACATGTGCAGGGCGCTGCAGTCTCTGCGCGTTATTCAAAAAGTTCTTTGGTGTGGGCCTTTTTTGAGACGAGTGCATCAGATCGCACCGCTGCTATTTGCAACATATGTCTCAAGCGTATCTCACGTGGCCAAAACATCTCCCGCTTGGGTACCACATGCTTGACCAGACATATGTTGACCTGCCATGCAGTTCGTTGGCAAGCGTATCTAAAAGACCCACACCAAAGAACAAAGAGGATCTCTCCTTGCTCCTCATCAGCTGAGATTTCCAACCCCACTAGACCTCCAGTCCTCTCTGAGACCTGCAGTGAGAGGAATGAAGGTGTAGAATTAGGTGTGTCACAGCCAAGTACTTGTGGGCAATCTGCTTTTGGTACACCGACGTCAGATTGTACCAGGCAAATTTCCCTGCCCCAGCTGCTGCACCGCCGAAAGAAGTTTGCTCCCAGCCATCCACATGCCCAGCGGTTGAATGCTAGCTTGGCAAAATTGCTAGCACTTCAACTGCTGCCTTTTCAGTTGGTAGACTCTGCCCCCTTCCGTGAGTTTGTGGAATGTGCGGTTCCTCAGTGGCAGGTACCCAAACGCCACTTTTTCTCACGGAAGGCGATTCCGGCTCTCTACCGGCATGTGGAAGGCAATGTCCATGCCTCGCTGGACAGGGCGGTCAGCGGTAAGGTGCATATTACCGCTGACTCATGGTCCAGCAGGCATGGACAGGGACGTTACCTACGTTTCACGGCGCATTGGGTGACTCTGCTGGCAGCAGGGAAGGATGCAGGACAAGGTGCAGTAGTGTTGGAGGTTGTTCCGCCACCACGCCTCCAAAATGCTAATGATTGTGACACACCTCTCTCCTCCACCCCCTCCTCTTCTTCTTCCTCCATGGCCTCTTCCTCGGAACCAGCGGTGCTCCGTAGGCGTTCAAGGGGCTACGCAAGTACGCAGGCCAAAAGATGCCATGCGGTGCTTGAGCTGGTGTGCTTGGGGGACAGGAGCCACACTGGGGCAGAGGTTCTGTCAGCTCTGCAGGGGCAGGTTCAGAGGTGGTTGACGCCACGCCAACTTAAGGCAGGAATGGTGGTTTGCGACAATGGCACCAACCTCCTCTCTGCCCTCCGACAGGGACAAATAACCCATGTGCCCTGTTTGGCTCACGTCCTTAACTTGGTGGTGCAGCGGTTCTTGGGCAGGTACCCGGGCTTACAGGATGTCCTGAGGCAGGCCAGGAAAGTCTGTGTGCATTTCCGCCGGTCATATAATGCCAGTGCTCGGCTGACGGACCTCCAAAAGGAGTTTAACCTGCCCAAGAGCCGCCTAATCTGTGACATGCCCACCAGGTGGAACTCAACGTTGGCCATGCTGCAGCGGCTGCACACGCAGCAGAGGGCCATCAATGAGTACCTGTGCGACTATGGCACCAGGACAGGGTCAGGGGAGCTTGGTTTTTTTTCCCCACGCCAGTGGGCCATGATCAGGGATGCATGCACTGTCCTGTCACCATTAGAGGAGGCCACGAGGATGGTGAGCAGTGACAGTGCATGCATCAGTGACACTGTCCCCCTTGTCCACCTGTTGGAGCACACGCTGCGTGGAATAATGGACAGGGCACTTGAGGCAGAACAGAGGCAGGAAGAGGAGGACTTCCTTAGCTCTCAAGGCCCCCTTTATCCAGACAGTGTTCCTGCGTGCCCGCCGATCACACAGGAAGAGGACGAGGAGGAGGAGGAGGAGGAGGAGGAAGATTGTGTCAGTATGGAGGTGGAGCCTGGCACTCAGCATCAGCAGCAGTCTTTAAGGGATCAGTCCCAAGAAACACATGGACTTGTACGTGGCTGGGAGGAGGTGGCTGCGGACGTTGTCGTCCTTAGTGACCCAGAGGACTCCGGGCCGAATGCCTCAGCAAACCTACGCTGCATGGCCTCCCTGATCCTGCAAAGCCTGCGTAAGGATCCTCGTATTCGTGGTATCAAGGAGAAGGACCAATACTGGCTGGCAACCCTCCTTGATCCACGTTACAAGGGTAAGGTTGCGGACCTTATCTTGCCATCGCAGAGGGAGCAGAGGATGAAACATCTTCGGGAGGCCTTGCAGAAAGGTCTGTGCAACGCGTTCCCAGAGACTGGGAGGTTACAAACTCCTGTTTCTGGACAACGTGTTGCTGAGGCTTCGGTCAGTCAAAGAAGGAGCGGTGGAGAAGGTGGCCGTCTGACCGATGCGTTCAGACAATTTTTTGGTCCGCAGCCCCAAGGTATGATCGGTTCCAGCAACCATCGCCAGCGTCTGTTTTACATGGTGCAGGAATACCTAGGGGCAAGATCAGACTTGGACACCTTTCCCACCGAAAATCCTCTGGGTTACTGGGTCTTGAGGATGGATCACTGGCACGAGCTTGCACAGTATGCAATTGAGCTACTGGCCTGTCCTGCATCCAGCGTTCTTTCGGAACGCACATTCAGTGCTGCTGGAGGCGTGGTAACCGATCACAGGGTGCGTGTGTCCACCGACTCGGTCGATCGACTGACCTTCATAAAAATGAATCAGTCTTGGATTACCACCAGCTACCAAGCACCTGATGCTGATGTAACCAAATAATTTTTTTTGAAATCTCAGATCCCTTCAAAGACTGCCTATGCTGATGCTGAGTGACTATCCCTGAGTAATTATCCTCTTCCTCCTCAATCATCACGCTGATAGCTTGTAAGAACATTTTTGGTTCTGGGCACCACCACCAGTGCCTAAGGCACAATTTTTCAGCCCCTGTTTAACAGGGGCGTGTAATTACAATTTTTGATGTAATACTTTGCAGCAGGGCTCATTCCTGCATTTCAACTAGAGTGTCTGTGAGGGGTTGCAGTGTTGTGGCACCAGCACCAGTGCCTAAGGCCCAATTTTTCTGCCCCTGTCTAACAGGGGCGTGTAATTACAATTTTTGATTCAATACTTTGCAGCAGGGCTCGTTCCTGCGTTCCAACTAGAGTGTCTGTGAGGGGTTGCAGTGTTGTAGCACCAGTGCCTAAGGCCCGATTTTTCTGCCCCTGTATAACAGGGGCGTGTAATTACAATTTTTGATGCAATACTTTGCAGCAGGGCTCGTTCCTGCGTTCCAACTAGAGTGTCTGTGAGGGGTTGCAGTGTTGTGGCACCAGCACCAGTGCCTAAGGCCTAATTTTTCAGCTCCTGTTCAACAGGGGCATGTAATTACAATTCTTGATCTAATATTTCACAGCAGGGCCCTGTGAGGGCTTACAGTGTTGTGGCCACAGCAACACCTAAGGCCCAAATTTCTGCTGAGTATATAGGGCAGGACCCTACTTTCAAACATCTAACTTACAAACGACTCCTACTTGCAAACGGAAGGAGACAACAGGAAGTGAGATGAAATCTACCCCTAGGAAGGGAAATTCTCTCCTGTAAGAGTTAATATGGGAAAACAATTTCTCCTTTCCACTGATGCTTTCCAATCCTTGTTCCACAAAAAAACCCAAATTTTCAAAAAACATTTTTCATTGGGACAAAAAGTGAGGTGAAATCTTCTGAAGAGGAGGAAAGACAGCAAAACAAATGTCACAGGGGTGATAACCCTTCCCTATGTTTTCCAAAAAGCTTAAAAAAGATTTTTTGGCTGGAGCTAAACACGTTAAAAATGTACCCGTTCAAAATTACAAAGAGATTCTACTTAACAACAAACCTACAGTCCCTGTCTTGTTTGCACCTCCTGTATACTGCTGTTCAGAGTATATAGGGCCTGGTGGCTCCACACCTTTCCTTATTTTAATTTGGGTGCGGGGTTCCCCTTAATATCCATACAAGACCCAAAGGGCCTGGTAATGGACTGGGGGGTACCCATGCCGTTTGTCTCACCGATTTTCATCCATATTGCCATGACCCGACATTACATTAAACCCGCAAGCAGTTTTAAATGAGATTTTTTCCTTTAAAAATGACATTTGGTGCAGGGACTGTTCTAAACACGGGAAACACGCGTCACTTTACAGGCATACTATAGACACCCCCCAGGTACGATATTTAAAGGAATATTTCACTTTTTTTTTTTTTTACTTTAAGCATCATTAAAATCACTGCTCCCGAAAAAACGGCCGTTTTTAAAAGTTTTTTTTGCATTGATACATGTCCCCTGGGGTAGGACCCGGGTCCCCAAACCCTTTTTAGGACAATACCATGCAAATTAGCCTTTAAAATGAGCACTTTTGATTTCGAACGTTCGAGTCCCATAGACGTCAATGGGGTTCTAACGTTCGTGCGAACTTTCGGTCCGTTCGCAGGTTCTGGTGCGAACCGAACCGGAGGGTGTTCGGCTCATCCCTAGTTATGAGGAAAGGTTCCGAGCACTGAACTTATTCTCTCTGGAGAAGAGACGCTTGAGAGGGGTTATGATTTCAATATACAAATACCGTACTGGTGAGTCTGACCCCACAATAGGGAGAAAAGTCTTTTACAGAAGGGAGTTTAACAAGACTCGTGGCCACTCATTAAAATTAGAAGAAAAGAGGTTTAACCTTAAACTACGTAGTGGGTTCTTTACTGTAAGAGCGGCAAGGATGTGGAATTCCCTTCCACAGGTGATGGTCTAAGGGGGGGGCATCGATAGTTTCAAAAACGTATTAGATAAGCACCTGAACGACCGCAACATACAGGGATATACAATGTAATACTGACATATAATCACACACGGGGTGGACTTGATGGACTTGTGTCTTTTTTCGCCCTCACCTACTATGTAACATACTGGTAGGTAGGGATGAGCCGAACACCCCCCGGTTCGGTTCGCACCAGAACCCGCGAACGGACCGCAAGTTCGCACGAACGTTAGAACCCCATTGACGTCTATGGGACTCGAACGTTCGAAATCAAAAGTGCTCATTTTAAAGGCTAATTTGCATGGTATTGTCCTAAAAAGGGTGTGGGGACCCGGGTCCTGCCCCAGGGGACATGTATCAATGCAAAAAAAACTTTTAAAAACGGCCGTTTTTTCGGGAGCAGTGATTTTAATGATGCTTAAAGTAAAAAAAAAAAAAGTGAAATATTCCTTTAAATATCGTACCTGGGGGGTGTCTATAGTATGCCTGTAAAGTGACGCGTGTTTCCCATGTTTAGAACAGTCCCTGCACCAAATGTCATTTTTAAAGGAAAAAATCTCATTTAAAACTGCTTGCGGGTTTAATGTCATGTCGGGTCCTGGCAATATGGATGAAAATCAGTGAGACAAACGGCATGGGTACCCCCCAGTCCATTACCAGGCCCTTTGGGTCTTGTATGGATATTAAGGGGAACCCCGCACCCAAATTAAAATAAGGAAAGGTCCCTATATACTCTGAACAGCAGTATACAGGCGGTGCAAACAAGACAGGGACTGTAGGTTTGTTGTTAAGTAGAATCTGTTTGTAATTTTGAACATTTTTAACGTGTTTAGCTCCAGCCAAAAAATCTTTTCTAAGCTTTTTGGAAAACATAGGGAAGGGTTATCACCCCTGTGACATTTGTTTTGCGTCTTTCCTCCTCTTCAGAAGATTTCACCTCACTTTTTTGTCCCAATGAAAAATGTTTTTTGAAAATTTGGGTTTTTTTGTGGAACAAGGATTGGAAAGCATCAGTGGAAAGGAGAAATTGTTTTCCCATATTAACTCTTACATGAGAGAATTTCCCTTCCTAGGGGTAGATTTCATCTCACTTCCTGTTGTCTCCTTCCGTTTGCAAGTAGGAGTCGTTTGTAAGTTAGATGTTTGAAAGTAGGGTCCTGCCCTATATACTCAGCAGAAATTTGGGCCTTAGGTGTTGCTGTGGCCAAAACACTGTAAGCCCTCACAGGGCCCTGCTGTGAAATATTAGATCAAGAATTGTAATTACATGCCCCTGTTGAACAGGAGCTGAAAAATTAGGCCTTAGGCACTGGTGCTGGTGCCACAACACTGCAACCCCTCACAGACACTCTAGTTGGAACGCAGGAACGAGCCCTGCTGCAAAGTATTGCATCAAAAATTGTAATTACACGCCCCTGTTAGACAGGGGCAGAAAAATTGGGCCTTAGGCACTGGTGCTGGTGCCACAACACTGCAACCCCTCACAGACACTCTAGTTGGAACGCAGGAACGAGCCCTGCTGCAAAGTATTGCATCAAAAATTGTAATTACACGCCCCTGTTAGACAGGGGCAGAAAAATTGGGCCTTAGGCACTGGTGCTGGTGCCACAACACTGCAACCCCTCACAGACACTCTAGTTGGAATGCAGGAACGAGCCCTGCTGCAAAGTATTACATCAAAAATTGTAATTACACGCCCCTGTTATACAGGGGCTGAAAAATTGTGCCTTAGGCACTGGTGGTGGCGCCCAGAACCAAAAATGTTCTTACAAGCTATCAGCGTGATGATTGAGGAGGAAGAGGATAATTACTCAGGGATAGTCACTCAGCATCAGCATAGGCAGTCTTTGAAGGGATCTGAAAAAAATTATTCAGTTACATCAGCATCAGGTGCTTGGTAGCTGGTGGTGATCCAAGACTGATTCATTTTTATGAAGGTCAGCCGATCGACCGAGTCAGTGGACAGACGCACCCTGTGATCGGTTACCACGCCTCCAGCAGCACTGAATGTGCGTTCCGAAAGAACGCTGGATGCAGGACAGGCCAGTAGCTCAATTGCATACTGTGCAAGCTCTGGCCAGTGATCCATCCTCAAGACCCAGTAACCCAGAGGATTTTCGGTGGGAAAGGTGTCCAAGTCTGATCTTGCCCCTAGGTATTCCTGCACCATGTAAAACAGACGCTGGCGATGGTTGCTGGAACCGATCATACCTTGGGGCTGCGGACCAAAAAATTGTCTGAACGCATCGGTCAGACGGCCACCTTCTCCACCGCTCCTTCTTTGACTGACCGAAGCCTCAGCAACACGTTGTCCAGAAACAGGAGTTTGTAACCTCCCAGTCTCTGGGAACGCGTTGCACAGACCTTTCTGCAAGGCCTCCCGAAGATGTTTCATCCTCTGCTCCCTCTGCGATGGCAAGATAAGGTCCGCAACCTTACCCTTGTAACGTGGATCAAGGAGGGTTGCCAGCCAGTATTGGTCCTTCTCCTTGATACCACGAATACGAGGATCCTTACGCAGGCTTTGCAGGATCAGGGAGGCCATGCAGCGTAGGTTTGCTGAGGCATTCGGTCCGGAGTCCTCTGGGTCACTAAGGACAACAACGTCCGCAGCCACCTCCTCCCAGCCACGTACAAGTCCATGTGTTCCTTGGGACTGATCCCTTAAAGACTGCTGATGCTGAGTGCCAGGCTCCACCTCCATACTGACACAATCTTCCTCCTCCTCCTCCTCCTCCTCCTCGTCCTCTTCCTGTGTGATCGGCGGGCACGCAGGAACACTGTCTGGATAAAGGGGGCCTTGAGAGCTAAGGAAGTCCTCCTCTTCCTGCCTCTGTTCTGCCTCAAGTGCGCTGTCCATTATTCCACGCAGCGTGTGCTCCAACAGGTGGACAAGGGGGACAGTGTCACTGATGCATGCACTGTCAGTGCTCACCATCCTCGTGGCCTCCTCGAATGGTGACAGGACAGTGCATGCATCCCTGATCATGGCCCACTGGCGTGGGGAAAAAAAACCAAGGTCCCCTGACCCTGTCCTGGTGCCATAGTCGCACAGGTACTCATTTATGGCCCTCTGCTGCGTGTGCAGCCGCTGCAGCATGGCCAATGTCGAGTTCCACCTGGTGGGCATGTCACAGATTAGGCGGTTCTTGGGCAGGTTAAACTCCTTTTGGAGGTCCGTCAGCCGAGCACTGGCATTATATGACCGGCGGAAATGCACACAGACTTTCCTGGCCTGCCTCAGGACATCCTGTAAGCCCGGGTACCTGCCCAAGAACCGCTGCACCACCAAGTTAAGGACGTGAGCCAAACAGGGCACATGGGTCAGTTGTCCCTGTCGGAGGGCAGAGAGGAGGTTGGTGCCATTGTCGCAAACCACCATTCCTGCCTTAAGTTGGCGTGGCGTCAACCACCTCTGAACCTGCCCCTGCAGAGCTGACAGAACCTCTGCCCCAGTGTGGCTCCTGTCCCCCAAGCACACCAGCTCAAGCACCGCATGGCATCTTTTGGCCTGCGTACTTGCGTAGCCCCTTGAACGCCTACGGAGCACCGCTGGTTCCGAGGAAGAGGCCATGGAGGAAGAAGAAGAGGAGGGGGTGGAGGAGAGAGGTGTGTCACAATCAGCATTTTGGAGGCGTGGTGGCGGAACAACCTCCAACACTACTGCACCTTGTCCTGCATCCTTCCCAGCTGCCAGCAGAGTCACCCAATGCGCCGTGAAACTTAAGTAACGTCCCTGTCCATGCCTGCTGGACCATGAGTCAGCGGTAATATGCACCTTACCGCTGACCGCCCTGTCCAGCGAGGCATGGACATTGCCTTCCACATGCCGGTAGAGAGCCGGAATCGCCTTCCGTGAGAAAAAGTGGCGTTTGGGTACCTGCCACTGAGGAACCGCACATTCCACAAACTCACGGAAGGGGGCAGAGTCTACCAACTGAAAAGGCAGCAGTTGAAGTGCTAGCAATTTTGCCAAGCTAGCATTCAACCGCTGGGCATGTGGATGGCTGGGAGCAAACTTCTTTCGGCGGTGCAGCAGCTGGGGCAGGGAAATTTGCCTGGTACAATCGGACGTCGGTGTACCAAAAGCAGATTGCCCACAAGTACTTGGCTGTGACACACCTAATTCTACACCTTCATTCCTCTCACTGCAGGTCTCAGAGAGGACTGAAGGTCTAGTGGGGTTGGAAATCTCAGCTGATGAGGAGCAAGGAGAGATCCTCTTTGTTCTTTGGTGTGGGTCTTTTAGATATGCTTGCCAACGAACTGCATGGCAGGTCAACATATGTCTGGTCAAGCATGTGGTACCCAAGCGGGAGATGTTTTGGCCACGCGAGATACGCTTGAGACATATGTTGCAAATAGCAGCGGTGCGATCTGATGCACTCGTCTCAAAAAAGGCCCACACCAAAGAACTTTTTGAATAACGCGCAGAGACTGCAGCGCCCTGCACATGTGGAGCTTTGGGGTGTGATGCAGTCAATGTGCTGCCCTTAGGCTGGCCCCTGGAGGGCATCCTGCCTCGTTGGTGATGTGCCGCCTCCTCCTCCTCCTCCTCCTCCTCTCTCCTATCAGGCACCCACGTTGAGTCAGTGACCTCATCATCCCCTCCCTCCTCATCACTGGAGCAAACCTGGCAGTATGCTGCAGCAGGGGGAGCATGACTGCCAGATTGCTGTCCTTCTTGGGCACCCCCTCTGTCCGTGCTCATGTTACTGCCTTCATCGAGCTCAGTATCATCATCAGAGCCTTCCAAACGCTGGGCATCCTCCTGGAGCATGTACCCAACACTGTGGTCAAACAGTTCGAGGGAATCCTCAGGAGGACATGGTGGAGCTAGGGAAGGAGTCACTGATGACATTGAGCTGAGGGAAGAGGCCGCTGCTTTGTCAGACAAAGCACCCTGGGCATGGGTGAGAGAGGATGAGGAGGATGAGGACGGCTTGGTCATCCACTCGACCAAGTTTTCTGCATGTTGCGGCTCAACACGGCCAGCTGCCGAAAAAAAGGCCAAGCGTGTCCCATGGCCACGTGCTGATGAGGATGCACCGTCTCCACGACCAGCACTAGACACAGAGCCTGCTTGCCCTCTCTTATTGGCTTGTGACTGTCTGCCTCTCCTTCTTGGCCTTCCAGACATACTAATGGCCTGTAGCTGCACTAAGCTGGGATAGAACACCTGTAATTTTCTTCAGGTAGCTTTATATACTGTAACCAGACAATCCTGCCTGTCAGTAGGAAGATAACAGGAACGGATCTAGCTGAACACTGTGAGCAGGACGCACTGCACTAAATGTAAATAGCAGGAACGGATCTAGCTGAACACTGTGAGCAGGACGCACTGACTGCACTAAATGTAAATAGCAGGAACGGATCTAGCTGAACACTGTGAGCAGGACGCACTGCACTAAATGTAAATAGCAGGAACAGATCTAGCTGAACACTGTGAGCAGGACGCACTGCACTAAATGTAAATAGCAGGAACGGATCTAGCTGAACACTGTGAGCAGGACGCACTGACTGCACTAAATGTAAATAGCAGGAACAGATCTAGCTGAACACTGTGAGCAGGACGCACTGGACTAAATGTAAATAGCAGGAACGGATCTAGCTGAACACTGTGAGCAGGACGCACTGACTGCACTAAATGTAAATAGCAGGAACGGATCTAGCTGAACACTGTGAGCAGGACGCACTGCACTAAATGTAAATAGCAGGAACAGATCTAGCTGAACACTGTGAGCAGGACGCACTGCACTAAATGTAAATAGCAGGAACGGATCTAGCTGAACACTGTGAGCAGGACGCACTGCACTAAATGTAAATAGCAGGAACAGATCTAGCTGAACACTGTGAGCAGGACGCACTGCACTAAATGTAAATAGCAGGAACGGATCTAGCTGAACACTGTGAGCAGGACGCACTGACTGCACTAAATGTAAATAGCAGGAACAGATCTAGCTGAACACTGTGAGCAGGACGCACTGACTGCACTAAATGTAAATAGCAGGAACAGATCTAGCTGAACACTGTGAGCAGGACGCACTGCACTAAATGTAAATAGCAGGAACGGATCTAGCTGAACACTGTGAGCAGGACGCACTGCACTAAATGTAAATAGCAGGAACGGATCTAGCTGAACACTGTGAGCAGGACGCACTGACTGCACTAAATGTAAATAGCAGGAACGGATCTAGCTGAACACTGTGAGCAGGACGCACTGCACTAAATGTAAATAGCAGGAATGGATCTAGCTGAACACTGTGAGCAGGACGCACTGACTGCACTAAATGTAAATAGCAGGAACGGATCTAGCTGAACACTGTGAGCAGGACGCACTGCACTAAATGTAAATAGCAGGAACGGATCTAGCTGAACACTGTGAGCAGGACGCACTGCACTAAATGTAAATAGCAGGAACGGATCTAGCTGAACACTGTGAGCAGGACGCACTGCACTAAATGTAAATAGCAGGAACGGATCTAGCTGAACACTGTGAGCAGGACGCACTGCACTAAATGTAAATAGCAGGAACGGATCTAGCTGAACACTGTGAGCAGGACGCACTGCACTAAATGTAAATAGCAGGAACGGATCTAGCTGAACACTGTGAGCAGGACGCACTGACTGCACTAAATGTAAATAGCAGGAACGGATCTAGCTGAACACTGTGAGCAGGACGCACTGACTGCACTAAATGTAAATAGCAGGAACGGATCTAGCTGAACACTGTGAGCAGGACGCACTGCACTAAATGTAAATAGCAGGAACGGATCTAGCTGAACACTGTGAGCAGGACGCACTGCACTAAATGTAAATAGCAGGAACGGATCTAGCTGAACACTGTGAGCAGGACGCACTGCACTAAATGTAAATAGCAGGAACGGATCTAGCTGAACACTGTGAGCAGGACGCACTGCACTAAATGTAAATAGCAGGAACGGATCTAGCTGAACACTGTGAGCAGGACGCACTGCACTAAATGTAAATAGCAGGAACGGATCTAGCTGAACACTGTGAGCAGGACGCACTGCACTAAATGTAAAGAGCAGGAACAGATCTAGCTGAACACTGTGAGCAGGACGCACTGCACTAAATGTAAAGAGCAGGAACAGATCTAGCCTAATCTAGCTCTCAAATCAAATGACACTGTCTCTCTCTCTCTCTATCTCTCAGCACACCGGAACACACTACACAGGGCCGCCGTGCAGGCGGCCTTATATAGTGTGGGGCGTGTACTAAATCCCCTGAGCCATAATTGGCCAAAGCCACCCTGGCTTTGGCCAATTACAGCTCTCTCTACTGACGGCGCTGTGATTGGCCAAGCATGCGGGTCATAGTGCATGCTTGGCCAATCATCAGCCAGCAATGCACTGCGATGCCGCAGTGAATTATGGGCCGTGACGCGCCACACGAATTTGGCGCGAACGGCCCATAACGTTCGCAATTCGACGGACGGTCGAACAGCCGATGTTCGAGTCAAACATGGGTTCGACTCGAACACGAAGCTCATCCCTACTGGTAGGTCCTGATAGGCCTTGAAACCAAGTATCGGGGAACACCACACAACACACAATACGAATCAGATTGCTCTTGCCAGGGATCAGCTTCCAGATATTAAAGATATTCAACAAATGTATGTAACCCCCCACGCGAAAAGTAGAGAGAAGAAGGTCCCACCCCCACTGAGACCAAGGTCACTGATAATTCTAGTGGGAGGAGTAAACTGATGTAGATCAATTGAAGTACAAAGTAGAGAGATAAGGGGTCACAAATTCAGCCACCAATGGTCAGATGTAAATATCAGGAATACTGTATTTGTAGTCAGAGTCTTCACTTGGAAATGTGATAACCCTAACTACCAAGACCTGAGGTGAGAATTGGCCTAGCTGGTCAGTATGCCTAAAAGAGGGCATACCCTGAATAAATATGTATGAAATGTAAATGAAATAATGAAAGTGTGGGGGAACGGGTGGGTGGGAACTGGGAAATGAGCCAACGAAGGATCTGATAGAGGAGGAGGAGGGATATATAGCATAACTCTCGAAAGTATCACTCTTTTTGTGTGTGCTCTTGTGTGGTGATGCTCTTATAGGGTTGTGTGCCGTCTCGTCCGCTCCTCACAGATGGATGAGGAACAGACGGGACTGCACACAATCCTGTAAGAGCATCGCCATGATTTGTCGGTGAGCTCTTCCATGGTTCCCGTTCCCAGTATATCCACTGGATAAGACCCTCGAGGAAATCGCTTGGACCTTCCGGTGATCCATTCCAGAGTTCCGGTTCCTATCCTTTCATGCTTGGTTGACTCGGTGGCATGTGGGGTCCACAGCTTCTGGTAAGAGTACCCATCCCCTCTCCCTGGTGGAAGACGCACCATACCGGGTGATTTGTTACCAGCTATTGGTCCATTTGATGCTGTTTGCCCTAGAACTTGATTCTGCTTCCATCAGTCTGATTCTGAGTGTGGACAATCCAGTAGATCTGTGATGTAACCTGGCTCGCCAACTTTCAGTGACATTACTTCCACCATTCTCTACTTGCATTCATTTGCATTTAGTGACTGCACATTTTGCAGATTAATGCACTGTTGCACTTTATTATTGGGTCACGATTCTATTTATATGTTGATTGTGAGACATTTGTCAAATGTTTCTACATCATTTTTTATATTTCACTTTACGATATACATTTTTTCCACATATGTATGTTCACATACTTTTTTCGCCGAAGGGAGTTTAACAGGACTCGTGGCCACTCATTAAAGTTAGAAGAAAAGAGGTTTAACCTTAAACTACATAGAGGGTTCGGATGTGGAATTCCCTTCCACAGGCGGTGGTCTCAGCCGGGAGCATCGATAGTTTCAAAAAACTATTAGATAAGCACCTGAACGACCACAACATACAGGGATATACAATGTAATACTGACATATAATCACACACATAGGTTGGACTTTATGGACTTGGATCTTTTTTTAACCTCACCTACTATGTAACTATAGTAGGTGAAGTAGTTCCCGCAGGAGACCCCTCTTGGGTGGTGTTGCCTGCCGGGATATGGGTAAGCAGCCTTGCTCCTCCCCTCCATCTACATTAATTTTGTCCAATTGCTATGCTGTATTTCAAGTTTTTTATTGCTTATGCCTTCTGGCAACTATATTGTTCTCTGGTCAATCTGCTAATTAAATTACAGATACCCTCCTGACGAAGCCGCTACTGTCCGCGAAACTAGTTGAGAGAGAAGCCATCTATGATCAATTGTCCCATTGTGAGTCTCCCCTTCCGGGGTTCAATTATTTTGGTGATATATATGAACTGAAGGACCGCATCATAAAGGGATATACGATGTAATACTGACATATAATCACACACATGGGTTGGACTTGATGGGCTTGGGTCTTTTTTTAACCTCACCTACTATGTAACTATAGTAGGTGAGGTAGTTCCCCCGGGTCACCGCGGGAGACCCCTCTTGGGTGCTTGCCGGGATATGGGTAAGCAGCCTTGCTCCTCCCCTCCATCTACATTAATTTTGTCCAATTGTTATGCTGTATTTCAAGTTTTTTTTATCGCTTATGCCTTCGGGCAACTATATTGTTCTCTGATCAATCTGCTAATTAAATTACAGATACCCTCCTGACGAAGCCGCTACTGTTCGCGAAACTAGTTGAGAGAGATGCCATCTGTGATCAATTGTCCCATTGGGATTCTCCCCTTCCGGGGTCCAATTATTTTGGTGATATATATGAACTGCTACAATATTTTTAAATCTGTAATTGATAATTTTTTTATGTACTAATAAAAATCTGTTGTATTTTTTTATATATTTGTTATACATTCGAATTTCATTCTTGTGACTTCTATCGGTGTCAGAGTTAAAACTTGTAGGAGGAGTTTTCATTCTCCTCTGACTGTCCTATGAGGCTGCAGGACCCCTGACCCTCTGTCTGGACACTGTTGATTGGCCCTGTGCTGATCACATGCACTGTGTCTAACTTCAAACCACTGTGTCTAAAACAAAGAGCAAATTGTTGTAAAGGCAATGCCGGGCTGCTCCGGTTTACTGGCCAGACAAGGAATGCACAAAATATATCTAAAACATAATTTATCGCAAATGTACTTAAAATTCATACATTACTGTAGGCCATATCCATAAAAACAGTATTGAATATTGCTCACAGGCAGGACCAACTGTAAATCCTTATGCACGCTTTCATAATACAATTATATATGGCTTATATGCCTAATACCAATGTATATTCAATTCTCCATGAGTCAACGCGTTTCACTTAAATTTGCTTCATCAGGACACATGGAAGATAATACCAGTTGTCTACAACCTAAAAAATGGCCCCTTCCTGTTCCAACATGACTGAGCACCAGTGCACAAAACAAGGTTCATAAAGACATGGATGAGCGAGTTTGGTGTGGAGGAACTTGACTGGCCTGCACAGAGTCCTGACCTCAACCCGATAGAACACCTTTGGGATAAATTAGAGTGGAGACTGCGAGCCAGGCCTTCTCGTTGAACATCAGTGCCTGACCTCACAAATGCTCTTCTGGAAGAATGGTCAAACATTCCCATAGACACACTCCTAAACCTTGTGGACGGCCTTCCCAGAAGAGGTGAAGCTGTTATAGCGGCAAAGGGCGGAGCCAACTCAATATTGAACCCTACGGACTAAGACTGGGATGTCATTAAAGTTCATGTGTGTGTAAAGGCAGGTGTCCCAATACTTTTGGCAATATAGCGTACCTCTCAATTGATCCAACACACCAACTATCATAACCTTAATTTGTATAGTTATATCACCTGGTTAAAATATATATATATATATATATATATATATATATTTTACATATCCATAATGGTAAAATTTCACAAGCCCACAGCAAGTGGACTTTATATATTTACAATTGTTGAAGCATTTACTGGATAGCTTTGGAGTCTCCCAACCTTATTCCTCTTCTGAAGTTGGTCTCTCATTTTTAGAATCTCGTTGTTACACATAATCCAAATGCAGGAAAAAAAAAAAGAACAAATGATTCCACTTCGTCATTCCGTCCTGCCCCAATACTACAATCAATTATTCACCGCGATTGTGAGGGGGTCATAATTGGATGAATATGCAAATGTCAATGGAAATGTGATTTCAATCAGAATGAGCTTCCGACATGGACAGCTTGTCAATGGCTCCAGCGTAAGCGTTAAATATTTTAAAATATTAATGCTGCGGGGTTTATTGACATGCTGAAAATGGTCAAACCTGATGGCCGTGTAATTAAACATTTAAATATGGAGTCACAGAGGGAGGGAGGGAGCGTTGACCCCTTCTTCCCCGGAAGACAATCGTTTTACATTAACCGCTTTGGGATGAGCTTCTGAGTTTGCTCGTTATAACTAGGGATGAGCTTCGATTGTGAGTCAAATGTAAGTTTGACTAGAACATCGGGGGGTACGTCTGTTGACCGAACAGTGAATTTTATGGGGCGCAAATTTGAGCGCCCCCATAATGCACTGCAAGGCCGCAGCGCATTGCTGTATTGATGATTGGCCAAAGCATACACCTGACCTGCATGCTTTGGCCAATCACAACACGCTCCTCAGCGAGAGCCATGATTGGCCAAAGGCAGGGTGCCTTTGGCCAATCATGGCTCAGGGGGACCAAGTCCACACCCCACACTATATAAGGCTGCTTACACAGCGCCCGTATAGTGTGTTATATTGGACGGAGATATATATATATATATATACACTACCGTTCAAAAGTTTGGGGTCACCCAAACAATTTTGTGTTTTCCATGAAAAGTCACACTTATTCACCACCATACGTTGGGAAATGAATAGAAAATAGAGTCAAGACATTGACAAGGTTAGAAATAATGATTTGTATTTGAAATAACATTGTTTTTACATCAAACTTTGCTTTCATCAAAGAATCCTCCTTTTGCAGCAATTACAGCATTGCACACCTTTGGCATTCTAGCTGTTAATTTATTGAGGTAAGCTGGAGAAATTGCACCCCACGCTTCTAGAAGCAGCTCCCACAAGTTGGATTGGTTGGATGGGCACTTCTGGCGTACCATACGGTCAAGCTGCTCCCACAACAGCTCAATGGGGTTCAGATCTGGTGACTGTGCTGGCCACTCCATTACCGATAGAATACCAGCTGCCTGCTTCTGCTGTAAATAGTTCTTGCACAATTTGGAGGTGTGTTTAGGGTCATTGTCCTGTTGTAGGATGAAATTGGCTCCAATCAAGCGCTGTCCACTGGGTATGGCATGGCGTTGCAAAATGGAGTGATAGCCTTCCTTATTCAGAATCCCTTTTACCCTGTACAAAGCTCCCACCTTACCAGCACCAAAGCAACCCCAGACCATCACATTACCTCCACCATGCTTAACAGATGGCGTCAGGCATTCTTCCAGCATCTTTTCATTTGTTCTGCGTCTCACAAACGTTCTTCTTTGTGATCCAAACACCTCAAACTTGGATTCATCCGTCCACAACACTTTTTTCCAGTCTTCCTCTGTCCAATGTCTGTGTTCTTTTGCCCATCTTAATCTTTTTCTTTTATTGGCCAGTCTCAGATATGGCTTTTTCTTTGCCACTCTGCCCTGAAGCCCAAAATCCCGCAGCCGCCTCTTCACTGTAGATGTTGACACTGGTGTTTTGCGGGTACTATTTAATGAAGATGCCAGTTGGGGACCTGTGAGGCGTCTGTTTCTCAAACTAGAGACTCTAATGTGCTTATCTTCTTGCTTAGTTGTGCAACGCGGCCTCCCACTTCTTTTTCTACTCTGGTTAGAGCCTGTTTGTGCTGTCCTCTGAAGTGAGTAGTACACACCGTTGTAGGAAATCTTTAATTTCTTTGCAATTTCTCGCATGGAATAGCCTTCATTTCTAAGAACAAGAATAGACTGTCGAGTTTCAGATGAAAGTTCTCTTTTTCTGGCCATTTTGAGCGTTTAATTGACCCCACAAATGTGATGCTCCAGAAACTCAATCTGCTCACAGGAAGGTCAGTTTTGTAGCTTCTGGAAGGAGCTAGACTGTTTTTAGATGTGTGAACATGATTGCACAAGGGTTTGCTAATCATCAATTAGCCTTCTGAGCCAATGAGCAAACACATTGTACCATTAGAACACTGGAGTGATAGTTGCTGGAAATGGGCCTCTATACACCTATGTAGATATTGCACCAAAAACTAGACATTTGCAGTTAGAATAGTCATTTACCACATTAGCAATGTATAGAGTATATTTGTTTAAAGTTAGGACTAGTTTAAAGTTAGCTTCATTTAAAAGTACAGTGCTTTTCCTTCAAAAATAAGGACATTTCAATGTGACCCCAAACTTTTGAACGGTAGTGTATATATATATATACGGTATATACACACACATACATACAGTCTACTAATATATACAGTGTAAAATCTATATATACTCTGCATTCAGTGTAGCCTATATATACAGTGCATTTGGTGGTGTACAGTTTCTAATACAGTACAGGCGGTGTACACAGTATATAATACAGGCAGGCAGTGTACACAGTATATAATACAGTGCAGGCGGTGCACACAGTATATAATACAGTGCAGGCGGTGCACACAGTATTTAATACAGTGCAGGCGGTGTACACAGTATATAATACCGTGCAGGCGGTGTACACAGTATATAATACAGGCAGGCAGTGTACACAGTATATAATACAGTGCAGGCGGTGCACACAGTATATAATACAGTGCAGGCGGTGTACACAGTATATAATACAGTGCAGGCGGTGCACACAGTATATAATACAGTACAGGCGGTGTACACAGTATATAATACAGTGCAGGTGGTGCACACAGTATATAATACAGTGCAGGCGGTGCACACAGTATATAATACAGTGCAGGCAGTGCACACAGTATATAATACAGTGCAGGCAGTGCACACAGTATATAATACAGTGCAGGCAGTGTACACAGTATATAATACAGGCAGGCGGTGCACACAGTATCTAATACAGTGCAGGCGGTGTACACAGTATATAATACAGTGCAGGTGGTGCACACAGTTTATAATACAGTGCAGGCGGTGCACACAGTATATAATACAGTGCAGGCGGTGTACACAGTATATAATACAGGCAGGCGGTGCACACAGTATCTAATACAGTGCAGGTGGTGCACACAGTATATAATACAGTGCAGGCAGTGCACACAGTATATAATACAGTGTAGTGCGGTGTTAAAAAAAAAGAAAAATACCCATCTTGTCCGGAAGGCCTCCAAGGAGAGGCAGACGCTCACAGGCCATTAAAAGAGGGCAAGCAGGCTCTGAAATAATGTTTAACAGCAGGGACCGTTCCTGCACCCAACAAGAGTAACTGTGAGGGGTTACCATGTTCTGTCACCACCAACACCTAAGCCCAATTTTTCAGCAGAGTTTATAGTGCAGTCCGTATAGTATATATACTGCAGTTCAGAGTTTATAGTGCACTCAGTGTAGTATATATAATACAGTGCAGGGTATATAGTTCAATGTACAATATATAATATAGTGTATTGAAGTAGTTAAGATGAGCCCTATGACAGAATTAAGAAAAAAACAGCATGGTTTCCCCCATCCATACCAGGCCCTTTGGGTCTGGTATTGATTTGGGGGGGGGGGGTCCACGCCATTTAAAAAAAAAAATTGGCGGGCAGTTCACCTTAATATCCATAACAGACCCAAAGCGCCTGGTATGGATGGGGGGAATCCATGCCGTTTTTTTAAATGATTTTCTTTTTATGTATATTGCCAGGATCTGGCAATACATTACAGCTGTGAGCAGTTTTAAATGACATTTTTTCCTTTAGAAATGCAGTTTTGCTGGGGTACTGTTCTAAACACGGGAAAAATGCGCCACTTTACAGGCATACTATAGACACCCCCCAGGCACGATATTTAATGGAATATTTCATTTTTATTGTTTCACTTTAGGTATTATTAAAATCGCTGCTTCCGAAAAAACTGCCCTTTTCCCGGGTCCCCAAACACTTTTTATGACAATAACTTGCATATAAGCCTTTAAAATTAGCACTTTTGATTCTGGTGCGAACCGAACCGGGGGGGTATTCGGCTCATCCCTAAATATAACTTCAAGATTTAGAAAAATTAACCACACGTTGCAGAACACCATGATACAGTATATATATATATATATATATATATATATATATATATATATATATACACACACACACACATACACACAGTTATGTCAGGGGCGGATCCAGAGTCTAGTCTCGGGAGGGGCACTGCCAGCAAATAAGGTTTTTCGCAGACAATTTATCGGGGCAATGGCTGGTGTTGACGCTTAAATCATCATGGCACTATGGCTGATATGGTGTCAGGATGATTGAAGCGCATTATTTCTATTATTACATTGTAATATAAAATTAAATTGTTCAACTCACCCATAATGCAGAATCAGTGGCAATCACTGTGTCATTTGCCATATTACCTGCCACCAAATGCAGCATGTCACTTGCCACGTTACTTGCCACCAGATGTGGATTGTCACTTGCTATGTCACTTGCCTGCCACAAGTTGTGGATTGTCACTTGCCATGTCACTTGCCTGCCACAAGTTGTGGATTGTCACTTATCTGCCACAAGTTGTGGATCGTTACTTGCCTCGTCACTTGCCTGCCACAAGTTGCGGATTGTCACTTGCCACATCAATTGCCTGCCATAAGTTGTGGATTGTCACTTGCCACGTCACTTGCCTGCCACAAGTTGCAGATTGTCACTTGCCACATCAATTGCCTGCCACAAGTTGTGGATTGTCACTTGCCAAGTCACTTGCCTGCCACAAGTTGTGGATTGTCACTTATCTGCCACAGTTGTGGATCGTCACTTGCCTCGTCACTTTCCTGCAACAAGTTGCGGATTGTCACTTGCCACATCAATTGCCTGCCACAAAATGTGGATTGTCACTTGCCACGTCACTTGCCTGCCACAAGTTGCCGATTGTCACTTGCCATGTCACTTACCTGCTACAAGTTGTGGATTGTCACCTGCCACATCACTTGCCTGCCACAAGTTGTGGATTGTCACTTATCTGCCACAGTTGTGGATCGTCACTTGCCTCGTCACCTGCCTGCCACAAGTTGCGGATTGTCACTTGCCACATCAATTGCCTGCCACAAAATGTGGATTGCCACTTGCCACGTCACTTGCCTGCCACTAGTTGCCGATTGTCACTTGCCATGTCACTTACCTGCCACAAGTTGTGGATTGTCACCTGCCACGTCACTTGCCTGCCACAAGTTGTGGATTGTCACTTATCTGCCACAAGTTGTGGATCGTCACTTGCCTCGTCACTTGCCTGCCGCAAGTTGCGGATTGTCACTTACCATGTCACTTGCCTGCTACAAGATGTGGATTGTCACTTGCCATGTCACTTGCCTACAACAAGATGCGGATTGTCACTTGCCACATCACTTGCCTACCACAAGTTGCAGATTGTCACTTGCCACGTCACTTGCCTGCCACAAGGTGCGGATTGTCACTTACCATGTAATTTGCCTGCCACAAGGTGCGGATTGTCACTTGCTGTGTCCCAGAGTGAAGACAGACAGCAGAGAGATGATGTAATTTCTCTCACTATGCAGCTGCTCGTGGCTGCATAGTGAGGGCGGAACTGCGGTGATGCAGGGCAGGCGGATGCCCCTCTGTCCGCTCACTCTCCTGTCTTCCCACTTACCCATCGGCCCGCTTCCTGGCATGACCACCCTCTCCACACTCCGCTGACTGGCCTGCCGGCCTGCTCACCCGCCGGTCCGCTCACTATTTTCTCGTGGGGGGGGGGCAATTGCCCCATTGCCTCCCCCCTGGATCCGCCCCTGAGTTAGGTCCATATATATTTGGACACAGGCACAATTTTCATACTTTTGGTTCTGTATGCCACCAGAATAAAATGAAAATGAAACAATCTGATTGAATTTGAAGTGCAGACTTTCAGCTTTAATTCAAGGGGTTGAACATAAATGTGACCTGTGTTTGGGGTACGGGAATTCATTTTTTTAAAATCTTACTTACCTGGGCGGATGCAGCATCTGACCCCCGCCGGCTCTAACACTGAGAACCGAGCGATAAAACACCGCAGATCACTCGGTTCTCAGAGCTCCCCCCCCACTCACTGGAGCGCTGGGCTGTTGAGGGGGCGGGACCGGCTCAGGTTCTCAGCAGCTCGCTTCAATGTTGTGATCTTGCCCGAGCCTTGCATTGCATTTTTTGAACGCAGTGCGGGAAATGTGCATGGAACGTGGGTTTCTTGCATTGCGTTCTGAGGAGAACAAGCCCAGAGAAGGGAGGAGGGAGGAAAAGGGAAGAGCAAGGGAGTGCCTTGGGGCTGTGTGTTGCTACTATTAAACCACTCAGTGTAGAGAGACACAACTCTAGCCTTTGAATACAAGGGTGGCTCCATAGGATGTGGAAAGAGAATGGAGCAGTGGTGGATGGTGCCCAATATTTTGAGGGGGGTGGTGAACCCGTGCCACCTCCCACAGGAGATGGACGGGAAGACAGAGATTCCCCCCACCCCGCGTGAGAGATGGACGGCAAGGCAGAGACCTCCCCCCCTCGCTGGAGATGGACGGGAAGGCAGATATTCCCCCCGGGGCGGGAGATGGATAGGAAGGCGGCAATTTCCCCCACCCCCCTGCGGGAGATGGACAGGAAGGCAGCGATCCCCCGCCATCCCCCCCCCGCGCAAGAGATGGATGGGAAGGCGGCAAATCCCCCCACCCCCTTTGGGAGATGGATGGGAAGGCAACGATTCCCCCCACAGGAGATGGACGGGAAGGTAGCGATCCCCCCGTGTGGGAGATGGACGGAAAGGTGGCCATTTCCCCCACCCCCTCGCGGTAGATGGACGGGAAGGTGGTAATTCCCCCCACCCTCCTATGGGATATGGATGGGATGGCAGCGACCCCCCCACCCTGCGCAGGAGATGGACGGGAAGGCAGTGATTTCCCCCACCCCCGCGGTCGGCAATTTACCCCCACCCACCTGCCCTACAGGAGATGGACGGGAAGGCGGCGATCAGAGGCTTCCTTACCTTAGAAGGCAGATGACAAAGATCATAGGGATGCTGCTCCTTTCTCCATCTTTCTCCATGCTCCAGGGCCGTTCCTTCTCCCGGCCGAACAGGAAGTGGGTCCTGGAGTAACCAGGAATACAAATAGCGAATATTAATTCACTATTGTCACACAAGTAGGTGGGCTCTGCCCCCCGAGCCCACCCTTTTTTGAAGCCAATTAGAGCCTCGGGCTCTAGTCATGTGCTTAAAAAACAAACAAAGCAAAAAAAAACACCCCATTGGAATCCATGCATCCGGCGCCCTGCAGGTAGATTCGGAGCCGGGCGCATGGATTAGGGGGGTGGCGCCCCTGCACCCCTTATGAATGGGCCACCACCGGAATGGAGCCCGAGGCTCTAATTGGCTTCAAAAAAAGGTGGGGCTCGGGGGGCAGAGCCCACCTACTTGTGTGACAATAGCGAATTAACATTCGCTATTGTATTCCTGATTCTCCCCCCGGCCAATCAGGAAGGACTCCAGGACCCACTTCTTGTTCGGCCAGGAGGAGAAGGAACGTCCCTGGAGCATGGAGAAAGCGGTCATGGTACCGGCCTTAACTGGAACAGGATTAAAATACAAAGAAGCTGCATGCTCAGTAAGTGATTAAAGCGACTGCTGAAAGGGCTTAAAACCTGCGATTGTGATATCACTTTAATGATACTGGCAGACTGAATCCTACATTTCATTTTTGATTTAGCTGTGGGTTCCACTTTAAGTTGCCATTGGGCTTTGCCTACTTGAGTAATCGTTTCCTTGGCCCACTTACGCCGTGAATCCTCCCTGGGAGGAATTACTCAGCAGATGACTTGGACTGAGGGACGCCGCTGGGCACTGGGCACCCCACCACCGTGGTTCTGCACACCCCAGATGTGAGACATTTCACTGTCTGCCTGGATCAATCACAAAGGATCTTTGTAGCAGGGAAATCTGTATTGCTCTGGCATTGTTCTGCCTTTGACTGCCGCTTCCAGATTTGCATGTTTGGCGAAGGCTCAGCTCCCGGGAATGCTGTTAATTCTGTGTCTGCAAATGAGTGTATTTTGTTTCAAATAAACATGCTAATTTAAAGGGAATCCAATTCCCACTTCCAGATACCCAGCTTCACACGGGAGGGGCCGTCCCATGAATGGCAATGCACCTGTAGCCGGCTTTGTGGCTTTTTGCACACATTCATTGGATTCTATTACTTCTGCTGGGAAGAACAATAGAGGTTTTTTTTGTTTGTTTTTTGCGGTGAATGCGAAGCAATTCCCAACTCACTGACTCGATTTTCCTCGGAGAGCCTCCAGATCCTGATCCATTGCATAATTTATGACATAAAACGGAGTCAAACAAACAAGCATTTGCTCTTCGCCGAGAGGTCTAAAAATAATGTACCGCATGCAGCCGGTGCTGAAATATAAGTTGGAGGAAGAAACTTTGACTGACTCAGGGGACTCTTTATAAGAGCCTTTACACACTGTGGCATCAGCGGTAAAGCGGCGCTATTTTTAGCGTCGCTTTACTGTCATTTTAGCGGCGCTATTTGGCCTCTAGCGGGGTAGTTTTAACCCCCCGCTAGCGGGCGAAGAGGGGTTAAATCTGCCCGCAAAACGCCGCCGCAGCTGCGTTTTGCTGGCGGTATCACAGCGCTGCCCCATTGATTTCAATGGAGAGGAGCGGTGAGTTCACCGCTCCTTCACCGCTCCAAAGAAGCTGCTGGCAGGACTTTTTCTGATGACCTACCAGCGCACCGCTCCAGTGTGAAAGCCCTTGGGAGTGAAGGGAGCAGCTGTTTTAGGGCTGTTTGCAGGCGCTATTTTTAACGCTATAGCGCCTGCAAAACGCCCTCAGTGTGAAAGGGATCTTAGGGTCAGTGAATTCCTTTTACTGTTTTGGCATTTTAACGTCAGGGCTGGGCTCAGCCCTTGCTTCTCTGAGCTGGCCGCTCAGCTGTCGGCTAATTGCCAGCTCCTATCGCTCCACACCTGCTGATGATATCCTGCTCGTCAGTCCTGCCTACTTAAGCCATCCAGCCCAGATGATCTCTGCCTTCGCCTTGGTCACCTCTCTAAATATGCTCTCCTGTGTTCCTGTTAAAGACTTGCTTGGCTGACATTCCTTCTGGCTCCAGATCCTGCTTGCTGTTCTACTACTTTCATCTCCAGCTACCTGACGTTTTGGCTTGTCTGACTATCCGTTCCGGTTCCTGAACTCTGGCTATGTTTTGACTACGTTTATTCTGTTTAGCTTTTTATTATTATTAAACAAGTGTGATTTAACTGTACTTCTGTCTCAGTCTGATTCATGGTTCTGTCAGTTAACTTATTTCAGCACAAAATAATATCGCCCCTTAAATGGAAGGTATATCGATTTGGGGTCAGTTTTGTGTTGTTTGCATTACTAAACATGGGTAATTAATTTTTATATATAAACAACTATAGTGCAAAAGTGCAGCTCGGGCTACAATACTTACCTATAATCTGGGGATGTCCTCCATAGTACTTCCTCTTTGCCACAAGATGTCCTCGGTATTTTTGAATAGATGGCTCTAAGATCGGTGCAGCTGGTCATGGGCTGGCCCCCAAGTGTGCATTATCCCCTATTCGCTGGATAATGATGTAAACAATGGTGCGTCATTGATGACCACCCACCGATGCGGAAGACCAAAGGAGATACAGTGAGTCATATGTCTGGCCTATGAATGCAGTGGGTCATGGGCTTGCACACTGGATAATGATGCAAACAAGGGTGCATCATTAAGGACTAGCCACGGATTGGGAAGACCAAAGAAGATTCAGTGAGTCACATGACTGGTCTATGAATGCAGGGGGTAATGGGATATGACTCTAATATGGATGCAGGGATCATGGGCTATGACTGTACTATGAATGCAGGGGGTTATGGGCTATGACTCTATTATGAATGCAGGGGGTGTTATGGGCTATGACTGTATCATGAATGAAGGAGGTCATAGGCTGGCCCTCAAGGGTGCATTATCCACCATTCACTGAATAATCTGTGCACAATGGTGTACCATTTAGGTCCACCCACCGATGGGGGGAAGACCAAAGGAGATCCAGTGAGTCACGTGTCTGGTCTATGAATGCAGGGGGTCATGGGCTATGACTCTACTATAAATGCAGGGGGTCATGGGCTTTGATTCTACTATGAATGCAGGGGGTCCTGGGGTATGACTCTACTATGAATGCAGGGGGTCCTGGGCTATGACTCTACTATGAATGCAGGGGGTCCTGGGCTTTGACTCTACTATGAATGCAGGGGGTCATGGGCTATGACTCTACTATGAATGCAGGGGGTCCTGGGCTATGACTCTACTATGAATGCAGGGGGCCATGGGCTATGACTCTACTATGAATGCAGGGGGTCCTGGGCTATGACTCTACTATGAATACAGGGGGTCATGGGCAATGACTCTACTATGAATGCAGGGGGTCATGGACGTTGACTCTACTATGAATACAAGGAGTCATGGGCTTTGACTTTACTATGAATGCAGGAGGTCATAGGTAGGGATGAGCTTCGAGTTCGAGTCGACCCATGTTCGACTCGAACATTGCCAGTTCGATTGTTCGTCGAATTGCGAACGTTATGGGCCGTTCGCTCCAAATTCAAGTGGCGCGTCACGGCCCATAATTCACTGCGGCATCGCAGTGCATTGCTGGCTGATGATTGGCCAAGCATGCACTATGACCCACATGCTTGGCAAATCACAGCGCTGTCTGTAAAGAGAGCCATAATTGGCCAAAGCCAGGGTGGCTTTTGGCAATTATGGCTCAGGGGGTTTAGTACACGCCCCATACTATAGTAGGCAGGTGAGTCAGTTAGCTGCACTTACAGTGTATTGTGTATATATATGCATCCTAGGTGTTGTGTATATATATAAATATATATATATATATATATATATATATATATATATATACATACACACTGTGTTCAGTTTAGCTAGATCCATTCCTGTTATTCTCTTCCTAATACACTGACAGGCAGGCAGGTCTTTTTACAGTATTTACAGTTAGTGTACTGTGTCCTTTGCACAATGTGCACCTAAAGCTACCTGAAGACAATTGCTGGTGTTCTTCTGATCCTATTAGTACCACAGGCAGGCAGCTGCAGTATTTACAGCTAGTGTACTGTGTCCTCTGCACAGTGTGCACCTAAAGCGACCTGAAGACAATTGCTGGTGTTCTTCTGATCCTATTAGTATCACAGGCAGGCAGCTGCAGTATTTACAGCTAGTGTACTGTGTCCTCTGCACAGTGTGCACCTAAAGCTAAGGTCTGCCCCAGCTGCTGCACCGCCGAAAGAAGTTTGCTCCCAGCCATCCACATGCCCAGCAGTTGAATGCTAGTTTGGCTAAATTGCTAGCACTTCAACTGCTGCTTTTCAGTCGGTAGACTCTGCCCTCTTCCGTGAGTTTGTGGAATGTGCGGTTCCTCAGTGCCAGGTTCCCAAACGCCACTTTTTCTCATGGAAGGCGATTCCGGCTCTCCACCGGCATGTGGAAAGCAATGTTTGGCCTCGCTGGACAGGGCGGTCAGCGGTAAGGTGCATATTACCGCTGACTCATGGTCCAGCAGGCATGGCCAGGGACGTTACCTATCTTTCACCGCGTACTGGGTGACTCTTCTGGCAGCTGGGAAGGATGCAGGACAAGGTGCAGTAGTGTTGGAGGTTGTTCCGCCACCACGCCTCCAAAATTCTACTAGTGGTGATTCTGCCACACCTCTCTCCTCCACCCCCTCCTCTTCTTCTTCCTTCATGGCCTCTTCCTGTGCTGATTTGTCCTCGGAACCAGCAGTGTCCGGGCTTACAGGATGTCCTGAGGCAGGCCAAGAAAGTCTGTGTGCATTTCCGCAGGTCATATAATGCCAGTGCTCGGCTGGCTGACCTCCAAAAGGAATTTAACCTGCCCAAGAACCGTCTAATCTGTGACATGGAACTCAATGTTGGCCATGCTGCAGCGGCTGCACACGCAGCAGAGGGCCATCAATGAGTACCTATGCAACTATGGTACCAGGACAGGGTCAGGGGAGCTTGTTTTTTTTCCCCACGCCAGTGGGCCATGATCAGGGATGCATGCACTGTCCTGTCACCATTTGAGGAGGCCACGAGGATTATTGATCTAATTCTTGATCTAATATTTCACAGCAGGGCCCATTCCTGCGCCCACCAAGAGTAACTGAGGGCTTACAGTGTTGTGGCAACACCAACACCTAAGGCCCCAATTTCTGCAGAGTATATAGGGCAGGCCCCTACTTTCAAACATCCAACTTACAAATGACTCCTACTTGCAAATGGAAGGAGACAACAGGAAGTGAGATGAAATCTACCCCTAGGAAGGGAAAGCCTCTCCCGTAAGAGTTAATATGGGAAAAACATTTCTCCTCTCCACTGATGCTTTATCACCAATCCTTGTGTCACTAAAAACCCCAAATTTTCAAAAACCATTTGTCATTGGGACAGAAAGTGAGGTGAAATATTTTGAAGAGGTGCACAGACAGCAAAACAAATGTCACAGGGGTGATAACCCTTCCCTATGTTTTCCAAAAAGCTTAAAAATAGATTTTTTTGGATGGAGCTACACTTTAAAAATGTACCCGTTCAAAATTACAAACAGATTCTACTTTACAACAAACCTACAGTCCCTGTCTTGTTTGCACCGCCTGTATACTGCTGTTTAGAGTGTATATGGCCCGAGGGCCCCACGCCTTTCCTTTTTTTAATTTGGGTGCGGGGTTCCCCTTAATATCCATACAAGACCCAAAGGGCCTGGTAATGGACTGGGGGGTACCCATGCCGTTTGTCTCACTGATTTTCAGCCATATTGCCAGGACCCGACATTACATTAAAGCCGCAAGCAGTTTTAAATGACTTTTATTCCTTTACAAATGACATTTTGTGCATGGACTGTTCTAAGTACGGGAAACACGCGCCACTTTACAGGCATAATATAGACACCCCCCAGGTATGATATTTAAAGGAATATTTCACTTTTTTTTCACTTTAAGCATCATTAAAATCACTGCTCCCGAAAAAACTGACGTTTTTAAAACTTTTTTTTGCATTGATACATGTCCCCTGGGGCAGGACCCGGGTCCCCAAACCCTTTTTAGGACAATAACTTGCATATTAGCCTTTAAAATTAGCAATTTTGATTTCTCACGCTCGAGTCCCATAGACTTTAACAGGGTTCTAAAGTTTGCGCAAACTTTCGGTCCGTTTGCAGGTTCTGGTGCGAACCAAACCGGGGGGGGGGGGTTCGGCTCATCCCTAGTCATGGGCTTTGACTCTACTATGAATGCAGGGGGTCATAGGCTGGCCCCCAAGGGTTTGTCGCATTTCCAGGCAGGGCTCTGACAATTGACTATCTAATGATGTAATATTGTTTGGGACCTTCATTTTCCGTATCGATGTTTAATGTTCCTGCGGAGAGAAACTCCTCCTGAAACTTGTTCATATTTTCACTTTTTTTTTTTTTGGCTACTTTGTAACTGTCTTTTTCTTGTGTTTTTCTACAAAAAAATAAAAAATAAATAAAAAATTCAAGTGAAAAAAAATAAAAATAACAATATTATTTTTAATAATATTATTACTATTTATACAGTAATAGTAGGAGTAACAACAGTCATAGTAATAATAATAATAGGGTATCACCTGCTTCCCTCAATGTCTGACTGCCTTAGCGGTAGAATTGTACTGTTAATTGATTTCTGTTACAATGTATACATGAATTCCATTGACTTTTCTTTGTGTCATTGTCCAGCTTACAGGGAAGCCTGGGGGGAAATAAGCGTGCGCACAGAGTGCTCTAGAAGACAGCTTCGCAGGCTCAGGTCCCCAAACCTTGTTAATGCTCTTCATTGTCGGTGGCGGTATTGTCACATATCATAGACCGGCCAACTTCCAGCCGAGACTCCCGGGTTTTAAATTAAATTAGGAAGCGTAGACATCAGGTGTACGACTCTTCAGTGTATGAAAAGTTCAGCTGTGTAAGGGAAAAAATAAAAATTGTGATTGGCAAGACGCAAAAGTGTTCGCTTGATACGGGGAGTTCATTACGGATCAGTCAACCGGGAGATCATCTATCGGCACTTCACCGCATTGTGCCAGTCATTTATTTCATATTACTTGTATTTGGCCACGTATACAAAATGTTGCTCATGTCTTCTGTTTTCCACAGAGGGGATCACTTTGACACTTGTTACCAGTAAAAGCGTAGATTGCCATATGGGCAGATGAAGAACATAGAAATAAATCAGAATCAAAAGTGCCGACCACCACACGTATATATACATTGCGGGTTGCAAGTGGTTTACCGGGGTTATGGCTGAAGCTATCAGCCATAACCCCGGTATTGTTTTTACTTCATCCAACAGTTGCCTTTTTTCATTGAAGGCCTTCCGCCGTTCGTTGGTGTCTCTCGAGCTTACCAAGCTTTCGACTAGAGAAATGATCCGATGGGGCGGCCGGCTGGTCACAGAGACAAAAAAAGACTAGATCATCTTTGATCGCCTCTATGACCTTGGAGGACCAGAGCGACTTCATCACCTCACTTAGTCTACGGTATCCATTGGTTCTGCTTTATTTTAAATTTATAAAGCAGAACCAATGGATACGTTTGGGAAACATCCATGAAGACAGAAAGAAATGAAAGGATGAGAGTCCTGCAACATCGAGATGGTCAAATCTGATAGATTCCACTGGATACTACGATCTGAGACCAGAGGAGTATCGTATTCCATGTGACAGTTGGATGATCCCTCCTGCTCTTCGTATGCTAAGGAACAACCGTGGATGGAGCATATAAGATTTATGAGCCCCTTTTGACCACCCCTAATAGGTGGTCAACACTCTCTGCCACCCTTCTTCTTTTTTACTATATGCCCTCACCGCTGAGCCCGGAGATCGAAGGTGTCTGCTGAATATGAGAAGGTCGATCAGTTCGTGGAAAGTCATCGTCTCTGGTTGAGCTATGTCCAACTTGGCCCTTAGGGGCCGCTGCTAGAGGTGAGAGGCTAGGGAAACAGGTGGCGCACCGCGGATGGGGATCGGATGAAGTGGACATTAATCGCTATTTTTTTGCACAACGATTTTTGCACTTTGCACTTTTTTCACATATGAACTGTCTTGAAGATACTGTACACATTTATTTTGTTGGTTATTGTTTCACTGCGGATGGGGATCGGATGAAGTGGACATTAATCGCTCTTTTTTGCACATCGATTGTTTTTTGAACTTTTTGCACTTTCTTCACTTATGAACTGATTTGAAGATATTGTGTATTTATTTATTTCGTGGGATATTGCATCATCTCACTGTTTTGGCTTTATTTATTCACTTACAGCAACTTCTAGGCAACTTCTAGGACACTTATTGACCATTTACCTGGTCATTTTTTGGTTGCACTTTGAAGATTTTTTGTTTCTACATTATTATTGTGTTGATTTTTTTGCTCGAGTTTGCACTATTGAGGCTTCACTATTGCCTTTGATTTTATGTTATCACCTTCAGGTGATTGGATTTACACATCTACTATTAATTTTGATGTTTTGAAGATTCACTGATTTTTATTGATTAGGTCGGCTAGCGCCACATAATTTATATTTTTATTTTATTTTGCTGTGTGGGAACACTTTTATATGTTGGCAGCTTCTCCTTTTTACCTATAGCAGTATTTATGTGGTTTTACGCATTCGTTTATACCCACTTTCTGTTATCCCCATCCCTTTGTGCTCACATGCAGAAGCAGACACATACGTAGGTTGCGCACGCATATGTAAATGGCATTTGCATCACATGTGAGGTATCGGCTAAAAAAAAAAAAATATATATATATATATATATATATATATTTACACTGTATATATATATATATACAAAATATATAAATATAATAAATATATTTAATAAGTAATAAGTAATTTCCTAGGAAAAAAATACTGATTTAAACTTTTAAACGAAAAGACCCAGAAAAGGCCTGGTCTTCAAGTGATTAAAATGTATATCCAGCCAAAATTTTTATGGTCAGATAAAGTGAGGAAGCATTAGCACCCCTGTCAATTTTTTCAGTGGTAGGTAGACTTTGGCAGCTAGACAAGTGGAAGTTCCTTAAGTGGGTCCCTTCAGGATTGGAAGAGTTTTGAAGGTTGGTGAGAGGCACCATAAATAAAAAAGATTTAGAAAGTTAATTTGGTTGTGCCAGGGTCTTTGCTAATTCCTAGCCTGACCTTGGCTAGTTCCTGACAATGGCTTGTCTCTGCCAATTCCAAGTTTGACCTTGGGTAGTGCCTAGCCACTTCCGGTCTCTACTGATTTCTGACCTGACCTTGGCTAGTTCCTGACCGTGGTTTGTCTCTACTGATTCCTGACCATAACTTGTCTCTGCTGATTCCAAGTTTGACATTGAGTAATGCCTGGCCACTTCTTGTCTCTGCTAATGTCTGGTCTGACCTTTGCTAGTTCTTGACCATGGCTCGTCTCTACTGATTCCTGGCCTGACTTTGGTTTGTTCCTGACCATGGTTTGTCTCCACTGATTCCTGGTTTGGCCTTGGCTAGTTCCTGACCATAACTTGTCTCTGCTGATTCCAAGTTTGACTTTGGGTAAATCCTGGTCACTTTTTGTCTCTGCTGATTCCAAGTTTGACCTTGGCTAGTTCCTGACCCTGGCTTGACCTTAGCTAGTTCCTGACCACGTTTTTTCTCTACTGATTCCTTGTTTGACCTTTGCTAGTTCCTGGCCATGACCTGTCTCTGCTGATCCCAAGTTTGACCTTAGCTAGTTCCTGACCCTGGCTTGTCTTTGGTTGCCTGGCCTGACCAGCTCCTGACCCTGGATTGTTTTCCGGTTTGACCTTGGTTACACACTGACTACAGCTTACCTTTACTGACCTTCTGGAGTGACCCCAACTTTTCTCCTGATCGCGATTCGCGATACCCCACATTCTGTCTCTTAGCGTACAGACCACAGCCTGTCCAGACCATGATTCCAGACTGTAATGTGTTCCAGTCTCCCAGCCAACTACCTTCCTGTCTGTCTGCAGGAGTACCTCCCAGACAAAGGAGCTTCTGTAGATTAAACTCCTAACACCCGTGCCACTCTGTGCCCTCTCACTCCGTATGCTAAACTGCAGGGGTGTCTGAGTCATAAATGAAAAAAACTGAAGGGTACACAGACAGTCATTTTTTCCTTTTTTTGTAGGAGTGCGGGAAGGCTAGAAACCCTGGCATCTTATAATTAATGTCTAGGTTTTTATTGCAAGTTTTCTTTCCCTTCCTGTCTGGTAAAAACCACTAACACCAGGACAGGAAGCACGGATACCCTTTCTAATCTCACCACCTAAGGTCATATAAGGGCACTAAATAAAAGAAACCCATGGACAGGAAACATTGAAATTCAGAAATTTGAAAATTCAGCAGAAATTGGTAAATCCAGAAATTCGAAAATCCAGAAATAATTAACTAATAGTAACTTAACTATTACTATTAAATTACAGGTATTTATCCAAAGTTACCAATTTTCCGAAATAATGAATGCCGTATCTAAACGAATGGAACAGAACAAGTTAATAATAATAAAGAATAATAATAAAAACTTTTTATTATTATTATTATTAATTTGTTCCATTCCATTTGTTTAGATGCGACATTCGTTATTTCAGATAATTTGTAACTTCGGATAAATTTGTATTCCATACGTTCACTAACAGCCAAATTTCTAAGGAAATTCCACTACCTATAATTTAATAGATAGTTATTATTAGTTAGTTATTATTTTGAATTTTGGATTTTCAAATTCTCAAATATACGCATTTACGTATTTAGAAATTTTCGAATATCCGAATTTTCGAATTTCGGATTTTTGAATTTTCAATTTTCCGGATTTTCATATTTCTGAATGTTCAAATTTCCGAATTTTCAAATTTCATTCAAAAATCTGACACAATTCAGGGCTTTTTTTCTCAGAGAATAGGTGCAGGAACTCCTCCCTTCCGAGTCACCCCTTGACTCCGCCCCCTACCGACTCCGCCCCCTACCCACCTCCGAGCACCGTTCCTTGGTTCCACCCCTTATCCACCTCAACCTTTTTAGAGAATACAGAACCAAGTATCATTTTGTGGTGCTAATTATTTTTTTAATGGAATTTCTTAATGATAACAAGAAAGGCAGTAGAATAGATCTAGGAACAGTGGACACCCCAGCGACAATAGATCCACCCCAGCGACAATAGATTCACCCCAGCAACAATAGATCCACCCCAGCGACAATAGACTCCTAACAGCCAGCATCAATAAACCCTCCAGCAGCCAGCAACATTAGACCCTTGGCTCAACAGTAGATCCCTCCCAGGAATAATTTACCCCATGAAACATAAGACCCACCCCAGCAACATTAGATCCCTCACCAGCAACAATAGACTGCCCCAGCAACAATAGACCTCCCCAGCATCAATAGACACCCCCCCTGCAAAAATAGATCCCCTCCAGCAACAATAGATTCCCCAGTAGCCAGCATCAATAGACCTCCAGCAGCCAGCAACAAAGACTTCTCCCTTTAACAGTACATCCCTACCAGCAACGACTAACCCCCCTCCCCCCCAGTGACATAAGACTCCAGAAGCAAGAATAGATCCCCCACGAGCATCCAGATTCCCCAACAGACAGCATCAATAGTCCCTCTAGCACACCCCAGCACCTCTTGCCATTGCATACATTCAGTTCTAGAGGTGCCGGAGCGCCGTTCCCCCACGTTCCTGCTCAGAAAAAGCCCCAAACATAATCATACCTCCAGCGAGGTCAAGAGGGGTAAATCTTCCAGGGCTGAAGTGGTTAATGACAGGGATGCCAATTGTAGTGGACTTGGATCCCTAATTTGAGCCGGTCTCCATCCACCGAGAAGTCACCGGAATTAAGGTCACATCGGATTTAAAACTAACGAGTGTGGCCACATCAATATTCTAACAGATGAGGAAATCCAAATATAATGGTGGTTTTATTTTTAAAATTTCAGAGCAAAGCCTCTTCTTTTACACCTGAGCCAGCCTGACAAATGTATATTCTGCAACTAATGACTTCACGTTCCGTAATGTTCCACATAATACAAGTAATTATAGAAATCATACATTAAATAGGCAAAATGTTTCTCCGCTCCCCACCCAACAACCACCTCAACAAACTTCATATCCCCCTAAATTTCCATCGGTGATGTAGATTCAGTTATTTAGTAAAAGAACAAAAATTGTTTCATCCTAAGGATTAAAAATGGGAAAGTTTAGAATGTACAGTATTGCCGCGTGCACACGTTCGGTTTACTCATCGGAAAAAGATATGACGGCTTTCCGACGAGATTCTGCTCAAGCTTGCCTTGCATACATACAGTCACACAAAATTTCACTGAAATTACGACCGTCAAGAACGCGGTGACGTACAACACTACGACGAGCCGAGAAAATGACGTTCAATGTTTCCGAACATGCGTCGAATTGTTTCCGAGCATGCGTAAGGGATTTTGCGCATCGGAATTGCCACAGGCGATCGCATTTTCGGATAGAAACTTTTCCCGACCGCAAAAATCGAGAGCCTGCTCTCAATCTTTTGCTGGCTGGAATTCCGCCAGCAAAAGACCGATGGAGCATACACACGGTCGCAATTTTCCGATGAAAAAATCTCACCGGCCTTTTGCGGGACGAAATTGCGACCGTGTGTACGCGGAATAATAGTTAATTTTTAAATGTAGCAAGATAGTTCCAGCTTCTCAGTGGTTCTCATTAGACATGTGCACAGGCCAAAAAGTTTGTTCGTTTTAGTTTCATTCGTTTTTTGATTTTTTCGTTTTTCGGGTCATTCGTTATGATCGCAGTTCGTAAATTCGTACATTCGTAATTTGAAAATCTGAAATAATAACTATTAAATTATAGGTATTGTAATTTCCTTTCAAATTTGGCTGTTAGTGAACGTAACGAATACAAATTTATCCAAAGTTATGAATTATCCGAAATAACAAATGCCGCATCTAAACTGGAACGGAACCAATTAATAATAAATAATAAAATGTTTTTATTATTATTATTGTTATTTATTATTCTTAATTCATTACATTTCATTCGTTTAGATACGGCATTCGTTATTTCGGATATTTTGCAATCGGATAAATTTGTATTCGTTATGTTCACTAACAGCCAAATTTGAAAGGAAATTACAATACCTATAATTTAATAGTTAAGTTATTATTTCAGATTTCTGAATTTCTGAATTAGCGAATTTACTAATTTCTGAATTTACGAATTTACGAAGTTACGAATTTACGAAGTTACGAATGTACGAATTTACAAATGTACAAATTTACGAATTTACGAATGTATGAATGTACGAATGTATGAATGTACGAATGTATGAATGTACGAATTTACGAATGTTCGAATGTACGAATTTACGAATATTCACCAAAATTTGTTAAACAGGTTTTCGTTAATTCGGATATTTCCGAATTAACTAATATGTCAAAATTTGTTAAAAAACAAATTCGGAACGAAACGAATTGCACATGTCTAGTACTCAACCTCAATCCTCAAGTAATCCCAACGGGCCATGTTTTGGGAACTTCCTTTATAAATAAAATAGCTCTTATCAAAACCATGATATTGATATTGATTTAACTACTTGCTACCCAAACCAATTCTGACACTTCACCCCCACATGTAAAAATCTTCTTTTTTTTTTTTTTTTGCTAGAAAATTACACAGAACCCCCAAACATTATATACAGTTGTGTGAAAAAGTATTTGCCCCCTTCTTGATTTTTTTTATTGTTTTGCATATTTGTCACACTTAAAATGATTCAGATCACCAAACTCATTTTAATATTACACAAAGATAACCCAATTAAATGCAAATTGCACTTTTTTAAATGATAGTGTCATCAAGGGAAAAAAGCTGTCCAAACCTGCCTGGCCCTATGTGGAAAAAGTAATTGCCCCCTCCCCATGCTAAATCATGAATGAACTGTAATTAGTCACATTTTTTTGGAAAGATGAGTTAAATTTCACTTGCCACACCCAGGCCTGATTACTACCAGACCTATAGAATAAAAAAGTAAAAAATCACTTAAATAGAAGCTGTCTGACAAAGTGAAGCACGCTAACAGATCACAAAAAGCCACACATCATGCCACAATCTAAAGGAATTCAAGAACAGATGAGAAACAAAGTAGTTGACATGTATCAGTCTGGAAAGGGTTACAAAGCCATTTCTAAGCCCCGGTTCACACTGAGGCAGCGCGACTTGCAGCGCGACTGCTCAGGCGACCTGAACACGACAGGGGCGGCGACTTGCAAAACGACTTCTATATAGAAGTCTAGGCAAGTCGCCTCAAGTCGCCCCCAAAGTAGTACAGGAACCTTTGTACGGTTCCATTGTACAGAACGGGACTCTACTTGTCAGGCGGCTAGGTCGCCTGACAAGTTGTCCTAGTGTGAACCGACCCTAAGGCTTTGGGACTCCAGCCAACCACGGGGAGAGCCATTATCCACAAATGGAGAAAACTTGGAACAGCGGTGAACCTTCCCAGGAGTGGCCGGCCGACCAAAATTACTCCAAGAGCACAAGGATGACAACTCATCCAGGAGGTCATAAAAGAACCCAGAACATCTAAAGAACTGCAGGCCTCACTTGCCTCAGGTAGGGTCAGTGTTCATGATTCAACAATAAGAAAGAGACTGGGCAAAGATGGCGTCCATGGGAGAGTCCCAAGGCCAAAGCCACTGCTGACCAAAAAGGACACAAAGGCTCATCTCACATTTGCCAAAAAAATTGTGATTATCCCCAAGACTTTTGGGCAAATGTTCTGTGGACTGATGAGACAAAAATTGAACTTTTTTGGAAGGTGTGCGTCCCGTTACATCCGATGTAAAACTAACACAGCGTTTTATAAAAAGAACATCATACCAACAGTCACACGTGGTGGTGGTAGTGTGATGGTCTGGGGCTGCTTTGCAGCTTCAGGACCTGGATGACTTGCCGTCATTGAGGGAACCATGAATTCTGAGCTCTACCAGAAAATCCTGAAGGAAAATGTCCGATCATCAGTTCCAGACCTCAAGCTCAAGCACACTTGGGTTATGCAGCAGGACAGTCATCCGAAAATACACCAAGTCCACCTTTGAATGGCTCGAAAAAAACAAAATGAAGATTTTGGTGTGGCTTAGTCAAAGTCTGGACTTAAATCTGATTGAGATGCTGTGGCATGACCTTAAACATGCCGTTCATGCTGGAAAACACTTCAATGTGGCTGAATGAAAACAATTCTGCAAAGAAGAGTCGGACAAAATTTCTCCACAGCAATGTGAAGGACTCATTACCAGTTATTGCAAACGCTTGATTGCAGTTGTTGCCACCAAGGGTGGCAACAACCAGTTGTTAGGTTTAGGGGCGCAATTACTTTTTCACATAGGTATCCTCTTCTTCAGCGGAGGGTTCGCTTCAAGATAAAAGTGGTCTCAGCAGCAGATTCGCCGTAAGATCACTTTTAAGGGCAGCGGGAGACGCCCCCCCCTCCCGCCGCTCTCCGGTGCCCTCCGCAGCTTACCGGAGCCATCGGCAGCGGCAGAGGTGATAATGTCCTCTCCCTGGCTTGGCATGGAGATGAGCGAGGGGAAGATGGCCCCCACCCTTCTCCATACCACTGCAGGGCGGAAGCGATGTCAAAACGTCACTTCCGCCCATAGCTCTTAAAGGGACTTTTTTTGTTTTTTTCAAATGACATAAAATTGTATTTATTTATTTTTATTGCATTTTAGTGTAAATATGAGATGTGAGGCCTCATATATAAGAGGTCCTGTCATGCTTTTTTCTATTACAAGGGATGTTTACATTCCTTGTAATAGAAATTAAAGTGACACAATAATTTTCTTAAAAAGAACAGTGTAAAAAAATAAAAAGGTAAAATAAATAAGAAAAAAGAAAAAAAACCACAATTTTTAAACGTGTACCGTCCCGCCGAGCTCGCGTGCAGAAACAAACGCATACGTGAGCAGCGCCCGCATATGAAAACGGTGTTCAAGCCACACATGTGAGGTATCGCCGTGATCGGTAGAGCGAGAGAAATAATTCTAGAACTAGACCTCCTCTGTAGATATAAACATGCAACCTGTAGAATTTTTTAAACGTCGCCCATGGAGATTTTTAAGGGTAAAAGTTTGTCGCCATTCCACGAGCGGGCGCAATTTTGAAGCGTGACATGCTGGGTATCAATTTACTCGGCGTAACATTACCTTTCACGATCTAAAAAAAATAAATAAATAATTGGGTGAACATTAGTGTTGTCTTATTTTTTTAACTCAAAAAAGTGTATTTCTTCCAAAAAAAAGTGCGCTTGTAAGACCGCTGTGCAAATACAGTGTGACAGAAAGTATTGCAACGACCGCCATTTTATTCTCTAGGGTGTTTAAAAAAAAATTATATATATATACATATATATATATACACACATATATATATAATGCTTGGGGGTTCTGGGTAATTTTCTAGATTTATAGCATTTCTATTATTTTTATTTTTTTTAGCAGGCCTGTGACTTTGCGGCGGACAGATCAGACACCTACCTGACATTTTTGACACAATTTTATGTCAAAATTTTATGCAATTTTATTTTTTATTTTTATTTTTTACTAGTAATGGTGGCGATCGGCGATTTTTAGCGGGGCGGCGACATTGCGGCGGACAAATCGGACACTAATTGACATTTTTGACACTTTTTTTGGGAGCCAGTGACATTATTACAGTGATCAGTGCTAAAAATGTGCACTGTCACTGTATTAATGACACTGGCAGGGAAGGGGTTAACATCAGTGGCGATAAATGAAACAGGGATGAGCTCAGGTGTGTTCGGACATGATGGTCGTCCGCTGCCAGACCAAAATCAAGTGCGCTCCTTACCCAATCCACAGGAAGCCTCAGATTTTCATTAGCTTCTTCTGATTGGCTGAGGTAGAGAGTCAGACGGCGCTAGTTTACAATCTCCACCTCAGCCAATCAGGGGAAGCCTTGTACTCACTGATAAAATAGACAAGACTTCCTGTGAATGGCTGAGTGGCGCACGGTCCGACTCGATTTTGTTCCAGCAGCAGACAAGAAGGCTCTGTACCACGGCCGGAAGACAGCGCTGTATATTATATTATATGTCTGTCACTTAATATGGTTCACAGGAATGCCGCCCCCTCCTATGCTCCAAACGCTGCGCTCACAGATCTACCTTTCACTGACAGCTGCTACTTAAATACAAATAGTGCAAATAATAATAATAGGTGATTCACTAAACCTGCCCTTGCCTCAAGTGAAGTCAACTAGCAGCGCTCATTACAAAAAATTATAATTAATATATGTACATGTGTAAGTATAACATAATAAACTGAGAAGTGACAACCTCTTCAGTGTCACCCCAAAAATAATACCAAATATTTCAGTGTACAAAATGTAAATATATACAGTGAATATTCAATAAATGACATAAAGTTCAATAAATAGTGACGTAGTGATGAGTGTGATAAATAATGTATAATGAAAATCTTCAGTGCACAAAATTCTTCCACCACACCGCTGTGAATTGTGGTCTCCACTCCCCTTCAGCGAGCAAACTCACCAGATACTTTTGCCTTACACTCTCGTGTTCGGCTCACAGGCTATTCCCACACAGTAAGGGGTACAGTGATGGCGCCATACGGGAAAGCGCGGAAGCGGCTCCAGGGGACTCGGCGAACGGGTGAGAGTATCTCTGAAACACTGAGCTTCCTGGGTCCGCCGTGACCACCATACGTTCGGTCATTATTTGGAGAGTCTTTTTTTGGTGAAGTCCAAGTTTGCTGTGCTTTGATGCTTGATTCAAGTTGTGGAAATGTGAGTTTAATGGTGGAGGAGAGTGTTGCTTTTAATAAAGTTCATTGCGTTACTGCACTATTGGTTCGCTTTTCTTTGTTTCATGTGGAGAGTACGCCTATATAGGCTCTGGAGATCTAACGGGAATTGAGTGGATATGATCACTGTACCCCTTACTGTGTGGGAATAGCCTGCGAGCCGAACACGAGAGTGTAAGGCAAAAGTATCTGGTGAGTTTGCTCGCTGAAGGGGAGTGGAGACCACAATTCACAGCGGTGTGGTGGAAGAATTTTGTGCACTGAAGATTTTCATTATACATTATTTATCACACTCATCACTACGTCACTATTTATTGAACTTTATGTCATTTATTGAATATTCACTGTATATATTTACATTTTGTACACTGAAATATTTGGTATTATTTTTGGGGTGACACTGAAGAGGTTGTCACTTCTCAGTTTATTATGTTATACTTACACATGTACATATTATATTATATGTAGCTGATGCCACAGTAATGAAAATAGTTAATTTCGGTCAGCTTGGCTAAAACAAATTATTTAACCACTTGCTCACGGGGCACATAAACCCCCTTCCTGCCCAGGCGCCAATTTTCAGCTTTCAGCGCCGTCACTCTTTGAATGACAATTGCGCGGTCACGCAACGCTGTACCCATGTGGAATTTTTATCATTTTCTTCACACAAATAGAACTTTCTTTTGGTGGTATTTAATCACTGCTGGGTTTTTTTTATTTTTTGCTAAAAAAGACCGAAAATTTGAAAAAAAAAACACAAAACAAAATAGTTTTATAGTTTGTTATAAAATTTCGCAAACAGGTAATTTTTCTCCTTCATTGATGTGTGTTGATGAGGCTGCACTGATGGGCACTGATGAGGCGGCACTGGTGGACACTGATAAGGCTGCACTGGTGGGCACAGATGAGGCAGCACTGGTGGGAACTGATAGGTGGCACAGAGATGGCACAGATGGGTGTCACTGATGGGCGGCACTGAAGGGCATTGATAGGTGGCACTGAAGGGCACTGATGGGTGGCACTCAGTGGCGGCTGGTGCTCAAAATTTTTGAGGGGGCGCAAACAAACTAAAAAAAATTTAAAAAAAAACCCCATCAATTGCAGCCACTGTGCCCGTTTTTTTTTCTTTTTCTTTTTTTTTTTTACTGCTGGGGGGGCAGTGCCCGTGCGCCCCTATGGACGGGCCGCCACTGGGGGCACTGATGGGTGGCACTGATGGGTATTGATAGGTGGCACAGGTGGGCACTGGTAGATGGCACAGGTGGGCACTAGTTGGCGAAACCGCTATACACTGGCAGGTGGCACTGGTGGGCACAGATACTTGGGTGACGTCTCACCGTCTTTCGGGACCGCTGTCCCCTTGACACAAGCCTGTGACCGGCTTTTTTTTTTTATGGTCACGCTGTCAGCACGAGCAGAAAAAAAATCTGATTACCAATCTTTTGCTTAGATCACGTGATCAGCTGTCAAGGGGCCAATCTGTGTGATCACAGAGCGCGCCGGCTACAGCGCGGACCTTAATCGCCGGGAGGCTATCAATAGGCGTCCTCCAGGCAATTAAGGTCCACGCTGTAGTCGTCATTCTGCTATAGCGCGGGCGCGAGAAGAGGTTAAAGTGGAAGGAAAGATGGAGCTAGGCTTTAAAAGAAAAAAACGGAACATTCTTTCAAGGATAGTGAAGAGCACATTTTTGGACAGAGAGGACAACTGGTTTACAAAATGCATGAGAGAGGCCATCTATGTCAAAACTACAAGAACCATCACTGAACAGGGGTGAGGGTATTTACCACACCTGCCTCCCACACACAATGCTGTCTATCCGAATGACTTGACAACATTTTACACCTTCAGCCATGTAAATCAAAAGGACTAACACCTGCTGCAGCCTTTTCACGCCAAGAGGTATGTGATTTTCCACCAACGTTCACACCTCTTATTCTATTCTTGAACAATAGACATCTATTTTGACACATTCCATTTTGACTTCATTAAGGTAACCCATGTTGATACCAATACTAGAGTATGTTCCTGACACTCATTAAAAGCGTCTTATGCCGCGTACACACGGTCCGACTTTTCGTCTACAAAAGTCCGACGGACGCCGACGGACTAAAGCTGGCTGACAATCCGATCGTGTGTGGGCTTCCCCGGACTTTCAGCTGACCTTTCAAGCCGCAAATCTGACGGACTTTAGATTTGAAACATGCTTCAAATCTTTACGTCGTAACTCCACCGGACCCAGAAATCCGCTCGTCTGTGTGCTAGTCCGACGGGCAAAAACCCACGCTAGGGCAGCTATTGGCTACTGGCTATCAACTTCCTTATTTTAGTCCGGTGTACGTCATCACGTACGAATCCGTCGGACTTTTGTGTGATCGTGTGTAGGCAAGTCCGTTCGTAAGAAAGTCTGCCACAAGTCCGCCAAAAGCCCGCCAAAAGTCTGCCAAAAGTCAGTCGAAAGTCTGTCGGACAGGCTGTCGGACTTTTGTAGCCGAAAAGTCCGACCGTGTGTATGCGGCATAAGATAAGCTGTGAAATGTCTCCAACATTGTAGAACAAGTCCAGTTGAATGAGACAATTCACTAACCACTGCTGGCTACACTCCGTGAGATTGAGGTGATTAAATTCAAGCAGTAGGTGCATTCACAATGAGTTGCGCCAGTCTGAAATTGTATTTTAGGGCATGGCAGACCACTTGTATTCAATAAATGAAAATACTGAGCCACTTGGCTCACTTATTGGCAGCACTGCTGCTCCTCTAACCAGCCTCTTTGACTGTGTTGCCCAGCTCTCCTGGAACCCTTGGATTTCTAGCTTTTAGTTACAGCACCCTGCTGCAGGGCCTACCTCTGGCCTATGGATTGGGGTTTTCCTGACACCCCCGATAGAAACCAACCTCACTCACGGAACTGAAATCTGCTGTCTCCTGGCTTCTGGCTGGGTCCTCTGACCCCTGGATGGGACCTCTGTCTCTTGGCTTTTGGCTGGGCCCTCTAACCAATGGATGAGACCACTGTTTCATCCTTCATGGCTTCTGGTTGAGCCCTCTGACCCCTGGTTGAGACCTCTATCTCTTGGCTTCTATCTGGACCCTCTGACTATGGTTGCCACCTCATCCCTTTAAACCCGAACACATATGACTTACACAGGTTCTGTAGCTGATTAAGGTGGTAATTAAACTCACTTGGTGCCTTATCTGCATTTAATTAGCCTCAGAACCTGTGTAATTCAAAGGTGTTTGGGTTTAAAGGGATGAGGTGGCAACTCTACCTCTGACCCCTCAATGAGACCATTATTTCATGGCTTCTGGTGCGGCCCTCTGAAGCTTCGATGAGATCTCTGTCTCTTGGTTTCTGGCTGGGGGCCCATAACCCTGTGTGAGACCTTCCGTCTCCCACACTGAGAGTGGTCTCCAAACTGGGAGCTCTGAGCTATCCTCAGCCCTGAGTATATAATGCCCCTGCACACCTGTGTAGTCAGCCAGGTTGCAGGCATCTAGCAAAACCCGGACACAGCTTTCTCCATTCAGAAATGATAGTTCTGAACCTCGCATTAACAATTAATGCGAATCCCTGGTGAGGTGCACTTACCCCATCTATGCCGGGCTTCACTGGCGGCTTCCCTTGCTCCTCAGTGGCAGCGACAGCTCTCCCTTCCCCTGCTCTCCACGGGCATCGCTGTTTCCTCCTTGGCAGCCAATTGGGACTCTTTTCGGTCAATTGGAAAATGGGTCTCAGACCTGCTTCTGATTGGCCGGATTGAGGATCAGTGATACAACAGCGAATATTCATTCTCTGTTGTAACACCTGGTTGGGCTCATGGCGCAATGCCCTGCACTCCGAACCCACCCTATTTTGAAGCCTATTAGAGCCTATGATGTTTTAAAAAAAAAAGCAACCCCCCCAGCCGCTTTAATTCAGGCACCGAGCGTCCCTGAAAGGGGCCAGACGCCTGAATTTGGGGTGGCCATGGATAGATTCATGCTATGCATGAATCTATCCATTATTCATATAGGGGGTGGCGTGGAGAGAGGAGGTGGCACCTGGCCGCCCCTAATGGATGGGCCGCCACTGTAACTTAGTCTTAGAGACAGACAGCAAGGTGATCAATTTGGCCCACCCACCTACCCTCCTGGGAAAAGTGTGGCTATGGATACGATTAGAAGTGCCTAAGGTTGGGGAATGAGGTTTGGGAAAAGGATGGAAGACATGTGAGGGAATCAACAGTGTCAGGGCTGGGCTCAGCCCTTCCTTCTCTGAGCTGGCCACTCAGCTGTCGGCTAATGGCCATCTCCTATCTCTCCACAGTTACTCACCTGTTGATGATATCCTGCTCGTCAGTTCTGCCTATTTAAGCTGTCCAGTCCAGAGGAGCTCTGCCTTCGCCTTGGTCAACATCACATGAAACATCTCCTGCATTCCTGTTTAAAGACTGGCTTTGCTGACATCCCCTCTAGCTCCAGATCCTGCTTGCTGTTCCACTACATTGATCCCTGACTTCTGGCTTGGCTGACTATCCGTTTCGGTTACTGAACTCTGCCTATGTTTTGACTACGTTTGTTCTTTTTACTTTTATTATTAAACAAGTGTGATTTAACTGTACTTCTGTCTCGGTCTGATTTCATGGTTTCTGACAAACAGGTCCTTTATGGTGCCAAAAAAGTAAGTTTATTTTTAAAGTTTGGACTATTGTTGTCACGGTCAGGGGTCAGGTTCGGAGACCAGCAGCTATAGCATTATGGAGGGCTCCCATTGACAGGCAGGAATAAGTACAGATCACCCTGGCAGATGACATGAGCTCACCTGAGGTGCAGAGTCTAAGCACTAACCGGTATTCACCAGAGCTTCTGATGGTGAGGATGGGTTTTGCTGCATGTTAGAACCAGGTCAGGGTCCTCAGGATCGCCCCACCTGGAGGTGAGCAGTAGCAGATATAGCAGGTAGGAATCAAGCGGAAGCATAGTCGAGGAACAAGCTAAAGGTTGGTAACAAGTGGGAGCGAAGACAGCAGCAGGAGTGACAAAAGTGAGATATAGGCTGGAGAGAAAGCACAGTAATCTGGTAAACAGGAAGTGCAAAGGAACGGCTTAAACAGGAAGTTTATGGGAGGAGTAAAGAGTTCAAGGTTCACCAGACACAAGGTACAATGCAAGATTGTCCAAAGAATTGTCCAGGGAGCCATCCAGCATCTCAGGTGGCTCAGGAAGAAGAGGTACTGCCAGACACGGCAGAGGTTGTGAATTCAGATCTGGGTCCTGACAGGTGATTTAACCACTTGACCTCTGATAGATTTACCCCTCCCCCCCTTTCATGACCAGGCCATTTATTTGCGATATGGCACTGCATCCTGCATTAGTTTAATTGACAATTGCGTGGTCGTGCGACGCTGTACCCAAATACACTTTGTGTCCCCCCCCCCCCACAAATAGCGCTTTCTTTTGGTGGTATTTGATCACCTCTGCGTTTTTTAAATTTTTTGGACTATAAACAAAAAATATCAACAATTTTGAATAAAAAAAATTATTATTTTTTTTTTACTTTCTGCTTTAAAACATATCCAATAAAAAAATGTAAAGAATCACATTTCTTCATAAATTTAGGCCAATATGTATTCTGCTATATATTTTTGGTAAAAAATCCCAATAAGCGTATATTGACAGTTTTTTGCGCAAAAGTTATAGCGTTTACAAACTATGGGATATATTTACGGTTTATTTTTTTGTTTCTCACTAGTATTGGCAGCGATCAGCGACTTATAGCGGGACTGCAATATTGCGGTGGACAAATCCGACACTGACACTTTTTGGGGACCAGCTACTCTAATACAGTGATCAGTGTTAAAAATATGCACTGTCACTGACTAATGACACTGGCTGGGAAGGAGTTAACATCAAAGGGTTAACAGAGGGCCTAGCCAATGCTTGTGTATTGTGGGGGAGGTGCTATTACTAGGGGAAGGCATGGATCCATGTTCCTTTGCAAGAACACAGGGTCCATGCCTTCCCTACTGACACAATGGGAATCTGCCATGTTTATATAGGCAGACTGGCATTCTGTCTGTGTACCAAATGATCAGCGGGTGCCGGCGTACATTGAGTCCGCAGGACCTGCCGATTGGCTCCCGCTGTGTAGAATCACAGCAGGAGCGAGCCGTGGAGGGGGGCATGCACTCACACCCCATACCCGGAAGTGCAAGATCATGTACAGTGCCTTGAAAAAGTATTCACACCCCTTGAAATATTCCACATTTTGTCACAATCATAAATGTAAATGTATTTTATTGGGGTATTTTATGATAGACCAACACAAAGTGGCTCATAATTGTGAAGTAGAAGGAAAATGATAAATGGTTTTCAACATTTTTTACAAATAAATATGTGAAAAGTGGGGGGGGGGGCATTTGTATTCAGCCCCCTTTACTCTGATAGCCCTAACTAAAATCTAGTGGAACCAATTGCCTTCAGAGGTCACCTAATTAGTAAATAGAGACCACCTGTGTGTGATTTAATCTCAGTTTAAATACAGCTGTTCTGTGAAGCCCTCAGAGGTTTGTCAGAGAACCTTAGTGAACAAACAGCATCATGAAGGCCAAGGAACACACCAGACAGGTCAGGGATAAAGTTGTGGAGAAGTATAAAGCAGTGTTAGGTTATAAAAAAATATCCCAAGCTTTGAACATCTCACGGAGCTCTGCTCAATCCATCATCGGAAAATAGAAAGAGTATGGCACAACTGCAAACCTACCAAGACATGACCGTCCACCTAAACTGACCAGCCGGGCAAGGAGAGCATTCATCAGAGAAGCAGCCAAGAGGTCCATGGTAACTCTGGAGGAGCTGCAGAGATCCACAGCTCAGGTGGGAGAATCTGTCCACAGGACAACTATTAGTCGTGTTCTCCACAAATCTGACCTTTATGGAAGAGTGACAAGAAGAAAGACATTGGTGAAAGAAAGTCATAAGAAGTCCTGTTTGTAGTTTGCGAGAAGCCATGTGGGGGACACAGCAAACATGTGGAAGAAGGTGCTCTTGTCAGAAGAGACCAAAATTTAATTTTTTGGCCTATGTGTGGTGGAAAACTAACACTGCACATCACCCTGAACACACCATCCCCACTGTGAAACATGGTGGTGGCAGCATCATGTTGTGGGGATGTTTTTCTTCAGCAGAGACAGGGAAGCTGGTCAGAGTTGTTGGAAAGATGGATGGAGCCAAATACAGGGCAATCTTAGAAGAAAACCTGTTATGCTGCGTACACATGAGCTAAAATCTGTCAGCATTTCCGACGGAAAGATTTAGAACATGCTCTATATGTGAGTCAATCGGAAATGCCGACAGAAAAAGTCCGATGGGGCATACACACGGTCTGAATATCCGACCAAAAGCTCCCATTGGACTTTTTCTGTCGGAAAGTCCGGTCGTGTGTGCGCGGCATTATAGTCTGCAAAAGACTTGAGACTGGAGCGGAGGTTCACCTTCCAGCAGGACAACGACCCTAAACATACAGCCAGAGCTACAATGGAATGGTTTAGATCAAAGCATATTCATGTGTTAGAATGGGCCAGTCACAGTCCAGACCTAAATCACATTGAGAATCTGTGGCAAGACTTGAAAATTGCTGTTCACAGACACTCTCCATCCAATCTGACAGAGCTTGAGATATTTTACAAAGAAGAATGGGCAAAAATGTCCCTCTTTAGATGTGCAAAGCTGGTAGAGACATCCCCAAAAAGACTTGCAGCTGTATTTACAGAGAAAGGGGGTTCTACAAAGTATTGACTCAGGGGGGCTGAATACAAATGTCCTCCCCCCACACTTTTCACATATTTATTTGTAAAAAAAAATGGATTGAACAGAGCTCCGTGAGATGTTCAAAGCTAGGGATATTTTTTTTATAACCCAACCCTGCTTTCAACATCTCCACAACTTTATCCCTGGCCTGTCTGGTGTGTTCCTTGGCCTTCATGATGCTTTTTGTTCACTAAGATTTCTCTAACAACCTCTGAGGGGTTCACAGAACAGCTGTATTTATACTGAGATTAAATGACACACGGGTGGACTTTATTTACTAATTAGGTGACTTCTGAAGGCAATTGGTTACACTAGATTTTAGTTAGGGGAATCAGAGTAAAGGGGGCTGAATACAAATGCCCCCCCGACACTTTTCACATATTTATTTGTATCATTTATCATTTTCCTTCCACTTCAAAATTATGTTCCACTTTGTGTTGGTCTATCACATAAAATCCCAATAAAATACATTTACGTTTTTAAATGTAACATGACAAAATGTGGAAAATTTCAAGGGGCATGAATACTTTTTCAAGGCACTGTGTATATATATATGTATATATATATACTGTATTTATCGACATATAACAAACAGCCCAAGTTTAGGAGGGAATTTTAAGGAAAAAACTTACATTTACATACCCATCAATGCAGCCTTATCAGTGTCCATCTGCAGCCTTGCCCAGTGTCATTGCAGGCTGTTTACATATGGTGCCGCTGAGATACACAGTGCCAGATGTCCTGTGTATCTCGGCTCCTCTCGGCTCATTTCGCAGTCCCGCCCAGTCCCACCCCTTGGCCCGGCTCCTATGATGGACATAACACAGGTCCAATGGCGGGACTGGGTGGGACTGTGAGCGGAGCCAAGCCTAGCCGAGTACACTCGGCTATTTATATGTAGGCGGCGCTCGCTCCGTTCCACTCACAATCAGCGGAGATCAGCGTATAACACGCACACACGGTTTTAACTTGATTTTAAGGGGAAATAAAAAAGTGCGAGGATAGAGATAGGAGAGAGAGAGAGAGAGAAAGAGATAGCGAGAGAGAGATAGCGAGAGAGAGAGAGATAGCGAGAGATAGTGAGAGAGAGATAGCGAGAGAGAGAGAGAGAAGGAGAGAGAGAGAGCGAGAGAGAGAGAGAGCGAGAGAGAGAGATAGCGAGAGAGAGAGATAGCGAGAGAGAGAGATAGCGAGAGAGAGAGCGATAGCGAGAAAGAGAGATAGCGAGAGAGAGAGAGATTGCGAGAGAGATAGCGAGAGAGAGATAGCGAGAGAGAGAGATAGCGAGAGATAGCGAGAGAGAGATAGCAAGAGAGAGATAGCAAGAGAGAGAGAGAGAGCGTGAGAGAGAGATAGCGAGAGAGAGATAGCGAGAGAGAGAGATAGCGAGAGAGAGATAGCGAGAGAGAGAGATAGCGAGAGAGAGATAGCGAGAGAGAGAGATAGCGAGAGAGAAAGCGAGAGAGAAAGCTAGAGAGAGAGAGATAGCGAGAGAGAGAAATAGCGAGAGAGAGAGAAATAGCGAGAGAGAGATAGCGAGAGAGAGATAGCGAGAGAGAGAGAGATAGCGAGAGAGAGATAGCAAGAGAGAGATAGCGAGAGAGAGAGCGATAGCGAGAGAGAGAGATAGCGAGAGAGAGATAGCGAGAGAGAGAGCGATAGCGAGAGAGAGATAGCGAGAGAGAGATAGCGAGAGAGAGATAGCGAGAGAGAGCGAGAGAGAGAGATAGCGAGAGATAGCGAGAGAGAGAGAGATAGAGAGAAAGATAGCGAGAGAGAGATAGCGAGAGAGAGATAGCGAGAGAGAGATAGCGAGAGATAGCGAGAGAGAGAGATAGCGAGAGAGAGAGAGCGAGAGAGAGAGATAGCGAGAGAGAGAGCGAGAGAGAGAGATAGCGAGAGAAAGAGATAGCGAGAGAGAGAGAGAGCGAGAGAGAGAGAGATAGCGAGAGAGAGAGAGCGAGAGAGAGAGAGCGAGAGGGAGAGAGATAGCGAGAGAGAGAGGGAGAGAGAGAGAGAGATATCCAGGGCTTTTTTTCTCAGAGAGTAGGTGCAGGAACTCACCCCTTATGAGTCACCCTTCGTCTCTGCCCCCCTACACATCTCCGAGCACTATCTCTTGGCTCCACCCCCCTACCCACCTCCCAGTACCACCCCTTTTTAGAGCATACAGAACCAAGTATCATTTTGTGCTTCTAAATTGTATGGAATTTGATAGACCCCACCCAAGCAGCAACAGACCCCACCACAGCAACAATAGATCCCCCCACACACAACGACAGACCTCCCCCCAGCAACAATGGACCCCCAACAACAAAATACCACCCCAGCAACAATAGACCCCCACAAAAAATAGATCTCCAGTGACAATAGATCCCCCAGCAGTCAGCATCAATTGACTCTCCAGCACACTTTGCCATAGAATACATTCAGTGCTGGAGGTGCCGGAACTGCGTTCCCCCATGTTCCCGCTGAAAAAAAGCCCTGTATATATCTATATCTATATATATATATCTATATATATATATATATATATATATATATATATATATATATATATATATATATATATATATATATATATATATATATATATATGATCCTGCGCAGCCCCGCTCTCTGCCTAATGATCGGCGGATGCCAGTGGACATCGAGTCTGTGGTACCTGCAGGTCAGCTACCGGGAGCAGGTTGTCGGTGGCGCACATGCTGGGTACGTGATCCTGTGGAGCAGAGCCGCCATGCTGCCGTATATGTAAGTTTTGTGGTCGGCCAGCAGTTAAATTTAATGGTCACAAATATGTATGATTATGTAGTGTTTGTGAAAGAAGTAATTAGTAAGGTCCCTTTCACACTGGGGCGTCGGTGGGAAAACGGTGCTCTATTTAGCGCCGATTTAACGTAATTTTCGTATTCGTATTCGGCCGCTAACGTCGTATTCGGCCGCTAGCGGGCGGTTTTTACACCCGCTAGCGGCCGAAAAAGGGTTAAAACCGCCCACAAAGAACCGCTGCAGCAGCGCTATGCCGGCGGTATAGCTGCGCTGCCCCATTGATTTCAATGGGCAGGAGCGGTGAAGGAGCGGTGTATACACCGCTCCTAAGATGCTGCTAGCAGGACTTTTTTTCAACGTCCTGCCCGCTCCAGTGTTGTGAAAGCCCTCGGGGCTTTCACATTGGAGAGACAGCAGCGGCTGTTTCAGGGCGCTTTGCTGGCGCTATTTTTAGCGCTGTAGCGCCTGCAATGCGCCCCAGTGGGAAAAGGGTCTTAGGCCCCTTTCACACTGGGGCGGGAGGTGCGTCGGCAGTAAAGCACCGCTATATTTAGCGGCACTTTACCGTCGGATTTGTGACGCTATTCGGCCAATAGCGGGGCAGTTTCACCCCCCCCCGCTAGCGCCTGAGAAAGGGTTAAAAACTACCGCAAAGCGCCTCTGCAAAGTGCCCCATTAATTTCAATGGGCAGGAGCGGTGGAGGAGCGGTATACACACCGCTCCTTCACTGCTCCAAAGATGCTGCTAGCAGGACATTTTTTTACCGTCCTGCCAGCGCACCGCTCCAGTGTTGTGAAAGTGTTGGAGAGACAGCAGCAGCTGTTTCAGGTCGGTTTGCAGGCGCTATTTTTAGCGCAATAGCGCCTGCAAAACGACCCAGTGTGAAAGGGGTCTTAGACTTAGGCTTATGCTTATGCTAGCAGCATCTTTGGAGCGGTGAAGGAGCGGTGTGTATACCGCTCCTCCACCACTCCTGCCCATTGAAATCAAAGGGGCATCGCGGCTATACCGCCGGCAAAGCACCTCTGCAGAGGCGCTTCGCTGTGGTTTTTAACCCTTTCTCGGTAAAACCGCCCCGCTAGCGGCCGAATAGCGCCGCAAATCCAACGCTAAAGTGCCGCTAAAAATAGTGACGCTTTACCGCTGACCCTTTTTCCGCCCCAGTGTGAAAGGGGCGTAAGGTTTATTCCAGGTGAGGTGAACGACGGTGTAAAAAAACTGGTGTGTACCTACCAAGCAGGTTACGAATGGCTACAGATCAGGACACTGGGTGGCGCTGTGAAGGACCTGGATTTATTACTTGTATTAGAACTCTTGTTGTGTGGCTACATTTTGTTATTATGTTAATATTTAATAAACATTGTAGCGATAGTACGCCAATAAAAAGAATCGGTATCATCGGCAGGGGCGTTTCTAGGTCTACAAAAGATCTGGGGCTAGAGCCCATAGCAGCATAGTAAAGAAAGTCGTTACGCTTGGGCTGGCACACACTTGTATATACAGTAATATATGTGTGTGTGCGTGTGTGTATATATATATATATATATCCCCAGAGACCCTTGCATCAGGGTCCCCAGAGAGCCCCCCACTTGCATCAGGGTTCCCAGAGAGCCCCCCTTACATTAGGGTCCCCAGAGAGCCTCCCCCTTAAATCAGGGTCCCCAGAGACCTCCCCCTTAAAATCAGGGTCCCCAGAGAGCCTCCCCCTTGCATCAGGGTCCCCAGAGAGCCTCCCCCTTGCATCAGGGTCCCCAGAGAGCCTCCCCTCCCCTTGGGAACCCCTACAGAGACTCGGGGCTATGGGCCCCAGATTCGGGGCTATAGCCCCAAAAGCCACCCCCTAGCGACGCCACTGGTCATCGGTATCTATGATGTTTCATGTATTTGGTGTTGATGTTCCATAACCCTCTGCTCTACCCGGGACATGCAAATATCACTTGCTCCGGTCTGGTGGACACTGTGGCAATGGTGAACAATGAAACTAACTGAAGCCAAAGTATTTTATTGTCTACTGACGAAACACAATCACGGAGTCATATTTGATCTTATGTATGGAGTACCTTTTTTTTTTTTTCAGTGAGTAGAACTTTGTTGTTGTTGTTCTTGTTTTGGAAACAAACAAAAAATCTTTTCAAAGCTCTGCTGAGTCTGATTGTCTTCCAGGGACCATCAGTGTCATGAGTGAATGCATTGTGTGTACAAACAATGAGGCTTAAAAGTCTGTCTTCCGAGTACAGGACAATGTTATCACCGCATTTTGCATTGCAGAACTGTTAGGTTCCTCGTATACAAAGAAAAATGAAGGGGGTGGGGGGGGGGGGGGGGGTTAACCTAGCTTTTTTTTTTTTTCCAAGGTTATCTCATGGAACAAAAACTAGTCTGGAAGTATTTCTCTAGCAGTAAATTTGCTGCACATTTTAGAATGTTTTTTTTTTGTAAGTGAATCTTTCAGCGGGTTTAATTGTTTCAATAACAACTTCTATAAAAGTTGGGTTTTGGTGCATTATCTAAAAGAGGGGTCAGCAACCTTTTCCATATTAAATATAAATGTTACAAACATTAAACAATCAGCATGACGGTGAACAATGTTCTCTAGACAAATCGTTTGTTTGCATTTATTTTTATTTCAACACATAGTTGTTCTGCTAATGGCAGGTTAATGGCATTCTTTATTATTGTATTAACTGGCGTGCACACAAAACATGTTCATATTTATTGTTAACGTGTACAGACCCCGATTCCTACTCCTTCAGACTTCCCATCCATTCCAGTACCTGCACCTTCAGATCACCCCAATTCCTGCACCTTAAAACCTCAGATCACCCCAATTCCTGCACCTTAAAACCTCAGATCACCCCCAATTCCTGCACCTTAAAACCTCAGATCATCCCAATTCCTGCACCTTCAAACCTCATATTGCCCCAATTCCTGCACCTTCCCCCCTCAGATCACCCCCAATTCCTGCACCTTCACCCCTCAGATCACCCCCAATTCCTGCACCTTCACACCTCAGATCACCCCCAATTCCTGCACCTTCACACCTCAGATCACCCCCAATTCCTGCACCTTAAAACCTTAGATCACCCCAATTCCTGCACCTTCACACCTCAGATCACCCCCAGTTCCTACACCTTCACACCTTAGATCACCCCAATTCGTGCACCTTCACACCTCAGATCACCCCAATTTGTGTACCTTCACACCTCAGATCACCCCAATTCCTGCACCTTCACACCACAGATAACCCCCCAATTCCTACTCCTTCAAACCTCAGATAACCCCCCCCAATTCCTGCACCTTCAAACCCCAGATCACCCCAATTCCTGCACCTTCAAACCTCAGATCACCCCAATTCCTGCACCATCACACCTCAGATCACCCCACCTCCTGTACCTTCGAACCTCAGATCACCCCCAATTCCTGCACCTTCACACCTCAGATCACCCCAATTCCTGCACCTCCACACCACCTATCAGTCCCGGTTCCTGCACCTTCGCACCTCAGATCACCCCAATTCTTGCACCTTCACAACTCAGATCAGTCCTAATTCATGCACCTTCACCCCTCAGATCCGTCCCCATTCCTGCACCATCTTACCTCAGATGACCCCAATTCCTCCACCTCCACACTCCATATCACCCGAATTCCTCCACACCCCCTATCAGTCCTAATTCCTTCACACCTCAGATCCATCCCAATTCTTGCACATTCACACCTCAGATCAGTCCCCGTTCCTGCACGTTCACACCTCAGATTGGCGCAATTCCTGCACCTCCACACTCCCTATCAGTCCCAGTTCCTGCACCTTCATACATGGGCGTCCGCAGAAATTTTTTCAGGGGGGCATCATTTTAAGGTCACCCATGCTCCGCCCTTTTTGTCAACATCATAGAGGGGAGGGGCTTGAGTGGGCAGTGCCGCGCCAGCTGGATGTACATCTCTCTATCTCGCCCCAGTTGGTCATCAATTTAGAATTAAAGCGGAGCGCCACCGAAAATTTTTTTTTTAAAAGTCAGCAGCTACAAATACTGCAGCTGCTGACTTTTAAAACATGGACACTTACCTGTCCAGGGCGCCCGCGTTGTCGGCACCCGAGGCCGAAGCGTCTCTCCGTCCTCGGGTGCTGCCGCCTCCATCTTCGGTGAGGGAATCAGGAAGTGAAGCCGTGCGGCCTCACTTCCCGGTTCCCTACTGCGCATGCGCGAGTCGCGCTGCGCAATACGGATGGTCCCTGCTGCCTCTGGGACCCGTGTGTTTCCCAGCAGGCAGCGGGAAGGGAGCAGGAAGTGGCGTAAATACCCGCAGATTCTGCGGCTATCTATGCCGGAAGTGGGTGCAGATACCTGTAATATACAGGTATCTGTACCCCCCTCCCCGCTGAAAGGTGCCAAATGTGACACCGGAGGGGGGGAGGAATCTAATGAGTGGAAGTTCCACTTTTGGGTGGAACTCCACTTTAAAATTATTGCACACAACAATGCCCACCCCACTAACACTACAATGCCCACCCCACTAACACTACACTGCCCACCCCAATAACACTACACTGCCCACCCCACTAACACTACAGTGCCCACCCCACTAACACTACACTGGCCACCCCACTAACACTACACTGCCCACCCCACTAACACTACACTGCCCACCCCACTAACACTACAATGCCCACCCCAATAACACTACAACAATGCCCACCCCACTAACACTACAATGCCCACCCCACTAACACTACACTGCCCACCCCACTACACTACACTGCCCACCCCACTACACTACAATGCCCACCCCACTATACTACACTGCCCACCCCACTATACTACACTGCCCACCCCACTAACACTACACTGCCCACCCCACTAACACTACACTGGCCACCCCACTAACACTACAGTGCCCACCCCACTAACACTACACTGGCCACCCCACTAACACTACACTGCCCACCCCACTAACACTACACTGGCCACCCCACTAACACTACACTGCCCACCCCACTACACTGTCAGGCATGCTGCAAGTTTGCTCGCTGGCTGAAATGAATGCATGGATGTAGGCAGCGTGACTCTCCCTAACTGCTCGCTGGCTGGCAGCTGCTCCGTCCCTTCTCTGAGACGACTCACCTGCTTTTTTTTGGATCAGTCTGCCACATTGCCAGATGACGTTCCAGATCCGGATCCGGCGCGGTCAGATGGAGAGGAGGAGACGATGGCGGCGGCACAAATAAGGAGGCGGAACGGGACTCCAGGAACAGCCTTCGCACATGCACCGCCCAGGCCTTCTGCCGCATATGACCCCATTCCCTTGGTAAAGGTGTGAGCGGGGCCAGCGTCAGCATCAGCTTTTCTTGAGGGACCCGTAGCTTTAGTGCCCTCCCTCTCCTGGTACCTTAAGGCTTTCCTCCTTTCCACATTTCCTCCCTCATGCTGGCGCCGGCTCTGCCGGACAACTTGCTCCGGGGGGGGGCACTAGCCCCCCCTTTCCCCTACCTGCGGACGCCCATGCCTTCATACTTCATATCAGTCCCAATTCCCGCACCTTCAGACTTCAGATCACTCCAGTTTTCCACACCTTCACACCTCAGATCAAACCAATTCCTGCACCCTTAGACTTCAGATCACCCCAATTCCTGCACCTCCACACTCCATATCAGTCTCAGTTCCTGCACCTTCACACTACACATCCCCCCAATTCCTGCACCTTCAGACCACCCCAATTCTCTGCTCCTTTATGCCTCAAATCCAAATCTTGCACCTTCATACCCCCATATCAGTCCCAGTTCCTGAACCTTCACACCTCAGATCACCCCCAATTCCTGCACCATCACACCTCAGATCACCCCCAATTCCTGCACCTTCACATCTCAAGATCAGATGGGGGGAATTTGAGGTGGCTGAGAGATGATGTGTTATAGGAGGGGAAATGTGTCTGTGTGTGTGTGTGTGGGGGGGGGGGGGGTGCTGCTAGGAGTAGTGATCTAGGGGGATTTGTGTTGGGAGGGGGAAGAGGACTTTTGCTAGGAGGGGGAATTTTGGGGGGTTTGTGTTAGAAGAGGTGATATGGTAGAGGGTGGGGAGGGGGAATTGTTCTAGGAGGGGACATTTGTTTTGAGAGGGGGGGGATTTGTGCCAGTAGGGATGAATGGTAGACATTTTTGCTAGAAGGGGTCATTTGGGAGGGGGGATTTGTGCTAGGAGGGGGAGAACTTGTGCTGGGGGAGGGGGGGAAATTGAGGTGGCTGAGAGATGATAGAGAGATGAAGTGGTGGCTGAGAGATGAAAAATTTGTGGGGTATGGGATTTGTGCTAGGAGGGGTGTTTTTGTTTGGGGGGGCAGCAAAGATTTGAGCTGGGAGGGGGGTATCAGTGGGCGGGGGGAGGCGGATTTGTATGGGGAGGAGGGGGAATTTATGTTTAGGGGTAAGCATGGAGATTAGTGCGTACTCAATTTTTTTTTTTTGGGGGGGGGTTTGCTGACACATATTGCTCATACATCTGGGGGGGGGGGGGTGAGTTGGCACAGACTGTGTAGTTAAACATTAAATCGCAATCTAACCATCTTCACGGCTCTGCGGAGAGATTCAGAAAACTTGCAATGTCAGCTCTGCAACTAGAACTGCCCCCCCCCCCCCCCCCCCAGGTCATAAAGAGCTTCATAGGAATAATCTTTTCATACATATGAAAGACTTTCTCCATCAAAATACACAAGAGAGTGCCAAAGGATATTGAAGCAATGGGTCTAGGTAAATGAAATGCACACATACTTCACACATTCATCCGAGCGCAATTCCACTTTTCTATTTTATTTATTTATTTTTTTTAATCAAAAGTCCAGAATTTGTTAAAATAAAAAAAGAAGCTAAAAGTAATATTAAAGACTTGTCAAAAGAAATTAAAAAATATAACAAAACATATCATACTTACCTCCTCTGTGTAATGGTTTTGCACAGAGCAGCCCCCGATCCTCCTCTTCTCTGGTCCCCTGCCGACACTCCTGGCCCCTCCCTCCCGCCCCTTGAACAAACTGCTTGCTGTGGGGGGCACCCAAAAAAGGTTTGCTCCCAAGCCACTGCTCTGCGTGTCTATTCATACACAGAGCGGCGGCTCGGCCCCCGACCCCCTCCCTCTCCTCATTGGCTCACTGGCTGTGATTGCCAATGGCTCCCGCTGCTGCCTCAGCCAATGAGGAGTGAGAGTCCCGGGAGAGCTGAGGTTCTCGCGCACATCACTGGAACAAGATTTGGGCTCAGGCAAGTATTAGTGGGGCTAGGGGGACTGCTGCACCCAGAAGTTTTTTTTTACCTTCTTGCATAGAATGCGTAGTTCCAAATCAGGGACAGTCCCTCGAAATCGGGGAACATTGGGAGCTACACTATACTATATAATACAGCGACAGTGTAGCGCTATTAAAAAGTATAAGTAAAAAAAACTAAATGTGAAACCAAAACATATTGGCTAGACAAAATATAGCCCAGTAAGTAGGTGAAAAAAGTGTCCACAAGAGTGTTGAATGGTATGTCCCTCTGACGGAGGTAGACCCAATCTTGGAAAAATGGTGTAAGGCTTGTCTGCAGTCAATAACAACGAAACTCGAAAAGTAAATGGGCACTCTTACCAGCTGTGATGGACCCCGAATGTCGTACGACAGAGGGGTCAAACAAGCTTGAGATCTTGTACTGTATTCATCGGAGGTTGCTCGGGTGCTGGACACAGATGAATGGGACCTGGTTCAAGGTAATATCCTCGGCTCCTGAACCGTGCAGACTCCAAGTGCTCCCCAGCCTGATAGCCGTCTCCGAAGCTGTTCCATGAAGGCTCCAAGAAGTAATCATATAAAACAGAGGAAAGGAGAAGGACTCCAATGGTGCAGGTCAAAAACCAATTGGGTTTATTAAAAAAGTCAAATGGTAGACTCCAAGGTAATAAAAGTGATCACAAAAAACACGTAATAAAATAAGATAAGAGCAATGTGGGATACAAAAAATGCTGGCCCGACCGGTTTCGACACTAAGGGGTCTTCAACTGGGGCAAAACTCAGTTCAACTGGGTTTTGCCCCAGTTGAAGACCTCTTAGTGTCGAAATCGGTCGGGCCAGCATTTCTTGTATCCCACATTGCTCTTAACTTATTTTGTTACTTGTTTTTTGCAAGGTCCATAAAGACATGGATGAACGAGTTTGGGGTGGAGGAACTTGCCTGGCCTGCCTCAACCCAATAGAACACCTTTGGAAAAAATTAGAGTGGAGACTGCGAGCCAGGCCTTCTCATCCACATCAGTGCCTGATGAAATGTCCTTTACAGGCAGGGACGGAGGGACAATTGTTTGTGTAGCAAAGTCCTAGTGCCCAGGTTTCCTCCTCCTGTGGCTACTGATCCCAGCACCACCTCTTTAGGCACTGCCAACCCACCTGGCTGCAGCTGCCCTTTTCACTAGCCCACCTGGCTACTACTTCTCCACAGTCCTCCCAGACTGACTCTGCATCCATCCCAGACTGTCCTCTCTCAGTCCTCTCAGGCAGACCTTTCAGTCATCTCCCACTGTATCCCTTTCCTCCCTGGAGATTTGCCCGGCAGTGTTCTCCTGCTCTGGTGCCTCTGGTCAGGACACTTCTGTGTGTCTTGAAGAGGGTCCCTTCCTCACCCGAGCCCAGGCCCCAAGGGCACCCCCCCAGATTAGGGGCTACCCTCAAGGGCCACCAACAGTCTAACACTCCATCTCTAGCTTCCTACCGAAAACTCCACTGCCCCAGCTGGGCTGACCCAGAGTATTTGAGGGGGGCCTGCCCCCTGCCAACCCATCTGTTGGGGATTGATCAGGGCCCTCATAAATACTACAGGCAGCTCCACCTTACCTCCACTCCCATGCTTCTAGAACCTTCTCCAAGTTTCTAGAAGTAGGGGGAGGTATCAGAGAAGCTGGCCTTGAGTCATCCAGCCCTCCTTGAGTCACTCAAACCCTGACCCAGATAAAACACACCAGCCAAGACTAAATTTACCTCTAACAACAAAAATCCTAGCGCTCTACCAACACAGCTAGGGGGTGCTACACATAAAAGCCGATCGCAACAGCCGCCATGATCCCGGTATTAACCACTTCCCCTCAGGACCTTTATATACAGTTTGTACGTCGGATGGGAAGTGGTTAACCACTTCCCACCCGACCTATAACAGAATGGCGGTCGGGAACTGTAGTGGTTCATATGACGTCCAGCAGGATAACATGCCGGCACGCACCCATGGGGGGAGCGCAGCGCAAAGATCGCGAGTGCGGCGTGTCAGTCTGACACGCCGCATCTCCGTTCGTGAAAAAAAGCCACTGACAGAGGCTTCTTACCATGTGATCAGATGTGACCAATCACAGCTGATCATCGCGAGAACCAGGAAGTGCCGGTAAACGGCATTCCTTGGTTCGCGCTGACAGGGAGAGCCGATCGGCGGCTCTCCCTGTCGGAGGGGTGGTCTGTGCTGATAATTAGCACACTGATTATCAGCACAGCCCCCATCACATGTACCCATAAGCTGCCAATCGGTGCCCAGTTAGTGCCCCATCATAACCCCCTGCCAGTGCCCAATAAAGTGCCAGTGCCCACCACAGTGCAAATCAGTGCCCACCATAGTGCCAATCAGTGTCCATCACAGTGCCAATCAGTGCCCAGCATTAACACCTGTCAGTACCTGCCCAATCAGTGCCATCTATTAGTGTCCATCAATGCCACCTGTCAGTTCCAATCAGTGCCCATCAGTGCTGCCTGTCAGTGCCCATCAGTGCCACCTGTCAGTGTCCATCAATGCCACCTGTCAGTGCCCATCAGTGCCGCCTGTCAGTGTCCATCAATGCCACCTGTCAGTTCCAATCACTGCTGCCGGTCAGTGCCCATCAGTGCTGCTGGTCAGTGCCCATTAGTGCCGCCTGTCAGTGCCCATCAGTGCTGCCTGTCAGTGCACATCAGTGCCGCCTGTCAGTGCCCATCAGGGCCACCAGTCAGTGCCCATCAGTGCCACCCGTCAGTGCCACCTGTCGGTGCCCATCAGTGCTGCATATCAGTGCCGCCTATCAGTGCCCATCATTTCTACATATCAGTGCCTCCTCATCAGTGCCAACTCATCAGTGCCCATTGGTGCCGCCTCATCAGTGCCCATCAGTGCCGACTCATCAGTGCCCATCAGTGAAGCAGAAAACCAAATTTTATAACAGAAACGGAGAAAAACTTTTTTCAAAAATGTCGGTCCTTTTTAGTTTGTTTAGCAAAAAATTGTATGACAGCGCAATTGTCATTAAAAGTGCGACAGCGCTGAAAGCTCAAAATTGTCCTGGGCAGGAAGGGGGTGAAAGTGCCCGGTACTGAAGTGGTTAAAATAAGATCCCTCACCGTGATATACAAGATTCATGTTTTCGGCCGTCAGACCTTTCTCAAACCTTCCACCGGCATCCCTGTAGCCACCTTGCCTATCCCATTCCTTGCCGGCTATCAATATCTTATTATCTTTCATTTTCATTTTCCGTGTTCCGACGAATGCGCCCGGTAGTATCTTATAAATATATGATGACATTAATAAAAGAAAAATTCTCTCCCATCGCTGTTTAGCTGCTTGTCAAAAACGTCTTTTCATAATTTTCTCTACTTGTCAGCCAAAAGTCTCTTTTCTGCGCCGCCACATTTTCATACAAAATAATACAGCCAAAATGTCAATTATGCCGAATAACTGGCCCCGCATCTGCGGAAATGAATACATCGTAAAACAGTTCTGGGAATATGGGGTTGATGTTGTCTGATGGAATCAATAAACCGTAATTGAAATAAATGTCACAAAAGAGTTTATATTGTCAGCTGAACTTTAAAAACACTCAACGCAGCCTCCTAAATGAGTTCACTTTTTTTTTTTTTCCTTTTTGCAGATTCAAGTTAAAGAAATTAATGTGGAGCGGCTGAGGTGTCTGATCTATAAGAAGGCTCGGCGGAAACATTTTTTTTATAATTTTTTTTAGTTTTTTCTGCATTATTTCATTTGACTGTACTGCATTAAAAGTGGATGTCAATCCAAAAATGAACTTTTAAATAGCTTCATCTTTGCCTTGTGATGTGTTTTTTCTAATTGCAATTGGTAAATCTTTAATAGATTCCTATTGATCCTGCCATTTGTAGCCACACGCTCCTACTCTACTTTTGCCTTATGACTATAAGATTCCATGCCTACAAGATCCCATTTTCCAGCTTATGGCATCACGGGAACTTCCTGTGATGGGGTGTAGACAGGGGCGGGCTGACCATTCGGGCACTCGGGCACTGCCCGAGGGCCCCATACCACTAAGGGTCCCCATCAGGGTTGTCAGCCTCAATAAAACCAGGGACAGTATGTAAAAATCTGTGTTTTTTTTAAAATCCCAAGATTATAGCTGCCCCGCCTCTCCAGTACCTTTTCAGTGTGTGTATGTGTATTCTGTGTGTGTATACTGTGTGTGTATATTGTGTGTCTGTGTGTGTATATACTGTGTGGCCCCATAATCTATTGCCTGAGGGCCCCATAATCTCCTATTGCTCGGGGGCCCCATAATCTTCTCCTATTGCCTGAGGGCCCCATAATCTCCTATTGCCTGGGGGCCCCATGAGTTGTCAGTCCGCCCCTGGGTGTAGACCATGGGTGCTCAACCTGTGGCCCTCCAGCTGTTGCGCAACTACAATTCCCGTTATGCCACAGCCTTTGGGAGTCAAGCTTGTAACCGTCAGTGGCTTGCAATGCCTCATGGGACTTGTAGTTCTGCAACAGCTGGAGGGCCACAGGTTGAGCACCCATGGTGTAGACCAGTGGTGTCAAACTGGCGGCCCTCCAGCTGTTGCGGAACTACAAGTCCCATCATGCCTCTGCCTGTGGGAGTGGGATTCATGCTTGTCAGCCTTGCAATGCCCCATGGGACTTGTAGTTTCACAACAGCTGGGGGGCCGCCAGCTTGAGACCCCTGGTGTAGACAGTCAACACTTCTTCTATGTTCCCCTCCTGTTTGGGTGCTGAGTGTGGGTCACACAGGGGCGGATCCAGAGTCTAGTCTCGGGAGGGGCACTGCCAGAAAATATGTTTTTTTTTGTGGGCAATTTATCAGAGAAATGGCTGGTGTTGGAGCTTCAATCATCCTGGCACCATGGTTGTTATGGTGTCAGGATGATTGAAGCGCATTATTTCTAATATTACATTGTAATATAAAATGAAATAGTTCAACTCACCATAATGCAGAATCAGTGGGAGCCCCGAGTGTGTCACCTGCCATTGTCACCTTTATATCACTAGAGGCATCTCCAGCAGGCAGAAGGAGGTCCTGATTCCTCTATATAGATCTTTATATCACTAGAGGGGTCACCAGCAGGAGGAAGGAGGTCCTGATTCCTCTATATAGATCTTTATATCACTAGAAGGATCTCCAGCAGGAGGAAGGAGGTCCTGAGTCCTCTGTATAGATCTTTATATTACTAGAGGGGTCACCAGCAGGAGGAAGGATGTCCTGATTCCTCTATATAGATCTTTATATCACTAGAGGGGTCACCAGCAGGAGGAAGGAGGTCCTGAGTCCTCTATATAGATCTTTATATCACTAGAGAGGTCACCAGCAGGAGGAAGAGGTATTGATTGCTCTATATGGATAGACTAGAGGGACTTCATTTAGAATAATGTGTCCAGTTCCAGTACTGTGAAACTACGCCCCTGATACGTTTCACCCCTCCTATCGGAGCTTAGTAATAGTGTCCCGTGGGCCCGGTGGGTGGGGCGAAACACGCCAGTAGGCGCATTTTCATGGTGGAGACATGTAGCCTGAGGCCGTTGGCTGGTTGGGAGGTCGGCGTCCTCTTTCACTAACTGCATGGGCTGATAAATTTGATGCAAATTGCAAGCCAGTGGCTTAGCATTGCCAGACAGCCACAAAAAGTGCTGGTAAAGGCGGCAGGTCAGCAACTTTGTAATCGTTTCATGAAAAATAAGAAAACTTATTA